>JAWZYV010001807.1:0-710604 GCA_038373885.1 Cheiracanthium punctorium
AGGAAGGTGTTTGGGAACTTGACACCCAGCCCCCCCCCCCTCAATCCTTCTTTTCACTGTGCATTTTGTTTTAATCAAATGAGCTTTTTCATTAAACTGGCTCCTCCCATTAAATTATTTTGTTTTAATGTGATATTTTTCTTTATTGTACACTTCATTTCAACCAAATTAGCAAGTCTCTTTTTTTGTGACTCGAAGACCAATTTTCTGATTTGATTTCATATGATTTTGTAGTTATGGCAAAGCTACGCGAAGGCTATCTGCTTAAATGGGGATGCCTTAAGCGGAGAAACTTTTAGAATGTTCAAACGCGTATTTACGTTACACCTGGAGAAAATCGCCCTAAACTCCAGACCATTAAATCGACAGCCTCGCGGTATACCAGTAACCTTGACCTTCACTCTTCGGCCATCTACCATGTTGGGTGTCTTATCCACTCGGACATGGTCGGCAACCAATTTTTCTGTATACGCCACAGGAGGGTTGGGGTAAAATAAGTAAATTAAGCTTTAAAAAAAAAAAACTATAAATTCCAAACTATAAAACAATTAATAAACAATAAAATTGGGGTTGAACATTAGTCATAGTAATTATTTATTCCCTAATTTTATAAAAATCGATCATATTTCTTTCATTTTATGAATATTAGATAATCTTTTGAATTTATAAAAATTTTATAAAATTCCCCCAAATTCTGTTCTAGAATTGGGGATACAACGGTGATTTATCCTCAATTATATGTTCAAAAATCTGTTTACGTTGTCTAACGCACATTCACATTACATTTGGAGAAAATCCTCCAAAATCCAAACTGTGGATTGACAGATACGCGGTAGACCAGAACCTTGGACCTTCACATTTCAACCATGTTCAGTGCCTTATCCTCTCGGCCATGGTGGGATAAATAGTAAGTATCGAAACATAAATTAAAAAGTATTACTATAACAATATATATGTGCTGCTTGCTGGTTTTATACCGTTAAGTTTAGAAATTACACTTCTGGGCCGATATCGGTTATGCGGTACAACGCCGAAATCGCATGTTAACCCTAAAAGACTTGCCGCAATCGGACCGTTGCATGACCGAAATCACCTTTCTTTTGCCTACGCCAACGCATTTTGCCGGCACAGAACCGACACCGCTCCAGTTACCATCATGCCAATGCCGACATCGAAACGGCACTGCCGATGTCGGCCCATCCCTTACCCGATACGGCTGTGTTTGCTGGGAGTTTCTGAATTTAGTAAGTTTCGTAATTCAGTATCAGTTTCCTGTGCACGTGCAATTTCAGCATAGTCCAAAACGCTAGGCATTTGGATCGCCTCGATTCTAGACAGCATATCAGCGGGTGTGTTCTCTAACCCCTTTACGTACTGTATGTCAGTACTAAACTGTCCAATTAGGTCTAAATGTCTCAATTGTCGGGGTGTGCATTTGGTTTCTGCTTAAATGCAAATGTTAGAGGTTGTTTTGTGATCTGTGAAAATCACAAAATGGCGACCTTCTAACATGTGTTTAAAATGTTTTATGGCAGAGTAGATCGCATAAAGCTCCCGATCAAAAGTGGACCATTTTTGTTGAGCTGGGGAGAGTTTTGCTGAGAAGAATGCAAGGGGCTCGCATTCAAGAGCATTTGACCCTTTTTTGTACTGGTTCAGGGTTGGCCACTGCTACGTCGCTTGCGTCACAAAAAAAGCAGTAATTGGGCCTCGGGTCTGGATGTGCCAGCAGCGCAGCATTAGCCAACTGTTGTTTGCAGTGCTCGAATGCTGCTATTTGTGTCTCGTTCCACTCAAGTGCGGTGGATATTTTGTTTTTAACACCTTTAAGCATTTCATTTAGCGGAGCCTGCATGTGTGCGGCCTGCTTTATGCTACGCCCATAATAATTAAGTAAACCCAAGAAACGTTGGAGTTGCTTTACGGTTTGCGGCAACGGACAATCCAGAATAGGTTTGACTTTGTCGGGAAGGGGTCTAATACCACTTTTATTCACCAGATATCCGAGAAAAGGGAGTTCAGGAACTCCGAAAACGCACTTATCTAAATTTATACGAATTCCGTAGTTTGTTAAGCGCTCAAATACCTTTTCAAGGTGCAGTTTGTGTTCCACCTCGGAACTGCTTGCTATTAGGATATCGTCTAAATATTCGAATGTGAAATCGAGACCTCGCAAGACCTCGTCGACGTAGCAGTGGGCGCAAGACCTCGTCTATAAACCTCTGGAAAGTTTGTGCCGCATTAGCCAAACCGAAAGGGGTAAATAAAAATTCATACATCCCGAAGGGTGTAGAGATTGCTGTTTTGTGTACGTCGTCCGGGTGGACGGGAATTTGATGATAGGCCCTCACTAAGTCAATTTTTGAAAAAATTGTTTTACTATGTAGCTGACTTGAGAAATCTTGAATAAGTGGCAGCGGGTACCTGTCTGGTACAGTGATTCTGTTAAGAGCTCTATAATCTCCTGTTGGGCGGAAATCTGTACCTGATGCTTTGGGTACTAAATGTAGTGGGCAAGACCAGTTTGATGTACTAGGACTGCATATACCCTGTTCCAATATATATTCGAACTCTTTTTTTAGCGATTTTTAATTTTGAAGGGTGTAACCTTCGCGGCCTAGCAAAAACATGTTGCCCGTTTGTAATAATTCGGTGAACTGTATTATGTTTAATAACCCTCTTGGAAGAGTATGGGCGAATCACCTCATTGTACTTTTCTAAGATTTCTCTGTATGAGGAGTTACTAGCAATTAAAGTTACACGAGATTTATCATTCACGGGTTTACCTGCAGTAGTCAAGTTCGTGAGGCTATCACGAAGACGAGCATGTTTTAAGTCTATCAGCAAGCCAAAGTGCTTAAGAAAATCAGCACCTATGATTGGTTTGGTTACATCGGCAATTACAAAGTGCCATGAAAACTTTCTACGAAAGTTCAAACTTAAAGTGAGCAATTTGACCCCGTACGTTTTGATCAGAGATCGACTAGCCGAATACAAGGTAATATTGTTAGTGGCATTTCTCAACGACGAAAAACTCGATCGTGGCACGACACAAACATCACTACCACTGTCAACTAGGTATGTTAAGTTTGTCATAGGGTCGAACACAAAGAGGCGGCTTTTGTTGCTGACTTTGAAATCGCATTGCGCCAGGTAATGCGATCTCACTGCTCGTTTCCCGATTTTTTAAATAAACAAGGGGATTTGCAACGTTTAGCCGCACTGCCGAACTTAAAGTGATACCAACACCTATCATGGATTTTCTGTCGGCTGTTTGAGTGTTGTCTACGGGAAGGGCTCCTATGCTGAGAACTGCATCTGTGGCGGGGGCGCGAAAGACGTTCGACTTTCTTGGTTAATTCTGAAATTTGGGTTTGTAGCTGACTGATTTCAGGGGAAACAGTTGCTTTATCAGTTTGCAGTAAGCCGACAGTGCCTGCAGTGGTTTCATGGATTTTGTCCGCCATTATGGCTAATTTCTCCAAAGTATCGTCGGAGATAGACAAAATTGTCTGCATTTTTAATGGTAGACGTTGTAACCAGAGTTTTAAGGCATTTGTCGTCAAAACCTGACGGCTTATCGTCCCCCAAAACCAGCTCTGAAAGTAACGTTTTTAGTTGGCGTTGTTCAGAGCCTGAAAAGTCCGCAATCAACCTTTTTTTAAGTGTTGCGTATTTGTCACCCGCCGGTGGTTGTAAAACTATGTCGCTAACATATGACAGCACTTCTGAATTTAATGCAGATATAATTGAGTAGTACTTGGTATTGTCTTGTGTAATACCCGAAATCACAAATTGTGCCTCAATGTTTGCGAACCATAATTCTGGGTGTTTTTCCCAAAAGGGAGGTAGTTTTAAGCCAACCTTATGTGTTTCAGCCACCGCCTGTTCCCCGTCACCTGGCATAGTAGGAAAATTTTGAAATTCAGCTCACCTTCCAAACTTGATCAAACAGCAAGCAGAACCTTTACTAAAAGATGACAGTCCCCGGTAGTCCGCAGAAATCTGATCTTCAGAACATCAGCAGAAATTCACCTTGGTAGATTTCAAGACGTGGCACTCCATAGTTTTTGCCAGTCTAAGTTGCTTCAAAATGCACGACTGGGAGTCACCATTTCTTTCATCCGACGAACACAGACGTACAGCTACTTCGGCGCTTATCAGGAACTTGTAGAAACGACGGGTCACCACTACGGGTGCTGGTGTTTTACTTATCTTCCAACCAGCACGCCGTCTATACTTGATTCAGATAACTTAGAGCAGGGACTTTAAAATGAGTACACATTCACAGTGCCGTAACTTGGGTTTAGGAGGCCCAGGGGCGAGAGTGAATATGGGGGCCCTTTTAATCTTATATTTTAAGAACGAATATAGGTTAGCACGTACATGTATTTGTATGTACGCAAAGACAGAATTAAACACTTTCAGTTAATAACACATATGATATAATATAAGTATCAGGTTGTAACGAAAGTTTTCCGCCATATCTGCCTGAAAAACTAACTTCTAACTCCTTAGATAACTGTTTTTGAACTTTCGGTACCAAACCCGCACAGTGTCACATGATACAACAATAGTACTTAAAGCTGTAGTCATAATTTGTTGATATTATGTAGCTGACTTTTTGCAACACAAGTGGAAGTAAATGATGGTTCTAATCCTCTAGAGTGATAGTTCCATTTGGGACACCTTATACTTAATGATAACTATATTTTCAGATTTCACAACACAGTGTTATAAAGTAAGCCTCTTTCTTTCAAATGCCAAAAATCGTTTGACAAAATATGAGCAAATACGCCAACGCGAACTGTGTGCTGACGATGCTTGCGGTGGCGGGAAACTTTCGTTACAACCTAATATTTATTTTTTTAAAAATTAAAAAATATACCTCTATTTTAAATAAATAAATTTTCTACTTCTGAAAAATTCACTTTAAGAACACAATTTACAACAGGTAACATACAGCACTAAATAGAAGTCAGTGGCGTACCTCTAAGCTATAGCAAGAAAGGCGTGTGTCATTTATGACACTTGAAAAGGGGTGCAGATTTCTACTGCTGGATGACGCAATAAAAGAAGCGTTTAACAAGTACGATCTCATCGTTGCAAGGACGTGACAATAGGTATTCTCTCTTCTGTACCCACCGTTGCTTCCCGTATGAGTACTTGAATGCCTATGATGTAGCTCAACGCAAACGCTTTCTCGATACAAGAGCATTGAAACATTCAGGTCTGGTAGCAACGATGAGAACAGAAGAGAGAATCGCTATACCGTCGCCTCTTAACGATGGGAGCGAACAGATTAAAGTTAATAAGACACTGCTTATTGTGACCAAACTTTTTGATAGTTTTTCATTTGCTTAATCAATGGCCACAACACAAACTATGGAACAAAGAATGGTCATATACAAACGAAGAGATCGGTGTCGTTCTTACTAAGAAACTGCAATTTTGTTGCCTGCCATGGGCACTACTTTACCTGGGTATGCCATTGGGAAAAATAAGAATTATAATGGTTAAATACATTTACTAAAACCTACTGAAGAAAAAAACCAGAAAACACTAGTAATATTCTATTAGTCTGAAAATTATTCTCTTAATATAATTTAAATTACTAAAAATTACAGCAGCAACACCAAACGCTTATCTATTCGTCCTAAATTTTAGCAAGATTATACTACTGAATTGGTCATTCATTTACTCAGCTAAGAAAAGAATAAAACACAAAAGAAATAAAACACCTGTCTTTAAAAAATTATAATCGGATAACAGCAATATTTATTTGTTGCAAATTTTATTCATAATTAAGATTCTTTATTTACCAATAATAATATATTAAGAGTAAAATGTTTACTTAAACTATAAACCTCACAACATTCTAATCTTCCTTGACATTGCATGTAAAAGTAAATATACATTTTATTTTCGTACTTTCGTATTAAAATATTTATAAGTTATTAATATTAGTTTTATTACGTAATTAATATTATGATTATTATAAGTTGTAGTCTTATCGAAGAAAAAAGCAGTAATTAAACTAACAGCTTTTACTTTTCGGGTTGTAAAATATTAAAAGCCTATACTTTATATTGCATCCAAAACGAATGTTTTTTAATAAAAAGGTTTAGTGTTAAATTTTCATATTTGAACAAAATGTATATTTGTTTATTCGAAACTTTAAAATTTAATAAATTATAACAGTAAATAAACACATTACTAAAAATAAAAGTATCAGATAGAAAATGTTGAAATATTGAAAAATTAAGACATGATTTATGGATACAATTAATTATAGATTCTGTTTTTTTACATACAGTGCCATGTTATGTGAAATATAAAATATGAACTAACCTTTTAAGAATTCCACATTATGTTGCAGTATATCCACAGTATATTCCACATTATGTTGCATATATGAAGTATTTTCATCTTCTGATGTTGTATTTCCAGACGCTGAATTTTCTGCATTATGCAGCGAGTCAGAGCATTCAGCTAAATTAATATTGTCTCTGGATTTTTCTTCCGAATGTATTAAAATTTTTCCTTAAAGAGTATTTCATTTGGAATCTGTCGCAATAGATCTCACACCAGAAGAATCTCCATCTCTAATCCAACATGCCAAACTTTTCGCATATTTTGTTGCCTCTAATTTCAGCTCAGCAACTCTTTTACGCTTTTGAGACCCACTTGCAAAAGTCCTTTTTATATTGAATTAAATTATGTATAAGGAAGCTCTGCAATGATTTAATCCTATTAAATAAACTGTTGAAGAATTAACAACACCAAACTTACTCCCAAATTTTACCTAAAATTTAAGAAGTCGAAAAAAAACCACCACAGAATACTCGAATATCGCACTTTCAAAGCAATCTCTGTCACAGTGTTCGTTAGAATAAACTGAGCTTCTAGACTGCAGGCACTTTCCATGTGTTAAATAGTCGGCTAACTTTAAAAGGTTCACCTTGCAGAAATGAGAAAAAAAGATAAAAGAAAGCAGATATAACTCAGTTTATGACTGAAATGAAAGTCTGTTCACCAGAAACATGCAGTCCTACCGTTTAGTTAAATTAATGAATTGAACGGAATGTCCCTCACCCACCGCCAGAGAAGTGCCGCTAGCAATTTTGGGCGGTCTGTATTGTTAGTACTAAACTATCTACAAGTCTTGGGGTGGTCTGATTCATAGGACCGATACTGTTCTTAGGACAGTGATTGATTGCTTCGGAAAAAAAATAAAAGGAAGCTCTTTGGCGTTTTAAATAGGCAAATATATTGAAACCATATGTGTGATCCATTTGATGCCTACAATTTTCAGACCTTGTTAATTACATCGTCTGAGTGGCGCGCAGCATGGGTGTCCATAAGATAAGAATGATTTTAGAGAGGGCCTTGCATTTGGTGAAAGGGACTCATCTCTGAAATATTTTAGAATGAAAACAGAACAAAAATACAAAAGAATTCAGAACGCCGTAAAAATGCTCATTTCGCAATCCCCACAGTGCTGAATGAATTATTTTTTAAATGACATGAAGTACTTTCCAATCCCTATTCTTTTTCTTTTCCATTTGAGAACTAAAAACCTTTGTTTTTTGACTTTTTATACAAAGAACTGGCAAAAGTGTATGCTTGTCATTGTGGCGGACTTCCATGCCACAGCTGTGATTCAAAAACACCGTGAATTGATAACAGCTAGTGACTCTAACTGTGATCTGGCCTGTAACCGCAGAAGAGGAAAAAAAGCCGGCGTGCATTTTTCAACACTCACTCACTTACTCTCCGGCGAACTGATTTGTTGTGTATCTTCCTTAGTGTTATTATTTAATAAATTGTTGTTAATATTTAAGTGTTTTCCATCTACTAGACATGCAACTCTAAGTTCCAAGTAAAAATTAATTGCGGAGATATGGGGTACATCCAAACCCCATAAATGGTGACCTCAAGTGAACTGGAGCACGTGAATACTGCATTGAAAAAGATCTGTCTCCATCCTCGTACCTTCTGGTAACTTCGACGACTACTGTGGATATATCGTTCGTACGTTCCCTAATGATGTGGCAGCTACAATTATTTCAGTGATTTTTGATGTTTTAGTAGAGTTATATCCACACGTGGGCGCGTACTGCCCAGTTGTGTCATCGACAACGGCGAGTGTACCACCGTGATGTCTGAGCATGCTTATCTTTCTCCGCAGAGTCGGTAAATGTTTTTTTTTCCAACTATGTATCGTGAGGACATATTTTTACAGAATTTGTTTTAAAAATTTCCGTACGAGTCGCGAAGATATCTCTGTCACGGGTGCTCTACTTTCGCCCATAAGCTAAGTACGCATTTCGTAATTACATTTTCTATCACATATTGCTCCACATTACACTGTTTATTTACTTTTTATTGCATTATTTTTCTGTGATTTTGTTATATTGTATTTGTTTTGTGTATATATTGTAAACATGCCTGATAGTGAACCAGAGGCCAGCGGCAGCCACATAGCGCGCGTTGGGGTTAAGCCACCCCCCTTTTGGAAAACTAACCCATCGCTGTGGTTTATCAGGTTAGAGGCGCAGTTCGCTCTTGTAAAATAACGTGTGAAACTACCAAATTTAACCACGTTGTAGCGGCTGTTGACGCCGACATTCTAACTTCCGTTAGCGATATAATTGTCAACCCTCCTGCTGATAAGCCCTACGAAACGCTAAAACAACGACTTATAGAATCTCACTCTGAAAGTGAGGAGTCCAAAATACGCACTTTGCTGCAGAGTGTAGAGCTTAGCGATTCACGCCCATCCCACTTACTTGCGCGCATGCGCTCTCTCGCAGGACAGGCTGTTGGGGAAGCGCTGTTAAAATCTTTTTGGCTTGCGCGCCTTCCTACCACAACACGCAGCATTGTGGGTGCATTAAGCGACGAGCTGTCACAGTTGGCTACGGTGGCAGACAAAATACACGACTTATCGGCGACCCCACAAATTAATGCTACAAGCAACATCCAGCCGGTACAAAACTCTACCCTGGAAGCTCAAATCGCACAGCTCTCGCAGCAAGTTAGCGAGCTGACCGCCATCGTGCACAGACGAGGTCGTTCTAACGATAGGTTCCCGAAGCGTGGAGGCCGCAATCGTAGCGCTTCGAGAAAACGCTATAAAGACCCGGCAAACAATCTATGTTTTTACCAGACTAATTTTGGCGATAAGGCAAGAAAGTGCTCCGCGCCATGCTCATTTCACAACCAGGGAAACTAAGTCGGCGATCGCATTTGGGCCAGAATTGCGACCGCCAGGTTAATCGGATTCTTTTGGCCGATCCTTCATCCAAATTAAAATTTTTAATTGACACCGGTGCGGATATTTCTGCTGTCCCTGTTCACCCTACTAAGCCCCCCCATTAAATGAGGGTCTGGTTCTTTATGCCGCTAATGGCACAAAAATACCAACCTTCGGTACTCAGCGCTTGACTCTTGACCTGAATTTGCGCAGAACCTTTACTTGGTCTTTTGTAATCGCTAAAGTTAGTCAACTCATCATCGGCATCAATTTTTTAAAGAAATTTAATTTACTTGTTGATGCTAAGAACAATAGTATAATGATGCTCAAACCATGCTTTCGTCGCAAGGGAAAGCGGCACATATTTTGCCTGACAACAGTTCGGTAGGTGTTCTCCATGGCTCCAGTAGCGGACTAACGGGGGGGCGGTCCGCCCCGGGCCCCGACTGATAAGGGGCCTCCGAAATCGTTAGAAAATTTTAAATTCCAGTTTCACTTTTTTTTTTATAAAAACTTTTTTTTCTATCTCCCCTCCTTTAATGCGCGGGTACTTGCTCATCAAGCATTTGCCACTACAAAGGCCCGAATTACTGTCCATTTCATCATGGGGACACCCAGTGGGCGGACTTGAAGGGATGGACAAGTTAACATCCATGCCCAAGCGGGATTTCGAACCCAGACACAAGGCGTGATAGAATGATTCTTTAGTCGCTACACCACGCCGGCTTTAGAAAAATGTTAATGTTCAAGATTATACCGAAATCTCAAGAGACGGAGCCAAGTAATCCTGGGGCCCAGAATTATTAAGAGGTTTGAAGTTCTAGTCTGAAAACTTCTATTGAGTATACATA
Source organism: Cheiracanthium punctorium (assembly GCA_038373885.1). Taxonomy (NCBI): domain Eukaryota; kingdom Metazoa; phylum Arthropoda; class Arachnida; order Araneae; family Cheiracanthiidae; genus Cheiracanthium; species Cheiracanthium punctorium. The sequence goes on from JAWZYV010001807.1 coordinate 10,111, forward strand.
AATGTGTCAGCTAGGTATGATTGTATAGGGAGCCTCGGCGCGCATAAAATGGGGGGGTCAAGGTATTTCGCTTGCCTTCCCCCCTCCCTAGAGTTTTAGTGCATTGTCTAGGATGTAAACAAAACTGCACTAGAAAGCAAAATCAGAAATGAAATTGTTACAAGTGTGAAATTTGCCCCGCTATAGAGAATTTATTTCAAGTTCCATCCCCCTCCCCTAGGTTTTTTTCCATAGGCCCAGGGATTTTTAAGAGAGCTTAAGTTCTAATCTGAAAAATTCTAGTGACTATACATATATATGGGTCAGCAGGGTATGAATGTATAGGGGCCCCGAACAATGCTTAGGTCCTCCTACTGTCTTAGTCACGACCTGTATGTAAATTATTTTTTACATAGGAAGACCTTTTTTATAATCAAAATATTGAGAAGCTACAAAAGTTCTGCACGATTCTTTCCATTCCATGGGGAAATTATTTCCACGATACTCAAAATTTCTGACCGACGCAACCGTTTTAGAGAATTGTCCAAGATAAGCAAGAATTTCCTAGAAACACTGAACACCTTTCTTCAATAGACAATTGTGCCATTACATGATTGGGGTCCTTAAATTAGCTGTTGCCCTGTAGCAGCTACCATGTATAATTTTGAGGTATGTGAATAAGGTTTTGGACTGTGGACACAAGCTTTACTAGCTTATTATAATGGAGTTCCGTATTAAAGCCTTTCTTGTCCCGAATCAAACTGAGCATCTTCGATTCGTTATGTTCGTGCCACGTATCACGAATGTGTGGATGTAGTGCACTCTTTTTTTACTGAACATCTTTTATAGACAAATAATGCTACTTTAGTAACTTAGTAGCAAAAAAAGTTCATAAGACACCCCTAGAGAACGTGCCATAGAAATAGGGAGGCGTGGTAGGATGAGTGAACGGGATTCCCAATTCTGGGGTCTCAAAATCAATGTAACTGATTTTCCGTTCTTTTTTTTTTTACGGGAATACGTCTTTAAATTTGCTTCCGCAGTGGGAGGCAATTCAAAAAACTAATGATAATACAGTTTGATGTCAGGGAATAAAATCAGGGAATACAGTTTGATGTTGCTGATACGCAGTTTGATGTTGCACTCTGTCGATCTACATCCAATCGGTATAGCTATTTTCCTTGTAAAATATATTCACTTTTATGCATTTATTTATTTATTTTTTTTTTTTTTGGGGGGGGGATCACTTAGGCTGGGGACAAGGAAATTGTTCGAGGTGTCCAACTTGAGAATTGCTTCAGTATGTTTCCCCCAATGTAGTTATTATTATTATCACTGTTTCTCACAAGATGCTTGATTGATAATCCATTTAAGACGCATTGCAAGAGCAAATCGGGTAAAAAAGAAAAAAGTTTCCATCACTATCTCAGAATTTCATGATTTTTTTTCCTTGTGTTGCCTTACACAAGGAAAGAAAGAATCTGAAATATTTTTAATTTACCTTTTTTAGTTATGGAGTTATTGGGGGGGGGGGTGTCAAAGTCCCCACAGGAGCGACGTAGAAATAATTTCGGTTATTTTTGCCACGTTATTTTCTTGACTGTGACTGACTCTGAGGTGCTTCGGAGAATATTTTATTTTTATCTGATAATATACCTTGAATATTAACAACTCATATTGAAAATTCATTCGAAGATAGTCAGAGCCCCCAAATACTTCCAATTTCATGAAAAGTACAGTTTTTAAGAATACTTTAAATGTTGGTTCTGACGTGCTATAGAAAAATTTTTTGCACAGTGTAGTTATACATCTTCATATAAAGTGAATCCAGTATTAAAAATTTTTGAAGGCCCCCAGGGACTCTCCGTACGGGGCCCCAGCCCCAAACATGGTCGTTAACGCTTATACAATTTAGAAGGACTGGCACAGCTAGCGCCAACTTCCCACATGAGAACTATTGGCATGGAGATGTAGCATCAGCCTAGTATTTTCATATTATGAAAAAAGATTTTTTGAAGGTACAACTGTTTCCAAGAAAAATCCCAAAAAGTACCTCTCTATTTGGGACATTCCACTCACACGCATGGAGCATTTCGTCGTTACTTTTAGAAGTTTAATCGACTGTAGAAGTACTTCAGAAAATTAAACTTACTCTGCATGTATCACAAATAGTTCTTTTTTCCTCTGAAAGCTACACTATGACTATTCCTGAGTAATATCTTTATGAGTACTAAAATCCATGCATATAGCATAATTTACAGGACACACTCAAAATAATTCGTAAATAATGTCATAACTTTCTCCATTCGCCAACTGAGAGAGAAAAATACTATGTAAATGTAACTCTACACATACCATATCTGATACTTCATTTAAAATAAACAAAAAGTAAATAATATTGTGATTAAAAGAAGTTGTCACAAATCTACATAATTTATTTCTGACTAACCATTTTACAACAAAATCGGCAAACATCATTTCAAACAAAAAGTAACATAAAAAAAAATTATCAGGTTATTTACGTACTTTTTTTAATAGAGTATATTGTATAGTTGATTGTGTGAGCTGTTTTGATACTTTTTACGGTACTTATGTATTATCCTGGCGGTCATTCTCGCCAAACTGTTTTTTCATCAAATGAGTTGCCAATCGTATTCAAAACCATTAATAATTTCATGTGCCCGGCATTTATCTCGGCAAAAAATCGCTCGTCTTAGCGGACCGTCGGGATAATACGTAAGTAGCCTTTTCACATTAGTAATGGCAAATGGAGTAACTGAAATCAATTCAATTCGACTAAAAAAAATCTTGGCTACAGTAATTATTTTTGCGTCATCTTGGCGTGGCGTAGCCAAGTAAAAGAATCTGAGCCAGGTATTGCATGCAAATATTTCATCGTAGCAACCGCATCTTGTTCTGATAAAGCGATAACCCTTCCGATGTCAAATAACTTTTCACATTCCACTGCATAGTAAAAGTTCAGCTCAATATCAGCCACGTCGTATTATTTTCCCCCAGAGGAAATAATTTAAAAACAGGAACATTTTAAAACATCATTTTAAAAACAGGAACAACGCAAAATGCTGTTAAAAAATGTTTTATTCATAGAACATCCATAATTTTTTTTTTTTTTAGTATGTCTGACATTTTTGTGCGGGTGTGATTTTAATTTTGCAAATTCAATTTTCAATTTATTTTCAATTTTGCAGTATTTTTTAACTACCTGTGTTTCTGTGTCCTCGTGCGAAAGAAGTTTTCCGAAACTGAAACTAATTAAAAATTATCGAAGATCGACAATGAGGGAATAAAGATTATCAAATTTGGCTATTTTGTCCATAGAAAGAAAGTAGCTGCTACTGTTGACTTTGATGATGTCATCGACAAATTTAGCAAAGCGAAAGCACGCAAATATATTTTATCTTTATGAGTACAGTTCTGATTATTTTATTTTATTTTATTTCCATAAATAATTTTCTGATTTAAATTAATATATTCCAAATATTTGTTTTGTTTTTTATTAAATATTTTAATTAATGCCCTTTCAATCGCTTAAGTATACTGTTTTAAGGTGATACTTTATTTGTCAGATGGTGTTAAAAAAATCTTGTCAGATGATGTTAAAAAAATTGAGAAAGATGATTATTTACTATAAATGTATACATACATGATAAATAGCAACTCTTGCATAGCTACGAAAGTATGCCAATAATGGCGCCAAACATAGGCAAAGTGTCTATTTTCAGTCATTTTGACAGTTCGGTTGCAATTTCTGTCATAATACACTATATTTTATAAAAAATAAGATATAAAAAATCCACTTAGTTAAATTTGATCATATTTCTTTGCTCATTTCTGCCTTTGATAATTTTTTGCTTTATTTTTACAGAAATATTTACATAATCCATAGATAGTATATTAATAATTGTCTAATAAATTTGTAGTATTGTATTGTAATTTAAATGAATCAAAATTCACTGCTTACTTTTCAGTATGTAACAATTTTAATGTCTTGTGCACCAGCAATGTCTTCTTTTTGGCTTAAATAAGCATATCTCTGTTTCAAAAACAATTTGATATATTTAGATTCTTTATTTTAGATTTTATGTTTTACGATTTTATATTTATTTAAAAACAACTTCTTTCAATATGAATGCAATTCTTTAATTGTAAGAAATATTGATTGTATATAGTTTATCTACGTCTTGAATGGTGCATTTTTGTGTAAATCAGACCTAAGCCCTCGTTCTTGAATATAAATATAATATTTAATAAATCAAATATGGAAATGTTTGTACATTAAATTCATCAGAAGTGCTTATAATTTAAAGAATACTGAAATTTGAAGAAAAACTGAATTATATAAAATGTGTGTAAAGAAGATAAATTGTATTTTACAACTAATCACATAAAAGTTCCAGAAACTAAAAAATCTGTATTCTATTATTATTATTATTATTTGGTAGTTCTCTAATCCAATGGTTATCAATCTTTGGATCGCTACCTCAAATGGGGTCACAAAAAATAACCCTGGGATCACAAGGTGGATTTAAACGGAATCGAAAGGTACCGAAATATTTTTCTCTAAAAACAGGTTTCCGTTGAATAAAAGTGTCTTCAACAGAATGAACTATTTCCTTTCAAAACAAATTTAAGGTTCAGTGGTTTAGGTATATGTTTTAATATGCGAAGTGTAGTTAGTTATAAGTTTTAAATGTACTGATAGTCCAAGAGCTAGTGACACGTTTTCCATGAAGTGTTTGATGCACCTTGAAAATTTTCAATTTTATTATGTAAGGAATAAAAGGTGGAAATACCTGTGTTTGCTTGACCCAACCCGGGACACCAGGTACTGCGCATAATAGAAAGGTGTAATAAAATATAACCAAAAATAAGTGTTTGATTCAGAGGCAAACAAACATAAATTAAAAGTTCAGATAATTTAAAACATAAAATTAAATAAGGCAGACAGTTTTGAGGGGGTTCACATTCAATGAATCCTCCCCAAAGTTGTGCTTTTTTAAATACAATATGAACTGTTTTATTCACTTTGAAATTTTAATAGCGTCTTAATTAAATATTGGAAAAATTAATAACAGAAAGCCAGACACTTTGTCTGGGGTTTAGTTACCGGCAGACATGAAAATGAATCTTAGTTACAGTAGAAAGAGATGAACTGCGCGTGGTTGGCGATGTGAGTGAGAGCACCGATCACCCCAATAGCTACGCTCTCATTGGTTGTTGGTCGCATGTCTTTTACCATAGTCCAAGAGCTAGTGACACGTTTTCCATGAAGTGTTTGATGCACCTTGAAATTTTTCAATTTTATTATGTACGGTATAAAAGGTGGGAATAGCTGTGTTTGCTCGACCCAACCCGGGACACCAGGTACTGCGCATAATAGAAAGGTGTAATAAAATATAACCCAAAATAAGTGTTTGATTCAGAGGCAAACAAACATAAATTAAAAGTTCAGATAATTTAAAACATAAAATTAAATAAGGCAGACAGTTTTGAGGGGGTTCACATTCAATGAATCCTCCCCAAAGTTGTGCTTTTTTAAATACAATATGAACTGTTTTATTCACTTTGAAATTTTAATAGCGTCTTAATTAAATATTGGAAAAATTAATAACAGAAAGCCAGACACTTTGTCTGGGGTTTAGTTACCGGCAGACATGAAAATGAATCTTAGTTACAGTAGAAAGAGATGAACTGCGCGTGGTTGGCGATGTGAGTGAGAGCACCGATCACCCCAATAGCTACGCTCTCATTGGTTGTTGGTCGCATGTCTTTTACCATAGTCCAAGAGCTAGTGACACGTTTTCCATGAAGTGTTTGATGCACCTTGAAATTTTTCAATTTTATTATGTACGGTATAAAAGGTGGGAATAGCTGTGTTTGCTCGACCCAATCCGGGACACCAGGTACTGCGCATAATAGAAAGGTGTAATAAAATATAACCCAAAATAAGTGTTTGATTCAGAGGCAAACAAACATAAATTAAAAGTTCAGATAATTTAAAACATAAAATTAAATAAGGCAGACAGTTTTGAGGGGGTTCACATTCAATGAATCCTTCCCAAAGTTGTGCTTTTTTAAATACAATATGAACTGTTTTATTCACTCTGAAATTTTAATAGCGTCTTAATTAAATATTGGAAAAATTAATAACAAAAGGCCAGACACTTTGTCTGGGGTTTAATTACCGGCAGACATGAAAATGAATACAGTTCAATCAATTGGAAAACGGCGCTATTAAGATAAGAAGGAAATCTAGTGCTTAAATTTTAAGATAGGGAAAATGCCTGGTGTCTAAAACAAGCGCCTAATTTCTTATGTTTTAGTAATCCGTCGCATAGTGACAAAATTTCTGGGTATAAACATTTATTTTCTCGACGATACTCGTAAGACGTAATGTAAACGTCATTTTCCGTTAACGAGCAGTAACTCGTAGTTTCTTGTGATCAGTATAATCTTTATTAGATTTTTTGTGCATTTTTCTATGAAAGAGTAGTTATGTATTTTGCATGTTTAATTAATCAGGTGCTTAATATAAACCAAGGAGATATATTATAGGAGTGGACATCTCAATAGCTGCTATGCTAGATTTTTGGTACCCCAAATAAGTTTCAATTATGTAAACATTGGAAATCTAGTGACGTGTAACGATCCTAGCGGCAAAAAAATAAAGCATTTCCCGTGCTGACTGATAACTAATTTTACTTGTTTTTAATTTTCCTACCTAGCATGTGAACGAGATTATTAACGCGAGCACTAAATTAAATTTTTTTTTTCCTCTTGCTTACATGGTTGCCTTAGTAACAAATGAATAAAAATGTTCTATCTTAAGATTATTAAAATATTGAGTTTATATTTGTTAACGAGTGCGTATATCGTGGCTCACAGAAAAGAAGTTTTCGTCTGCCACGGTATATATTTACATTAGAAAATGGCTAAGAATTCATTACTGAGTTCTTTATCTATGAGCATGAGCTTTATGTATGCATTACTGAGTTCTTTATGGTCACATGTCTTTTACCAGCTGTATCGGCAGTACATTGTATATTTTCAGTTAACCCTCGTTTAATCTACTAATCGTTTAATTTTCAATGATAACCTCACAGTTTCTTTTTCTTTTTTTTTTTTTTTTTTTTTGATTCGATAAGATTTGAATTCAAATTTTTCATTCACTTAATTGCACTATTCTTCTATCTTGAGGAATTAAAAGTTTAAAAAAAGTCTAAATAATTGTACATGTGACCATAAAGAACTCAGACATGATTTCACTCGGATCAATCGGGGCCGTCGTTATTAGCAACCGGGCCTGCTTCTTCGTTGCCATCGGAAGAAATGAGTGAAACATTGAGGCCTAATATTTACATTTGCGCTGTTCGATTGTATGCGATTTGGGATTATAAACGTTAATTTATTTTATAATTAAAAAACAATTTTGTTATAGTTTTGTCATAATGATTTAATGACAAGGTGTTTTAGATGTAGGTAATAATTTTTTGAAGATTGCGCTTTTTTTTATGGAAATAAATCAACGAATTCAATCATAGAATTCGAACTTTAAGTGCTGAATGTAAAGGTAAGTGTACACTTGTATTTAGAAATTCTACAAATTTATAGGATATAAAGCATGTTTTGTGAATTAATATTCATGTGTTATTTATAAATCATTTTAATCTGAAATCGTTTAACTTGGGTAGTTTATTATTCTAGTAAATAAGCGTGCGTTGTAATACTAGTTAGACATTCTTATCTGTTTAAATCTTTCAGTTGAAAATGTCATTTATCATTTATTATAAATGCAACTAAATGTGTGATATTGGTTTCAGTGCAGAAGTACTGTAAAATATGTTATTAATTTTTGCACATGTTTATGTAGAAACTTAAATTGAAGTTAATATTTTGTATAAGCGTTCATCATACTCAAATTCAAAGTTCCATTTAGATAATGGCTATAATAAAAAGTAATTAATTCAGAGATTGTTTGCTTTTAGTTTACTACAGTGTTTAGCGCAACTTGTGAAGAGGGATCTTGAAATGTTTCAAGTCCTAGAGCTGTTAGTTTATCTTAATTTGTATTCAAAGTCCGTGGAGCAGGTTTTTTTCTTCTTTTTTTAAAGCTATAACCCTAATATACAGCAATGCAGGGACGAAAACATTTGTTTTCAATCGCCAGTTAATAATAACTTTAAAAAAAGGTGTTGGAATTTTTTATTTGGGAATACCTTATTCCCCCGTACACGATATATATTTCGGTTACACACATAACCATCTTCAGTCGTTTCTGGAGCTCTCACTAATGGCGGCTTCTTTTTATATCTTCGTCGTTCTTCTTCTTGAAAGTTCGATGCATGACGTCGTCCCATGATTGGTCGATTGTATGAAGCGTATCGTTGATGCTGCCCTCTGTCGTCAATATTTCTAAGCTCTCACGAATGTAGGCATATATACTATTTTTAAAGTTGGCTATTTTTTTAATATTTTTAAAATCAATGGTAATGGGCTCTTTCAAAGCAAGACGGGCTAGGGCGGTACTTTGTTTCTGGAGGTTAATGTCTTTAAAATGTTCGTTTTTTCGTTCTTTAATTTTCCTTTTTGTAACGCCGATGTAGCAATTTTCTTTATTAGTATCGTTTGACATAAAATTAATTTTATAGATCCCTGCGGTTTCGATGGGGTTGATTGGGTCTTTTTCCGATCTAATGCGCTGAAAGATTGTTTTATTAGGTTTAATTGGAATACGGAAGTTCTTTTTACTGGCGATATTAGAAAGTTTGTTGGCTATCCCTCGGCTAAAGGGGATAGCGGTAGTAAAACGTGGTTTACCTTTTTGACGGTTGTCTATAACATTTAATTTACGTTGCCTAGCTTTGAAAACTTTGTCGAAAATTTCTCGAGGGTAGTGGGCGTCTTGACATTGTTTCTTTATGAAAGCAATTTCTTTTTGAAGGAGGTCGTCGTTAGAACACACTTTGAAAGCGCGGTCGATATAGGAACGAATAGCAGCAATTTTATAGTTGAAAGGGGTTTTAGATTTAAAATTTACTATATTAGTATTACAAGTAGGTTTTCGAAAAATGGTGGTCTCAATGAGATTATTGTTTCTGGTTATGTTCACATCTAAGTAATTGAGGCTATTATTGATTTCTTTTTCGTAGGTAAATTTAATGTTCGGGTCTATGGCATTAAGTTGATTGATCAAATTATTTTCTTCATTATTGTGGGTGGTAAGGATAGCGAAGATATCGTCGACATAGCGAAGCCAAAGTTTGGTGGTATTATTGTGTGTCTGTTTAATCTGTTCTTCAAGGATTCTCATTTTCCAGTCGGCAATTATTCCGGATATGGGGGAGCCCATGGGGACTCCTTTTATTTGTTGGTAGAAGTGATTATTATATTGAAAATATGAGTTATTTAAAATTAGATTTATAGCACTAGTTAGGGTGTTAATTATGTCTATATCTTTAAAACTACTTTGAATTTGTTTGTTAATAATTTGGTTCATTTCCTTAATATCTATTGACGGGTATAGATTTACAACATCGAAACTTACCATAATATCGTTTTCATCAAGTTTATAATCGCGGATGTTTTTAATGAAATCGTCGGTGGAAGTTAGAGTGCTGTTAGATGGGGGTATAATTTCTTGCAGAATATATTTTTCAAGAGTGTAGGTGGGGCCTTCACATTTGCTCACGATTAGATCGGAAAAAGACCCAATCAACCCCATCGAAACCACAGGGATCTATAAAATTAATTTTATGTCAAACGATACTAAAAAAGAAAATTGCTACATCGGCGTTACAAAAAGGAAAATTAAAGAACGAAAAAACGAACATTTTAAAGACATTAACCTCCAGAAACAAAGTACCGCCCTAGCCCGTCTTGCTTTGAAAGAGCCCATTACCATTGATTTTAAAAATATTAAAAAAATAGCCAACTTTAAAAATAGTATATATGCCTACATTCGTGAGAGCTTAGAAATATTGACGACAGAGGGCAGCATCAACGATACGCTTCATACAATCGACCAATCATGGGACGACGTCATGCATCGAACTTTCAAGAAGAAGAACGACGAAGATATAAAAAGAAGCCGCCATTAGTGAGAGCTCCAGAAACGACTGAAGATGGTTATGTGTGTAACCGAAATATATATCGTGTACGGGGGAATAAGGTATTCCCAAATAAAAAATTTTAACTAATTAATCCGCCGTATTAAATAATGTTTTATGTGTCTTTATTAAGGTGTTGGAATATTAGTGGTATTTCCTAGTATGGTTTTCTAAAATTTATAATTTTTCTTTGGAGAAGAAAAAGTATATGGAACTAACACTGAAAATTATAAATCATTTTCATTTCGAATGGTAAAATTTTCGATAAATAAACTCATTTGAACTAACCAAAATAAAAACAGTTAACAAACGTGTTTTATCATACACTGTTACGTTATTCTTAATCCTTTTGATATATTATCTCCCCTTTAAGTTCGTACTACAATTTATGGAACACCCTTTATTTTGTAATTCATTCTAAATGTTTCTCGTTAAATTAATTTACATTATTTTTCATGTAAATACCAAGGACTTGCAGTGCACAGGTTGTACATATAATTATGGCAAACATTCTTCTGATACCTACGCCTTACAAAAGATTAAAAATTAAATAGTATATCAGTACTTAAATTTTGTATACGTGAATTGTAAATATCAAATATTTTAAATTCTATTTCATCTCCTCGTCATATATTCTGTTAAATGAAAATTTAATAACTACTAGTTAAATTTATTTTAAAAGTAATAATAGTTGTAACTGCTTTGAAAATGTGAAACTTAAACATTCAGTATAAAGAAATACATAAAAATGTCTGTATCATTTGTGTATTCGTTTACTTTAATGTATACTAAAAGTCAGCTTAATTTTTTCATGTATATTAAAATTCAAGATAAAATAATGACTCATGAGAGTGAGCACTACTTTGTTTTTCCTTCAAATTACATGCATCTATTTACTTTAATGTCCGCGTGTATCAGAGTAAAGAAACTGTTAATGAGTTCGTACTTGAATTAGTAACACAATCACTACTTAAAACTACATTTAATAACGTTTCAAAGCATCGGAAAGCTTAAAAATTGCTTGATGTATACGGGAAGACGCGAGCATCCGTAGGCCTCTTTGGATGACTCACCGAAATACACACGCAGGCCCGTTACTAATAGAGAAGGCCCCGGATCAATCCTCACTCAGACATGTGACCATAAAGAACTCAGTAATGCATACATAAAGCTCATGCTCATAGATAAAGAACTCAGTAATGAATTCTTAGCCATTTTCTAATGTAAATATATACCGTGGCAGACGAAAACTTCTTTTCTGTGAGCCACGATATACGCACTCGTTAACAAATATAAACTCAATATTTTAATAATCTTAAGATAGAACATTTTTATTCATTTGTGACTAAGGCAACCATGTAAGCAAGAGGGAAAAAAAAATTAATTTAGTGCTCGCGTTAATAATCTCGTTCACATGCTAGGTAGGAAAATTAAAAACAAGTAAAATTAGTTATCAGTCAGCACGGGAAATGCTTTATTTTTTTGCCGCTAGGATCGTTGCACGTCACTAGATTTCCAATGTTTACATAATTGAAACTTATTTGGGGTACCAAATATCTAGCATAGCAGCTATTGAGATGTCCACTCCTATAATATATCTCCTTGGTTTATATTAAGCACCTGATTAATTAAACATGCAAAATACATAACTACTCTTTCATAGAAAAATGCACAAAAAATCTAATAAAGATTATACTGATCACAAGAAACTACGAGTTACTGCTCGTTAACGGAAAATGACGTTTACATTACGTCTTACGAGTATCGTCGAGAAAATAAATGTTTATACCCAGAAATTTTGTCACTATGCGACGGATTACTAAAACATAAGAAATTAGACGCTTGTTTTAGACACCAGGCATTTTCCCTATCTTAAAATTTAACCCTTTAAGGCGCAGTGATCCCGCTCTGGGAACACCAAACTCTGACATTTTGACTGTTGCCAGTCACGAAGAATAGATTGGATTTCTATAAAAATAGTTGCGGGTGACATAGCTCCAAGAGAATCCTTTACTTTTTAGCACGTCATTTCTCGTAAAAAATGGTCACGATTATTTTTAACAACACTGACATCTGCTGAAAAATGGAAGAGCGCGAGAACAGCTGGATCGATTGCCCAATGCTGGAAAAAGGGCATCCGTTGCCATCGCTCGACTTAACTACCAGCAAGATGGCGGACGATCGAAACGTTCATCGCGTGCCACAGATCTAGAGACCCTTTTTTGACGCAGCTGGCTGTGCGCGAACACAGCCAGCTGTCGTCAAAAAAGGACTGAATAACTGATAAAAAAGTTATGTTTCTGCATGCATTCATTATTTTTTTAAAAATTATGAAATTTGATCTAAAATTTATACATTTTCCCATTCTTAAAAGTAGGCTGTCCCCTTAATAAGTAATATTCATAAGATTAATAATTAGATCACGTATTCATAAAAACTGTATGTATTCTAGAACAGTGTTTCCCAACCACTCCTTCGTTCACCGGTGCCGGTCAGTGAGATTTTACTGTCGGTTCACCTATATCAAATTTATTTAAAAAACATTCAGCTGCAAACATAGTTCTAACTGAAGGTTATATTTGTTTAAAATATTTGACTAACTGATTTAATAAATAGAATACATACTTATATAATACTTATTATTTATGGCTGACGCTAGTTTGCGAAATATCTTTCATACTTTTGCCATTCAACAGATGCAAAAAGGTTGTGAAGCACAGATCTAGAAGATAGCAACGAGCATAGGATTCTGAGAGGCACTTTTTCCAAGAGGGTGGCAATGATCATGATATTCTGGGACAGAAGATTTTTATAGACACTTGCATAAATGCTCCTTGATACTTTCTTTCGTCTTTGAGCCACACCCTCAACCCCACCCCCTCTCTTTCCCTAAGTTATAAGCTTCCCTAAGCGCTGTTATAGAAAAGAGTTCATCTAAATAAATTGTAAATAAAGCTAGTGTGGAAAGTGATTACAATCAAATGCAAAAGGGCTGCGGAGACTTTCCCTCACACGGAGGCTCTGTTATAGAAAAGAGTTCATCTAAATAACCGTTTGACTGCTATGCAGCGCTATTGCGCTTTTGGAATGTGCACCCTCCAAAAGAAGCATTCGAGCAAGAGAGAAATTTCCTACGTTGGTTTCGTATATTAAAAATTATTTATCATGGAATATGAGTTAGGCTATGCATAAATATGACATTCCATATTTCTATTAAGTTGTGCGTTTTTCAAAAACTCAATTATTTTTCGCAAATCTAAAATAGGAAATTTCTCTCTTGCGCGAATACTTTTATTGGAGGGTGTATGAGTATTTTAATGGATAGCAGTCAAACGGATAAATTGTAATGTATTCGTCTATGTCATATAAAGGATATACTGACCTTCAATACACAAAACATTCATGTCAATCAAAAATAGACTGTGTATAACGATATATCTTTATGATGAAATTTCAAAGGAATCAGTCTAAAAACAGAAGCGAAGTCAAGGGGATTTCCAGAGGAGATTCTCTTTAACAAGCTGTACAAGACATAGTTAAACATGTTTTAATGTATGATACTAAAAAAAACGACAATGTGTTTGTTGTACAAATGTATAGCAGATGGTGTACTTTTACATTTTTCTGTGGGTGGAACATTACTTACAGATGCATGTATGTAAATATCTTACAGACAAAAGTTTTATAGTTTATCTCTACTGCAAATCATAAAAATTTAGAGGTTGTCATTTGCACGGTTTAAGAGAAAGGGAGAGAAAGAAAGGAAAAAAACCCAATAAACAAATAAATAATCAAACAAGTATTCACTGTTTTTTTCTGTTTTTCTTTCAGTCATGAAATAACTTTAAACTTTGCCCATCATGATAGCGAAAATAAATAAACAAATAAAAGTAAATCTAAATTAGCCCCAGGAGTAAATTTTTCAGTATCATGAAATTTGACTGTGTACAAAAAATCATCGGTGAAATAAGTTTTTTTCCCCAAACTGCTTCATCTTTTAAAATGTATTCCATGAATTTTGATTTTTTAATTCTTAATAGAATCAAATATTTTTTGCTTCAAAATCTTTTTTTTTTTCATTATAAAGTGGAGGATAGTATTTTATCCGGAGATTTTGTATGTCTGATTTTTTTTTCTGTTTATATTTCTAGAGTTACTTATTGCTTTTGCATTAATGAAATTGAATCAAGTAAATTAAGCTTCAAAAGATCTGCTGTGGTGAAATGTTTTTTTTTCAATGGCGGGCAATGTCATATGCAATAAAAAATATTTTAATTTCGGCAAAACAAAGAATATAAAATAAGGAATGAGGTATTTTCTTCAGTACCATTATTTTAATTATTATTGTTTGCTTGTTTGATGCTACTGCAGTGAACCATCGCAGTGGAATTGCCATGTTCAGTAATAATTTTTTAAACGAACTAAAACAAGTGTTATTTTGATGCACAATTTTCAAGTCATCTGGGAAAATACTTTAAATTTTTCTTTAAATAAAAAATTTCAGTTTAATGTTCATTCCTGACTGAAAACTTTTAAAAGCATTTAACATGCAGTAATTTAATTAAATATTTTATGTGACAGAAATCTTTATATATATATATATATATATATATATATATATATATATATAAACTAGCTGAAGTACCCGTCCTTGACGGGTTAGTGAATACAAATTTCCAAAAAGCAAGAACTTTCATCAGCATTGTAGGAGTACACAGAATGGATGAAGTATGTTGCCAAAGTAAAGAAAGCGAAGTTATAATTTTTATGTATTGTTAAAATATTACAGGTTAAGAGAGTCACTAAGTAATATCATTTCATTCGCTTTAGTCGTAATTATGTGATGCGCGAACGAATATTTACGAATATAGAAATAATTTTCGCAAAATCTCAAAATCTAATCAACATCTTTGAAAAATTGGAAGCCTAGAATTTAAGTTGAGTGACAACCTATCATGTCACCCAATTTCGTTTCATTCCCTGCAGTCTTTATTTCGTGATGCTGGAACAAAATTTCAGCATTTTAAAACGATTTTCGCAAAATCTCCAAATGTAATCAAAATATTTTAAAAATTCAACGCCTATAAATTAAGATTAGCAACTACCTATCATATCACTGAATTTCGTATCATTCGTATTAGTTGTTATTACGTGATGTTTGAAGAAATATAAACGTATTTTGAGAGAATTTTCACAAAATCTCAATCTAATGAAAATGTTTAAAAAATTGGATACATATAGTTTATGTTGAGCAACCATCTATCATGTGACCAAATTTCATATCATTCGCTTTAGTCGTTATTACGTAATGCGGGAACAAAGATGCACTCAGTTTTAAACGATTTTCGCAAAATCTCGAAATCTGATGGATTTTTTTAAATTAGATGCTTATAGTTTAAGGTGAGTGACCACCTATCATTTCACCAAATATCATTTTTTCACCTTTGCAGTTATTACGTGATGTGCGAACACAAATTTACGCAGTTTGAAACGATTTTCACAAAATCTGAAAATCTAATGAAAATTTTTAAAAATTCGACGCCTATGTTTTAAGTTGAGTGACCAACTATCATGACACCCAATTTCATATCATTCGCTTCAGTCGTTTTTACGTGATGCTTAAACAATAAAAGCGTCACGGACAGAATGACAGAATGACAGACAGACAAACTTTTTTTTGAGGGTCGCATCGGATTCCAGGGTGCTTGAAACGGATAGAAATCGCAAAATTTTTGAATTCCAAGAAATGTACAGACAAAAGTCTAATTTTATTTATATAGATGTACACTTCCACACTGAACGAAATTCTTAAGACTTTTCACAGTATTTACGTTTAAAAAAGTATTTGTCGAAGCTCATTTTTAAAGATTTTTTAATTTTAATGTTTGTCATGTTCTTCATTACGACTACTCATTTTAATTATTCATCACATTATACCTGCTTTGACGCAGGTATAATGTGATGAATAATGCCCTGCATGAACGCAGTGGTTAACAACCAGTGGGGCGCGCAAAGGTCTTGCAGGACGGGGAGAGGCGCGAGAAAAGTAAAGAGCAAGTGATAATGCATGCTTCAGAAAATCATCTTATTTATTCTTATTTTTACTCAAACATATCTAAAGGGTTTTCCATTAAGAGTGATACAATTTAAAAATGAAAAAACACATAACTTATGCAGTGAAACAAATGTTTTTAAAATTGTTTTGAAAGCTTACATTATGCCATTAACCCTTTGAGGCGCAACACTTTCCCAATTCTGGAAAAAGGGCAGCTGTTGCCATCGCTCCACTTAACTACCTGCAAGATGGCGGACGATTTTTGACGGCAGCTGGCTGTGGCCGCACAGCCAGCTGCCGTCAAAAAAGGGTCTCTAGATCTGTGACACGCGATGAACGTTTCGATCGTCCGCCATCTTGCTGGTAGTTAAGTCGAGCGATGGCAACAGCTGCCCTTTTTCCAGCATTGGGCAATCCATCCAGCTGTTCTCGCGTTCCTCCATTTTTCAGCAGATGTCAGTGACTGTTAAAAATAATCGTGACAAATTTTTTACGGGAAATGACGTGCTAAAAAGTAAAGGATTCCCGTGGAGCTATGTCACCCGCAACTATTTTTATAGAAATCAAATCTATTCTTCGTGACTGGCAACAGTCAAAACGTCAGAGTTTGGTGTTCCCAGAGCTTGAACACTGCGCGTTAAAGGGTTAAGTATGAAAAATATATCGTTCATGTGAACACCACGACTTCTATGTACATACCGCATTCTGTCAACCCAATTTTCCATCATTCTTTCAGATAAATTTGGTGCTATCTCGCGAATAACACGTTCAATGTCGGTTTTTAATTGCTCAATTGTTATTGGATTATCAGTATAAACTTGTGGCTTAACATATCCCCAAAGAAAGAAATCACAATATCTGAATTATGTCGTCCATGAATTCTTCGCAAATTTCTCTCAATATTCACGTATGAACACTGATTTTGAAGCTATTTAATAATTTCGCAAAATAACATTATTTTGATTTTCTTTTCATCCTTTGGATTATGAATATCACAGCACAATTTTTGTTGGTCACTTTTACGATTCACACAATAAAAAAAAAAATAAATTCTTGAAGAAAAAAAAAATAGTCACACAAAAAGATGGGTAGGAAGAGAGGCCATGCTGTACAGATACACGCACACACACAAGGGAAATTTATTTTTAACTGCCCCAACAGAAAAATTCTTTCACCAAAAACGGAAAGCTGTAGCCAAAAACTTCCAAAACTTCTCTGCGAAACGGACACCAGCAGGAAAAGTTCTCTCATTCCATTGAACCGCTCCAACTGAACGCGGTTGCTAAGCGCCATGCAGTCTATTAAGGTGGAAACCGGTAGCTTGAGCTCTCTCTTGAGCGCGGGATTTTCTCAAGCTATTTTGACTTGGCTTAGCTCTGTGTTTGTAAACATTGTCCAAGACGAAAGCATTTCTGTTGCTGTTGTTGCAAGATTTTTGCGACACTGATGTTCATTACATATCTCCATTTACTGTAAATAAAAAAGTTCTATTTTGAAACGAACAAATTCTCAGAAACTGTAACTACGGCTGTGATGTTGATCACATTAGTATTAATTGTCATTTGTTTCTGTTTCTTAAATTTAATCTATTTAAAATCAAGCAGTTAACTTATTTTCCTGTTCTCATTTTTCATTACTTTGGCTTTCAAAATTTATATTTCGCTTCTTCCAGCAAGCAAATAGCCTTTTAACTGTTTATTTTTCTCGGCAGCATATCACCTCCTGGGACGAAAATAGATTCTATTCCGCCAGTTTGTAACTTGTAACGGATATCTGCTTCCCCTCTCTTGGCGCTCTTTTGGCATATTTTATTTTGATGCCAT
The DNA here is from genome assembly GCA_038373885.1 of Cheiracanthium punctorium. NCBI lineage: Eukaryota > Metazoa > Arthropoda > Arachnida > Araneae > Cheiracanthiidae > Cheiracanthium > Cheiracanthium punctorium. Next base: position 28,095 of record JAWZYV010001807.1, read on the forward strand.
GCACCAATTTTCAAAATTGTTTGTACGCGCTTCGATTACTTTATTGGTCTAGATTTATTGCAGCTCTGTAACTGACGTTGGTTATCTCGATCAACTTTGTGTTTTCGCGAATGTCCTGTTTTGTGTTAGCATATTTTTCGATGTCCCTCCACCGCCTTTCGGTTGCAGGGTGAACGCGTATTTTTTAGTCTGCAAGGCCACCACCAGACTCTGCAATATTTAAAAATTTATCTTAAATTGTTTCTTCAATAAATATAGAATTTTTAAAGCATTTGAAGTCCATACTACTTTATGTTTTTGAAACTGAGAGTGTTTCGAACCCAAATATCTCTTCACAGCGCTAATTAAGAATCTAAAATAGTTTCAGTAAATTCTCCGTGACAAAGGGGGTCTTTACTTCCTAGAACAGCAACCCACGAACTTTCCACCAGAACAGATTTTTGAAGTCATAGATGCTATTTGTTCAATGAAGAGATGAAATTTAAGCCAGTTAAAACTAATGTACCTCTCTTGGCCCTCTAGCGGTGCACTGCAGAAACTGTACCATTTATCCAAAAATTCGCTTGATAAAGGGACTTACAACATTGCAGTTTTGAAATTGATAAACCTGTTTAAAAACAGCGCATACACAGGTCTCAGGTCCCCAGAGGCTTCGCCGACTGCATTGAGAAAATATATTAAAGAACTGTTATAAGACGGCTTCATCCTGCCGACTTCTTTGAGATGATTGTCTGTGTGTATTCGCGTTTCGAGTTATAAGCAGAAATGAGGCCGTCTTCAAAATACTGAAAACTATACTAATTTCATACGACAAAATCAACATGTAAATACAAGAAACCTGTGTATGCAACATATACGACAACTACTTTCTACTAAACGAATTTCTTCAAATATTTTGACAGCAAGCCTTTATTATTCTCAATGATGTACTGTTTAAAATGAACAGAAAAATAAATATCATCGAAAATCTCCGAATTAACGAGAAACTAATAAAAAATTTTTTCGAAAACAACGCCAAAGTGTCAGTTATTACATTAAAAATGTCTTCACAAGAACTAACGCAAGAGTGCTATTTTTCCTTCTAAAATTACTTTCAGTAGAAGACAGTCTCCGAAAATAAAAACTTTTCGCCGTTTCATACATAATTTATGAGTTTAAATTAGTTTTGTCATAAATTTTTGCAAGACAACTTTCTCTCCTTTGAATAAGTAAGGGCGTATAAATATTGGAAACGCCAAAGATAAAAGAATTGCTGATGAGAGTTTTTTTTTCTAAGCTGAATTTACTCTTAATTTTAGAAACATTACGAAAATTAATGAGTAAAAAAATTACTGTATAGAATAGTTTATGAGATATGATAAAATAATACTTTTTAAATCCAGCAATTTAAGATTTCCCTAACTGTTTCTCTGATCCCGCACTTTAAAGGTCTGAATTTTCACCGAGCATTCATCAAAATCCTTGTTTTCTCCTGCCTTTAAGATATGGCGTGATGTACTAAAACGATTGTACAATATTGCAACATCATTATGTAAATTTTTCCTGAAAAAGTTTATTTTTCCTAAAACATGCATCACTGATGGAACACGATTGTCGCGTGTTTGGGATAGGTTTTCTGAACAGACTTGTTCATCGATTGTACGAAATCTGCCAGGGTACTAGTGGAAACCAGTTGCCTTTTTGCCCATGAGTGGATATAAAGCATGCATGATGTTTTGTGAAGTCAATACAGGCAGAGTATTTTAAAGTAATTAAAAAACTTTGTAAAAAACACACATAAGAAGTAAAAGGAAACTTTTTCCTTTTACTTCTTATGTGTGTTTTTTACAAAGTTTTTTAATTACTTTATCGTTTAACACCAGTATTTTGAGTGTTTTTTCAGAGTATTTTAGTCAAAAAGCAGAAAAGAAGTTTTCTTATCAAATTTTTCAGAGCACGTTAAAACCTGTCAGCATTCCTATCATCTAAATCTTTATTTTTTTTTTATTATTATCGCTATCATTTAATTTGTTTTCTTAAGTTTTTACAGTTAGCTGAAAGGTCCATTATGTGTTGTTCTCGTATTATACGCATGTATTCACAAGTAACGAACACTTATTAACGGGTAATGAGCATGTCAGTTACAAATACATGCGGATATTCATTTTGTTGTTATTTTTTTATAGTACTCATAAAGATATGAATACCCGGCGATGACATTACCTATCTGATAATGAAGAAGAAAGTGAAGAAGTAATGTCGCCAAAGTTGGAGCCAAGAATAATTACGTATTTGACATAACCATAGAGATATGGACATAACTGTATTGCGTGACATTTATTTCCGATTTGTGTGCTTAGCTGAAAACCCGCTTCTAAATCCACGTCAGAAGGAGACATAACTGTAAAGCTTTTTAGTGCAGAATGCTGAGATTTTGTATTTAGAACTATTGTAGCATATAACTGTGCATCTTTACTTTTTAATCCGTATTAAGCGGAAATGGGTGTTACGTTCCGTATAACTTAGTCATGGGAGAAGACGAGTCATTTTGAAATCGAGCAAAGCTTGAATATTAAGTTTTGCTTCTAACTAGGCGAAACGGCATTGTGAAATGCGAATAAAATTGTACAGTGTAGAAAAAGCGAGTAAAGAGAGTTTCCTTTGAGGTGTTTAAACGCTTCAGAGGCTAAAACAGGGATGGACAAACTTTTTCGGTTGCGGGCCAAAAATCGAAAAAAAATAAGTTTGGCGGGCCAAGATAAATTTTTCTATAATTTCAAGAACAATATACAAGTATTACAATTTAAATATGTTAATGAGATGAATGAAATTGCGATTTCGTTTTTAAAAGTTCCTTATATTGAGGTTCGAAGGGAGATGCACTGATTCTAAGGAACGAGGCTCAGTGCTCATCTGTCAGTCTACTTCTGAAAGAATTCTCTCTAAGGTTCATAGTTGAAAGCACTTGTTCACATATATAAGATGAAGTAAACATAGCACTGATTTTCTGGGCGTGAGATATTAAATTTGGAAAACTTACTTTCGATAATGATTTGTAAAACTCTTAAATTTGGCCTATTTAGAAACAACTGCTTGAGATGATTGTTAGATTGCAACTCAATTCATTCAAGCTGCGAATCGGACCTCACTGCTTCACAATTCACGTTCAAAGGCACGCGGTATCCAATTCTGTTTGAATGGCACTGAAATCTTGAAATCTGCGTTCGAATTCAAAATGCACTTTTTTCAAGCCATTTCCGTAATTCTTAATATGGATATATAATATATAAATATACATATTCTTTCAATTTCCGTCGGACCGGCTCATTAAAATTCCACCCGCGGGCCGGATTTGGCCCGCGGGCTGTACTTTGCCCATCCCTGGTCTAAAAGGAAGCTGTCGAGGATGAGTCTCTCGAGCCAGATCTTGAATATTCTCCAGATTTGGCTACTACAGACTTTTCTTGTTCCCTCGCCACAGAAAAGTCTTCAAAGGCTTCCACTTACAATGAGAACGTGTGAAACCGGAGCTTCGAGCAATTTCAAAAGAAGCGTTTGATGACGGTTTCCGGTAGCTATACAACCGAAGCCAGAAGTGTGTTGTAACTAATAGGGATTACATAAAAGACCAGTAAAGGTATTTTGTTCTTAACTTTCGTTACCCTTATTTTATGACACAATTCAGCGAACTTTTCAGACACACTTCTAGATTACTTTTGGGCACTAGTAGAATACAATTGTAAGAGATTTTATTTGTTAATCTATAATCTTTATTATTCTTCTCCCAGCTGCTAGAAGCTGCTTCAAGTTTCTAATCAGGTGTTCCTGCTTGTTTTCAGTAGCTCTATTGACACATTAAGAGCAGAAATTACTATGCAAGGTATAGCTATCCCAGAATGCTGATTCTTTTTATTTTTTAAAAACATTTGCTTTTAGGTTAATTCTTTCCGATACTGAGTATTTCATTAACTGAGAAAAGGGAGAGCATTTTTGTATTTTTTGTTTGAAACCTATATGAAAAACTACAATGGAAATTCCGCCTATCTGTTGAAATTACATATATCGTTTGCCGTGCAAGCATTCAGACGTTGATTCAGGAGAGAAAAATAGAGTGTGATGATCATATTTCTTTTCCAAAAGATTATATATACCTACGTATGCGTGTGCGTCAAAGGAATATTTATTTTTCTACCGTCACCTGGGGCAAGAGAGAAGAGCCCATTCAAAGATAAATATGTCATCAGCGAGAAGAAAAGACATACTTTTCTAATATTTCGGGCATATATCTGTTTTTTAGAAAGATAAAATGTATTTCAAAAATAAACTATTCATATGTTCTTAGTATGTTTGTAGTATTTACAGTGAATACAAAATTTTATTATCAGTTACTTTTTAACCCTTTAACGCGCAGTGTTCCCGCTCTGGGAACACCAAACTCTGACGTTTTGACTGTTGCCAGTCACGAAGAATAGATTTGATTTCTATAAAAATAGTTGCAGGTGACATAGCTCCAAGAGAATCCTTTACTTTTTAGCACGTCATTTCCCGTAAAAAAAATGGTCACGATTACTTTTAACAGCACTGACATCTGCTGAAAAATGGAAGAATGCGAGAACAGCTGGATAGATTGCCCAATGCTGAAAAAAGGGCCACCGGTGCCATCGCTCGACTTAACTACCAGCAAGATGGCGGACGATCGAAACGTTCTTCGCGTGCTACAGATCTAGATCCCCCTTTGTTGATGACCGCAATATTAAAACTTACATCTTATATACATAGGACTCTTATAGAAGTACGTAATTCTGCATTATAATATTTTTGTTAAAAATGAAAATATACAACTCTTTATCAGTGCACAGAAAAAATCTCAAATTTTAAAAAATACTTTTCTTATCTGTTTTTATTTCTCTCTTTCTGAGTTACAATTTATCTGTGAAGCAAATTGTGGCTTTTCATTTCACTGTAAATAGCACACTTTAAAAGGTAAAAAATAAAACTACTGGAAAACGGAGGGAAAAAAACACACATATTATTTTTTGTTTCCGCCAACCACAATATGTTTCCCCTTTATGTGGTATAATATGTTACCTCAGGAGTTTTACGATCTAACGCCGCCATTTTACGTGATAAAAAGAAGCAATGCGTTATAACCATAGTACGAACACATCTGTTGAGTATCTCTTTTATATCAGCCAGGCAGCATAATTTTCACTTTCTGGCGTCATTGGTTTTTGATGTAAAAACTTATTCGGATATAAAATTCCCGTGTTCTGTTCGATAGTTTTAGAACATTCATGTCGTAATAATAATTTTTAGTCTTTTCTTCCTGCTGAATTCTTTGTAATACTGAACGGAAACTCATTACAGTAAAGTTTCCCCTTTATTTCAGATGAAAAATGGCAGCAGTTCAAAATACAACAAAATTTCTTTTTGTCAGGTGGAAAGATGGTGTTAAATGTAAAATAAATTTAAAAAATACAATAATGCACAGTAAACGGGCAGTTAGCAAAACGACCGTTTCAGGTGGTGCAAAATCGTTGATCCTTCTTCAGAAGGATTCACACAGGCACGTAAGTTAGAACGAAAAAAATAAACATGTTTAATTCTGCTGTTTTCCACTGCTAGATTTCCTCCGACAATTTTGATGCTCATTGGAAGGTGGGTGACTTCAGAATATTGACACACTTGGGAAACAGATTGTGAACGTCGAAAAACCTTTTCAGAGCCACATTCAGTGTACAAATTACGATGGAACATTTCTCCACCCCCCCCCCCCAATTCTTTGGCTTCAAATGGCTTAAAAGTTATATATTTGTACTATTAGGACGTATGCAAAATTTTAGGGGGATATTGCACCACGACAACTTCTAAAGATTTCGCATCGAGCTTAAATTCTAGAAATACTTGGGGGGAAAAAGAATTAAATAAATGGTGTAGAAAGAAAACTTCTTTGTTTTGTGACTTATTATTTCTAAATCAATTAAAGAGCTGTTCAGCTAAGTACCCTACTAGCAATTTTGTTCAGGCCGTCATCGGCTGGCTGCGTGGCCGGTGGTAGCCCGAGCAAAATTGCTAGTAGGTTAGGGATTGCGGCTCTTTCTTTAGTGTACAAAAAATTTATAACTCAGCAAATTGTAACCATAATTGTAACTTACGCAACACTACCCAGGAATCACCGCGGGGATTCCCGCGGGGATCCACTTGTGGTTACCCAACCACTGCAGGACTTACTTTAAAAAGTTATGTAAAGTCAGACTTAAATTCGAATCGGGACATTTGCTGTACGTGCAATAATCTAACTAGATCTCGAGTTAGATGACCGCAGATTTCTTAGGAAGGAATCAATTTTATTCTTCTTTTAGAAGCAATTTTATTCTTTTGACTGCAAATGTGTGACAGGAAAGGGACAAAAGCTTACGAAAGGACCAGGAGGACTGTATTCGCCTTATATATTAAATTTAGTGTCTAAAGCGTTGGTTACTGGAGGCTCCGTTATTTCAGTCTTGAAAATGCGTTTCCTATAGTCGTTGGTTTTGAATTTCAAGATCTGTAGATTCAATATTCTAAAGGGAGTTATCGTATTTCTGCGCAGATTGGCTAACTTTTACTCTCAAAGTTGCCTGTTTCTGTTTTTCAACGTTCGGGTTAGCCAACATAGCATTCAAAATATTTTCCAGATGAATTAGCTTGGAGAACGGACTTAATCATCGTCAAAGCGACCATCGCAAATGCCTTGTGTTCACACAGGTAGGCCACAGATTATGTGGTATATGAGCAATTGAATAACCTCATGGAAAGAGTTGCTAGAACTTTAGAAGCTTCTGACGAAAGTCCTCCTACCAAGGCACCCCCCATCTTAGGCAGATACCCCGCGTGCAGGTTTGCCTTAACACACAGTACACTCGAATACACTCTGACGGATTTACAATTGTAATATACAGACTATCTGAGATGACGTAGTAATGACTCGAGCGCATAGAATTTTGGCAAGTTTGCATGCATTTTCTAGAAACCACAGCAGGCTGCGTGGCCTGCGAAACCACAGCAGGCGGCTGGCTGCGTGGCCGGTGGTAGCCCGAGCAAAATTGCTAGTAGGGTAGGGATCGCGGATATTCATTCAAGAAGTATAGCTGTTCCGTGCTAAATTCGTCTGAGCAAAGATCATTTACAGTAAGTCAATAGAGCTGGATTCAACTACGAGCATACCGGATGAATTAATATCTTTTCTTGAGCTTCATATGTAAGCCTGTAATGAGCAAATGACGATGTGGCAGTTCGTTGTTGTGAAAGTGGCAAATGCACTATTGAAAATAACTGCCCAATTTTGTTAATAGCGCCTGTTTTCATTGTTCTCCATCAGAGCTATTGCTGGTAAGGCTCTCAAAATTCGCACTTCATATCAGGTTCTCCAAAATTTCCTGTCCGCTTCAGTATGTTGTATCAGTCTTACAAATGGATGGTGATGCATGGTCAATGTATTTTAGCAAAGTTCCTTTATCAGCGGTATAAGCTCCTCTTGTCAAATCCTTGGTTATAATTTGATGTGTGTAGATTTTTCGATGTAGCATCTCGTCTCATCCTTTATTTTACTAAAATACATTATACTAAAAATCATACTAAAAATCATATACATACTAAAAATCTTTAAATATTTCTTCCACTTCATTCTGTAATTCACTGCGGGTTATTTGACGCCTTCTTCAAATTTTATTTCGGTTTAGAATAAGTTGTGACACCTAATATCATGCGCTCTTTCAATTTTGTTTCTAATTTTTTTATTCAAAACACTTCTTTCGAAATTTAAGAGAAACTTACTTTTAATTTTGAATTCAATAGGCGTCTCCGTTAAAATAGTTCGCCAAGCTATATGTTTATGATTAAGAGTGTTTCATTCTGTTACGTTTTGTGGTAACATTGAAGTTTTTTGTTAGGATATGTCTAATTAAAAGCTACTAATCGGAAGATATTTATTTTTTGAATATTTAATTACCTGATTTCTTAGTAAGAACAGCGACTGCGCAAGAGCTACTAGGAACCCGGCAGAACGTTCAAAGAACAGTTCTTAGAAGCAATTATCAGTCAAAGGAGGAGAGTTTTCTAGATTACATCTTTTAAATGATAAGCTGGTTAAATAAACACAAACATTCTAGGTTAAAAAATGAATAGTTTAAAAAAAAGAGACTGAAGGATCTCTGGTAGTGTGCTTCATCCAATTTTTTGCCCATCTCTTGGAAGTTCTCTGGATCTACCATTGTTCTGAAACATCCCCACGTGGCATCTAATACGGATCGAAATAATCAAGAACGAATTACTGCTAATCAGGGGCAGAGTAAAAGCCATGTAACACGAAAGAAACACCAAAGGTAACACGCAGCTCTTGATTAAAATAAATTCTCAAATTTCCTATGATTTCTACTCACCCGAGTCCTTAATTAAGTCTGCGAATACTCTCCATATTAGGGTATATTTATTCATGCAGCAAATGCATCGAATATAATTTACTGCTCTTCCTCATTTCTAAAGGCCGAATGCAATCTAATTAAAACTCCCCTGCCTATCTCCCTCCCTCGTTTTTTTATTCACAGGTTGTTAAGTGAATTTCCGCAGCCAGAAAATAATTGTTCGAATTATGATGTTGCACCCTTGGTGAGAAGTTGTTTTTACGTTAAACTTATTATTTTTCTGCTTGTGCTTTTATTTTATTTTATTCATGTCTTTTACGCATTGTGAAAAATGCTGGATGCAATTAATTTACATCAAAATAAAGCACCGGTGTAAGTGCGCTTTTGCATGAAATATTCTCATATGCTATTTTGCGTTTTAGATATTTGTATTAATTTAATTTCATTAACTCGGTGACAATTATTCAGCTACATGAAAAAAAAAAACTTTTAAAAGAAACCACCACATGAGACTAAAAAGAAGTTCAAGCACTTTCGACACTTTTAGCAACATTTAGATTTTTTTATAACTTTGGACAGACGTTATCCTTAAAAGCCAGTTTTTTTAAGAATCAGGGAACCTTGGATCGTTGACATTTTTGATTTTGCTGAAATTTTCAGGATTCGTTCTACAAGTAAATTCATTTTACCCGTATTTTTTTATTTCTGCGAATTTTTTCTCCATAGTATTGAGGTTCCCTACCCGAAAATTGCCCATTTTTTGAAGAAAAGAATGCTTTCTTCCGTAAGCCCATACTTTATGTACCGAGAGTAAATCATGGCACTGGCACTGCTTTCGTATTCTACTGTGTCTAAACTGACTCATGAGGCACACAGACTCATGGTTGACTCTTGGCACAAAAGCCAACGGTCATTAAAAGTTTTTTGAAAAAAAGTTTTTTTTCTGAAACTTTGATCATCAAAATTTTCTTGTGCCAAAAGTGAACTACATATAGGTGTACATTGTAGCGAATTCATTCTAATGAGAAGTCCTTAAAATGCGTAAGATATGTGTGGTTGTCTTTCGGCGTGCAGAAATATTTGACCTTGAAAATGCAAAAAATACAACATTGTATGATTTTGAAGGCCATTTACTTACCCTGCTAAGAGCGGCCTGCATGAAAACAAGTGGAAAAGAACCCTTAAGTATAGCAGAAACAAAAATAATTCGCTGATCTCAGGTAACTCAGTCAACTTTTATGTAATCTGGCTCTATACTTTGTTCTGAAAATTAGTTTTGTAGAAGTTGTTTATTGCTTTTATTTCAGTATTTATTGCTTTTTTATGTAAAAATTTAGCTGGAAAAGAAGTCTTAACTATAACAGAAGCAAAATCAATTCACAAACCTATGGTAACATATTCGAATTTCATATAATGCGCCTCGATACTTCATAATGAACTACATGTCCATTTTATGACAAACTTGTCCAGAACGTGTCTATGTCTGTAGAAATATATCTCCTGGAAGTAATTTGAACCATGCCTTTCATGATATGTGTCTATATCACACAAAATATAAGCTCTCCCAAATGTGTTTCTATGGGCGCATTTGGAAATGTAACCGATTGGTTTTGCCTGTTACATTATGTCTGGTTATATGAATGTCCGGTTACTTTCCTCCTGGTCTTATTTAACTTTTTGAAATTGAAGTTAGATTATTGAGAATGGTCCCACCATTTCTGCGATTGTTTACTGGAATCCTTTGCACGTGTTGTGTTCACGTAGTCGCTGCAGTTGGCGCCGTTGTATTTTTAAAAAATAGTTCGAATGCCAGCGTAGGCGGTTGTGTCCGGCATAGGTGTTCATCCTGATATTGTCCTGTAAAAATATCTACTTTGAAATAAATAAAGAACTTGGAACAACAGAGATAAAGGCCTTCGAAAGAAAGAATCATACATCTCGATGAGCTCTCAATGTTTGTCTGTCCGTCACTAAACACAAGTATTTCTGACAAAGTGTAAATTACATTTGAAAGAAATTTTGAAAAATATTCAGTATAAACTAACTATAATACCATACAAAGTGAGTATACCGTAAACTTTATACTACAGAATAATGTATTTTTGTGGAAACGAAACTATCTGAACATATTTTGTTTTTGTTGATGTATGTTTGTGAAGATGTATATAGGATTTCTGTGCTAGGCTCGAAGCCCGTGAAAATATTTTTGCACAGACAGTATAGTATTTACAGGTATTTAAACGGAGGTTTTGCCATTTAATGAGTATCCCGGGTGCGACGGGTCCTTAACTTGTTGAAATTCCGAACTTTTAAAAAGTCGTCCAAAATGCCCTACTTTTTAAAAGACTCGAGAGAACTTCTTGCGCATTTTACAAGAAACGAGACCACTTTTAACACTTCGTTAGGCTCGGGGACTGCCATTGAAGACCAAGTACACTCACTCAATAAAGTATTCGAGTATGGGCCCAATTTCGTACTTTAGTTTTGTCATTAACTAATTAGTTCTGAAAAAAAAAAACACAAAATTAGGAAGAAATATGAGAAAGTTGTTACAGTAAAGCACCGTTTATACGGTTCTCGTTTATACGACTTTTACATTTATACGCCGTTAAGTCCCAATTCATGCCTATTCATATTAATCTAAAAATTGTGCGTTTATACGACGCACAATATCGTTATACGGCGTTTTCCACCTTCCTAAAATTCGGAATTTTTCTGTATCAGTCATAGTTTTCCTGGTTTAAGGAAATATTTTTCACAGATAGAAGGTCAAGTAAAGGATTTGGGGATGGTCGTAGATCAGCATTCTTTTTCGCTAGTGGAAACGAACAATGGGGGTGGGGGGCATTTCAGGAGCAGTTCACTGTACGGGTCGTCTGATAGACATATCATTCTCTTCCTGTGGTTACACTGCTTCGTACCCACGTGTTTCTTTGTGTTAATTTCTCGACCGTTCTCTCTGTTTATTAACCGAAAATGTCTCGAAAGCGTAAAGCACTCTCGTTGAAAGATAAAATTAGAATTTTGAAAGAATTTGACAACAAAAGCACAGGATTAACAAAAGTAGAATTGTCAAAAATTTGGATATTCCTATTTCAACTCTAAAAACAATTGTGTATGACAGAAAAAAAAAAAAAAATTGAGGACAGGGCAACTGCTTACGATAATTCTGCCTCGAAAAAATTACGTATACAGGAAAGCAAATTTCCTGAAGTAGAAGACATTTTAATGAAGTTTTTCACACAATGTCGTGCCTCAAATATTTCCGTGAGTGGACCCATGCTTATGGAAAAAGCAAAAGAAATCGCAGTGAAACTGAATGTAACAGATTCGTGTTTCTCAACTGGATGGCTTCAAAAGTTCAAAATATGCCATGGAATTTCAAGCCAAGTGATAAGCGGAGAATCTAAAGATGTACCAGCTGAAAAAGTTGATGAATGGCTCAAAACTTTGCCAAGCAAAATTGATGGATACCTGCAAAGGGACATTTACAATGTTAATGAAAGCTGCTTCTTTTATATCATGCCTGCAAGAACTCTTGCATTTAAAGGTGACAACTGCCGTGGCGGAAAGAAATCTAAAGACCGCATCACAGTTTTACTGCGTAGAAACGCTGACGGTAGTGATAAGTGGGCTCCTGTAGTCATAGGAAAATCACGAAACCCAAGATGTTTTAAGAACGTTAAAACATTGCCACTATGTTATAAAGACAATACCAAAGCCTGGATGACTGCTACAATTTTTACTGAGTGGCTGAAAGAAATGCGTAAATGAAAAAACAAAATCGTAAAATTTTGCTTTTTATGGATCAATGTACTACCCATCCCCATGACACTGACTTTTTACAAAATGTGATAGTAGTTTTTTTCCCAGCAAACTGTACCAGCAAGCTACAAACCCTAGACCTGGGAATTATAAAAAACTTAAAAGTGCATTCAGAAAAAGATTAATTGAACATGCACTTTAAAACATCATTACAGGAAATACCCAAGGAAAAATAAACGCATTCCAGGCAATCAATATGATTTCTCATGCATGGAATCAAGTAAAATCTGAACCAATCAAACATTGTTTCATTAAAGGAGGATTTCCAGATCCAAAATTAGATGATCGTGATAACAGTGATGAAAACGTTACCCATGAAAGTGATTATGAAACGGTGTTAATGGATGAAGAAGACTGGAATCTTTTGAGAGGAGAAAGCACTTTGGAGGAGTACGTGAACTGTGATAACGATATCTTAACGTCAGAATTATGCACAGTTGAAGATTTAATAGAAGACAAAATATCTGTTGCTAATTTAAGCGGCGATGAACAAGAATGCGAAGAGACTACTCCACCTTCCTTTAAAGAAGCAATTGACTGTATTGAGAAACTTAGAACTTATTTTGTCTGTCAGAATAACACACGTGAAAAGATATTTAATAATCTTAATTCAATCCATAATGAGATAATCAATACCCAGCGCATGCGGCAGCATCAGACAACTATGAAAGATTTTTCAAATTCAGTTTCCGAATGAATATAAAACTCATCATAATAAGTATGCAATGCATATTATTAATATTATAGGACTTGCAGTATTCAAGATTTAGTACAATAAAGATATGTTTTGTTTCACTTTTATGATAAATGTTTTATATTAAAATTTAGTCAATGTTTCTCTCTATTCTAAAAAAAAGTAAAGGCCGCTGGCGCTGTCAAAGCTTGTTGACCTAACTCCTCCTAAACCGTAGGGATTTGAGTTTCGACTAAGGTGCCCACAGATTCGAAAATTTCCGTGGAACCTGCTAAGCTGACTTAAATTTCGAAAATCGAATTATTTTAGAAGATATTAATAAAAAACTGAAAAAATAAACCGAATGGTTGCCAGATTTAGCATAAAATCATTCATTCCTTTGCAACAAAGCGTTTCCAAGTATCTAGAATAGCGTGAAATTTACAAACATGAGTTAGAATTACGCCCATTTTACGCCAAAATAAAAACTATATGAAATAAGTAATTCAAAATGTGTTACACAAAGTTGACAATTTTCAAATAGTAAGTTCGCTTAGACAGCAGGAGTTTAGAATTAGCGATTATTCGTTTTTCCAAAACAGAATAACTAATATCTTGAAAATGAAAAACAGTTAAAATGCAGATTATTTAAAAGCCGGTTCTCGTCCAGCTGAATTATTTGCTACCAGTAGAAATATTTGGTGGCGTTAACTATGCCATTATAGCAGTTATAGTACACTTTGGATATTTTCTAGCGCTAAGAGATGTTATAATTCGTGGTGTTAAGTACGCCAATCTGCAAACGATTATGTAAATGAAAATATTGATTACTGTTTTCCGGTAACCTTAAATGAGCAGTAAATATAGGTTGTGAGCATGTGTAAATCGCCAGATAATGAAAAGTCGCCATAGGTGGCAGGCTATTCTATCTGTTCCGTAGCTTTTATTAACTTTACATGTACGCAAGTAGCCAAATAATGAAAAATCGCCATGGATGGCAAATTCGCAAGGTGTCCATTAGGTTTTACATTATTAAAAATACAGCTGAAACAGATGTTCTGATTTTATTACGCTTTAGCTCCTAATTAATATAACTTTTGAATGTCAACATTAAATATCATTGTGTTTCTGAGGAGTGCAAATAATTTTTCCAGCGATTATAAGCGGAGTCCGCACTCCAGGTGGAGTATAGCTCAGGACCCGTACAATACGTATTCCCATAACAAAATATCTTCGATGCAAGAACCAAGCAATGTGTAGCTCAGTAACATTCTATCTGATCCAATCTTCGGGTTTTGTCTGTTGAAATTATGTCTTTACTACGAATAAGCCTGATTAGGGGCCGAATGCCTCATACGAAAAGCGAGCGTAGCGAGTCTGCGGGCCTTGGCCCCTAGTTCAGTGTAAAAACTATTAAGAAGTAATTTACTAGTAGCTTAAAAACTTATATTTACATAAATTTGCATTAGTAATGTTAAATATGCAATAACCGAAGTTGTTTTATAATGTTTCATTTATACGTCTTATCGCTTTTACGTCGTTTTATCGGTCCCATGAAAGACGTATAAACGGTACTTTACTGCACTATATGGGAAGTACTTCTAAAAATGTGTGAACATTCCCATTATATATAAAAATATAAGCTTGATCAAATTTTATTTATTTATTTTATCCGAAATTTGTATTACGGATTTTCACGCAGGTCTTTTATATGTGCAATTCACATCAACAAGACGTTTCCGGTATCGTCAAAAAACCGTTCAACATTCTATCCCTAACTTTTCTATAAAACTACTCCTGCGAAATATAAATCAGACCTATTTTATTTTATTAGAAGAGAAAACCAATGGCCCATTTCAAACGGCAAGAATGCTGTGTTATGTAAAGATACTTATCGGATGTTTAAATCTATATAGTTCTGCGGCTCTTCTTTCACATTGTTCATGTGTATTTTGAAGAAGAAATCTGGTGTACATCGCAACAATCTAGATCAATTCTGAAGAAATAGATGTTCGAAAGAAAGTTTTATATTTTATTACGAAATAAAGAAACAGCACTGAAAATACTTTATATGAAAGTCATGAAATGAAGATTCTGATATAAAATATATTGTCTTTCGACTACAAATTCAGTGATTTGGGCACTAAACACTTTAGATTGAAATCTAAAAAAAAAATAAAAAAAACCCATAATCTTGAATTAATTTATTGAGTCTATTTATACATTAACCCACTACTAATAAAGAGATTTTTATTCCATTTTTTTCTGACTCATGTAGCGATAAATTAAATTTCGACATAAATGAATGATACTATCCAAAAATTCCTTGTTTCGTGAAAAAATAAAAATCTATAAAATAAGCATATAAAAATATTTTTCGTGAAAAAGCATTTTTATATGTGCTTCTTTTAAATCACATGATTAGGATTCCAAGACCGTTTTACTTTTGTTTCTGCGATAACTAGAAGCTATGTTATGCAAAAAACAAAATCAGAATATGTATAGTGCTTTGTACAGTAATTAGAATCTTTAAATGTGTTTTCTGAACAAGTTCGTCGTTTGTAAATTTTCTTTATGATAAATGTCATATATCTCTTAGCGTGTTTAAGATACTGACTTGAAATTTTGCCAGGATATTTGTTCTTTACTATCTGTGTTATGAAACAGAATATAATATTTCTCTATTTATTAATTGATTTTATGACCATTTTTTCTACAAAAAATTCATTTTTTTAAGAAAAAATATTGAGTTTTACATAAAAATTGAAAGATTTTCATAATTGTTAGAACTTTTGCAAATCCTTTAGTTTATAACACACATAAATATGTTGCTCATGTGTACAAATATTATTAAAAAACACTTATTAGAATTTTTTACTGGAGGTGTGACGTGAATGCAAATGTTTACCAAAATTTCACCTAAATTTTCCAATATTTCGAAGTTTACATGTAGAATTTCATTTAAACTGCATTTAATTTTTTTACTTTTATGAACCGTTTTAATTAAAAACATGGATTGTTCATTAAAAATGTGCCCTGAAGGTAGGCTCATACCATAATTTTAAAAATAATATATCTATACCTTTTTCTTTAGACAGTGTGGAACGTAAGATTTACATATTTCTTTGTCAACTTTCAGGATTTTATCACATTAAAATATATCAATTGCTAAACGGCGATATGAAATTTTATGCTTTGTGCATTTTCGCCATTAACGGAGAAAATTTTTAAACTTTAAGATTTCCCGGCAAAACCACTGGATTTTGGCGGTTAAAACACTAATGACTTGAAATGAATAATTAAAATGACTCAGTTATTAGATGAAATAAATAACCCCCCTTCATGTAATAAATGATTTCTTTCCCGTTAAATAGTCAATATTTTCTTTTAACGTGTTAATCATATTTCGAGCTTAACTTAGTTTTTCTAATTTAAAATTTTAATAAAAAATAATAGCTAAGTATGTTCGAAAACTCCTGTTTGTCGAAGATCTGTCCTGAGAAAGAAATTTGTGCGAAAATTTTGCCGCATCGGCCTGAAAAACCGGTGCCTCCGAAATACGGATAGGAATGCCAATGACGTAGCGATCGATTGAGCGATGCCATGCAATAAAGTTTTGCTTTAAACTTGGTAAAGTGGACCCCATCTGTGAGTCCTTCATCTACCGTACAGTCTTGACCGAGCTTCCTGTGATTTTTTCTTGTTTTCACGGCTTCAGATGTGTACAGAAACGTACTCCGTTTTGACACAGTCCAAGAGAAATCCAAAGAACAGTAACCTCAACACGCCATCTCACAAAATGCGTTAGAACAACGCTACAACCACTGTAGGCAACTCTGGATTCGTTGTATTGTTGCCCAATCTGTATCCTTGAAGATTAGTAAATACCTTCCATTGTACAGGGTACAACTGCGAAGACCCCCTAACTTTGAGTTGATAGATAGAAGCATGCAACAAATGGTATGTTATTTAAAAGTACCGTAAGAATTTGAAACAGCAGCTATAAAATTTTAGTTACAAATTTCACCGATAAATGGAGCTATTAGCGGCAATACGGATTCCTGAAAGAGAGCTCCCCGGTCGATCATCTAACGGTTGATGCATGGAGACGAATGTTTCAAAAGCGTTAATATACCGTCAGTCGTCATCGTCTCTCGAAAGAATAAAGGTCAAAGGATGACTTTGTTAAAGATTGCAGCCCAAATGCTAATTTTGGCCAATGAATTTTGTGCGATAAAGAAAGAGTTTGTTAGATCCGTATTACCTCTTATAGCGTTATTTATTGGAGCAATTTATAACTTTGTGGCTTCTGAATTAAATTCTCACGGTTATTTTAATGAACATACCTTCATGCTTTGATCCATCACCGCTTCTAATTTATTCATTTTCAAAGGGCTTCTTCGTGAAACACCCTTTAACCCTTTAACGCGCAGTGTTCCCGCTCTGGGAACACCAAACTCTGACTTTTGACTGTTGCCAGCCAAGAATAGATTTGATTTCTATAAAAATAGTTGCAGGTGACATAGCTCCACGAGAATCCTTTACTTTTTAGCACGTCATTTCCAGTAAAAAAATTGTCACGATTATTTTTAACACCATTGACATCTGCTGAAAAATGGAAGAATGCGAGAACAGTTGGATAGATTGTCCAAAGCTGAAAAAAGGGCAGCCGCTGCCATCGCTCGACTTAACTACCAGCAAGATGGCGGACGATCGAAACGTTCATCGCGTGCTACAGATATAGAGACCATTTACTGACACAGACTAGCTATGCGCGCGGAAATTCAGCTTTGTCTAAAAAGGGTCTCCAGATCCGTGGAATGCGATGAACGTTTCGATCGTCCGCCATCTTGCTGGTAGTTAAGTCGAGCGATGACAACGGCTGCGCTTTTTCCAGCATTGGGAAAGGGTTGCGCCTCAAAGGGTTAAGAAAAATTATTTAATTTATGCAATTTTTTATAATTACTTTCAGGACAAATCTTACATGTATATTACTCCAATTTTTCCCCCAATAATGAAAAAACACATTCAGAGAAAATAAGTCGTAAGAGGATCCCATTTTCCTTTCAAAATAACTTTTTTTTTAAGAATAGAAGGAAAAACATTAGTACTGAAAATAGAGCCGGAAGGATAAAATATACTATTCAAATATAAATACTTCATCGGGAGGATAAAGACATTTCTTTTGCTTTGGCTTTTATTCTTATACATTGTTTTAAAAAATGGAAAAAGAAAACTAATTTTGAAGTAAACTTTTAGTATTATTTCAAAGAAAGGTTCAATGTATTTTTTTAAATGTTATTGAAACGTACTCTTAAAAAAATTGAAAATATAAACAAGTTTTAAACCTTAGACAAGTTCTAAACTATCTTAAAAATAAAATATCTGTGTAAATAAAATATCTGGCAACAGCTGCCCTTTTTTCAGCATTGGGAAAGGGTTGCTCCTCAAAGGGTTAAAATATCTACAAGGTGTGTCAAAAATATGCTGAAAATTTAAGGGAGGTTAGGAACATAAAAGGAATATAAAGGAACATAAAGAGGATTCAGAATCACATCGCAATATGGGATCAAAAACGTTGTTTTCATACACCGGTTAATAATCACTCTACAAAAGGCGTAGTTATGTACTACTCTTAATCTTTCTGGTTTCCCGCTTTTTTCTTCTCGCGATTTTCTAGGAACTTTATAACTTCCATTTTACCCGTTTCTTTTTTCCTGTTTTCACTCTACTGCTGTTGTGGTGTGTGCGCGCTCTTTTTTACAACTGACGAAGGATGAACCTTTTTCATCCGAAACACGTGTACTGGCGGAAAGTAAATTTTAATAGAGTTTCTATTTTACAAAGTTTTCATTCATTCATATCTTTATGTATTATTATTATTGTTTTTTACAGATTTTTAAATATTTCACGGTACAATAATTCCATTGCGTTCATAGGCAACCTCTTTAATTATTCCTAATTTCCCATGAAGAACAGTTTAAAATTCCTGAATTCGGCTGTCCAATTTTAGAAAACAATAAGTGTCAAATTTAAAATCTTCCATAAAATCAATAAAACCTATTTTCTTTTAGCCGCAAAAAATAGTATTTTAGCACAACAAATTAACCTCTGATTATTGTCACAGATTAGGATGACAACATGTAGAAAAAATACATATATCCTTTTTACTTGTATTGTGATATTTATTGCACTTACTAGGTTAAAAAGTTGTTGGATCGTGAAAAAAAAATTATATTTGACCAATTGAAAAACACCGTAAGTGCACTTACTTGGTTATTAATTAGAGATTTGTGCAATAAATCAGTAGAATAAACTTTGTAGATAAAAAAGAACAATATTAGGGACAGTTTTTAATTTTAGTTACTGAAAACATCTGGTTATTAATAATTAATAAGAATTAAACAATCAACAGAAAATAAACAAAAACAAATTAATTCAAAGTTAGTGTGCTTTTCTAATTTAATTTTTTCTAATAATATGCGTCTCACACTGTATTATGTTTTAATATATTACAATAAATATTTATGTAATAACGGCTATTAACATTAAATAATAAATACAATTACTATATACTTTGGCTTTTTCACAATGGAATCTATAAGCGCAAAGTAAATAAAATCACGACTTTCTGATAACAGGACCAGATAAAATGACTTTGTCATTTTACGCATTTTCAAAATATATTTAAACTTAACAAATGAGATGAAAAATTATAAAGAATTATGAAAACTTACAATTTTCTTACCAATGAATATATTCTTCAAAACTTTCTATTGATTCGTTATTATCAATTTAGTCTTTAGACTTATCATTCACTTTCAGGGTTCCCAAAAGGTTTTTAAAATTGTTGAAAGTTTTACTTTGTTTTAAATTTGTCAAATTGAAAAAAAATGCACTTACTAGGTTTATACATTTTGATATCTATACGAAAAAGTTAAATTATTGAAAAGTACCAAGTAAATCATGTTCACACGACTCTCTTAGAATGAAAAATGCTAAAAAATCCATTTTGAAAAATTTGTCCCTTACAGTGTTTTAAAATTGGGTAGCCGAATTTATCTTGATGCTTCAATTAACCTATTCTGTTTATATAAATTACACTAGAATATTTACCGGACTTTTTACATCATAAAAGCTCAAATGCAGTCTAACGAAAAATTAAATCGTGCTGATTTTGCTTTTATTTTAGTCCTAAGTAAATATGCTCAGATGAAAAATACTTATTTGAATAATTATGTTTCTCCCTGATTAAAATGTTGAGACTAAATTCTTTTAATTTCTACTTTAATGCGTAATAAAAACTAACACGTATAATTAATTCATATGAAAATCTAAAACAAGCTGAGTTTTATGTTTTAGTTATAAATGTTCTCGCAAGAAAATGTTCGTAGAAGATTTTTTGGATGTGTTTGTATAACGTAATTTATACCAGATTTAATTTTAGAACGTGCTCATGAATGTTTAAGGTGAAATTTTAAACGAAAATTTAACAGTCACGATCTATTTAAATTCAGTACTTAGTCGTGATGTAAGGTGGATATAAGAAGTAAAGCTTAATATACAGAGTACCCGAAAAGGAGGTAAGATGGTTTAATGCGTTATGTACTAGAGACAAGTGAGCGATGTAAATTGAAAAAATGTTCAAAACAAGGTACGAAAAGAGCATTTAGAAAAAAAATTCTCGTTTCAATTAAAAAAAATTATGTTTTTTAAATTTGTATGAGACTATCTTATAAAGTTCCCAAATAGTAAAATGTGCCCACACACTTTTCAGGTGACTTTGAGAATTATATCCTAAAAAGTGTCAAAAATATGAAGATAAATATAGGCTGACCTAAACCACTTTTCGAAGGCTCTCGAAGGGAAACAATCAGGTCGGATGATCGCGTTTTGAGGGTTGTAAAAAAATTTTGAAGGAGAACAATGTTTTGCACTCTTCCAATAAATGTTTGCATTCGAAATCAAGTATAGTCCCGGAACATTTTTGCTTAAAGATATCTCTAAAACATGTTACGATAAAAGGCTGAAAATTTGTAAATCACCTGATTACTGCATGGGGTAATTTTACTGATTGGGAATTTTTTTGTACGGCGGTTGTATGCGAATTTAAAACTTGTAACTTTTTGAAAATGAACGAGAGGAATTTCTTCTTAACGGAGTCTTTTTTTCTATCTTATTATGGACACTTTTTCAACATACAGTGTCCATGTATTTCTGATAGATAAAGAATTAAAGCGTGTTGTCAACTTTGTGGGACACCGTGTACATGGTTGGGGTACCTTGTTCATTACTAAAAGCATGGGCGGCGGCAGGGGAGGGCAAAGACTACTTCAACGTATGGTTACCATGTTGGAAAGAGCAAAAAAGCAAGGGAAAGTACTGTATACAAAAACCCAGGGGGGGGCGGGGGCATTGCCTACCCTTGCCTTATGCTGCCGGCGCCCATGACTAAAGGTGCCGTTTTGAGAGAGAAAACTACAGATCAGACTGCTACCAAGATTCAGGGAAACCTAAATGAGATCATGGGAGAGCGAACGAAAAGATAGTTCCAAAAATTACTATTATTTTTCGAACTGTTATGAACCATAATTAAGGATACCGTAAACTCCGTCGTTCCCCTAAGAACACGGAAAGTGAAGCAGTACCGGCTTGGCCAGTGTTTGGGAATCTGAAATCCTTTCTCGGTTGGACTGCTGTGGGACCGTGTACATTGATGGAAGCTTGTAAATTCCGCCCTGGCTCCAATGTCCACCATGTTCATACGACATCTCTGGGATGCCGATATCAGGTGCTAGGTATCTCATCTGGAATGGTTCAAAAATTACAACCCCCCCCCCTGGCGATCATTAACCTGGAAGGCAATCTCTTTCGCCAATCGCCGTGATTTATAGAGAATTTGGTACCACTCCATGGCAGAGGACATTATTAACAACTAAAACAATAAGATACCCAAGGACGTACCCAGAAAAAAATTTCGGGGGTGGGTCCAAATGGTGAAAAAGGCAGAATTTTTCACAAAAAGACTTCATCATTCTTATTTTGTTCATGGAGTACCCCCCTGGGTACGTCCTTGATACTGTATCAGAGTGGAAACTACAGATCAGAATGCCATTGAAATTCTAAGGAACCTTAATGAGACCGCGGGTGAGAGATCCAAAATACAGTTAAAAAAATAACCAACAGGTGGCGTTTCAAAACGTTTTTTCCAATAAAACAGACAGATAACCCTTCTGAAGCGAAGAAAACCATAAAGAGGTTGTGAAGCAGATGTTTTGTATTTGTGCGTGGTGGGTTGTGCGGACTTTGTATTTGTGGTGTGCGGACACGTGGAGCGAGTTCTCAATTGGTAGAAGGAAAGAAAGCAAGAAACCAGGGAGAATTAGAGAATGAAAAGTACCTTTTACGTGTGTTATTTTACGAAGTTGTAATTATTTCATCTCCTTCCCGTCGTCTCATTAAGACTCCATGAAAATTTGGTAGCATTCTGGCCTGTAGTTTTTGTTGTACATCACTCTGAATAGGGGAATATTAATCATGAACACCTTGTATAATCTCAAGACTTCCAGAACGACTAGCTCAAATTTACATAGCATTACTAGCAAAAAAGGTATTATTTGGACTAGACTAATAATTAAACTGCGGTTTCGTTTATTTTATCGTGAAAGTATTTCATTATGAACCCTACTTTTCAGTAAATATTTTTCTCTCAGTAAAGTGTAAAAATATTGGCTTGGTCAAAAAGCTTGTAAGTTTTTCTTATCTTTCCCTGTCAGACAGAAATTAAAGCAACAAGGCGATTCTGGAAACCGATTTTTTTTTTAAATTCGAGGCACTTGCCGATTAGGCATTGAACACTACAACTGCCCGAAGCTACTGTCGCCATTTTATTATAGGGGCACCCAGGGGGCGGCCTGCGTTACCATCTATGAAGGTACGTACGGACAAGCGTACTCCCATACCCATGCCGGGATTCGAAACCGGACACAAGGCTTGATAGAATGGTTCCTGAGCCACTACACCACCTGGGCGGCTGGATTTGAAAATAATCTGAAAGCACGTACAGTGGAAATACGCAAGCTACATTTCCTTCTATATAAATTTTGACAAGATAAGAACTATTTTTTCTCAGTTTGTTTGGCAAGATCATCCTTTTTTGTGGCGGCAAACTACCTATTGATAATGTTAATAGCTGCGTTTCTCGAGTGCATTAAGCGTGAGGGCAAAGTTTGCCAAAAAATATTTCAGCTGATGTCAATCAATGATGCGCTGATCTGTTTTTTTTTTTTCCATAAATATACGCATTTTTATTATTTATGCTCTACCCTATTCTTTTTATTCTCCTCAAAATTAGACGGAGGAAAATTGAAATATTTTCAGAAACAGCATATCCCCACTGAATTTTAACTGGCTTGTGCAACAGCTCTTGCTTTATCCTTTTCTTTTTATTTGCTTCATACTTTTCATTTCTTTCTTCCCGTTTTTGTTTACTACCTTGTTTGAGCAAAATGCTATAGTGGCCGGCAACTAAATTGCCTTTATACAATAATTGTATTAATATTTTCCTTCTAGTATATGCACCCAATTGTGTAACATTGCCATCATGAGAGTTAAAAACTGTTACGAAAACATTAAAGATTCTGGTTGCTGCATTTAATTCTAAATAACCCCCCCGTATGATTCATATGTTGACATTAACTGTTTGTAATCCTGATCATCAGCAATGGTAACGCCGTAAGAGCTATCTCCAATAGTAAATGGATTGTCAATTATCAACTACATGTTGCACATTCTTTTCTATTTTTTTGTTAATTAGGAGGTGATTCTTTTCGTTTCTGTAAAAGAATACGGAAAGTGCCCTAAATAAACAATTTCTATCCCCTTCTTTCTTACGCACATTATATGACTCATCTAAAGAGAGGGCTTACTTACCACTTACTCGAAATCATGAGTAATAAATATAAGATATGATAGTGCTGCAAAAAGCTCAGTGGTAAAATCCTGCCGCCATCCGCGTTTAAGGACAGGTTTTTCTTGTTAATCATACGTCTAGCGATCTATGAGTGAGCTAGGATCGAGAATACGCGCATGCTCAGAGTCAAAAAGCGTCTTATGAAATGCCATTCTTATGCGTAAATGCTGGCTTTATTCTGGTTACTCGGTGGTCGACGTCGAGTAACCAGAATAAAGAAAAATGCGTCTAAATTATATGTTTGCAGCTACGCATGTGTTTTAAGATGTATAGGTATATTTGATTGTTGAAGGAATTTTACTTCATTTATCAGATTTGCTCGATTTATTAAAAACACTCAAAAATATATTATTAAGATTTTCAAAATCGTACACACACGGGCTTTATATATAGTATATATAGCATACCTTTAAAAATATCTCCCTTCGAACGTACTTCGGGTGGTATAAAAGGTCCCCTTCCTTCAGGGACGAATAACACCGACCTCCTAACGCAGGAAAGGGAAAAATAAAGCTACACACCAAAGATAACATTTCTAAAGTTATTATTCTTATTAATACTTTCGAGCGATTTAATTTTTTCTATCTTTAAAATTTGACTTTATAATTTAATTGAGTTCAAAAATACAGCTTCAAAGTCGTACAGAATAAAATTTCGTCCATGATATGAATATTTTACCAGTAATATTTCGTTGAACTATTTATAATTTACAAATAAGAGTTTAAATTGAAATCAATGTATTAAGTTCTTGATATTTAAGGAACATTTAAAATTTAATATACGTACACATTTGCTTACTTTATAAGTAACAATCGAAACTCAGAGTTTCGTTTATACATGTGCTTTACAGAAATGAAGTAATAACATGTTTGAAGTTCATTTTTTACTCTTTCGAAAAGTCATGCAGTTGTTAGATCGTTGAATACGTTCGCATGAATTAATAGTAATATACGTTATACTCTGCAAATAAACATTTAACCATTGAGTTTTCATTTTTTTCCCTCTAAATGTTCTTTTAATTAATACATAAAGGTAAAACGAAGTGCGATAGAAATATGTATATATTTGTATCGTGTAATATTAACGCATTCATATAAAGCAACATTCATTTCAGGATAGTCCTATAAACCAATTAGTTGTCATTTTACGGCATTCTACATAAACAATTGACGTTCTCTCTAGGAATAAAATTAAATGAGACTGAATTTATATGTACACACAATATATAAAGTGGTGTAAATATTTAAACGCTTCATAAAATAGCCTGAAAACATATAAATTATTTTTTTTAAACTGTTCAATTGAATTGTAAATTGAAAGGATGATGATTTCAGGATTTTCCGATTACCGCTGGAAGCAAGAACGTAGTGCCGATTAAAATCATACCAATGTAAGATTTTCATGTTTTTTAACCGTTATAAATATTTTCCACCAATTTTTATATTGCAAGAAATGTTCCTTTGTGGTATACATTTGAGCTTTCATCGCTGTAAATCTAGAGGTGGAAGAAAATAAAAATTGCATTGCATTTTTCAGTTTATATATTTTGTGGCGATACAGTAAAAAATTCGAAGGCAGCGAAAATACTATGTGCTTGAAAAAGATTAGCTTGTTTTAACATAGTTTAATAAGTTTATTGAATTTGTGAACGATAAATTATTCATTTAATTTTTGTTACTTCGTTATAAATAGACTGGACATTGTAAATTTTACTACGTATGTTATTGTCCTGAACGTATACTGGTGTCGTTTAACTATTATGAAAGTTTAAGAAATATTTATTACTAGCTGAGTACCCGCTCTTCGTGACTTCGTGCTGGAGAAATTTGCCTTTTCTCAAACAAACCGGAGTTAATCCGATCTATTTATCTATATATATCCGATCTCCTACATATCTCTATAATCAATATTTAAAGACTAACAGCCAAAGACAATGTTTTAGAGACACCCTGTATAAGTATAAAAACAAAATGTAATGACATTTCTTGACAAAATTGTCATTTTACTTCCAACTTCAGATTCATTATCATAAACACATGAAAAATTAAAATGTCTTTGTGTCAAAATAAGTGATTTATTTATTCATAATAGAACTATTTTTCGCGGAATGCGAGGAAGTATCCCTAAAATAAAAGATTGAAGTCATATTATCCTGTGATGAATGACATGGAGGAGGAAATCGATTGTAATGCTTATAATATGACAGGAAATTGCTCAAACGCAATGATCACGGGATTATTTGTTGTGACACGTGCATGGATAACGAGGGATTCTATTGTACAAATACAGATATCTCGTGAGATTAATAGAACGGCATTAATCTTCATTGCACCGTGAGCAAAAGTGGAAATTTTGAGAAATCGATCAATTAAAATTTCCCCGTTTGTATCACAGTGAAGTACGTATTATTTGCCTCATGTGGTATAAATGAATGCCTTCGACTTAAAACTCCTCTAGTTTCAATTAAGCATATACAGGTGTCCCCAAAAGGTGGTAACATGCTTTTATTCTATACCTAGTAAAAATATATCTTTTCATGCTTTAATTATTTATCTATAGAGATATATTAGAGCTATTTTTTCAACTTGTCCACTTGAACTGTGTAAAGTGAAAAAAAAATGTTCAAAATAAGGTAATGAAAAAGGCAATTTTGAGAAAATATCTTCTCGTTAATTTTCAGAAAGTTACACTTTTAAATTTGTATACTACCCTCGTATAAAAAGTTTCCAATTATTCAAATATGCCCCGTACACTAATGAGGTGATGTTCAAAATTTCAGAATTATATCCTTAAAAGTATCAGAGATGTAAGATAAAAGTATGCTGACTTTTCAATGGCTGTCGAAGGATAAAAATCACAACAAATGATCTAATTTCAGGAATCGTACAGAAATTACGAAAGAAAATATGTCTTTTTACACTCTAGCAATAAATGTTTACTTTCAAAATTATGTTTATCGCAAGATCATCTTTGATGAAAGGTATCTCTGAGATATTTCATGATGAAATTCTGTAATTTTGTGCAGCACCTCATTAGTGTATAGAGAACATTTTACTAACTGAGAAATTTTTTGTACGACGATTGTATATAAATTTAAAAAGTGTAATTTTTTTAATTAACGAAAGGAAAATTTTTTTAACCTAGTATTTTTCCTACGTTATTTTGATCATTTTTCAATTTACATCTACTTATCTCTAATAGATAAAGAATTAAAACGTGGTATCACCTTTTTGGACACCCTGTATATATATATGTGTGTGTGTGTGTGTGTGTGTGTGTGTGTGTAAAATTAATCTTGAAAATCAGCACTATTTATCTTTTTTACTATATTACATGATTTATTAATATTCACAAAATGCTATTTGTTGTAAAATTGTGTTTTTTCTTCTTTCAAGTTAGTAAAAAAGTCTCATTTAAATTCAGAACACGTTCCGAAAAGTTATTAAAAAATTTAAAACTTTCTAGGATCCAGTTATGCCTTGGATGCTCTCTCCGGAAAAGTTAGATGAGAAAAAATCTTACTCTTGAGTTCATGCTCAGAAAATTTTAAAGGAATCAAAACTTCCTAGGAGCAAGTTAGCAAGAAAGACATCAGAGATATGGCTTGATAGTACCGATCTGTGTTTCGGCTTTCTAGTCTAGTTCATGTTGCTTAAAGCACCTTATCAGTGCGAAACCATATAGTCTAAGAGCCAGCGACCGCCAGACCTTCGTCATAGTATAAAAGCTGAAACTTTCTCTGCGCATACCCCCCAACAGAGGTAGGAACAATCGGCCACTATAAAGTTTGGATGATCGTGGCTTTAGCAGGTAACAGGTGTATAAAATTGCCGAAAATTTTCGTCATTTCATAAAGCTTAATTTTTCCATATGTTCTTCTTCGCACTACTAGAAATCACTTTATCCCTTGCCAGACACTTTTCCATCGTGGCAAACCCCCGCCAGACAATCTCAAAGTCATAGAAAACTGTTGTGTTCGTAAACTCCCCCGACGAAGTACGTCAAGCTGTCACAAAGTGCCAAGCACATTTTATACTGCTACTTCTGAACTTTCTTACGCGCGAACTTTCTTGCAGCGCTCTCGTAATAGAATTACGTTTTTCAAGACTTTGAGGTTGTCTGGCGGGGGTTTGCCACGATGGAAAAGTGTCTGGCAAGGGATAAAGTGATTTCTAGTAGTGCGAAGAAGAACATATGGAAAAATTAAGCTTTATGAAATGACGAAAATTTTCGGCAATTTTATACACCTGTTACCTGCCAAAGCCACGATCATCCAAACTTTATAGTGGCCGATTGTTCCTATCTCTGTTGGGGGGTATGCGCAGAGAAAGTTTCAGCTTTTATACTATGACGAAGGTCTGGCGGTCGCTGGCTCTTGCTCTAATAGAAGTAATACCAAACGATTCAACTATTACGATAGCGAGGAGCAAAATTTTTGTGCGCGTTAGTAAAAAGTGATATATTTTCACAGCTAGTAATCTTCAAAATTCCGAAAAGAGTGTGCGGCCACTGTCGCCTTCTCTCTTGATTACCAACCCTTCATGCCTCTGCTGGCAGTGGCATTTGTAGTACTTATAAACGCTGCTTCTGAGTTAAATACACTGATGGTGTTACTGAACTCATCACTTAATTGATGCTTGTGTTAATGAGATCTGCGCTCTTCTGATCTCTTCTGAAGAAACACCGTAAAAGTTAGCTAAGGAGTCTAAATTGTTTTTAGGAGGCCATAACTGTAAAGAAGTTAATTAGGTTCTTTTAAATTATTAAGTTGCGTTGTGACATGAAACTCCAGGTTCGATATACTTGGTTGCAGTAGAATAAAAAGACGTTAAAATACTTAAAACTATTTGATTAATCATATACTACTGAAACATTATTATAACGGGCGGTGGTGGCTCAGCGAAAATAAAATGACGTCCTATATGGACAGTGCAATTAAGATGGAATGACTTAAAAATTACGCCAGCACAGAATTACACATTGGCGAGTACAAACACTTGGCTGAAATCAATAAAGCCAATTCCAGAGCAACCCTAACAGTTAATCCAATAAAATTAAAAATGACGTAATCGCGAGGAAATAATTTTAAAGACGTCGCAGGGGAACAAATAATAAAAACGCCAACACCAAGCCAAACGAGGGGAATCCAAAAGTACGTTGATTTTGCAAACGGACGCAAATATAATCTATTTTTAGCACACCGGTCTGAAGAGACGAATAAACAAGTAAGAATAGTGCATACGGGGAAAAGCAAATATATAGATTTAAAAACCGAAATGGCAGAAAAATGAAAACAGAAGTGATTTAGAATTCTTGATTTTGGATAGATTACATTAAAGAAAGCCAAAGTAAATGATTATTAAATTAGATATGTGATCTCCATCACAATAACCCTTTGTTTTCTGCTTTGGGTCCGGTCTGCCAACCACCAGCGTAAGAACAGATAGTGATAATCAAAACTGTTGTTGTTGTTTCTCAATGTCAACCTGTTCTGACGGAGTCAGACCATATCTAAGGTTTCGCAGAAATTCCGAAAATCGATGACGAAAAGGAAGATGAATTAATTTCCTGACAAAAGAGACGCAAACAGTTTGAAACGTGCTCAAATGAAACCTGTTGTTGGTGGCATTTTGTGTCCAGAGGGGAAGAATTTTTTACCCTGAAATAAAAAGAATGAGTTCGAGACAGCCCCGGCTTACTTCGCTTTTATTTGGTGACTGGTGATCACCAGCCAGTCCTTCCTAATTTGGTATTATTTCTAACAGAAATGTTCTTGGTATGTAAGGTTTGAAGAAAAGGGGTGAATGGCGCTCTACTTTGCCTGTCAATCCATTACCACAAAGGTCCACATGAGATGGAATCAAATGGAGATGGATGTAATGTTGTAGGGAAATGGACTTCAGCTTGTGTAGGATATACTTGTTTTATCATCTATCCAGCTAGCAAATCCAGTCATCGAGATGCTAAATCGAGCGATAGTAAACGTTTCTTCTTAACCCATTTATGCCTAGTGTCCCTTTTTTGGGACGGCATTTTCGCTAGTAGTCGAAAACGTTACTTATTTTTCCTAGCCTTTATTCATGAGTATTGAGCCTCAACGCTACAAAATATTTTAACATGACCAAGTAGGATGTTGATATTTCGATTTTTATGCATAATGATTTTAAAAGAAATCATGCCTTGTTCAAGAAGTTGACATCAGAAATTTATCTATTATTGCTGACATCAGTAAAAATCGAAGAAAGTCGCAAAAATATCCAGGCACAAATGGCTTAATACTGCCTTTATTGGTTATTCCATCATTCCCCTGACTCTCTGTAGGGTTTCCAGTGACATTCATTTCAATTTAAAGCTGTGTTTTACTATTTCAATAAAATCAAAATATTTAATACGGTATTACAATCTTAACCCATTTATGCCTAGCGTCCCTTTTTTGGGACGGCATTATCGCTATCATTTGAAAACGTTATTTATTTTTCCTAGCCTTTATTCGCGAGTATTGAACCTCAATTCCAGAAAATATTTTAATATGGCAAGTAGAATGTTGACATTTCAATTTTTATACATAACGATTTTAAATGAAATCATCCCTTGTTCTAAAAGTTGACATCAGAAATTTATCAATTACTTCTGGTGTTAGCAAAAATCGAAGAAAGTCGCAAAAATATCCAGGCACGAATGGGTTGAAATTTCTCTATTAGCAATTTAAATTAGTTTATTGGTTTCAATGTTTGCCACACACAATTAAAATGTAAACATAAACAGCTGATTTTTTTTTAAATTTACAAAATGAAACATTTAAACAATGACTGTTTAGGTCTTCCTCTAAAACCAACTATTAAAGCTTATTATATTTATTTACTGCATTTGAGAGTACTGATAGATAGATGGACGAATGGAGGCCATTCAAAAAAGTACATGATTTATAAAGCTCATGATTTATAAATCATGAGCTTCTTTTTAAGATAAATTTGGATTGCTGTTATTATTAATATTATTTTGCTTTGTTATTGATTTACAATATTAGCGAGAATTAAGTTGGCAGTTCAGAGGGTTCTAAAATGCGTTCTATTGCTCCAAATGAGATAAAATTTTAACTATAGATAATTCAAATTATCCGCTTGGTATTTATTAAATGAAAATATAGTACAAAAATTGATAGGTAGCGCTGTAATACACGTGGAAAATATTTTATTTGCTACAAGAGAAAAACTGAAACGCTCACACTACCATGCGGCAAATGACTGTTGGCTTCAACGATCACGGTAGACATATTTTTGAGGATAGAAGGCTGGATTTGCTTTTGTTTCCTGCTTGAAATAATGCCTGAAAAATGGTTTAGTTGTTTCAAATATCTGTATCAACGTGCATAGAGCAACTGAAAAGATCAAACTCATCGCATCTTGATATGACAAAGTTCTTTTACAGCAGCAAAAGAGGTCTCCTGTTCTGATGGAACAAATTTACTAGTAGCATCTTTCATTAAACTTAGGCATGATGTGTAGAATATTAGCTAATGCGCGTGAAGAAACCGCCTTCCTTTCATAGTAAGAATAAGGTTAATAAGCATACGCTGTTAAGCACATGTTGTTTCATATGTGCAAAGAATACTACACGTGTTATAGCGCCACAAATCGATGAATTTTGGTACTATTTTTCTGTTTAATAAACTTAAAGGGCATCATTTGAATATCAATAGTTCAAATTCTTACTTGGGCAAACAGAAGGAGTTTTAG
Organism: Cheiracanthium punctorium; assembly: GCA_038373885.1. Lineage (NCBI taxonomy): Eukaryota > Metazoa > Arthropoda > Arachnida > Araneae > Cheiracanthiidae > Cheiracanthium > Cheiracanthium punctorium. Next base: position 59,682 of record JAWZYV010001807.1, read on the forward strand.
AGGATTTCGAAATAAGCAACTTATTTTTTGCTAACCCTGTTCATTGATCAAAACCAACTTGGAGTAATCTAATAAAATAATATATATATTATTTTTCTATCAAGGAAAAATGCACAATCTGTGTGACAGAGTGGACATTGGTGTTAGCAGTTATTTATTTAAATGTTATAAAACATTTATGATTCCTATTACCTAACATTTGGTATGCATAAACGCTGAGATGTTTATTTTAATACTTAAAGCAAGAATAATAATGCTTTTCAATGAAAGGACATTATTATATCCTTTTTTAAGACAAAAATTTGATTTTGATTAGAAAAGCTTAGTTTCATTTTGACATTCACAATATCAAAGGTGTGCAAGTTTTGTTAAATTTTTCTAATAAAAACAGTTCTGTTCCCAATAATTATTAAATGTTCCAGAAAAAGTATTTTTTAACATGTGTTCAAAGTAAAAAGGGTGAAATATTTTGAGGACGATCCCCACCGTCGGACAAACTAAAATAAACTATTTTGAACTTAAAATAATTAGAAGTTTGTAAAATAACACGCATAAAAGGTTCAGCAGCGGCACGAGATCGCCTCCGAGAGCGTCTCGATACGCGGGGTCAAAATCAGTCCTCGTTACACTCTTTCCTTCTCAGTGGTGACCCGGACGATGAACACAGATCTTTCTTCTCGCCTTCGGCGACAGGTGGCACCAGCACCAACTCCCTCCTCCATCTCTCACTCTTTCAAAAGTCTACAACGCGTGGCAGCCACCTCTCAAACTCCACAAAGCGTGGCAGGAATCTCTCAAGTTCCACAACGTGTAGCGAATTCCATAACGCTTGGAACTTCGTTCATTAGCCTCAGACTGCCTGACACTCAGTAGGGGAGGGAGGTGTAGTGCGGTGGCACGGGATCGCCTTCACGCACGTACCACCTCGGAAACTGAAGGCCGGGCAAATGGGCATCTTTTGCCTGGTTGGCTTACATTTTCACCTACCACACGGAATTCCAGGGATCGAAAACAGCCCTTGCCACACTCTTCCCTTTAGTACTTATCAAGCTATACACTTATATAAGTGTGTTATTTTACAAAGATTTTATTTTTTAAACATCAGTTTCTTTTCAGTGTGTTTTGTTATTTTCTAATTTACCCAAGAAGCACAGCAGTATTGGTCGATATCACCTCAATATCGGAGAACTGCGGCATACATTGGCTCATATCAGTCGTTTTGTCCCGATTTTGGCAAATATTGCCTAATATTGCTAGCACGATGTTCAAAATCATCGACATCCGGCAGTACCGGGCTATCTCACCATAGAACGGCATACAAACGGGCGTGTGCATTTCGCTGATCGATCGTTTTATTTTTTGTCTCGCACACTGTTACTTTGTTTACATCTGAAGTTTTTATATTTATTGCTTTGAGTTGATAATTGATATTTTCCCGAGCGAACGTTTAAAAACATGCTTTCAAATTCCATAAGAGATAACCTCTTTTGTTGTTCCTGAAACGCGTCTTCATCTTTTTTAAAGGTTATGTGAGTAATCAGAAATTTTATTGTTTATTTATTTCTTTTACGCCAGTATTTTTGAGTGTTCTTATTATTGGAAGTTTTGATTCGCACTTGACCGATATTGGCTGGTCCGCACTTGAGCGACATTGGCCAGTACAGATATCCAGTATCGCCAAATATTGGAAAAAATGTTTTGCGTTACGATATTAGCCCGTCATGCTTTTACCGATATTGCTATGTTACTTGGGTAGTTGGAGAGAATTCTCGGAGTCGGAACAAGCCTTACCTTTAAGATTTGATTTACAGTACCTGTCAGATTCAAGAGTTTGCAATGAAGTAAGAAGAGCAAGAAACAGGCTACGTGTCTCAGATTAAATAACATATATTTTATTTTCATAATATACTTAATAGTCGTAATATATGTATATACATGCATGCCATAACAAGTGAGAAGGGGAATGGGTGAAGGAAGCAAAAAGTAATTTGCATTCTCTTTCATGTTATGTCCAGGAACAAGTATCACGCGGTGGTTAAAATGAATCATAAGACGGTCTCGATCTCTGCTATTTCAGTGTAAGTCGTCTGCTTCCAGCTGGCTACTGAATCTCGCGACGTCATTGGAACGGTTGTGGGAGATGATTCATTCGTAGTCACGTGGTTCTTGGTGAGATCTCTGGTTTGGTTGACAGCTGTTATTGGGCTGCTTTGTCTGAAAAAAAAATGAAACAGTAATAACCCAGCAAGCGCACACACGTTTAAATTACGTATTCCCGATGTCGAAATGTCGAAAATAGGTCGAGGAAAAATTACAGCAAAAAATAGCGTTTAAAAGAGATCAAACATACATTGTGTTGTCGACGTCTTAAAGAGCCGTTCGATTTTGGTCAGGGAGGCGGCTATCTTCGACTGTTAATGTTGGTCGCCCTCAGGAGGTCTATGATCCGTCAATACATCGCCGATTTTCCGCTTATGGCTTTGGCGGTCTAAGAGACCCCCTCCCCCCAGCCAGCCAAGAAGAAACACGCGATGGAGCATCGAGAAACTTTTTCAGCTTAGTTAATAGTCAGTTGAACGTCGAATAAACAGTGCAGGGGAGACAGAATTTACAGGGTCCTTTCTCACGACCTTTGACATGTCCACCCCAACCGTTTTCTCAGAAAGCAGATGCTTTTTTTTTTCTTTTTTGTATGTGTATTCGTTCATGTTTCGCGTGGCTCGTACTTCGCAGTTTTTTATGCAAGGGCAGAACTCGCTCCAGCGTGTAGTCAATGGCTGAGCTCAGCTCTACACAGAACAGTAAAATTTCCATAGTTTTAACTATAAAAGTGGATATTTTTCAAGTATCTCTTGGAATATTTTTCAAGTTCAATGCTAACACGATTTATCGTTAGCTTGGCATATTAATAAGTTTGTCTGGCTCTCTTTTAATTGTGTTGGCCGGTGATGTTATTAAAGTTTATCGGGGTACTACAAATTTTAATTCCAGCCATCAAAATTTTAGAGGTGAGTTAAGTAATTATTTAACTAATAATTATGTGCTTTGTTTCTTTTATTCATTTTCTTTTTAATTGCTAATTATAAGTCTTATTTGTATTATAGAGTGAAATATAAAGGTACAATTGGCATAAAATCAACTGTTTACCTTAAGCATATGAAATATTTTTTCTCATTATAAGCACAAATTTACTTAATGTAAACTTACTATAACAAAAGTCAACTTATTATTGCATTATGGCATAACTTACAATGAAACAGATTAAAGCACTTTATGCAAAGTTTTTTTTTCTTTTTAAATTGTATACTAATATGTGTGCATTTAGTATGTAATTTAAACCTATTTGGAGTAGTGAAATTGAACAAATCAAAGAATTAAGAGAGATAAATAAAAAACTGTTTGTGTAATGAAGTAGACAAAATTTTTCTCGTGGGAGGGTTAAAAGGGGGGGGGATTTGTAGATAGAAAACTTCTTCATATTTTATTACAGGAAAACTATAATAAACTATGGAGATAAAAAAGCAGGCTTATTCGTCTAATAGAAGTGGTTCCTTGACGATTTCGTCAAATCCTGACAGTTTATAAACGTAGTAATTATACCGGAATTCCAGACATTTTGAGAATATGTCAGTCACACACCATTTACATACGTCGTGAAAGCATGGAAATTCAAACTTCTTGTCGGGTGCACATGCCGTTTAAAAGGAAACACTCTATATTTCTAAATATAATACATTATACTACTAGTTGTTAGCTAATGAAAAGCAATTTTGAATTAAATGATTAGAAATAACAAGTTTTAAATTAACTTCTAATCGTTTAGATAAAGTTATAAAATTTATATTCATAAAAGTTTGAACATATACAAAAATATATTAAAGTTAAAATATAATCTTGATTTTTAATTTAACAGATAAGTAACTCGCACGAACAACTTATGTCACTAATTTACATTTTAAAGGGTTTCCATTTTTTCCCCCGGTACATTTTATTAATCGTTTTGGCTGTATTAGGTATTTTTAATAAAAGGGTGCAAAAATTATTTAATCTACTCTTATAAACTATCTAAATATTTTCATATATTGGTTAAAAAGTAATCTTTTTTATATAAAATAAGTAAATTATATTTACTGTTAGTAAAATTGCCTTTTAAACTGTATTCCTTACTTAACTAAATTTACTAATATTTTATTTAATTTTTAAGTTACTTCTTCACCATCTTTCACCAATATATGAAGATATTTAGATTGTTTCTAACATTGAATTAAACAGCGTACCCACCCCCGCCTTTTATTAAATATACCTACAGTAAAAACAATTCATAAAATGTACCGGGGGGGAAAAGTAAACCCTTTAAAATGTAAAATAGAGACATAAGCTATTTATGCAAGTTACTGATCAATTAAATTCAAAAAATCAAGATTATATATTTCTTTAATGTATTTTCTCTGTGTTCAAATTTTTATGAATGTATATTTTACAACTTCATCTAAACAACTAGAAGTTAGTTTAAAACTTGTAATTTTTGCACATTTAATTAAAAATAACTTTTTATTAGCTAACAAACTAATATTAAAATGTATTATATAGAAATATAAAATGTTTCCTTTTTAAACGGCAAAAGTTCACAAGATCAGAAGAGTTTGAATTTCCATTCCTTCACGACGTATGTAAATGGTATTTGTCTATTCTCTGAATGTCTGGAATTGCGGCATAATTACTACGTTTATAAATGGTCAGAATTCGACAAATTCTGCGAAGTCTTTAAAGAACGACTTCTGACGAATATAAGCCGGTTTTCTCTGTCCTGTTGGAGCAATTCGACAAGGTATAACGTAAAATCAACCACTATGAGCTGAATTTTATAAACGAATTCCGAGAATCTGTCTCCCTTCGTCGTTATAGCGACGAGTGTTCGACCAATATCGGGGATTTTCTCTTCCTGGCGGTCACCCTTTTCCATTCTTACGCCGTAGTTAAGCGAGATTGTTATCTCTCACGGTCACCCCTCGCGGGTAATACGCCGTCGAGAAGTTCAGCGCTCGACGGGCAAACAGGTGGACATATCCAAGGATTTTTAACGTCGATGATTACGTCGAAACTACGTCGACGGCGACGTTAATTCGATTTATCGTGGCTGGCTGGGAAATTACTCTTGAAATGACACAAATTAATTCCCTTGCCAGAAACCAGTTTTTTATGTTATATACATATCTATATATATATATGTATACATATAACAGAATAAATCAAAAGCCCACTAAAATCCCATATTTCTAGAAATGCGCAGTTTTAATTCAGTTGGAACAAAGGAATTCGCTTTCAAAAACCGCAACTACTACACATTCCCTAGCAGTTTCGTTCTTAATTTGTGGTCAGTCCCCGCTGTTTGGTCGCATTTGCATTTTCGAATCAAATCCTACTGCTGCTCGGATGTCTTGCTGATCTGGGTTCGACAATCTTTGCAGATTGCAAGGTCAAGTGACAAGACCTCTACAGTGTGATAGAAGGTTTGACGTATCAGAGAGACAAAAAAGGATTGCGTGGCATCTCTTGCCTGTATTACTTGTATCAAATGTACAAATAAAATAATGTTGCTGAGGATCGTTTCAGTCACTCTCTCGGCAGCCGTAGAAATGCCCAAGGAATAAGGCCTAACTCTGCGCCCTGCGGACTCCTGCGGCGGTCCTCGGACCGCGGGACCCTGTGCTGAAACACCACTCAACCGTATCGCCTCCTGAGCCCGTACCGCCTCCTGAGATGATGCGCCGCTCATGCCCAGCGACCACGATCCGCGAAGTCTCGTTCCAACCCTGGGCAAGCCACGACAACACCCCTTTCCGTACCCGTGATGTTATTTCATATATATATATATATTAGCATACTTTTGAGCCATTTCCCCCCCCCCCCCTCTGACGAAATTTGTTTAATTTATTATTGGCTTGTGTTTAATTTTGTAGTTTTAATCGCTTTTTGTGACGAGTAGGTGATTTATTTTTTCACTACATTATTCGGGCTGTCCCAAAAAGGTAGTAGCACGCTCTTTATCTATAAGAGATAAGTGGGCAATCTAAGTTGAATAAATGTTACAAATAACACTCCATATTACTTATGGTAGAAAAGGAGACTAGGTTATGAGTAATTTCCTCTCGTTAATTTTCGGAAAGTTATTCGTATACGACTCCCGTACAAAAAAAAATTCCCAATTTTTACTCAATTTATTTCACAAAGACCTGTTTCTGTTGGATTAACACAAACGCTTAGGGAAATTAATTACAGTTTAAACATGCTGAATGGGATGAGAAATAAACATATCACGTTTCAAGAACGTTAACATATACAACTAAATCCGAAATAATTACTGCATTTCAACTACTAATAAGTGCATTCATTAAAACAGGCAGCTCAACTAGAAACTCGCCCTCTATTCAGATGCAACATACCTACTCAATCTAATTCTAAACAAGAGCTGTGACTGATTAATGATATTCTCTTTGCTCTGGTTTATAATAATAATGCTTATTCATGATATCAAGTTTGATTTCTATCAAAACATTAGGCGATATCTTAACGTGTGATACTAGACTCTTTATCTATTACATATTCATTTCTACCAGCGATGAATTGTCTTATATAACAAGGGTTTCTAGATATTGGGATGGGTGTGATTTAGTAATTTCCATTATTAAAAAAACCACTCTGCATTCCGAAACAGAGGATTACATTGGATAATGGAATTTTTTCTCTAGGTACGAAAGGTCGTTTTCTAGAAATACTTGACTTTTCCATTGTTCGCAGCTTTGGATATGTAAAATATATGTCTGAACTCACACTTTCCAGTAATATTTTACTAATTACAGTCGAATCTGCTAAAGTCGCCTCCTTGGTAAAGAGACCACCTGTCTAAAGGGATCACTTTTGTACATTTTCACTTTACAACGACATATTACCGCCTTCATAAGGGGACCACCTTTATAAGGTGATCAGTTTGTAGATCTGTGTTTGGTGATTTGTTGTTACGAAGATGGTCACATTAGAAACTACTGTACTTCATTCCTACTGTATTTTATTTTCTTGGCCGACCACAAATTGAATAAGAAAACAACTGCTTTGGTCACCTTGTATCCTAAAAAGTAAGGAATTATCCAGTTATGAGGAAAAGTTCTATATGCAAACTTTTAAGGTTTACCTAACCGAAGTCACACAGAGATCATTCTGGAATTTCAGGTATGACATGCGAAATTTTATAAGCATTATAGAAAGCATTCCTCGATTTCCCCTAGCTTAAGTCAAGACTCCGACGTAATTATTAATTGAGTAAAATATTATATTGAGTATTGAGTTATAATATATTATATTGAGTAAAATATTAACCGTAAATAATTTTAGGACAGAAAGCAGTTTGGAAATATTTTCTTCTACAGTAAATTCTCCCAGTGAATTGAGATTACATTTCTAACCTATGCCACGTTTTTGAAGTAAGGGAATGACTTGAAGAACTCACCTGAGAGACAGTATGTAGTTCTCGAGTTTTCGAATTTTGATCCGAGCCATATCGAGTTCGTGCTTAACTTTCCAAAGTTGTGAATCGCAGACAGGATCTTTGCAATGATGGTGCCTGATCAGGTCCTGAGCCTCGCGAACAGCCCCTCGAAAGCTCAAGGACTTGCCCATGCTCTGAAATAAACAAAGAAAGATGGATAAAAAAGTCGTGCTGGATGCTCTGGTGATGACACTTCTTTTCAAAAAGGCCAAGAAGGATTTATCAAAAAGGTCGTTTTCTACAGAGAAAAAGGGCACTTGGCTGTTGAGCTTTAGCACGCAGTGTTCCTGCTCTCGGCACACCAAACTCTGACGTTTTGACTGTTGCCAGTCACGAAGAATGGATTTGATTTCTATAAAAATAGTTGCGGGTGACATAGTTCCACGAGAATCCTTTACTTTTTAGCACGTCATTTCCCGTAAAAAATTGTCACGATTGATTTTAACGGCACTGACATCTGCTAAAGACCCTTTTTTGAAGCAGCGTCAAAAAAGGATCTCTAGATCTGTCGCACGCGATGAACGTTTCGATCTTCCGCCATCTGGCTGGTAGTTAGGTCGAGCGATGGCAACGACTGCCCTTTTTTCAGCATTGGGAAAAGGTTGCCTCTCAAAGGGTTAATCCTTTTACGCGTGGTGTCTTCGCTGTGAGAAGGCAACTCTGGCATGTTGACTGTTTTGATTCGCGAAGAATAAATTTGATTTCAATAAAATATTTAAGGAGAACATAGTTATACGGTAATCCTTTTTATCATATAATTTCCCGTAAAAATGATCAAGTATTTATAAAATGGATGCTAGGATTATTTTTACCAGTACCGGCATCTACTGAGAACTGAGAATGTGATGAAAACATATACATCTTTATAGATGAAAAACTAGATAGACTGTCTAATGGCGAGAAAGTGCAGCTGTTACCATTGCTCGATTTAACTACCAGCAACATGGCGGTCGATCGAATCGCCCATCGCGTGCCACAGAGCAAGAGAACATTTTTGACACAGCTGGCTGTGCGGTTGGCTTCTCTCTTACGGCATTGGGAAACGGTTGCTCTTGAAAGGATTAAAAAAATCTTATAAACAATTGCCGTGTAGTAAAAATTATTTTTGAAAATTAAAAGAAGAAAATAAAGAAATCAAAATTTAAGCAACAGGAATGACTCCCATGAGTTTTCAACTATATTTTACAAATTTTTCAGTATTTTATATTATTAAATTAGCACAATTCAATGGTTTTAGCTTACAGAAAACCGAAGGAGAACAAAACTAATAGTTCTTTTAAGAGATACACAAAATACGGAACTTTAAAAGAGCTAAGCTAGTTTAATAAAATAAAAACCACTATTATTTTTAAGTCGAAAAGTATTATACAATTAACAGTTTTGTAAAATTGATTGTTGCTGAAGACATGGCAGTGTTTTAAAAATAATACTACTCACTCAGAGTAGTAGTTTGTAATTAAAATTAAAGAAAACTCTTTAGATACAGGTATGTATAGCGGCCTATCTATTCAACTAATCGAAAAGAGGTTTCAAAACACTCATTTGAAGGTACGAACTCGAAATTGGGATCAATCGGGGCCGTCGCTATTAGCAACGGGCCTGCGTATGAGTTGCCATCAGGAAAAATGAGTTTATCATTGAGGCCTGTTTTCGCTATTCGCAATGTTCTATTTCATTATTATAAGTATTATAAATATTATATTATTTTATTATTTTAAAACAATTTTTTTATAGTTTTGTCGTAGTAAAGAACTTTAGATGTAGATAATCGTTTTGTGAAGCTTTTGCCGTATTTCTTGCATCGAAATTTATCATAAAATTCGAACATTTCGCTCTGAATGTAAAGGTAAGTGAAAACTTTTAAAATTTGTTTAGAAATTCTAAAAATATGTATGTAAATCATATTTAGTGAATAATTATTCATGTGTTATTTATAATTAAATTATTTTAATCAGAAATCGTATTATTTGAGTAGTTTATTCTTGTAAATAAGCATGGCGTAGTGATACTAGTTAGACAATTTAATTTTGCCAGTTGAAAATGTTATTTATCAGTTTTATGCTTATCAGTGTTATTTTATGCTTATCAGTGTTATTTTATGCTTTGATTATGTGATTCAGACTTACATTTGGTACAGTGCAGAAATACAGTAAATTATAAATTATTGATTTTTGCACGTTTACATAGAAACTTCAAATGTAGTTAATATTTTTTACAAGCGTTCATTATGCTTGCTCAATTCCAAAGTTCAATTGAGAAAGCGACAAAAGAATAACATATAATACATGAAATGTCCTTTTAAAGAATAATTAATTCAGGGATCGCGGTATTGAGTGTATTTTTTCAATTTTCTCCCAATATACAGGATATCCCGAAAACACTGAAATGCGTTTTAATACATTATTTGTTAATGATTAATGATTGATGTTAAATTGTTTAAAATAACGTAGGAAATACGACTACGTTCGTGAATTCTCCTGTACAATTTTTGTTTTCAATTTTTGAGGTGTTAATTTCCGAAAGTTATGAGTCAAACTTCTTAAAACAAGTCAATTTAAAACCTATTTTGGTGACTCTAGCAATGGAGAAAATTATTATCACAAACAGTATTTGTGTAACAATGTGTTCATGTGGTGTATCTACCGATATGTTATGCAAAAATGCATTTCTATTATGGCGAATATTTTGCTAAATAATTATTGTAAAGCTCGAAATGACAAATTGGAAAAAACCAAAAAAAAAAAAAAAAAAAGAAAAAAGAGAAAACTATCTACTTTGTTGGGTACTTAAAGTAAGTAATTGTTTGTTCCTATTTTAATTATGCAGGTTATACGATACATTATTAGACGTAAAACATATTATTTAGTTCTTTTACGGGTAAAGACTATTTCGTTAATGTAAAAAATGATAGTAGGTGTAAATTGAATGAAATTTGAAAATAAAATTACTAAAAGGTAAAACTTAAGGTTAAGTGTCGTGTCTGTAAATAAATATATATATATAATATTTCTTACTCTTTTCATTAACTGCGCTTTCTTGTTATAGATTTATCGATGTGTAATAAATGCTACTTTATAAATACTCTATATTATTTCTTTTACGATAGTGATGATCCGGAAAACCTGAAAATTTGAGTAGTTTATAATGTAAAAATATATATCTAAATTATTATAAGTTTATTATTTCAGTATATTACGAAGATTATACGTTAAACATTGTAGCAGTATTCAAATTTTGTATATGTGAATTGTAAATATCAAATATTTTATTATGTCAGCTGTTCGTCATTTAATCTGTTTATTTATAACTGGACAAGATTCAAAACACTTAAATTTAATAGCGTTTAGTCAATTTTATTTTTGAAAAATGATAATAGATGCAACTGTTTGGAAATTGTGAAACATTTCCTTATCCTAAGAAATGTATAAAATTTTCTTTCTCATTTGTGTATTTAGTTATTTTAAAGTATATTAAATATCCACTTGTGAAACTAAAATAAGCAATCGTGAATCATGAGAGTATAAGCGCAACTTAGTTTTTCCTTCAAATTATATGCATCTATTTCCTTAATGTCAATATGTATCACAGCAAACAAATAAATCATGAATTCGTACTTGAATTAGAAACATAATTACTACTTAAAACTACATTAAATAACGTTTGAAAGCACTGGGAAGCTTAAGAAATGCCTGATGTATACGTGAAGACTCGAGCATCCGTAGGCCTCTTTGGATGACTCATCAAAATACACGCGCAGGCCCGATACTAATTGCGAAGGCCCCGGATCAATTAAAACAACTGAGCTGACACAGTTTGAGTGAAAAATAAATAAATTGAAATCTTTTTTCGAATGGCAACATCCATTTTTTTCTTTTTTTTTCCCTAATCTTATTTTCTGCAAAGATTTCAACGTTGAAAAAATTGTAATTTAGATAATAGTTTTTTAACACCATTTATATTTTGTGTAAAAGCGATAGTCGGCTAGAGTTCCTTAAATCGGGGAAGAGTGTTTTTTTTTTCTTTTTTAAGAACATCCTGTTATATTCGCTTTGTCCTCAAGAGCATATAATGAAATTGCTTACAATTTCTGAGCTTCTTTAAGCTTGATCTTGAATTTTTTCTTAATTATTCTAAAGAATGGATGAATTCGAAGACGCTACGCTCATTTGTATTCTTGAAACTGGGGTTTTAAATTGGGAAGCGCACGTACATTGCGTTTTACTTCCTTGTACGTAGTATAAGGAAGTAATGTGATCCCGAAAAATTTTGGGGGCCAAATTTCGACAAAAAAACCGATTTTGACTACCTCTAAATTTAATTTTAAGAATTTTTTCGATGCATCTCATCGTAGGCTAGCATACACGATCATATGAACGCGTCTGCAACTCATTTTGACCAGCGGCGAGTCTATTGTGGTCAGTTTTTCCATGCCGTCTGTACGTACGTATGTACGTACGTATATATGTAACTCGCATATCTCAAAAACTATTCCTCGTAGAATGTTGAGATTTGATATTTAGAATTGTTCTATGATCTACTTGTGCACCTCCCCTTTTGGTCGCAGTCGAATGTATAGTTTATGTACAGGACCGCCCAAAAGATTCGAAATACATTACGCTCTATGGGCCGAAATTCATTAAACTCGCCTAACTCAAAAACTATTAGGCGTAGAATGTCGAAACTTTATATTTAGGATTGTTGTAACATCTAGTTGTGCACCTCCCCTTTCGGTTCCATGCGACTGGATAGTTTATGTGCAGAACCGCCTAAAAGATTCGAAATACATTACGCTCTTGGGGCCGAAATTCATCAAGGCGTTTTTTAGAGGTATTGGGCTATTTCAAACGACTCAGAAGTGATATATGCTGTAAAGAGTTAGAAAATGAATTTCTCCATTAAAAAAAGTGTCTTTATCATTTACAGTTCTGCAACAGGAACACTCAAAAGATTTCCAATACATTACGGTCAATGGCAATTTTATTGGCATTCATCCATTTCAAGCACAATACCGTCCTACCACATAAGTTAGGTAATGGTCCGACCACGGTCACGTGCCTCCCTCAAGAACTATGCCAAAAGTCGCCAAGCTTGGCGACTTTTGGTGTACGTGTATGCATATTTAACTCTCAAATCTCAAAAACTATTATGAAATTTCATATATAAATTTGTTGTAATATCTAGTTGCGCATCTCGATTTTTTGTTCCAATCTACTGGAGAGTTTATTTACAGGACCACCGAAAAGAATTTCAGTACTTTAATGTCTATGAACATCTTCAATATAATACAATTGTAGTCAGTCATTGTTTGGTACATGCCCAAAATCTCGCCGTCTGTCCTCAACCTTGGCGAGTTTTGCCGAAATGTCGCCAAAAATGGCGATAGTCAGTCATTTGGTCCATGCCCAAAGTATCGCCATTTGTAATCGTTCTTGGCGAGTTTTGGCGAAAGATCGCCAAATTTGGCGATAATCTGTCATTGTTGGTCCATGCTTAAAATCTCGCCAAATGTCGTCGACATTGACGAGTTTCGCCGAAATATCACCAAATTTGGCGCCAAAAATTATTTCTTATTTTGTATAACTCTAAAACTTTAACCCGTAGAATTTTGTATTGTATTTAGAACTATATTATAATATCTAACTGTTTTCAATATCTTTTTTGACAGCAATAGACTGGGATTTTATTTACAGGGTGAGCCAAATGACTTTAAATACATTAAGGTGTATGAATGCATTCAATTCATTGAAAGTCTGTGGTCAATGACTACTTTGGCTATCCCCAAAATCTCGCAAACTATCTCAAGTTTGTCGGCTTTTGGTGAAATATCGCCAAATAAAGTGCCAGAAGGAAATCTTTCAAATTGAACTCAGCTTGGCGATATCGAAATATTTGGCTAGAAATCGCGAAACCTTACTATTATTGATATTTTATCTCTTTCAAACAAATAAGTTTAGAGGAAGTGTGTAAAAAACATTTTTGATTTAATAGTCGTGCAAGGAAGTCATGTGTTGGACACATCAGATTTTTTTTTTTTTTTACGAATAGCAAGCAATCTTCTTTCGAGGTCTACAGTTTAGAAATACTTAATTTTAGGTACATACTGTATAGACTGATGAAGTGTAGTATATATATCACCATAACTTAGTTTGATGGCTTCAGAGTTCTAGTGTTACCCGAAATTATAAAACTAAAAATTAAGTTACATCGAAAAAAATTTCGTCAGATTATTCACAAATTACTCTGTATCGTCTGCATTACAGAGATACCTAAAGGCTATAATAGAGCCGATATATCAAACTCTTCGAGAGTGACCAGTCCTATCAAAGCCACATTCGTTTCAAAGCCCTTGAAAATGCGCCGATGCAAGATGATAAAAAAATGTATTTCTTTACACATATTTTTACGATTCTGTTAGTGAATATTTTATTCACTCTAGATTTTAACGTTTTATTTATGATATTATAATAAGCATAATACCTATATTAAATTTTCTGAACAATGCAGTCAAATTGTTGCTTGACGTCATTTTCGCTTAATAAAGCGTTTAAAAAGAGCTCCTACTTTCTAAATAATTCTCTACAAAAGAACTGTCTTTGAATCTTAAAAGTCTTCTGTAGTCGGCTTGCGGAGATTCAAGTCCCAAAGCTTTGCTATGGCGAAAAGTGCCTTAACGCCTAATCATTTTTCTCAGAAAGTATTAGGTATTTTTAAATGAAATTTTTCTGTGTAAATGTTGAGAACTATTCGTAAGGATTGCGCGAATCAGATTTGAGTTAAAATAGCCGAAAGAGATTTTATTGCAGTCTGAAAGTAACAAAAATTCTAGAATAAAATATCTTTCCGCTAAATTAACTATAATCTGATTCGCGCAATCCTTGCGAATAGTTCTCAAGATTCACTCAGGAAAATTTCATTTAAAAATACCTAATACTTTCTGAGAAAAATGATTAGGCGTTAAGGCACTTTTCTTCATAACAAAACATTGGGACTTGAATCTCCGCAAGCCGACTACAGAGGCCTCTTAAGGTAATGGTGGTACCGTTTACATTCTTTAAAATGTCAGTAATTATAATACATGCTTCTTTATTCTTATTTTTATTGATTAAAATTGGCCGACTTAAAGATTATTAGGTAATTATTATTCAGAATGAAGGCACTTAGTAGATTTTTTATTCTTTTACGTTTTAGTATTATTTTTATTACGAAGCTATTACATTTTACGAGATCAGATATATCTGTTGTTAGAAGGGGCATATCTAATCAGCGCATTATGATAAATTTAAATATCAATTTTGTATAATTGGGACTTTATATTTTCTAAATTACTAGGGGCCAAGGTCCCCAGACTCGCTACGCTCGCTTTTCGTATGAGGCATTCGGCCCTTAATAAGGCTTATTCGTAAAAAAGACATAATTTCAACAGACAAAACCCGAAGATTGGATCAGATAGAATGTTACTGAGCTACACATTGCTTGGTTCTTGCATGTTCATTGGTACATAAAAATTTAAACTTCACACTAAAGTAGACCCCCTCCCCCTCATGACATGGAAGATATTTTGTTATGGGAATCCGTGTTGTACAGGTCCTGAGCTATTCTCCACCTGGAGTGCGCACTCCGCTTATAATCGCTGGAAAAATTATTTGCACTCCTCAGAAACACAATGATATTTAATGTTGCCATTAAAAAGTTATATTAATTAGGAGCTAAAGCGTAATAAATTCAGAACATCTGTTTCAGCTGTATTTTTAATAACGTAAAACCTATTGGACATCTTGCGAATTTGACACCCATGGCGATTTTTCATTATTTGGCGACTTGCGTACATGTAAAGTTAATAAAAGTTACGGAACAGATAGGATAGCTTGCCACCAATGGCGACTTTTCATTATTTAGCGATTGACACATGCTCACAACCTATAATTGCTGTTCATTTAAGGTTACCGGAAAACCGTTATCCATATTTTCATTTACATAATCGTTTGCAGATTGGCGTACTTAGCACCACGAATTATACCATCTCGTCGCGCTAGCAAATATCCAAAGTGTACTATAACTTCTATAATGGCATAGTTAACGCCGCCAAATATTTCTACTGCTAGAAAATAATCCAGCTTTAAAATAATCTGCATTTTAATTATTTTTCATTTTAAAGATATTAGTTATTCTGTTTTGGAAAAACGAATAATCGCTCATTCTGAACTCCTGTTGTCTAAGCGAACTTACTATTTGAAAATTGTCAACTTTGTGTAACACATTTTGAGTTACTTATTTCATATAGTTTTAATTTTGGCGTAAAATGGGTGTATTTCTACTTCATGTTCGACAATTTCACGTGATACTACATACTTGGAAACGCTTTGTTGCAAAGGAATGAATGATTTTTATGCCAAATCTGGCAACCATCATGTTCATTTTTTCAGTTTTTTATTAGTATCTTCTAAAATAATTCGATTTTCGGAATTTAATTCAGCTTAGCATGTTCCTCGGAATTTTTCGAATGTGTGGGCACCTTAGTCGAAACTCAAATCCCTACGGTTTAGGAGGAGATTGGTCCATAAGCTTTGACAGCGGCGACAGCGGCCTTTACTTTTTTTTAGAATAGAGAGATTACCTTACTTTTTGAATAATGGAATTTGGCGATTTTATTTTGTGCTTATTTTTCAGTTAAAGGATTTATTACTGTTCTTGATTAGCGGATTAAAGTATGTTTCTAGTATTTGCGTCACGTACATTATTTGATTAATTGAACATATAAGCAGACTTTTGTTTCTTAAAATTAATATTTACTTTATGCATTAGTAGTTGTAAAAAATAATCATTTTACAGACATGCATGTTATGCCCTAATATCTAATGTCCCCAGGTGAGACCGGAGTGCGCAGCTAGTGACAAATATTTAATAGTGACAAATATTCCAGTTTTTCTTCCACGTAATAAATATTATCGTAAAAGACTTGTTTCTCCAAAAGTACATTTACTTTTTTGCACATTTAAGTTTTTGCCAGTGAAACGGAGAAAAGATGGCTGTAAAAGAAAGGTTCCTAATGAGACACTCACTTTAAAACAAAGATAACAAAATAATAATCTACAGTGATGTTCATTAGTATTATACTTTATGTACGTGTGAGAGGTCTAAATCATTAGGAATCGGTCAAATTTGCAAAGCTCAAAAGCACTGCAATATTATCTCAAAAAGTACAAAGGTAAACGAAATTGCAAAATCTAGGAAGGATGTAACAATATGGGATAGTACGAAGATGTGACCATGTTGCATAAAAATTCCGCTTCATAAAGTGAATAGTCCCAAGTAAAATTTAAACGACTATGCCTGCTTATAAACAATTATATAGCAAATAAGAATATATAAAACATTGCATTCACAGAATATTCTACACTTCAATGACGCACCTAAAAACTCAACAAAAGAAATTTTTTCTAACACAACCCATACATGTACTACGCAACGAAATCAGGGGCTCTTTTCTGCCACTTTCGTTTAAGTGAATATTCAGATGTGTGACATCAAATTGACGTCATTCGCAAACAGCTGACGTATGTTGGTATTTCGCAAGGTATGGTAGCGCTTTGAATAGGTGCAGATTCTTCCTACCGAATGTTTACACTCTAGCATGCATTTCGAATTAAAGTCACAAATACGAAAGTTCGCTTAAACGAGTGTGGCAGAATGGAGCCCCTTGCTTCTGTTCCCTCCCTGTCGCTCTTACCCACAACTTTAAGATGTTTTTTACATTTCTAACGTTAGAGTTCACTTTTCCTCTGGCTACATAGATGTGTCGCCTATTTAGGAATTATCACACATTTGACATCATTCCTCTAAGTGTTTGGCTGTGAAAGAAGAGGGTACATCTTGAGTGTTTGGCACCTAATAGCGAGATTAAATTTTTAGGAGTGTTAATAATGCCTTTATGGAAGTTTCATGTTTCGAGCATAAAAATAGAGAGTTTTTGCATACCGTTTCTTCCTACATTAATGCTAACGCTATTCGCTATTCGGAGTATCTCGACCAAACAAGTTTGGTCTTCACACGTACGCATGCGCTGTATTGTCCAGTGTCATTTAACGTTAGCGTTACTGGGATTGAAACCTCTATTCAAAAACTCCTATATTATGGAAAACTCCTCCAATGGTAACCTTAATGAAAAATGATGCGCATGCATAAACCGTCAAAAAGTGAAAAGTCGCCATGGATAGCACATATTATTTCAAGAAGAATAAAGATGGTTGAAGTTACTCACCAGACTAACGAGTGTGAAGCATCCTCCATCGTCTTTTCTGGCGAGGTGCTTCCTGATGTACATGAAGTAGACGTGTTCGAGCACAAGCAGTAGGAGCGTGAAGAGAACCCCGAACCCGAGGAGTAGGAAGGCACTCATGAACTGGTTGATGTCCAGGGGGTTGCTCGCATTGCGCTTCTGGTTCTGTGGCTTGCACACTCCCTGAAGCCAGAAGCGCTGCAGGCGCTCGATATCGCCTGTGGGGGGAAAAAAAGACAACAGCAAAAGACATGAGTCATCATGCCCCTAAAAAGGCATCAACTACACTTCACAACACGATATAGGTCTATTAACCCTTTGAAGCGCAACCATTTCTCAAAGCTGATAAAAGGGCAACGGTTGCCATCGTTGGATTTAACTACCAGCAAGATGGCGGTCGGTTGAATCGTTCATCGCGTGCCGCAATTCTGGACACCAATTTTTGACACAGCTGGCTGTGCGAAATGAGTCACAATGAACGATTCAATCGAGACCACCATATTACTGGTAGTGGCGAGCCATGGCAACGGTGCCCCTTTTTTCAGCACTGGCAGTCTCTGTCCAGTTTTTCTTCCATATCAATGAATCTGAATGGTATTCTCCAGTTTTCAGCAGATGCCGGTGCTGTTAAAAATAATCCTGACAATTTCACGAATAATCGACCATTTTAACGGGAAATGATGTGCTAAAAAGTAAAGGATTCCCGCGTAACTATGTCACCCTCAAGTATTTTTAGAGAAATTATAAATGTATTCTTCGCGACTGACAACAGTCAAAACGTCAGAGTTTTGTGTCCTGACGTCAAGGATACCGCGGGTGAAAGGATGAAGAGGAAGTCCAAGTAAGAATCATTCCCTTCATTGTTAGGTTAGAATCTTCTGGGGATCAATTCCCCTCCAGTTGACAGAAGTCCGTCGGTGGTTAGGTTAAATTTTTTTTACTCAGTTATCGACAGCTCTAGCCACTTTTTTGAACTGGTTCTTACCTCATTCAGCCAATCACAAGAACTCCATATTGCTTCTTCTCAAGGAACCTCTTACGGCCCCTTGTAGGTGCAGAAGAGATTATGACTGTTACTTAAAGACGTATCGAGATAGAATAGGGCCCTGGACCAGTTCATATTTAGAAGCTACCTCGCATAAAATCTTGAATAGATAAGAAAATGACCAATAAATTAAAAACTCAGAAATAGGGTCAAAACCATTTTATTTTACATTTGAAATACTTCCGCGAATGCTTATGTAGTGACGCCATCTGGAGTACAGGGCATTAATGGAATATTTAAAATGTTAAATAGAATACAACAGGAAGTATTTTTGAGTTTTTAACTTCAATCGTTTTATAAAATGATCATATGCGTACGTATTTAACAAATTTTAAGGTTTTATACAGAGTAGTTTCTAAATGAATGGGTCCTGAAGATTGTAATATAGAGAGAATCTAAAGATTAATCTTTACTAGGATTTCTTCGTAACTTTTCAATGTAAAAATGAACTATCATTCATTTTTCAATAGTAATTATTATTAGAAGATGCCTCCACGTCAGGCATAGTGTGGTGTCTGCTTCTCACAATATAATGTAGATGGCAACACCAGACAAATAACCATAACAAAAACGTTAAAAGATGTCATATGTTCATCCTAACTCTATATGTTCTAAACGGAACATTTGTATTGGTGCTTTCTATAAGCATGTGTATGCGTTTTGTGGGTAATAATAAATACAAGACAGATGCTTCTTAAATCTTCCACCACCTACACCTGTTCCACAAACAGTACACATACTTATGCCAAATCAAATAGTTAATGCAGGTATACAAAGAAATGTGTAGTCCAAACCGACAGTCAGTACCAACAATCAGAAAAGAACAATTTAAATATACTTAAAGCAATATACTACACTTAAGAATAAATTTCTAAACAACATGCTATGCACCAAAATAAAGCTAAAACCAGTCAAAAATTATCAAAAGGTAAATCCAGTTTTAGAGACTTTTTTAATTATCTTCGTTACAAAAGTCACATTCAGGGATTTTCAATTCATTGGACAAATCGTAGAAATTCAAATTTTCAGCAATTTTCCGATCTGTTGTTTTGCAGAATGGGATACTCTGATGACTACGTGTTGTCAACTATAAGAGATTTGACTCAATGGTATTATGCATGTTTATAAGACAGAATATTAAAGGTTACATTTAGTGACAGAGCTGTAGATATGAATTGCACAGGCGACAGTGGGAAGCAATACCGAGCTAGAATGTTTTGTTTTATTCTCCAGGCCAGGGAGGTATTTCCCGCGGGGCATTCGGGGCAAGCGCCCGTCCCCCCCCCCCACACACACACACAAAAAAAGAGGACCCCAAATTACTTTTTAAGTTTAAAAATCTGCAAATTTAGATTTTATTTTAAGATAAGTGAGAGAAAAACTAATTTTATGATAAATGATATTAATAATAATTATTTTATGACTATATCATAGCGCTAGCATTATATTCACACCTTTTTCTAGTTGAACCGTATAGCCTTAGGCAATTATTCAGCGCAAACTTATCAGTCAAGCGTGGCCTATGTAGTGATGTATGCTGATCGAGAAGAAACCATACAGCTGATTTTTATTTGGAATAGATAAAAGTAAATAGCTTCCTAAGTAGAGTGAAATGAAGATATACCCCTTTATAAATAAATGCTGCGATACAAGCATTAGGAAAATATATAAAAAATATTAAAATATTGTGGAATTTGTTACTTGAAGAATATGTAATGAAATTAACGATTGAAAATTAAATAATATAACTGTAATATTATTACTATCAAACTACTGCATTTCTCTTTGAATCTCGATTAAATAATCAATTTTATGCTGTTACACAATCCTTCTTTGTATGATGTGATGTGAAAGTTGGTTTGTAGGGTATGATAAAAGTTTTCGTAAGAGGAGGCTCCCCAAATGCGGCCTTTGCCCTGGGACCCCATCTCTGCAAATCGGTCCCTGCTCTTTGTGAAATAGTAATTCTGGTGGCACTGACCATTTTGTTCCTTGCATAAATAAAGCCTGTACCTTCCAAATAATACAGGGGTCGATGATGACACCGAAATACTTATGCGTTTTGCCCATTCAATCAGAGTGTTGGATACATAAACATTTTTCATATTGTTTTCTGCTTTTAGTGAAATGAATAGCACGACATTTAGAGGGAGGTTTAATTGTAATTTTTATTTATTAAATCGGTGTGTAGTTGAAGATATTCTTATATTGTGTTGCAGCATCGCACGCGAATAAAATAAGTTCAGTTAGTTTGTTTCTTAATAGCACTTCTACGGAATATAAAAATAATTTTAAAAAAGTACGTTAAAGAACTAATTTTAAAAATTATCATATAAACTGACATTGCATTTGATTTAAAACTGAATTTTACAGATGGAATAACAATAATTAATTGTAATTAATTGTACGATAAATTGTAATTAATTGTAATTAATTGTAATTCATTGTAATTAAATTGTAATTAATTGTAATTAATTGTACAATAGTTTTAAAAATTATCATATAAACTAACATTGCATTTGATTTAAAACTGAATATTACAGATGGAACAACAATAATTAATTGTAATTAATTGTAAAATAATTAATTGTAATTTTTCATTTATTAAATCGGGTCTCTATGACATCTGTGTGCAGTTGAAGCTATTCTTACATTGAAATTGCAGCATCGCCCTCGAATCAAACAAGTTCAGTTAGTTCGTTTCTTAATCGCACTTCTACGGAATATAAAAATAATTTTAGAAAAGTACGTTAACGAACTAGTTTTAAAAATTATCATATAAACTAACATTGCATTTGATTTAAAACTGAATATTACAGATGTAATAACAAACAAAATTTAAATTTTAAAACAATTTGCACCGTTATTGTAATTGTGACTCTCTGTCAGATATTATCTTTACTTTTCCAGTTCTTTTGTCCAGTGCCGCAACTGGAAAAAATCTGGAGTGACTCCACTCGACTTTCCGAACACTTACGATTAAGATCATTACCAAGCATTTAAATAAATTTTAATCGATGAATAATTCAAACATATATACCAAATTGAAACTCAATCGAATGCGACGTTTAAACACTTGCGCACTTTCAAGAATTTCTCCCCATATGCCATTATGCTATAATATATAAAAAAAAAAATTGTCATAGCCCTGTAGAAAAACTATAAGTCTTATACACACCAAAATCAATACCGGTCTTAAGATGGTGATTTATAAAATATATACCCAATTTCAGCTCAATCGAATCTACCGTTTAAACGCTAGCGCACTTTCAAGAATTTCCCCCCCATAGGCCAGAATGTAAAAGAAATCTTTGTAGTAGTCCTGTAGTGGAACTATAAGTCCTATACACACCAAAATCAATACTGGTCTTAAGATGGTGACTTATAACATATATACCCAATTTGAGCTCAATCGAATGTATCGTTTAAAGGCTAGCGCACTTTCAAGAATTTCCCCCGATAGGCCTTAATGTAAAAGAAATATTTGTCGTAGCCCTGTAGAAAAACTATAAGTCCTATACACACCAAAATCAATACCAGTCTTGAGATGGTGATTTATAACATATATACCCAATTTCAGCTCAAACGAATGTTCCGTTCAGAGCTATCGTGTTCACTCACACACACGCACACACACACACACGCGCGCGCGCGCGCGCGCACACACACACACACACACACACACACACACACACACACACACACACACACATACATACGTACATCTCGTAAAAGTAGCATAAATGGATTCAGAAGCCCTCAAAACGTGTAAAAAAAAACACCAAAATCTCGAAGTCGAATTTTTTCATGATTACAATATTTTCCTTACATGGTACATGTTCGGAAAGTAAAAACAGCCCCGAGTGCTCGAGTTTACATCACCCGTTGCAAACCTCATTTTAGGCACACCTTCTTTGGAACCATAATTGATTTTAGCGCCCCTATCAGCACGACATCCGGGGAACGTGCCCTGTTTTCTGCCCTCTAGTTGAAGCCCTATGCTTTTGTTTCAGCTTGACATTAATTAATTAATTAATCAATTAATTAAAATAATTTTAGCGCCCTTCTCAGCAAGACATCTGAGAAATGTGCCCTGTTTTCTGCCCTCTAGTTGAAGCTCTGTGCTTTTGCTTCAGCTTGACATTATTTTAATTAACCAATCAATTAATTAATTAATTAATTTAATTTTTTTGTGAGAATATAAACAGAAAAGTTGATTGATTTCAAGGTGAAATAGCAAGGACAGATGCGTCGTCATAAGTGATATCAAGTCACACAGTAGAAATCGGAAAAGCTTGGGTATTCAACACTCATGGCGACTTTTCGACTTGGCGAATGTTCAAATAGGGCTAACGCTTAGAAAGTGTAGCTGTTTCTATCGTTTGATTTAACTACAGATGGAACATGGTGGACGAAGGAATCGTCAACTGGGTGCCAAAGAAATTCTCTGGCTCTGTGGTGGCACTCGATTGGCAGTTCTGTCGACCGCCTTATTGCTGGTAAGTGAAATCGAGTAATGCAACAGTGCATATTTTTAGCATTATACTATCTATCATGGTGTTCTTATATATCGATGTATTCGATGACGGTACTTCTTTGACTATATACCAGCAGTCAGTCAGTCACTGTGAAATGAAATAACGTTTAAAGGGCTTAATCTTATATCTGGTACCTGGACAAAACACATTCTATATATTAGATATACCGCACTTAAAACACTTCAATATAGAGGACACTTTCAAAGTCTCCTTTGTTCACAGATCAAAACAATCTGTTTTGAAACTAAACATGTTTCATCAATTTGTTACTCTGAAGTTCTTTCCAAAATGAGAGACAAAAGATACATTAAAATTTATGCAATTAATTCTCTTTTTAAGCAATACTTAATAAACAGTAAAATTAATTATTTTGTTTCTAACAAAAGAAAACTGATGTATCGTAGAAATATTTTAAAAGATATATGAAGAATTTTTTGCATCTTTCATTTTGCCTATCTGTTTGACCGCGCTCTAACTTTTAAAGAATTATTGGTTTATTGTAATCATATTACTGAAGTTTATTTCGATAAATTCCTCGGCATCCATGTGTAATGTGTTGTGTAGAGACTCACAATATAAATTCATTTATTTCAGTCATTTAACATCAATTTAACAGATTAAAAAAAAAAATAATAATGCTCTTGTGTTCGATCTAATAATTTTTATGGAGTACATTTAATGAATTCCAGAAAATTATTTTAAAATCGGCGGTTCCACTTTTAATATTTGCTGTTCTTGTAGGGTAAGCCTACTAGTGAGTGAGCATAACCAGAGAATCCCCATTTTGAATATATTTTTGAAAAGTAAGGTTTGAAGAGTTTTCCAAAATGAGGATTTTCAACAGTAGTTTACTCTCATGCAGTAGAAAGCTATATTACATAGGGCTACAGGCGAATTTCAACATAGGGTTACCAGGCAAAATGCACGAAAGATGAGAGATAAAAATGATATAGTCAAATAATATCGTTTTAATACGGCAATAATGAAACTAAAAAAATTGGGGGGTTCAAGGGGAGTCTCCCTCTGACGAGGCTCGAACAGCCGAGTTATATTCAGATATTGTTTACCCTGGTCACCTGCTCTTTCTCTTGGAAAATCATCATTTATTGATGTTTATTATCGTGGAAATAGTATGCAATTTCATTAAATGAACATATTATGCCATTTCCTGTTCATTTATTAATGAGTATGTCCATTTTATCTCTCACCCCCTTTATTGAAAATTGTCCGAAAAATGTGTCCCAAAAAAAGCGACATAAAAATGCGACATAATTTTGCATATATTTAAATACTTATTAGTTCACAACAGCTTTAATCTATTGTTACAACATTTCGTAAGCTGTAGAATATGCATCAGATGTATTTTTCTATAAATAGGTTACAATCCTAAAAATTTCAACATAGGTTTACCAGGCGAAATACACGAAAGATGAGAGATAAAAGGACATACTCAATTAATAACGTTTTAATATGGCAATAATGAAACTAAAAAATTAGGGGGGTTCAGGGGGGGATTCAGATATTGTTTAGATATTATGGCTCCTACCTCCCTCAGCCTGAGCCACATGTTCACTATCACAGAATTAAGAGAATCATCGATGCTAGATTTAAAGCGCATCTTAGAGAGACTTTTGTGGAAATTGGTGAAGGGAAAGAGCTGGAGTGACTTGAGGAGAATTCCCATCCCTCGTGAACTGCCTGAAGCTGTTGGTGTCGCCAACTTTAGGATTAAGACTGGACACAACTACATTTTCAAACATGTGCACAGATTTGGTTTAGAAGACTCTCCAACTTGCCCTCTGTGCAATGCCTTTGGCATGTCTGGAGATCATTTGACCCCTTGTTCTCGACTTAGTGATGTAGCAGCGGTTAACTCTGCTAAAAACTTTTCAAATTTTGTTTGTGTTTCTGAACTCTGTTTGTGAACCTACCGGGCTGCCCGTCTCAGGCTAATGGCTGTCATGTCAAGGTCTGGCGTAGGATTAAAAAAAAAAAAAAGAGATATTGTCCTACATTTTCCTCAAACATCCACAAGAATTCAATAACATAAGCTCACTCAATTCATTTACATGAATTACAGAAGACACCGGTTATAACGTACTCTCACGGGACCTAAAAAAGAGTACGTTATAGCCGAAATACGTTATAAGCAGTACCACCGGTAAGACTCAATATTACACAAAAGAAAGTGGGCTCATAATTTCATTGTAATATGTGTTTTAAACAGGTCTGATTTTTTAAAAATTTATATTAAACAGAGAAAATTCTTTATTACTTACAAGTTTTATTGAGATAAACAATCTGTAATTTTCTTTTGCTTTCAGTGGGCATATTCTACTTTAAAGATGCCGTTTTGGATACCCATAATACACTTTTGTAGAGTCTCTGCATCATCACTGCGACATTCGAAATATCGTGATAATGTTTTTGTAGTATTTAATGCGCCGTGTATGCTTGGTATAGGCGCCTCTGTTTCTTCTTCACTATCATCAGAATCATTATATATAAGGCTTTTCAGGTGGCATTTACATTGATGAATGACAAATAAAAAGCATGGTCTTAGCCCTCCCTACCTAGCAAGCGAAAAAGATTAAAGATCGCTCCCTTCATTCATACACAATTCATCTCGCTAGAGAATCTGAAAACTGACAACGTGAGTTTTTGAAGGTACTGAAATTTCCCAGAACAAGGAAGTAAAATTCTTAAGAAAAGCAAATTTTATTTTTGGCTTTGGTGTAAAAAGTACGTTATAGCCGAAGTACGTACTTTTGTTAGGTATGTTTTAACCGAAGTTAAATAACATCATAAATATAGGACTGCAATCGGGATCTAGCTTCTAGCTACGTTATAACCGATAGTACGTTATATCCCAGGTCCGTTATAACCGGTGCGCGCTGTACTTATAAAAAATATTTATTACAGCCAAATCCATAAAGCTACGTTTAAAAAATGTGATTAAAATAATGAACTGTGCTTAGGTGCTCTTTACCGGTAGATTTATCCTCTAGTCATTTTCAAGTACGTACTTTTGCTTTTCATGCAGCCGTAAGTTGATAAGTGAAAGAATAAATATCCAGGGAATATAAGCTAAAGTTTTCGGGCTGAAAAGTGTCAGAGAGTAAAGTGTTCATAGAAGGTTGCATTAAAATATTTATGAGGTCAATTCTGTGGAATATAAAGCACTCTATCGCAAACCGTAAACTCGCATGGGTTCAAACAATTCACGTTTCACTTTCAAAGTGCTTTCAGACAGCTGGATAAAAGAACAAGGTCTCGAGGTTTTGATGGGGCGTCGGAAGCCCTGCTCTTTCACTGTTAAATTCAAGAATTTCGAGAATGATAAAGTACTCTGAAGTATGTCTCAGTGGAAAAAGAAGAAAACAGACGAATCTTTGGAGGAATTCGTCTTAAGATTCCTTTTCTCTGCCAGAATAAGTAAGAAAAAATATTCATGGATTCAAATACAATATATTTAATTTCTCTTCAGGAAATGCTATCACTTCATTAACCCTTTGAGGCGCAACCCTTTCCCAATACTGAAAAAAGGGCAGCCGTTGCCATCGAACGACTTAACTACCAGCAAGATGGTGGAGATCTAGAGAGTGCCACAGATCGCGAGACAGATCCAGCTGCGTCAAAAAAGGGTCTCTAGATCTGTGGCGCGATGAACGTTTCGATCGTCCGCCATCTTGCTGGTAGTTAAGTCGAGCGATGGCAACGGCTGCCCTTTTTCCAGCATTGGGCAATCTATCCAGCTGTTCTCGCATTCTGCCATTTTTCAGCAGATGTCAGTGCTGTTAAAAATAATCGTGACAATTTTTTTTACGGGAAATGACGTGCTAAAAAGTAAAGGATTCTCGTGGAGCTATGTCACCCGCAACTATTTTTATAGAAATCAAATCTATTCTTCGTGACTGGCAACAGTCAAAACGTCAGAGTTTGGTGTACCCAGAGCGGGAACACTGCGCGTTAAAGGGTTAAGTCACTATCCGCCAAGACGACCAAGTTTGCCGCCCCATACCACACGAACCTGGCACGCATTTTAATTGGCCAAATTATTGGACTCACTTCAACGAAAATCAATTTTCTTTGTTTTAACAGTATTTGTCATTAAATAACACCAGTGTTAATGTGCCAAAGATAGCAACCTGGTGTTTTTATAGCTGCATTGTTTAAAAATGCATCCTGGGTTACAATAATATAAACGAAACAGGGAATGACTAAAAAGGGCTTTTGCTCACTGAATGGCGATATTTTATTTGAAAGCGGTATGGGCGATAAACACGTCAAGTATTGTCAATTCGATATTTGAAATCTGTGGAAGATCCGAAAGATCTTGCATTTTCGCGTATGCATTATTTTTATTTTGTAATCAAACTATTGCGTCACATACGTAAATAAAAGTAACTAGTAACGAATATGCATGTTCCATTTGACATCATTGAACTGTTAATTTAGATTTTTGCTCATGTGTTATTGTTATTCCGCTAATGTTTACATCTAGTTGTTGCCATTTCAGCGTTGAAATAAAGGCCATTTTGGTACCGCATACGTTAGTGTTTTATATACGTAGATTGTTTTGGCCATACCCAAAATCTCGCCAACAATATTTCCGTGTATTTGATACCCATTACCTTTTTCTCAAGTCTCGCAATCCTCAATCTCACGAACTAGAAAAAGTTTTGGTCGTTAAAATAATTGATTCCAATTTGGCGCAGCTTTCATAATGTGAACACTGGCTTGTACGCATACTGGAAATGTTTTTACGAACGTTCTACGTATTCCAAAAACTAATATTTGATGTTTATCTCTTATTTGTGAGAACACCAAAGTTGCAAACATTGCTTTTATAATCATGCGTTTGGAACAGAATATAAAAGTTGTTAGTACATATATATATATATATATATCCTCGAAAACAAAGCTGTGTCTGTACATATCCTTTGGAGAAAATGAAGGCAAAAAATCTACAAAAGAAGCTTCTAAAACTCACCATTCTCCCTGTATTCTATCATCTTCTTATTGAACATGTTGAGGTACTTGAACTTTTTTGGCATGGCAAATCCGTATCCGGTCATCGCGTACCAGGACCCGACAGTCAGTAGACGGCACTCATTGTCTTGTCCTACAAGATATTCTAGGACAGTGGCGTCGTATACAAAAGCATCCAATTCCCTAGAAGGCAAGAGAAACAAATCATGCGAAGACCACTTAGTTATATGCCCTCGCAAAAATTATTCGAGCTAAGTCCAATTTCCTATGTCACTTTAACCCTTTGAGGCGCAACCCTTTCCCAATGCTGAAAAAAGGGCATTCGTTGCCATCTCTCGACTTAAATATCAGCAAGACGGCGGACGATCGAAACGTTCATCGCGTGCCACAGATATAGAGACCCTTTTTTGACGCAGCTGGCAGTGCCGGCACAGCCAGCTGTCGTCTAAAAAGGATCTCTAGATCTGTGGCACGCGATGAACGTTTCGATCGTCCGCCGTTTTGTTGGTAGTTAAGTCGAGCGATGGCAAAGGCTGCCCTTTTTTTCAGCATTGTGCAATCCATCCAGCTGTTCTCGCGTTCTCCCATTTTTCAGCAGATGTCACTGCTGTTAAAAATAATCGTGACAATTTTTTTACGGGAAATGACGTGCTAAAAAGTAAAGGATTCTCGTGGAGCTATGCCACCCGCAACTTATTTTTATAGAAATCAAATCTATTCTTCGTGACTGGCAACAGTCAAAACGTCCGAGTTTGGTGTTTCCAGAGCGGGAACACTGCGCGTTAAAGGGTTAATTTTCAAAATATAGTTATACGTAAAAGTGAATCATGTTATATGTAATAATAACTTCTCATATCTGTTTCTATATTTGTGTTTTCCTAAAAACTAAACAGTTATTCCCAAAACTAAAATTGACAATTCGGCTATTACTTGAATACTTTTTTTTGCGCCTGAGTACATTCTGTTTTCATTCACAAGCATGTATTACACACATTCTACACATTGTAATTGATTTCACTGTGATTGCCTGCTTGGAGAATTGCCCACATTGTAATTGCTTTAATTTGTTTGGCTTTCAAATATTGATTTTTCAAACGACTGCACTAAGAGTAAGTGTCTCTATAACACTGATAATTTGAAATATTTCACAATAACATAATCATGGTACATAAAGGATTGATGTATGCGGCAGTGCATCGGATTTTCCTTCTGTTTCTTTTTCCTTTTTTTAATCGCTAATGTAGAAGACATGCATTTTGACATAAAATTTTCTAAGACATGAATAAATTCTCTTGGAAAATTTTATATGCAGATCATTATTTTATCAGGTTGTAACGAAAGTTTTCCGCCATATCTGCCTGAAATACTAACTTCTAACTCCTTAGATAACTGTTTTTTGAACTTTCGGTACCAAACCTGCACGGTGTCACATGATACAACAATAGTACATAAAGCTGTACTCATAATTCGTTGATTTCGTATTATGTAGCTGACTTTTTGCAACACAACTGGAAGTAAATGATGGTTCTAATCCTCTAGAGTGATAGTTCTATTTGAGACACCTTATACTTAATGATAACTATATTTTTTACAGATTTCACAACACAGTGTTATAAAGTAAACCTTTTTCTTTCAAATGCCAAAAATCGTTTGACAAAATATCAGCAAATACGCCAACGAGAAGTGTGTGCTAACGAAGTTTGCGGTGGCGGGAAACTTTCGTTACAACCTAATATTAACTTCAATATTTTGAATTGTTTTAAACAATTGACTACGACAATGCAATGAAAACTAAGTTACGTAAGTTCCAATACGTCTGAGAGACAATAAGAAGAACGCTACGAAATAGAAGAAAAGATACAAAAAATAAAACTTTTTAAACATTGGCAATACCAACTCTCTTGGTAACAACTTGGTAACAGCTTGATAACAACAAAACTTGGACACTCAAAAAGAACGATGAAAGAACTAGACAGTTTTCGGAAATGAAATTTCTAAGGATGGTAAAAGGATGTTCCATAATGGCCAAAATAAGGAATGAAGATATCAAAGAAGAACTGAAAATTATGTCCATTTTAACAAAAATAAAGAACTTCAGAAATAAATGGAAAGAACACTTGGAACGAATGGACAGAAATCGCCTACCAAAGGCAGCTATGGAGTACAAAGCTAAGAGGAAAGAAAGGATAGAGAGGGAATCCGCGAAAGCTATGGATTGAGGCCGGAACAGACAGCACAAAGATTTCCCAATGATGTAAAAAGAGCAGACGTAGCCATCGCTCGATTTGACTACCAACAAGATGGTGTTCGATGGAATCGTTCATCGCGTGCCACTGATCTTGAGTCCATTTTTGACATAGCTGGCAGCATGCGCACAGACAGCTGTGTCAAAAATGGTCTCTAGACCTGTGTCAATCGATGAACGATTCGATCGACCACCATCTTGCTGGTAGTTAAATCGAGCGATGGGTACGTTGCCCTTATTTTTAGCATCGGGCAGTCTGTATCCAGTTGTTCTTCTATATCAATGTACTTGCATTGTATTCTTCCAGTTCTCAGCGGAAGCCAGTGCTGTTAAAAATAATTGTGACAATTTTACATATTATTGACAATTTTTACGGAAAATGATGTGCTTAAAAGTAAAGGATTCTAGTGTAACTATATCACCAAGTATTTTCATAGACATCAAATTTATTGTTCGTAACTGACAACAGTCAAAATGAGTTTCGTGTCCTCACGGCGAGGACACCGCGGGTTAAAGGGTTAAGACCTTCAACCATGCTGGGATGGTGATGAAAGAATTTACTTCCTAAGAGGTATTAATTTTTTTTTTCGTGTGCGCTCCTATATATATATATATATATATATATATATATATATGTTCAAGCAAAGTAGCAAAGTACATCAAACTCAGTAGAATACATGGTATATTACATGAAATAACAGGTTGTAGCTATAGATATTTAATTACGAGATCACTGACGGACAAACAGGCAAACCGAAATCAATTAATACTTTTCTGTTAAAAGGATAAAGCAGATGTCACATTTCTCATTTCTCACAAAACATGCTAATACTTAAAAAAACAGAAAGAAAGAAAAAGAGTAATGCAAATAAGTCCAGCAACTTTCTACGAAGGGAAAAATTCTAATCTTCGCTCGGATAAAATGATATTTTCTGAGTTAAAGAAATATAAACACAATCTTCCGAACGTGTCATCTTGTCGGAAATATCAGTGCGATTCAATCGCTATCATACCCGGTCTAAATCCAATAAATAAAATCGCTGAAGCCGCAAGTTAAGATTTCTTTCCAGATATTGATTTTCTTCTTTAATCAACGAATGTTATTTCCAACGCTATGAAGTCGTCAGAATTTTATGATCGAATTTGTTGACAGTAATATACTATAAGATAGGGAGACTGATTTTATTTTTCTATATTTTAAAAGAACATTTAATTTAACGTTTCCTGAAATGTTGCACTAATACTTCGTATTTTCAGTTAATTGACCTACAGGCGCGTTTTCCAAGGCGAGCAAAAACTGTAAAATAAATTTATGATGGATGAAGTGTTGACGCAGTTGATCATATAGCGTTATGTATGTCTTTGGGAATATGCACACCCTAAAAAGTGCTGTGCACACTGAAATTTTTTTTTTGATTTTAACAAAACGTTTTCCGTGAAATAGTTTAGTACTTCCATTTCGTTGATTTAATGAGAGTTTGTTTGGGTAACCAAACTGGTTTAACACAATGCTCTTTTGACTAAACGAAACGTTTAGCTGAACCTCAAAACCAATGATATTTGAAATCTTCCAATATTCTGCTTATGCATGCAGCAAGGACACGTGAATAACAGTGCATTCCAGAACCAGAGGAGAAAAATCTTGATTACACGAGAGTAGAGCATTTGCAATGATGTCCAATATGTAAGTTTATATTATGCTTATTTCCTTTTTAGTAGGGTCTATAAATCACACATAACATTATTTTAATTTTCATTCATCCCATAGAAAAATAAAAGATGATCGGGCAATACTGATCAATCTCGCCAAACAACGGCGTGACAACCATAACAGTCACTTCAAACTTTAGTCATATCACCTCGAGGTAGATTGGCATGGTGGTTAGGACGCTGGCTTCCCACGCCTTAGGTCCCTAGATCAATCCCAGTCGCGGACGTTAGACGGAAACAGGTTAAAATAACTTGAGGTTTCAGCATAGAGGGGAAAGTGCGCGAAAAAATATATGGGGGGAAACTGATTCACAAAAAGATCTGTAGAAATCGGTTATTTACTTAATTTTATAGTTCGTCCTGCATAATTAGCCATATAACGTTTTAAGTACGTGAACTGTACCCAAATTTTGTCGAGCATTGTACGTGTTTTGTCCGGACATTCTGACGTAAGCGACACTGTAAATCTACGCGGGATGCGTGTAAACAAACACTAATGGATACAGAGCATTTGGCGCCAAGACACGCGCTGCACTGTGGAGGGAAGAACCTGTTTCTACAGCCAGCGGGGAAATTGTACAGTAACCTCCTTAGACAGGGAGCCAGGGAGAAAGATGATAGTTTTCGCCTGTATGAACAGCATAGAAGCTTTAAAAAACAGATATTTTTGCGGATTTAAAAATATAATGCAGATTAGTTATTAAAATGTATTTCTCTCAGTGGAAAACGTTATTGAAGCTTGCTATTACGCATTTTAATTTCCAAATACCTATGACTAAAACTGCTTAATAAATGAATGAAAATGAAATAATGATGCACGCGCGAGGAGTACAGGGGCGGCCTTAGGGCCGGACAAACCGAATCCCTGTCCGGGGCGGCAAATTTTAGGGGCGGCATTTTGGCTCGAATTTGAAAGATGCATTTTGTATTAGTAAAAGAGTTAAGAATGTCATTCTATATAACTTTGCTAGCTGATGTACCCATCCGTAATTGATGGGTTTTTACTAACTGCGCGAAATTTCGTTTGCATTGTAGGAGTACAAAAAATGGAATTAGCATACTAGCAGAAATTTAGAAAGCAAAGTTATAACTCTTTTGTATTGTTCAAAAAGATTACAAGTTAGATAGTAACAAATTACTGAGACAAACTCTCAATAGAGAAAATATTCTACATTAAAATTAACGTTTTCTTTTAGTGGATGAGCTTCCTATATCAAGAAGTCATTTAAAGTTGCAAAAGAAGATGCTAGTAATGAATATTAAACTGAAAAGAGAATATCTGGAAAATTCTTTGTAAAAGCAAGTAGCCTATATATAACACTGCAACGTCCGATTGAATTACATTTAGAAGATTTTACTTGATGCGCGAAAAACTTTATCAAAGTTTACATCATACCTCAAAAATAATTCAAATTTGTAGAAACTTAAAAACCTGAAATTTTAATTTTTCTAACCGCCTACTATTTAACAAAATGTCATTTCATTCCCTTTTGTCTGACTTCTGACCACAATTTGTTTTCACGAAGTGGTCACACAAAATTTTCTCAAAATAATATATTTATATATTTAATTAGAAAGAATTCAAACAATGTTATTTAACTCAATCTCCTCGATAGTAACTGAATTTTGTTCTGCTAACTTTAGAAATTTTAATATTACGGCAGTAAAATTTTTGCACAATTTTCTCAAAATAAAAAAAATAATAATTATTACAATTAAAAAAAGAAATCGACGTAATTTGTTTAAGTCGAACAGCCACCTATTGTATTACTTCCAGACGCCTTAAAGTGACGCCCTCCACCTGTCTCCCCGCCCCCTAAAAAAGAAAAAAAAATACAATGCAATTTTTACAAACCCTTTCAGTTTATTCAAATCTTTTTAAAATTTTGATGCTTTGTTACCCATCATATGACCTAATTTCATTCTGTTCTCTCAATCAGTTTTTGATGGGTGCCAGAACAAACTTTTTAAGCGATTTTTGAAAAATCTTAAAGTCTATGAATTATTTAAAATAATTTTGGTATGTATTGTTTCAATTAACTTACCATTCAATATAATTGCAAATTTCATTCTATTCCATTTAGCCATTTTTTAACAATTGGTGAACATACATTTACACACAGTTTTCAAACAACAATCTCAAAACTTTTAGAAGAATTAGAAATATTTTAGCACCTGCAGTTTAAATTAAGTTGCCACTTTTGGTGTGGTGGCATTTCATTCGCTTCAATTGTTTATATGTGATGTGCAAACAAATATTTATACATTTTGCATAGATTTTCCACAAGGTTTCCGGTTGGATTCAAATTACACTTTGTTAATGAAATTCAACAAGCCAAATACTAACCCATATTTCTAGATTGCAGTCCTGATGCCAAAAAAAAAATAAAAAAAAATAGAACAGATCGCATTCTTGATAAGGTATAAAGGTATTGACAAATGTAATTCCAGTGAGGCTACTAAAATTGATGAAAGGATTTTAAGTTTTTGTTCCAGTGATTTGGCTTCAGGATTATTTAACTCTCTCAAACAGTTCACGCTCCTATGCTCTATTATTATTTAGTACAAAATATTCAATTGCGTGAATCCATTAAGAAAGCTATTGCAGTCAAAAGACAACGATTTACCATCTGTTCTAAAACTCTTAAGAAACTGTAAAGACTTTTTGAAAGGATCTTCGATTGAATGTGATTTTAAATGAAATGTTCTGTTATGCAAGAGAACTGACCGACGAGATAGTATTCTGGCTAACACTGAGATTAGCCACGTAACATATTAATTTTGCTAGGGAAGCACGAGCTGATCTGGTGAAATATCCTAAATTAAAATTTAAGATAGTTTTATTTTTTTTACAGTAAACAAAGCAATTAATACCTTAGAGTGCAGATTTAATTTAATAAGTACCTAATGTAATTATTTTAAATTTTTGCACGGCATATATGAGTTAAAAGACACTCCTAAAAAGTGCTAATCAAACATTATCTTCAATATCGTGTAACAGTGTTAAGACTGTTTATAGTGTAAACAATTGGAGTTAATGCTGACCGATGGGAAATCAGAGAATATAAACGCGCTTGATCTAGTAAATGAAATAGTATCAGTTACGGCCTTATTAGGCAAAAAGGAAAGCCCAATTGAAATTTTAAAGCTAATTTTTACTCTAGATTTTACACCACATCTTGCTTTTACTTCGAGAATTTCGCTTTCTTTGCCGATAATTGCGGCAAGTGCAGAGAAGAGTTTCTCAAAATTAAAGTTAACTAAAAACTTCGTATGCTCCACAACTCTTCCAGATAGGTTAAATAATTTAACTACATTGGCTATCGAACATGAATTAGTTGAAAAATTGATTTAAGAGAAAAAGTCAGGAATTTTGCGGAAATAAAAGTCGGAAAAAAACTCTTTATTTTTCTTTATTTCTTTCGGTTTTTAGCTTAATGTGTGTTTTTTAATAAATATGGTTTTTCTTATGCTGTGTTATGTTTAAAGAGCTATTCCAGTTTTATAGGCATGAAAACAGTATCTGTGAACAATTTATTTCTTTTTATAGTAATTTTACTGAGGGAGGGAGGGCATTTTATATTTTTGTCCGGGGCGGCAAAACTGTTAGGGCCGGCCCTGGAGGAGTATATATGAAACCTAAAATGTTTTGAAGGATCAGCTGAAACTATATATTTTCATTTTTTATTAATAGGTATTTCATTCTCTTAACAATACGCGTTGTGAAATATTTCATTTAATCAATAATTTACAAGCTAATACAAGTACATTTAATTAGACACTATGTACACATCTCTAAATTTAATGTATATGTATATATATGCATATAACTCGGCTGTTCGAGCCTCGTCAGGGGGAGATCCCCCTGAACCCCCCTAATTTTTTAGTTTCATTATTGCCATATTAAAACGATATTGACTTTGTCATTTTATCGCTCATCTTTCGCGTATGTCGCCCTGTAATCCTATGTTGAAATTTTTATGAGTGTAACTTATTTATAGAAAAATACATGTGATGCATATTCTACTGCTTACGAAATATTGTAAAAATAGATTAAAGCTGTTGTGAACTAATAGTATTTAAATATATGTACAAAAAAAAATACATGTGAAGCATATTCTACAGCTTGCGAAATATTGTAACATAGATTAAAGCTGTTGTGAACAAATAGTATTAAAATATATGTAAAACATACATGTGAAGCATATTCTACAGTTTACGAAATATTGTAACAATAGATTAAAGCTGTTGTGAACTAATAGTATTTAAATACATGTAAAATTATGTCGCATTTTTGGGACACATTTTTCAATAAAGGGTGTTGAGAGATAAAATGACATAGTCATTAATACATAATAACTATAGTCAGAGATATTTTAAGTGCAACCCTACAATCATATTTCACGCTCTGAATTTTTAATTAATACATACACTCATGTCCATAAATTAAGGATAATGAAGTTCAGGCAAAGAAAGAGAAAGAAGCAAAACAAATTTGACTTATTTGTAAAGTCTATTTATTAAACAAAAAGTAAAGAGCAAAAAAGATGCTATATGTTTGACATAATTAATAAAAATTGCAAGTTTTACTCCCATGACCAAATTTCAAAAAAGAACCTATTTACAAAAAACAGTATAACATGGTTAGTAGGATGGTTAATACGGAGTATGTCTCCCGGACGATGCAATACAGGCCTGACAACGCCTAGGCATGCTGAGTATCAAATGATCAATCTGATCTTGGGGAATATTACACCACTCATCAAGCAATGCACTCCGAAGTTCCGGTAGACAGGTGGGAGGGGGTTGACGGGCTGCAATTCGTCGGCCAAGCATATCCCACACATGCTCTATTGGATTCAAGTCCGGTGAGTATGCTGGCCAATGCATACGGGTGATATCCTCCGATTGAAGGCATTCGTCTACAATGTTTGCACGGTGAGGACGGGCGTTGTCATCCATAAACACAAATTCAGCACCCATGGCGCCCCGAAACAAACGTACATGTTGTTCCAGAATGACATCCCGATAGATGTGGCCTGTCATCGTTACACTCTGAACATGCAGGTCAGTTCTGGAACCAAGAATAATTCCTCCCCAAACGAGCCATCCTGCACCACCGTAACGGTGTCTTTCAATGGTGTTCTCTGGTGGTAACGGGTACCTGGCGCTCTCCAGATGAATGTCCGGAGAGAATCAGACTCCAAACTAAACCTGGACTCGTCGGAAAACATCACACAAGACCACTGTTGCGGTGTCCACAATGCATGCTCTCTACTCCAGGTTAATCGCAGGCGACAGTGAGTTGCGGTAAGTGGAACACATCTGACAGGCCTACGAGCATATAGACCAATGTGCCCTAAGTGTCTGTACACGGTCTGCCTTGAAACTGTCGTACCGGTAGCTGAAGAGAGCTGACGAGACAGGTCTGATGCTGTACTCCGTCTGTTTCTTTTGGCAGTAACTGCCAAATAGCGGTCCTCATTCGGCGTTGTAACTCGGGGGCGACCTGTGCTGTAACGTCTACTCACATTACCATCATCTTGGAATCGTTGCCAAAGCCTGGAGATGACACTCTGGGCGGTTCCAAGTTCCTCGGATACTTCCAGCTGGGTACGTCCACATTCCAGTCTTCCGATAATTCTGCCACGTAAAACATCATCCAGATGCCTCCTTTGTGCCATAACTATGCGGTTTTTGCACTGAAAGGCTTTCACAGCGCTTGTGAACAATTTTATTTCTTTGCCACCATTCCTTATATACCCCTCTCTTACACTCTCGTCATTGTGACGTACCATCCACGCCATCTGGTGGTTTCCTGTAATTTGCATATTCTTCTTCAAGATGTGTGTGATCATTCCACAGGTGAAATTTTTATTTTAGAGATCAATTTCTGTGTGATTCTGAATTATCCTTAATTTATGGACATGAGTGTAAAAAAAAAGAATGCTGTTTGCTGAATTTTAATGACGTTGTTCGGTATTTAAAATTGAAAAGGGAAGGGGATAGGACTTGTTGCGATCTAAAGTGTATCACTAACGTACACTAAAATGCATAAGTTTTAGTCAATAGTTTCAATTTAGCCCTTTTTATGTATCTTTTTTCCATTAATAACTTTAAAATGTTAAACACAGATTATCAATATAAAGCAGCGTTCTCACTCGTATAATCCACCTATTATTACATAAATAACA
Organism: Cheiracanthium punctorium; assembly: GCA_038373885.1. NCBI lineage: Eukaryota > Metazoa > Arthropoda > Arachnida > Araneae > Cheiracanthiidae > Cheiracanthium > Cheiracanthium punctorium. The sequence continues at coordinate 98,225 of JAWZYV010001807.1, forward strand.
TATTATTATAATAGTAGTCTTATTATTATCTCAGACTGCAGTATATAGATAAAGTCTACTAAATTTTTACAGATGCGTTTGTATACATACATATATATATATATACTATACACACACACACACACACACACACACACATATATATATATATATATTATATATATATTTATATAAATATCCATATATTTTCAATTCTTAGAGAGTGTTAATTATAATGTCTGGTTTTTTATACATTTTTTTTCTGTATATATAGGTACATAATAAACAAAACTGACTATATGTTAAAATATACAATGCTTCGTGAATAGAAAAATAATTCTTTGAAATCAATTTCTTGATAATAATTCAGAGGTGTATTATGTTTGAATATCTACGATATATATGTATCATCATGAATTTGACTTTATAAAAGTATTTCTATATTCGTAGGGTAAGGTTGGGTAAAATGAGTAGGCATTTCTTTTTTTATCAAAAATATAAATAGTTGGATTTTTAAATGCTTTTCCTTTTCCATCTATATTTTTAGACATTAGTGGCCAACATTAATACTCCAAATTAAGTGAAGTTTTTGAAAGTTTTATTAGTTGCATTTGGTAACATAATGTTAGCCTTTATCTGGTTATTAAAGCCTTGTTCTTTGTCCCTAAAAAACTTTCGAGAAACTAATACATTCCAGTAAATGTGAGAAGTCCTGTTATTATTTTGAATTTAGAAAAGGTCTGAACAAATTATTATCAGAAAAAGATAAGAAGTTGCTTACATATATTCTATTTATGGTTTAGTGTGGTGGGGTAAAATGGCTATGCAGTTAAGGCTTAGTTAAGCATTGTAAATTCTTATAAGAAATAGAATGTTCTTGTAGAATACATTTTAACCCATTTATGCCTAGTGTCCCTTTTTTGGGACGGCATTTTCGCTATAAGTCAAAAACGTTATTTATTTTTTCTAGCCTTTATTCATGAGTATTGAACCTCAACTCTACAAAATATTTTAACATGACCAAGTAGGATGTTGATATTTCGATTTTTATGCCTAATGATTTTAAAAGAAATCATCCCTTGTTCAAGAAGTTGACATCAGAAAATTATCTATTATTTCTGTTATCAGTAAAAATCGAAGAAAGTCGCAAAAATATCCAGGCACAAATGGGTTAAAATAAAATTTTTGTTAGTTAAAAAGAGTTTATATTGTATTTAAAAAGTTTTAAATAATAGTGTGGTAGTCATGAAAAAGTGTTAATACATTTATTTTACTAAGTAATGCCTGGAAAATACATTAGAAAAAATTACTAAATATTCAAAAGCTAACCCATTGGACAGAAATGCTTTAGAGCATAGAATAATGTTAAGTGAAAAATCTGTATCCATAGAAAATACCAGTGAACAAACTACTAGTTCAAGCTCATCAGATAACAATCTTTCAAATGAAGTCATTTCAAGCATTTTCAGGGCCATGATATATATTTTTTTAATTTGTGAGTCATGGCAGAAAGAAAATAACATTTGACAAAAATGTACTGATTTTTGCCTGTTTTATATCATCCATTTTACCTTTACCTTCATGGAAAAAACAGCTCTTCATCAAGTTTAATATTTTTGCATTTAAAACTAATGTAGGTATTATATAAAATCTTTTCAGGTGTGAAGGTGATCAATGCATTGCATCAAATAATTCAACAAATTGGAATGTTTAACATTATTAGTAACAGAAAACATCCCATGAATTAAAAAAAGTTTGTTTTCATACCCAGGATTTATATTTCTTTAGCGTATAGCACCTAATTTATATGGACAGTGTAGGTCTTTTGCGTTTAGTCACAAAACTGAAATTCAGCTATATTTTGGTCTTTTTAAAAGCATTATTCTATAAGTACTTCCTAATGAGTGCTAAATATGATATTTTTCATTTCTTTCATTGTTTTAAGACATTTTGGATCTTTACTCTTTCTTTCTTTGTTTTAAGGCATTTTGGTGCTTTATTCTGGTCTGACAATCAATATATTATGAATTATTGCAGCTGTGACTTTGTTGTATCTCAGTTTGTAAATCCTGCTCATTTAAATATGTTTATGCTGTAAAAAAACATGTTTTGTTTATATATTTATTAATTTAGTAGAACTGATGCATTCTACCTGTGATGAAGCTTGGATATTCTTGTTTATAATTATTATTTTTTTTTTTTCTTTAACAATGAGTTTTTCTTAAAGCGTTTAACTTATACGGTCTTTAAATATCTGGCATGTGAACGTTGGTCTGATATATAGCTACAATTTTTTTATTTAGAAATCTCATAAAACACACTTTTGTTGCTAATATTTGTATAATTTATAAATACATATTTTCTGTGCACTCTTAGCTCTTTCTGGGATTTATTCAGGGGGTAACCAGAGGAAATACATATTTCGCCATTTGTCTTACTTCACACCTTTGTGAAACTACCTCTTCAATGTAAAAGTCATTTGAAAACTTAAACTTACCATAACTAAATATCATACTAAAAGTGTACTAACTTATTCTTATTTCTCTGTTCTGCTTAACTTAACTTTTTATAAATTACTCTTAATTATAATAAAACATAACCTACGGAGTTGTGCATATTGTCAAAATTATGGCATTTTTGATTATCCAAAAGCAGTCGGTCCCAATTACTTTGGATAAACAAGATTCTACTGTAAAGTATTTATACCATACATTTGTTTTCTCTCACTCCCCTCAATATTTATATGTGCATGTTACCATTCATTTGAATTATACATAAAACTAAAATATAAACTAAAAAAAAACAAAAAAAAAACTATTAAAAATGTTTTATTAATGGACCGAATAATCAAACTATTAACAATGATTTTTTAGTTACAAAACAGTTTTTTTTAACAAATACTGCAGACACAAATGAAATAATCTTAAATAAAAGCTATAAGTAGCTAATTCTTTAATTATATGAAAAAGCACTGCATAATTAATTCTTTATATTTCATTATTATTTATATTTATTTACACTATTTAAACACAAAACTTATCCATTATCGCATAAAACGTAACGAAGACGATCAAAACCAAAACAAAGCCAAGATATCTGATTCAGCCAAACGTGCGTCGCATATCCAGATCGGTTTTTCCACAGCGGCATTCGCTTTTCGCCAAGGCGTTGGCGCGTAAAGCGCCAGTGTTCTGTATCTATGAGTGTTTGTTTTCACGCGTACGGCGTGGTAACGTGCTATCTGAACGTGGAAATTACGGCCTTTGAACAAGTTTGTGCTACCTGGGTATGATGTGATTTGTGTTCTGTACATAAACTGAATCAAAGTTTAGGGCAGCGAAAAATGTCGTATAACCGAAATTCTGCGTCTTTTAACCCTTTGAGGCGCAACCCTTTCCCAATGCTGGAAAAAGGGCAGCCGTTGCCACCGCTCGACTTAACTACCAGCAGCACAGCCAGCTGTCGTCAAAAAGTGTCTCTAGATCTGTGGCACGCAATGAACGTTTCGATCGTCCGCCATCTTGCTGGTAGTTAAGTCGAGCGATGGCAACGGCTGCCCTTTTCAGCATTGGGCAATCTGTCCAGCTGTTCTCGCATTCTTCCATTTTTCGGCAGATGTCAGTGCTGTTAAAAAGTAATTGTGACAATTTTTTTTTTTTTTACGGGAAATGACGTGCTATAAAAAGTAAAGGATTTTCGTGGAGCTATGTCACCCGCAACTATTTTTATAGAAATCAAATCTATTCTTTGTGACTGGCAACAGTCAAAACGTCAGAGTTTGGTGTTCCCAGAGCGGTAACACTGCGCGTTAAAGGGATAAACGAAGCATTTGTGCATTTAAATGAATAGAGATGAATCGGGACTTCCCGAAAACGACGTATAAATGTAAAAATCGTTTACATGAGAAGCGAATAAACGATGCTTTACTGTTATTTATTACACAAAAACAGAAGTTTATCGCTCCGAATGTACGTGACGCCTGCAGTAACAATTTTTTAATCCGTCCAACTTCCCAAGTACTAGACGCATCTTTTTGAAAATGACATTAAGTAATAAACGTCATTGTCTACTTCAGTAAAAATTTCTATCTTCATTTTACTTTTATAATTTTCTGTAGCAATTTAGCCAGATATTTTTACGTCCGTAGCACATAAACAGAGCAAGTACATATGAGAAGCTTCAACTAAATAAAATGATGCCACATAACTTGAAATCTAGAATTTATAGTTCAATGGAAAACTCTCTGAAATATCCCAGGACTGTTAAGTTACGATTTATTGCAGTGTCTCTTCTTTTTTTTTTATTCCTCTTGTTTATCCTAGTGTATTGTGCTTTTGGATTTTTAGTAACTTCCACTACTAAATCTAAATTACAGCTATCTTTCAAATTATATGTCTGTAATTTATTGAGCCAAAATTTTTAGTGGTTTCGTTGCGTATTTGTGTTTAAAATAATCATTTATCTTATTGTGTGACGCTTTATTCGTTTTAAGTTTACCAACAAATACTAATACTTTTCTTAAATTGTGAAATTGAGCAAACTTAAAGCACGCTTTAGTGGTTCTGTAATTTAATGATAATAAATTTTCCTCAGTTTTCTTTATCCATTATATCCATCTCTTGTAAAGTTTTACTGACTTCAAAAGAAAATGAGGTACTATGTTCTGCGCGTACATATACAGTATACGTCCCCAAATGGTGGTAACACGGTTTAATTCATTACCTGATAAAGGTAAGTGAACAATGTAAATTAATAAAAAATTTCAAAATAAAATAGGAAAAGAGAACGCTTAAAAAAAATTCTTTCGTTAATTTTCAAAAGCTTACACTTTTTTAATTTATATACGACCGTGTGCAAAAGAATTCTCACTTAGTAAAATGTGCTCCCACACTCTAATGAGGTAAGTATAAAGTTTGAAAACTGTATCCTAAAAAGGGTCAGAGATATGAAGATTTATACATGCTGACTTAAACCATTATTTATTGATTCTCGAAAGGAAAAAAAAAACTCATGTTGAATGATCGAATTTCAGGGGTCAAATAGAAATTACGAAAGAAAATATCTTTTTGCTATCTAGCAGTGATGTTTACATTCAAATTCACGTATAGCTCCATTTGATGTATAGACCTACCTTCCTGACCGTTTCCGTTATATGGTATCTATTAGAAGCTTAATGATGAACAGCTGAAAATTTGTACATAACCTAATAAATGTGAGGGGCACATTTTACTAACTGGGATTTTTTCTTTTGTACGGGGGTAATATACAAAATTAAGAAAGGTAGCTTTTTGAAAATTAACGAGAGGAATTTATTTTTAACGTAGCTTTTTTCCCTAATTTACATTGGACACTTATCTCTAGGTAAAGAATTAAAACGCTTTACCACCTTTTTGAGATGGCCTTCACATTATGTGTGTGTAGCGATCATTTTTTATGACGCAGATCGATTTCCAAAATGCTTTTTTCATTAGAAAAGAGATGATAGCTTATGGGTAGTCGAAAATTAATTTGGACAGGTTTTTAGGTTATCATCATTCCGAAAATTGAAAGAAAATCTTTTTTTAAACCTTTGCCCAAAGAAATAGAAAACCACTAAACAAAACCTGGTGTTAGAATGTAAAATAATAAATATTTTGTATAATAACGCACACAGATCTACAGTATAATCACTTCGTCCAGTGCGAAATGCCTGGCCTTTGTCCTTTGTGCAGAAGTACCAGCATCTATAAAAGTCGAACCCTAGTAGGAACCTTAATGGTACTTTACCTGGCCTATGATAGGTGCGTCGGATAGTCATTACTGATCATCCTTCATTTTTTGCATGTTCATTGTCTCTTGATGATCAGCTTAATGCGCAGATGCGATCGGTGCGAAAGTGTTTGCCAATGGCAAAGCTGACAAACTTGTCCATATAGTTATTTCTTCCAAGTTCCTGATCTTTATTCAATCATAATTGTGCGAAGACTGCTTAGTGGCTAAGCCATGAAGCGGAAAGAGGTGAACCGACAGGAGATTACACTAGATCGTTCACTCTTCTATCTGTCTTAACCCCTTAACGTGAGGTTCAATTTTTGTCCTTTCATAATAGTCCACGAAAATACATATTTTCGTGCTTATACAATGGAAACATGAGTCAAACTTTACATGTCTGTTTCAGAAGTAATACCGCAAAAGCGCGCCCCCCCCCACTAATGAACGCTCCCCCCCCGCTTTTCTCGTGCATTTCGCTTGTTCTTAAAATACCGAATAAACGCCTCCTTTAGATGGATTCATACTGGCTAGAGGTTTGCAGCGGCTACGCGTACAGTCGTGGGTTCAACTCCCACTCATACCCTCTTTGTAAAAATTGTCTTTTTCTGTGTTAGTAAAAACTTATGTGTTGCCCACTTCACTCGACGAGGATTTATAAGTATTATAATTTCAAAAGTATATCAAAAGTATTTCAAAAGTACAATTGAGTACTTATACTTTCTGACTGATTTTTATTTTCTAATGCTATAAAATGTTTTACTCAAAATTAAATTCATTTCTGGTGAGATCTTTATTTTTTTCAATTAATTTTGCTTTTTGATGATGATTGTTTGATGCTGATACAACAAATGACACCAATTTCTGGTAAATATTATTTCCACGAAATGCTTAGTAGATAACTAAATAGACGTGAATATTTCACTTTTTAAAGGTATATTTAGGAAAAATTTAAAACTGTTCATAAAATTAAACGGAACATCCCCAACATCTAAAAAATCAATAAAAATGGAATGAAAATGCTTTCTTTTCAATGGTGCTAATTAATTACTACCTTGGCCGCATTTCTTCAATATCCTCTTCAGTGGTTGAGCGGAGGGAGCGCCAGAAGCTAATCTATCGAGATAATTTTACTTGTGAACACTTTCTATTGTATATATTTAATAGGAACAAGATACAAAACACCCTTTTCTTTGCTATGCTATCAGCTAAAAAGTAAATACCTAAATCTTCAACAAACTAGTTTTGTGAAAAGTTGCCGTGAAGAGAAAATTGAATGTTAAGCTTTCGGGGATTACAAGATGAAAGCCGCCAAAGAAGCACATTCCCCAGCAAGTTTCATTTTTTCCCAGACACTCTCCTTTGTTAAGTGCTTAAAATTCTTTATTACTTGCAGAGGAAATATTAAGTTTTTAAACTGTCATTCTTTCTAGGGGACTTTAAGAATGCCTGAAAATGTAAAGTAAAGCAGCTTAATGCTACTTTTCTAAACTGTCACTGTTACTCTGGAGTGTGTGTGGGAAAGAAAATATTGTAAGCCTTTTTGAAACCAAAATTTATACCGTTACGCAAAGACTGCTCAGACAACTTCGCAGAAGAAAAGTATTTCAGTAAGAGCTCTGCTCTTGCAGTTGCTATTCTTAGATTTTTAAATCGCAGTTCTTTAAACTATCAATTGACAAAATGTGTCGTTCTCATGCACAATACCTTTTAGAGGTGAGTTCTCAAAACTATTGAAATTTAATAGAAAATATTCCTTCTTTTCAGCTATTTAACCTCTTAGCACCCAACTCTTTTCATCACATTCTCCAATTTATGTTGAAGCCAGAAGTGATAAATAAATTTCCGACATTTATAGGGTATGAAGAATGTATTTTATTTTTCTAAAAATATGAATAAAACAGTGAAAGATTCGCATTTTCCTTTGTTATTGCTGAGAAGTTTGGGGAAATCAGATTTATCAGTCGAGAAATTAAAATAGGAAAATAAATCAATGCTTATATATTTTTGCGACTAGCAAATTGGAACCGCCCTAAAAATAGGACGGCTGTCGTTAATGGATTAAAATAATCTTTCAGTAATAATATCCTATGCTCTTCGTTCCAGATATCCACATATGTGGACCTTTTTTTGTTTCCACTGTTGAAACTATTTTTGAAGATTTATTTGTAGTTCTGAATTGGCGTACACATGCGCCGATGCTTTAATTTTGAATAAAGAGTTTTAACGCATGTACACCCTCCAAAAAAAGTATTCGAGTAAGAGAAAAATTTCCTACTTTGGTTTCGTATATTAAAAATTATTTATCATAGAACAGGAATTAGGCTATATATAAATATGACTTTCCATATTTCTATCAAGTTGTGCGGTTTTCAAAAACTCAATTATTATTCGCAAATCTAAAATAGGAAATTTCTCTCTTGCTCGAATACTTTTTTTGGGGGTGTAAATGCTCAAATCTTACACACTGACGCACATATTTAGTTTTGTTTGCCGTTATACAAAAGAACATTTGGATGTTATTGAAATTTTCTAAGTTGAATTTGTTAGTTTTTTTCAAATTCATACAGCTGAAAAGAACTTGATGAACATTATAATTAAAGAGTATCTTTACGGTCTTCGTTTGCTTACGGTATACATCAGCGATAAACATTTCTCCCTAGGTGTTGGGTTTTGTTCGATTTAATTAATAATTATGCACGTGAATTTACTAACCCATTTGTGCCTGGATATTTTTACGACTTTCTTAGATTTTTACTGATAACAGAAATAATAGATAAATTTCTGATGTCGACTTCTTGAACAAGGGATGATTTCTTTTAAAATCATTATGCATAAAAATTGAAATATCAACATCCTACTTGGTCATGTTAAAATATTTCGTAGTTGAGGCTCAATACTCATGAATAAAGGCTAGGAAAAATAAATAACGTTTTCGACTAACAGCGAAAATGCCGTCCCAAAAAAGGGACACTAGGCATAAATGGGTTAATTAACAATAATTATGTACTTCCGTTGTAATGAACAGTAATACTATTCATTTGTAATAAATGATGGATTTATAATTAAAATTCAAATGCACTCTATGGTCCAGTCATTTGGTAGTTTTACCTGGAAAGTTTTCCGGGAGTTTTGAAAATGGGCAATTTTATAGATTTCGATGTGCTCTTTCCGAATTTCAATTTTGCCCCTTCGTATCTTTGCCGCTCGCGCCGCTATATTCGAAAAATGGCGCCCAAATGCAGTTTTTTGGCAATATCTCCTTTCCGACTCATTTCACGAAAAAAAAAAAACAATTACAAAAAAGGAAACTAGAGAAAATTTCCTACAATTTATGTAATTACCTTTTTTTCGTAAAATCAATAGTTTTGGCGTACGAGCGCCGCAAAGTGTAGTTCAGTATGCGTTTTGGCCAAAAAACGTATTTCCACACCACCTTGTGAGGGAGAGGAACCGGTGTTTTTTTTCCCGTGGTATCCCCAGTAGGCCTAATCCACGTACATTTAACTCAGCGATGGGCAAACTACGACCCGCGGGCCAAATCCGGCCCGCCGGAAGGTTTTATCCGGCCGCAGATAGAATTTTGCAGGATGTTTACTTTTATAAAGTAAAACTATTTAAATTTTCTGGTAAATGCTACACTACATAATTAGTTACAGTTAAAAACTTGCCTTTTGCCGTAAAATTAAAATTTTCTATCTCAAATCAGTAAAATGCTGTTGTGCGTGAGTAAATTCAGCAGAAATTTTAAATAGTTTTACTTTATGAGAGTTATATTGTGATGACGTCATTCTTGAAGGCCTACTGATGACGTGAAAACTTGGGGACGTACCAGTTGTTAGGCTTTCTATATCTAGGAGGTGTTGGTTATATGCATGAATTGCAATGGTACCTGTGATAACTCGCAAGTTCCATTACAAGATAGTGATGAAGAGGAAGAATCGGAGACTATTTTCGCACAAACGTATGATGAAATCAAGAACAAAGAAGATTGCGATGAAACTGATAATCCCATCGCGGCTGATGTGGAAGAAATTTCGGGCTGTGACATTTCGATCGGTAATAGAGACAATGAACTTGCAACTCCTAGTCCATCAAGAACAGCGAAGCGAAGGAGAATGCCCTAAATTTTGGATAAGTTAAATCAGGGTTGGGCAAACTTTTTCGGTCACGGTCCAAAAATCGAAAAAAAAAATTGGCGGGCCAAGATAAATTTTTCTAAAATTTTAAAAACAATATACAAGTATTACAATTTAAATATGTTAATGAGATGAATGAAATTGCGATTTCATTTTTAAAAGTTCCTTATATTGAGGTTCGAAGTGAGATGTACTCATTCTAAGGAATCAGGCTAAATGCTCATCTGCCAGTCTACTTCTGAAATAATTATTTCTAAGGTTCATAGTTGAAAACACTTGTTCACATATATAAGATGAAGCAAACATAGCACTGATTTTCTGAGCGTGAGATATTAAATTTGGGAAACGATTATGATTTGTAGAACTCTAACTTTGGCATATTTAGAAACAACTGCTTGAGATGATCGTTAGATTGCAACTCAATTATTCAAGCTGCAAATCTGATCTCAGTGCTTCACAATTTACGTTCAAAGGCATGGTAAAAATATTTAATTCTGTTTGAATGGCACTGAAATCTTGAAATCTGAGTTCGAACTCAAAATGCAGTTTTTTCAAGCCATCTTCATAATTCTTAAGCTTCTCTTCATTTATTGAGAGTATTGAATTTAACCTCCAGGAATGAGACAAGTCGTTCTTAGCTAGCTACCCAGCAAACAGATTAGGTTTTAGTTTAAAAGCTTTGAGATGGGCCCAGATATCGTCGATAAATTGATTTTTCCCTTGCATCTTGGCATTAAAATTGCTCATATGACAAAGAAGATCTGTGAAAAATGCAAAGTCCGAAAGCCATTCTGTATCTTCTTACATTTCGTACTCCGCAGAACACTGTCTCTCATGGAAGAACGACACAATGTCGTTTTTCAGATGCCAAACTCCCTCAAAAACACATCCTACAAAATCTGCTGGCCGGATTTGGCTCGTGGGCCGTAGTTTGCATATCGCTGAGTTAAATGCACGTGGATTAGGCCTACTGGGGATACCACGGGAAAAAAAACACCGCTTACTCTACCTCACAAGGTGGTGTGGAAATACGTTTTTTGGCCAAAACGCATACTGAACTACACTTTGCGGGGCTCGTACGCCAAAACTATTGATTTTACGAAAAAAAGGTAATTACACAAATTGTAGGAAATTTTCTCTAGTTTCCTTTTTTGTAATTGTTTTTTTTTTTCGTGAAATGAGTCAGAAAGGAGATATTGCCAAAAAACTGCTTTTGGGCGCCATTTTTCGAAGCGAATAGCGGCGCGAGTGACAAAGATACGAGGGGGCAAAGTTGAAATTCGGAAAGAGCGCATCGAAATCTATAAAACTGCCTATTTTCAAAACTCCCGGAAAACTTTCCAGGTAACCCCCTTTTTTTGACCAAATGACTGGACTACAAGTATAACACTTCAAAAAATGTACAGGCATTAATTATTAAGAGTCTCCACATTATCAAATTAACTTTTTGCACAATAACTATAGATAACTATGCAAATTAAGTGCTGTTTTTTGAATAAATATTCGAAAATTATAGCACCCACCCAGCTAGAAAAAGTCTGCACTTTTTTTTTTCAAAAACATATAAATTGTACACAATTTGTACATAAAAGTGGATATTTTTGAAAGTTTTGAACGCATACACTCGTTGTTCAAATTATGTGCAGTTTTTATGCATACAAAAAAAAAATTACACATTTTGAAACGATTTTCAGAAAATTCTCAAAATCTAATTAAAAAAATTGAAATCTGACGCCTATTTAAGTTGAGTGATCACCTATCATGTAACCAAATTTCATTTCTTTCGCTTTAGTCGTTGTTATGTGATGTGCGAGCAAAATTTTAAGCAGTTTGAAACAGTTTTCGGAAAATCTCAAAATCTAATGAATTTTTAAAAAATTCGACGCTTATAGTTTGAGTTGAGTGACCACCTATCATGTCACCAAATTTTATTTCATTCGCTTCAGCCAGTTTTACGTGATGCGCGAATAAAAAAAAGCGTCATTGACAAACGACAGACAACATTTTTGTTTCCGGTCGTACTGGGGTGCCAAATACTTAAAACTGATAGAAATCGGAAAATTTGTTAATACCAAGTAGTGTACAGGCAAAGTCTAATTTTATTTATTTAGATACATAAAAGTTTCCATTACGAAATTGAAACATCAATTACTTCAAATTTTAGTCATTTCATCCTGACTCGAACCCGGCTGGTGGTTCGAACGCTCACTTATCACGCCTTCAACCTACGGTTCGGTACCAGTCGTGGAAGCAAGCCTCACCATGGCACAGTGGTTCTGCTCTGAAAATGGTAGACTGCCGAAGTGTGAAGTGTGTTCCGGGTTCGGGTCCCATCGCATGGCCGTCAATCTAACGGCCTGGAGTTTTGGTAGGTTTTCTCCAGATATAACGAGAATATGCGTTAGAACCCCTTAGAAAGTCCTCTTAACCAAGGCATCCCCTATCCTTAGCAGATATCCCTAGAGTAGCGTTGCCATAATCAGACGAACAAATAGTCGCGGAAGCTAGAAAGACGCAAAAACGCAGTAACTCGAAGTTCTTACGCATGATAGCAGGTGGCAGCACTAAGATTCAAAGAAAGGATGAAGAAATCTCAGCAAGCAGGAGACGACGTATCTATGACATCACAAAACACATTTCCCCCATATGTTTATGAGCGTGATGATTACGCGAATTCATTGCTTTTCCCCCATCCTAAAAGTGCCCAACGCGCCTAAAGAAGTTTTCACTTAAAAAAAAAAAAAAAAAAAAGTTTCATATTGTAGATAATAATCAGCAAAAGTTTTCAAAAATAAGTCACTATAAAAGCTCTTGTATAAATACGCGAGGTTTAATGTACTAAGTAACTAAGTTTGTTGCAATGCGAACATTTCAAAAAAGGACTACTATCTTGAAATGAAAAGAAAAAATTGTCAGTTTTCCAATCTCATAAAGCAATACTGTCAACAAATTTGCAGAAAAAACTCTGACGAGTTTCCAGTGTTAGAAATAACATTTTACAATTAAAAAAATTTACTCCTCAGAAAACTTCCTAAACTTGCAACTTTACTGATTTTATTTATTGGATTTAAACTTTGTACAATAATGGAGCAGAACTAATAATTCCGACAAGATGACACATTTAGGAAATCTTTTTTTTTTTTTTTCTGAACTTTTAAATATCATTTTTTGGGAGAAAGATTAGATTTTTCTTTTTTTTTTTTCAAATCAAAATTTGAGTCCCGCTGTTTGTTCGTACTCGTATGATAACAGATTTTAACACTTCATTTATAATCTTTATAGTTATGTGCTGCAGAGAATATTTTCGCTTTTACTATCTAAGCGTATACATTTCAAAATATGAATATTCAATCGAAATTAGTCACTTTTTCTACTGAATATATTAGTTACTTGTTTCACTGAACATATTTGATACTTGTTTCACTGTTAAACTTTTCATTAAAAGACACCATGACAAAAGCTCTGTTCTTTCTTTGATTTCCTCAAATTACTCATTGTCATGGAATAGTTAAACTTTCAGGGATTTGCAGTGGCGTATCTAAGTAATGTAGCGTCCATGGAGACAAGCAAATGCGTTCTTCTGCATAGTAAGAACAGCATCCATCACCTCGTTAAGGTGGTAATTCTTAAATTTCTTCAAGGTGACCATTTACATTGATTTATGTCTAGAGGGTTCATGATGCAAGTTGAAGAACTCTCATAGATTTACCTTCTAAGGAAAATAATTCAAATTAAGTATTTTTATTTACTTTAACCTGTTCACCCCCGTCGTTGCAAGGATACGGCGACAGCGATTCTCCCTTCTGTAACCATGCCGTGATGCAACGATGGGTACAGAATGGAGAACTGTTGTCATTATCACCTTGCAACGATAGGATTGAACTCGCTAAATTCTTCTTCCGTTGCATCAAACGCGGAGCTTGGATATTTGCCAACTCTGCCAGATGATAAATTTCTCAGAGCTAAATACGTCAATCTGTGAAGAATTATGTAGAAAAATATATAGAGAACTCTTTTAATGGCAATCACAATGGGAAACGATTATCGACTAAGTGCCTGCGTAAATCGCCGAAAAATCGCTAGAGAATAAAGAGTCATCATCGGCGGAAAATATCGAAACTGCCTCCATGGAAATCTGTGCTCCTTTTTGAGTGTAGAGCATGGCACGTGCCCTACCTGCCATAACTTAGATACGCCAATGGAGATTAGTTACAGCAAGATAAACAAAGCTCAGAAAGGGGATTCGCACTCACGATTTTTTGACTGCTTTGATTCCTTCAAGGACGGTTTTCTTTCTGAATGCCTTCATATAGCTATAAAGCTCTGGTTTGTTGATACGAAGAACGGCCTCTGTGTTTCCATGTGGTATTGTGCCATAACGGAAAGGCGGCGTCGTCTTTCGTGGATTATACAGCTGAAAAACGAAAACATTATACCTTAAAATATACATGTTTGAAAACAGCACTCATATAAGGTGTGTCCAAATGAAACAAATGATGATGACAAACCAATGATGTGTGCCCAAAGAGCTAATCATTTGAACCGCAACCATTTCACAATGCTGAAAAAAGGGCAGCCGTTGCCATCACTCGATTCAGCTACCAGCAAGATGGCTGTCCATCGGATCGTTCAACGCGTGCCACAGATCTAGAGACCACTTTTGTTGACAAAGCTGAATCTGCGCACGCATAGCTAGTCTGTGTCAAAAAATGGTCTCTATATCTGTAGCACGCGATGAACAATTCGATCTACTGCCATCTTGCTGGTAGTTTAATCGAGAGATGGCAACTGCTGCCCTTTTTAAGCAATGGACAGTAGGGTGCAGTAAAAAAAAACGTTTTTTTAAATTTCAATATCCAATAGCGACCAAAAGTTGTGTTTTGTATTGAATAAGAAAAATGCAGAATTTCAAAACTTTTAAAATATATCTTGAGGGTCCACTATTGCACCAAAATGTCACAAAAATTCGAAAAACAGAGTATTTTAATATTATTTATAAAATACAAAAAATTATGATTTATAATATACAATAGCAAAAAATAGTTGGATTACATGCTGTTCAATGACTATACAAAATTTTAGAATCGTCGGGAAATATCTTGAGGGTCCACTAAAGCGAACAAAAAAAGACAAAAAAGAAAAAAATCATTTTTTTAAATAAAAAATTGCTTGAAGGAAAGACTTTTCCATTGTTCATTTACAAATAAGTATATTTAAATAAAGTATTAAAATATATATTGAGGGTCCCGTGCAAAGAACAAATAAGAACAAACTGAGCGAAATTTTCCTTATTAATCAGAACCAAGGGGCGCTGATGGTATTTTTCACCGCGCAATGTATTTACTTTTGAAAGGAAATTATTGCTGTGAGATCATCTCGCAACTCGTTTTATATATTTGTGAATTCTATTTCTAGACATTAAAAGCTGTTTAGCTGAAAGTGAATTTATTTAGAAATGACACAGCATTTTATTCCTGCTTTGATATTGCATTTCAGCATGAATTTGAATGTGAAAACTAGAGGTGATGTTGAAGACCTGATTCTTGGAAAACCAAAGCAGTTAGGTGATAATATGTTGCCCACATACGAAGAAATTATGCGGTTTCGTTTATTTGTAGAGAATAACTTGAAACATGATAAGAAATCTAAGGAATCTACAGACGGCGAAATTTCTGTAATCATGGCCGATAGATTAAAGTTAATTTGGAATCATGCCTCAATTCCAATTTTTTCTAGAGAAAGAATTATTCAAATGATTCGATCATTTCGCAATAAATATCAAAACCTTAATAAACGGTTTAGCAGTAATAGAAAACAGAGCGAGACTGTCCAGCAAAAAGTTAATAGTTTTTTAGCTGAGTGTAAAAAGTTGTTTGATATTGCTGCTTGCAAATGCTAATTTGATAAGTGCAAATGCGAACGTTCTCGTAAAGTTCCCATAAAAGAACAGGCTTTTCTGAAGGAGGCAGAGTGGTGAACGAAACATTTCTATTTGCGGTATTAAGATTGAAACTACAGTTAGCTAAGAGTGATGCGGAAAAATGAAAGAAAATCTTTGGAACCAAGTCGTCTTGAAAAAAAAAACAGTCAAAAATCGATTAGAAGTATTCAGCGGAAAATTTTGATGAAGAAGAAATTTCGGACAGTAACTTTTATAAGGTAACTGATCCTGATTACATTTACCAGGAAAAAAAAAAAACAGCACCTCGCAAACATGAGTTAGCTTGCCTACATTTCCAAAGGTTAGTGATCAGTATGCAGTTTCTGACAGGTTAGCAGCAATGATTGCTTAAGAAGTATTGAAGGACGTGGGTATAATATCTGAAGATATGATGCCAAATGTTATGGATGCAAGCAAGGTTACATGAGAAAGACGGGAAACCCGCAAAAATCTGCAAGACAAGAATGAAGAAAGTATGCCTGGGGTATTTTTTTCTACACTTTCTATGGAGAAAAGAGTAGAAGTCTATCATCGAGAAACAATTATGGAAGAGCATGTGTGTCCAGTAAATCAGCCTCATGACATATACTTGGGTCATGTTTCTCTTGCAAGTGATACAGCAGCAGCTTTTAAAGACGCCATTATGAATCATCTTATAAAGAAAAACATTAACACCGACATGTTACTTACTGTTGGCTGTGATGGCACAGTAGTCAACACTGGACGTAAAGGTGATGTCATCAAATTGATGGAAAGAGAGCTTCAACAACCACTGCAATGGCTAATTTGCCTGTTCCATGCAAATGAGCTGCTGCTCAGGCACTTAATAGAACATATAGATGGGCCTATTGTTAGACTATGAGGTTTTTCTAGTACGGTCGGGAAAAAAACTGAAAAATTGTGAACAACTAACAGTTGTTAAGTTTGTTCCTATCCCACAGTTAACCAGAGCTAACTGTATTTTGAACTTATACGTTGCTGAGCCAAATCCATGATCACATAGCAATAACATCCTACATTGCCAAAGTATATTGCCCAGTTTGGTTTATGATAAAGGCATCTCCATCATGCATAAGTGGAGCTATCCACTTATAGCGTATGATCAAGCTGTCCCGATACCTTAGCGAAGAACTTATGTCAGTGATAGATCCTGTTATTCAGCGAAATGGGTTCTTCGCCCACCCTGAAAACATTCTTTTGTCTATACTGTCAGACAAGAGAACACAAACCAAAGAACTGGCAGCTCATAGAATTTTGAAAGCCCGAGAACAACCCAAAATCTAAAATGTAAGAGATTTCAATGTTCCAATGCTGAATTTCTAGGCGCAGGATTATATTGATTCGTTTGATTGGAAATACCCTCATATCCAAATTACTTCACCACCACTTATTTCATAAATCAGGAATGATGAATTCATGGAAATCAAAGGGATGGAATTACAATCGCAATTTTTTGACATTTTCAAAATAATGCCGTTACAATACATTTCAAAATGCCATGCCGTAAAAAAAATGTGACATTCTAAATAACTGTTAAACGTTCGCAATTTTTCTTTCCTTTTATATGTACTTTGTCAAGCTATTAAAACCATTTTCAGGTAAGCAATTATTTGTAATGAAAAGAGATTTTTCCCCTCTGTTTGTACTTCACTGTTCCCTGCAGTGGAGCCTCAGGATACTTTCTGACAATTCTAAAATTTTGCACGGCCATTAAATAGCATTTAACCCAAATTTTTATAGAAATTGGATTTTAAAAAACATATTTATTTTTATCTTATAAATAATGCTAAAATACTCAATTTTTCGAATTTTCGTGATAGTTTGGTGCAATAGTAGACCCTCAAGATATATTTCAAAAATTTTGAAATTCTGCATTTTTCTTTTTCAATACAAAACACAACTTTTGGTCACTATTGGATTTTGAAATTTAAAAAAAAGTTTTTTTCACTGCACCCTAATGGACAGTCTATCCAGTTGTTCTTCTATATATCGTATTTCTATTGTATTCTTCCAGTTTTCAGCAGATGATATTGCTTTTGAAAGTAATCCTGACAATTTTACAAATAATCGAAAATACTTACGGGAAATGATGCTCTAAAAAGTAAAGGATTCTCGTGTTAACTATGCCACCCTCCAGTATTTTTATAGAAATCAAACTGATTCTTCGTGACTGACAACAGTCAAAGCCTCTGAGATTTGTGTCCTCACGGCGAGGACACTGCGCGTTAAAGGGTTAAGGACACATGGAACATAAAAAGGCTCAAGTTTCGAATTTTCAGTTCTCGGCCTAAAACATAGAGCAGACTGACACGATTCCATGCATACATAATTTGTGTCGGTTTTAGAATATGTAAACATTCAAAATATGACTTTTTAAAATGTAAACAAACTTGATGTGGCTACAATAAAGCTTTGAAAAATGGTAAACAGAACACTCCTTGCCAGAACCTATACTTTCTCCTACTAAAAGTTTTAACCGTTCTCTGTGGGATAAACTTTTGAGCAAATGCACACAAGAAAGGTAGAACTGAGAATCCAAATGAGTTTCATCCACTGTTCATGGGAACGCTCCTCCAAAAATGATTTTTATTTTAATTAGTACTTTGAAAGTGGGTGTTTTAGATGCTGTTCTGAGTTTTAATGATGGTGCTTACAGCCCCACAAATATTATAAAACATTTTGGAACTCACCGGAGTATAATTAGAAAAATTTATGAGGCTCGAGTTCGAGAAGCATGACTCAGCTTCCAAAATCTTTCTAAATCAGACAGTGTTAAAAAAAAAAAATATGATGCAGAAGTGATAAATCAAAATTATTATGGTGCTAGAATGCTTTAAAACAATATATTTGAAACATTTTGGGTAAGATTTTTGTTTTCTGCCTTTTCTCAAAACTTGTTTTTGATGCTTTCATGCTTTGGTACATTTTTCTAAAAATCTGTTTCAGAGAAACATTCGAAACTTTCCAGAACTGCCTAACTTGTTTCTTTAGAGGCCGTGTTCACCAAGTAATTGACACTCGTGTTAACAACTTCAGACGTTAAATAGACATCAAATATACATCTATTAGACACCTGATTCTCGTTTTGGTGGGTTAACACTGGCGTCAAGTACTCGGTGAATACGGCCAAAAAAGTATCTAACATTAGAGATCTGAGTAAAAAAAAATTTGAAAATAATGATTTTTTTTTTTTTTAATTTTAGGATTTTCAAAGATTTTTAGTAAAATATTTTTATTTCTTTTCACCCAAATTGAAAATTGCTTCTTATTATTCTCAAATAATATGTCTGATACCATACGAAATTTCAAGGTAATAAACTCAGCCCTTTTTAGAATAGTGTACCAATCAGACATAACTGTTCAAAAAATTTCGTAGGGATATGTAAAAAGTTAATTAATTCTTAAAAACGAATTTATACATGAAAGTATAATTTTTTTGCTTGTATATGGTTAATGTGTGTATGTATTGAGGTAAAAAAATTTAGTTTCTATTTTATCAAATAAAATACATGATGTTAAATCTTTTGCAAAAACTGCCTCTTTTTACTTGTCAAGATCGTCCGCGTGTCCTTAAGCTTTAGCGACGTTTTATTAAATCCGCGTGAGTAAATAAATAAGCTAATAAATGACCTGTTGGTAGTTGCTCATGCGTAGTTAATTGCTTTGCATCAATGCCCTCATTTCTGGAGTTGTTCCAGCCATTCGTTGCTTGATGGATTCCTTCAGATCAGCACAAAGAACAGTTATCCTATACAAATTTATCGCAAGATGGAAGAGCCGTACGAAAAGCAGCGTCCGGCATGGTGCACCATATTCCGGTGGTGTCAGCGTTATGAGGTGGAACACTTGTACCATGGTAGGTAAGACATGATGGAAAACTGAATCCGTCAGAAACCCAGGAGTTTCTACTCACTCCAAAGAGCCAAACACTCCCTTCCTACGCCCTACGATCGGTGTATCAAAGCCAATGGTGATTATAATTTTTTTTGGTGGAGAACTCGACAAAAAAAAAATAAACACGAAACAAAATAAGGAAACTCATTGTCTCACATTCGGATTCTATCTTTCCAATATCGCGCGACCAGGGAGGTCCCACGAAAAGTTCTGCAGTAGGTGATTTGGTGGCCATCCATTATGACATGGTCCCCGCAGAGGGTGCAATAGGGGTTCGCGAAGACACCAATGGCAAAAAGTTGTCCAGGCAGGCAGTCATATTTAAGGCCTTATTACACGAAGGAATTTTCGTGTGATTTCGTTGCTGCAACCAGTTGCAGAAACCTCTTTCCTGGAAACTTCCCTCGGTTACCTAGGGAACAGTCACCTCCAACTTTTTAGTTCAGATGCGAAAAAATTGCAAGTTGCTGTAAATCAAGCCAATCGTAGTGCTTCTTATTTCTACGTCACAACACAAGGTGGCGGAAGAGTCAGCGTTAGCCATAACGTTCGTAGTGAAAGGGATGAGCGTGTGCTAAAACAAAATGTCCGTGAAATGGAATAGCGACATGGAAATTGATTTGATTGAAGAAAAGAAAAATAAATATCAATCCGATCCGAAGGTACACGAGGTATAAGCAACCAACGACATGCTATTTATAATTACATGCTCTAGCAACCGCCAATTCGGTGAATCTCTGACGTTTGTGAACACAGCAGGGTTTGTTTACTATGGAAACCCTGCGTGCTCATCTCGGCTCCCTGACTTGCGGGAATGAATTGCAGCAACTGGTTTCTGCAACCACAATTGCTCTAAATTTTCTCCGTGTAATAAGGCCTTTAATATAAAGTCTGAAAATTGCAACCGCCTCATAGTGGGGGGAAATCAGGTATACATATTTGGTCTAGATATCTCCAACTTTTGGAAGCAGTCCTAATCCTTATTTCTTAACAAAAGCGGGAAGATACAGAATTCTTGATGAGGTGTTTTATCGCAAAAAAGGAACACTACCATTCATAAATTGCAATACGCCAGCACCACGCTTCGCCAATGCATCATGATGCTCGTTACTGCTAAGTCCGCAATGTCCCGAGTGGATACCTCCGCATCAAAAGCCGTTCGGAAACTTCCAATAGAGGAGCAAAAAGCAAATAAGTTGCTGAAAACTCACACTCCAGCATTAAGTTCAATGGTGATTATTCATACATGTGTTTTTCCAGCTGTGTGTGTGTGTGAATTATAATATTGCTATTAAAATTTCTTTGCATTTATCTGCAGTCTTCTTTTAATTTGGATAAACCTTATAAAAGAATTTTTTTTTCATTCTTACATATTAATGGGTAATTATTGTTTCATGAGTGTCAATAGGTAGTAGAATTAAGACGGCAGTGGTCAAACCTTTGCAGTCTGACGAAAAGGCGTACTTGAGATTGATCCCGGCTTGGCTCTAGAAATAACAACCAAAAAATAAGAAAAAACCTACAACAACAGAAAATGTGTTCAACAAAGCGTGTTGTTCCTTACCCGTTCGTCCTCTATACCTGTGAGGTCATAGAATTCTTCCCGCGTTATCATGAAAGCAGCAAGGTTGGCTGTGTATATGGCAAGGAAGACGACAGCGAACATCGCCCACACGTTGGACATAAAACGAGCTGTGTAACCCCGCGGGCAGTCCACGTTGACCGCTGCTCCGAACAGGATGGCCCACACCAGCCAGTATGTGCGAAACAACGAGAAACGGTGTTCTGAAAGAACAAGGGAGAGAATAAACACGGCGACAAGGGAAACGCTTTTTCACATACATGCATTATCGCCCGTAGCTTGTCATGCAATGAATAAGCATCTACTCATGTGAACCTACTCATTTTAACCTTCCGATGCGGGGTGGATGCGCCGTGAAATTGAGTGTAGACAAAAATGTCTCTACACTGAATATACTTAATCTTCGTCCACCTAAAATAAATAACTTCATATTCAATTTTATTATGTATACTGAAATCGAATTCCATGCTCTTCTACAAACGCGCGGAAACTTTTCGCATTCGACCGATTTCATTTTGTATATCAATGCTTCAAGCAGACAACCTTATATCAATGGTATCAACGTTTTTCTTATATCAATGCTTCAAGCAGACAACCATTTTTAAGGAAAAAAAGTCTTTTCCCTAAGTCCGTTTTCTATTCCGTGACAAATTTTAGAAGCCATTCAATGAATGTTTTGTGTGTGGGTGAAAATGGCGGACTTATCGGGTCGCTTATTCCGAACCCAGGAAATGGATAACTAATAAGTGGTCTTTTCCACTCCCATCCTCCGCGGCGGAACGATACATACACCGAGGGGCCATGGTAGCCCAGTGGTTAAAGCGTTGGACTCGTAACCGGAAGGTTGCGGGTTCGATACCGGCGTACCACTAAAGACTACCGTGCACATGCGGTGTACGTGCACGTTAAATCCGTGGTTCCGAAAGTCCCCTTGGTCTCTAGCAGTTTCCGAGGGGTACCAATATTCAGAAGTTCCCCCTCCTTCTGATGGAGGGTCCAAATTGTGGCGGGAAATTCCGGGAAGGACGTATATGTAGCTCTAAGCGACACATTCAGTGACGTGAGCTGTCCTGGCGAAATAAAACATACACCAAAAAATATGGTTCAATGGTCAAAACGCTGAAAAAGTGTGCAGCCAGGTGTGTTAGAAAACTTATTTAGCTCTGTGGCGCCAGATGAGTTATTTAATCGACAGCCATGTGCTGGTAGTTAAATAGATAGATGACAACAGCTGCACTTTTTCAGCGTTGGGCAGTCTATCCCGTTGGTCTTCTATATTGATGTGACAATACTTCCGCTTCTTTCAATTTACAGCGACTAAAAATAATTGGCAGGTTGGTATAAATTTAAATGCCTTTCAAAGCTACTTTATGTTACAATATTTACAAAAAACGTTTTTAAAAATCATTTGATAATTTTGTAAAAGCAAAAATTTGGACGGGTAAAGAAAAAAGAAAAGTCAGCATGTAGCAAACATCACAACTGTAGAGTGTAGCTACCAAACGTTCTTTTACCTTGAGGATTATGAATTTCATGCAGAAAAAGAAATAAAATAAAATAAATAATAGGAATATTCTAACTAACTTTTATAAAAAAAGAAGTGAATTGAAGCAATGTTTTTAAATTTACAAATAAATAAACAAATAATGGATTAAACCTTGGTATCAGCATGCTTCAGATCTGCAACACATAGTTGAAGCGGTATGAATTAATCATACTTCATTAAAAAATATTTGAGAGACTGTTTTTTTTTCAAGGACAATCTGAACATAAAATAATTTTTTTTTAAATCTGAAAAGTTTCTGATATTTAATTAATATTGTAACACGAAACTATGCTTTTTGTCTTTCAGCAGTTGCAGTATTGGTTATTGCAGCATTTATAGTGTTTTTTCGTAGGTCAACCTTACAAAAATGTCAATGATTTTTAAAAAACTTTCTCAGCTTAAAATGTTCGCAAACACTGCAGTAACACTTTAAAGTACAACAGATGAACAGGGTTAACAAGAAATAAGTTGCCCACTTCAGAGGTCCCTAGAATGCGTTTTATTGGTCCAAATAAGATCAAATTTGAATTACGGGTAATTCAAATGATGCGCTTGACATTTATTATAAGAAACTTTTAGTACAAAAATCCAACAATAGATGGCGCTTCAAGACCAATGGCATTTATTTACATGTATTGCAAAATATGACACGTCATTTGCGTTGCAGCCAGTGACGTAGCAAGAAATTTTTCATGGGGGGGGGGTTAAGACTACTGCAACTCCCATATATGTGTATGTGTGTGTGATAAGGGAGTGAAGAATATACATTTTGTATGGCAAAAAAATTCGTCATGGGGGTGTTGTGACCCTTTATCCACCCCCACTTGTTGCAGCGCATGATAATTAGCATTATTCTTTGGGTAAAAAGACGGCGAATTCTCTGCAGGAGCATTAGTTACTTCTCTGAACATCATGCCTACGTTGCAAGAAAAAGCGCTAGTGGTAAACTTGTTCTACCAGAACCAGCAGAACTCCGTTTAAGCTTTAATAGAATTCCGTCGTATGGAGAGGTTACGAAGTGGTCCAATGTCTCCATATACTCTATGGAAGATGATACGAAAATTTGAAACAACTGGGCATTTTTCCTGGCAGAGGACGAAAACAAACCCGTCTTTTAGCGTAGAAAAAGTGGCTACAGAGGTCGTTGAAGCCAGCTGTCAGCCCTCTGAAGTGGGCAACTTATTTCTTGCTAACCCCGTATTTTCATGTTATACAAAAATAAATATAACCGTTTTATTGAACTCTATAGCGAAAACATTTTGGTCTGTAAATTTTACATGAATTACAGAACTGGAAAATAAAATTTTCAGTATCTTTATAATCTGTTTCTGCACATTGCAGTGTTAAAAAAAAAAAAAAAATGAAAATTAATGTGTTGAGAAATATAAGGGTTTAAATAATGTTTTTATACAATGAAAATCTGCAGCAATAATACAAATTATTAAAAAAAAAGAATCTAACGAATAAACTATTATCAAAAATTTTACTAACTCAGCTTTCATTTTTTTCTTTCAAATGTTTTCCTGCTAACGTCCATATTACTTATAATTTCGAATAAAATCTCATTGCTTCAATTATTTTAGTCTTACATAACACGAATATATTTCATAAACAAATATGCCAAAAATATTTTACTTTTCGATTCAAAACTTATAGGAAAGTGGAGGATATAGTAATGATCGTAGCTTTTTGAAGCACCTAGAGCTACATTAGCCAGATTTTATTTATATCTTTTACTTTATTCAATTTTTACCCATCGTGAAACATACTTATCCGAAAGGCCTTTCCCAAACACATTCACAGCTCAATGCGCAAATTTCATTTATTGCACACTCAGGAATTTTTATTATAAGCTACGTGCTTCGCCATTCAGAGGATGCTATTTCTAGAAAAATCCGTTTCTTGATAAAATGAAGTTCGAAAAAATCTGCATTAGAGAAGTATTTGCGACAGAAACGCCTAAGAGAATATTTTTATATCTGTTTTACTTTGATCAGTGACACTAGATTAAAGTATTTATTTATCATTTGAAATGTTTTGGTTTCGATACGAAATAAATTTGTCAGTTTATTACGCTTTGCGAAGTTTTCTGCAAAATCATTTATGGCGATATCCGCAAATGAAAATTGAAGCCGCGAAACCCAACTATTTGATGGGAAAAGATGGGGGCCTATTCTGATGGGAAAAAATTATTTTATTCATATCATCCACAATTATTAATATTTTGTATTTGATTTTTTTTTCTCCACCATGTAGCCACTGCACGATGCATGATGTGCTTTTTCTGAACATTTGATATCTTTTTCTGACAGTTTCTTAAATATTCAACTGTAATTCAGGAAATTGGTTTTGAAAAATAAAGAATATTTTAAAATAATGGTAGAAATATTATCAAATTTTCAGAGTAGGTACATTATGCGACCTGTCAGTAGTTAGATGTGGAAGAAAAACACTAAGCTAAAATATCAATAACTTTTGATGATATGAAAGATATTTTACCGTCCATGCGCTCTTCACCAATCGCATTATTTATTGTGCTTGGCAAATTCTGACCAACAAACCATTTAAGCATGTATTTTTCATCGGCTATACTGTCCACTTGCAGTTATCTTTTTATAAACATGCACATGTGCACATTTCTCCATATTGTTGCAATGAATCAACATTGCAACATTTCGCCATTTCTGAATGTCAGAGTGGCAATGATGAAGCCCCATATCTGTGCAATATTTTTTTTTTCTGGAATGGGCCATCTAAAAAGCTATCTTTGTATGGTTTATAAATAATGTAAATCAAGCACTGTTCACTGAATCCAGACTTTTAAAACTACAAATCACAGATGGATTTTTCAAGTACCGGATAAATAGAGTCGGTGTCGCAATTTTGCATAGCCTATCTCAGCGGTTCCCAACGGGAGGTTCCTTAGAATATTATTTACTCTTGATATGCAGTACTATAAAAAAGGGTGACCCATATTTACCCCATATCTTTTGACCAAATTTGCCCAATCATAATTTAAATAAAATTAATAATAATTCAATTTCAGGTAAAGTGATTTTTTGAATAATTTCTAAATTATTTAAGTATACTCCCTGTTAAATTAAATCATTTTATCTTTCATACTTTAAAAAAATATTAAGATGGTATTTTTTGACCCATAATCCATATGACTCCTTGATATGAATTCCTTGTTTAAATCAATTCAGAGAAGTAGTGAAGAAGTGTCGACAGTCAAATTCATTTTTCACGATTGCCAATTTTTAATTAGTAATTACGATTAACGATGTCAATAAATGCGGTTACAGACTGAAAATTTTAATTGTCAATCGTTAATAGTGATTAAATATTAATTGTTGGATTTTTCAGTCGTTAATCGAGATTGATTTTTTCGCAGCCCTGTACTAAGGCAAAATGGATCATGTACACAGAAAGACGATCAACTTGAACGAAGTTGTAGATCAACAAAAGCATAGTTATTTTTCACTGATCCTGTATATGTAAGGAAAAAAATGATTTTCCTACAACCAGTGGACTTTTCCGTCCTCCTCACTTACCTCTAGGAGGCAACATCTTCATATCGTAACCAGAGGGACTGAGCCATTCAAAAGAGAAAATTGCTAAGGCTGCCACTTGGATGCTTACTAATAAAATCATTAACCACGATGTAGTATCGAAGGGCTCTGGAAAAAAGAAAGAGTAACAGGAAGTAAATTTATGAGACATTTCCCGGAGCACTGCATTTTTAAAAATATTGCTTGGATAATAATAAATTACAGTACGCATCCTCGAAAGCCGGTAGTTTTACAGATCAAAAAATGAAAAATAGAATTTGAACATTATCTAAATGGAGAAATCTAGAATCTGAGATATTTAAAGATTTCTTAAACCAAATATTGTTAAAAAAAAAAAAAAAAAAAAAAAAAAAACAATTTTGATAGTCACAAAGGGTCTGCCACCGATTTTAGACAATAATATGCTTCAAAGTTGGTTGCCGCAGACTTGTAAAGTTCTATGTTCTTTTAGTTGAACTTTTTTTTTTAATTTTAGTTTTTCATGAAGCCTTTCGTAATAATATTTTAATTTACATCGATTGACTAAAAGATAGCAGATTTATCGATGTAAATCATCAAAATCGGATAGTATCGGGAAAAGGTTGATCATTAAATATTGGGCGGTCCACTTTAACCTGTATTGATGAATACTGTAGTGCTATTGGAAACAATAAAGAACAAGAAAGGTAAATATTGCGAAGTGCATCGATTTTAAAACACAATGATACTTTATATACATTTAAAAATGCATAGTACATATTCAAAAACACTCTCACTAAGGTTTAATCACTACGATTAGAGCGTAGTTCGTTGTTATGCATGACAGTTCATTGCCATAATTCTGAAAGTTAGGATAAAATTAGCAGTCTGTCGGAAATAGACGAAAATTGCATCTTGTTAAATATAAATGAAAGCTAAATCAAGTCAAATTTGGCGATATATCACTAATAACTGGCTGCTTTCTGAGGTTTTGAATATAATCTCCAAAAGTTGTATTATGTAATGTTGAAAATTTGTAAAACTCCCTAAAAGATCTAAAAATGTTTTATCTTTTCTTTTTGATGTAGAATAATGTAACATAAACGTCTATTATTTATACTTATAGTATTGTACTAGCGTTGGATTACTTTCTCTTTATATATCATAGAACTCAATGTATTTGAAATATTTATTCTATGTGCTCCTCTAAAAGAACTAAAAATGCTTGAGACATTTTCTTTTTATAGAAGATTCATTTATAAGACTTATAACATAAATCAATTGTGGTTCGTTTGAAATAGATTTACGTCTCAAAATGTCCACTTAGAACTATCACTATCCATAGAGTGTATCGCATTGGAATCTTTTGCGCGCTCCCATGAAACACAAACCCCAATAGACAATTAGTGTTATACACAGCAGTTTCAATAAAGCACACGGTAGTAACATAAATTTCGTGAAAATCAATTCATACTTACGGTAATTACGGTACGGATTGACTGACTCACAAACATGCAGACATGCGGAAATCATAAGCACTTTACAACTTTGTTGTAAAGTGTTAAAAACTGTTTAAAGCTTGGATTCTTAAACAGGATAATCAAGCTAAAAGAGTACCCGTTAGTTTTTCTTATTACCCTTAAATATGACGGATGTGGCAAATACTGCAACACTGAAGTATGATTGTTTGAACCCTGTTTAAGTGTGGTAGACAATTTTCAACAACTGGACTGTCGCAACTTTATTTATGCCGTAAAACAGAAATGGCTACGCACAAAGTGACTTAATCCTGGGATAATTTTATTTTTGAAAAAATATAATTTAACTCAATTTTTTTGCATTATCATTTCTTACAGCAAATGTTGAAAATGTTCACCACCCTTTTCAATGCAAACATGAACACGTAGGAACAAGTTTTCTGTCACGTCTCGACATTCTGGTGTTATTGACGAGATTCATACAGTTATGGTTTGGTTTAACTCATGGATTTTTGCAGGAATTCTCTGGGAAAAAATCAATCTTTATTTTTTTTTACGTTTGCATTCAAAATGGTGTCAAACATTGTCAACATTTGCTTTAATAAATGATAATGTAAAAATAAATTATGTTTCTCAAAAATAAAATTATCGCAGGATTAAGTAACATGGTGCGTCTCCATTTCTGTTTTACTTCACAAATATAGTTGTATCAGTCCAACAGTGTTGGAAGTTGTCCCCCACTCTTAAAAAGACCCAAACAATTGTAATTCAGAGTTAGAATAGTTGCCACATCTATCAGATTTAAGGGTAATAAGAAAAACCACATCGAGTGCTCTTTTAAATTGATCACACTGTAGTAGGAATTTTCGAATGATTTATATTTTTTAATCTCTTTAATGCTGATAGGACTTATGTGACGTAACATACTTTATTTCCTCCAACAATTTAAAATTACTTTTTTTTTTCAAGCATGAAAAAATGTTTACCGCATTGAGTTATTCTAAAATGAAACTAGGTAAGGGAAACTGAGCAATTTTTCAGTACCTTGAATTTGTGCAAGAGAAAAGCATTTAGATTAAATCTCAAATTGAGTCATTTTTTATAATTGCTTTAGCTTCCCTTTTTTAAATACTTATTAATTAATTAATAATAATAACAATCTAGTAAAAGGATAATTTTTTAAAGTGCGGTTTCTAACATTTCAAAATTTTAACTTCCAAAATTAAAAGTTCGGTTCTTAAGGGTTTTTTAAAACTGAATTTGAGTTAATTACTAAGGTGCAGTACATTAATTTTTGGCATAATTCTCATGTCTTATTTTACTGTTACTGAATCAGTTGTAGAAGATAAAATAATTAATTTTAATAAGCTACGCAATTAAACTTGCTCTCAGTCCATTTACTAATCAGTTTTGTTGCTATGTCTATTAATCCGAAGAGCTCTCTATAAGAAAAAAATATATTGATAATTTGAAAGTTTCTTTCATGCATACTTATTTTAGGGAAATCATAATGTGCAAAGTTAAAACCATACTTAAATATACATATTTTGGCTGTAAATAATTACCTTTTTGCAGGTGGCATTCCTATGTTACTTTTTACATTTTTAATGAAAGTATTGCAAAATGAATCGATCAAAATTAACAAAATATTCAAAATTACTATATACAAAGTTTTACATAAGTTTCATGCAAATTTAAATATATTTTAACGATTATAGGAACATGAAAAAAAGGCAACTATACAAATAAATTTACCCTATGTATATTTTGACACATATGTACAATCACTTAAAGGTACTACGAACACTATCTATAGATAGATTTACTTTCTATTAAAACCATTACAAAATCATCTTTTAATAAAATGAAGGCGTTTATAAATATTTATATTCCAAGGATGATTTTTCATATAAATTTTATGCAGGTATGATATTGTTTTTGTATGCATTTATTAAAACATGTATAGATGAATATTTAGATTCGCACACTTAAGCTAATTATTTATAATAACTACTTCCAATCTGCTATGCAGAATTTTTGTTTATTTTAATTTTTAGATGTACTTTAATTACATTTTAATAAAATAAAAAAATGCTTATCAATGCATGAAAATACTCTTAGTTTCTATTTTACAATAAAATTTCATTATACGTAATAATGATTTCATGCCTATTTCATTTAATGAAAATTGAAATATATAAAAAAAATAATCATTGCATACTTTAGTTGTACTTTCCAGCCACTGAGACTTAATATGTTTAAAATTTTCTTAATATAAGTTCATATATCTATACCTATATTGTTTGTAGTACATTTAGTGTGAATGTACAACATGGTCATAGTTAAAGTATTTAGATTACAAAAATCACTTGCTTACGAAAAGAGAAAAACGCATTTGTAAGCATGCGCTATGGTTTTAATTTCCACAAATAGTTAAACGAAAATTTCATACAAACCTAAAAATGCTTTGGGTGATATAATTCCTGTTTTTTTAGCTACAACTATTGCGATTCCTGTTTCCATAAATGGTACTGTAAAATCTACTGCCCTTTGGCGCTCGGCATTGATTTTAATGGACGTAACCACCATATCCGCGTTACCATCTAGAATTTCTTTAATAAGGCCATTCCAAGTATTGTTCTGCAAAAAGAATACAATAGGTCAAACATAAAAAATGAGTGTATTTTTCAGATTTCATCTATGCGGCAGACTGCCTTTGAAAATTACTCTGCGTCGAACAGTGGCTGAGAGGATGAAACATTGCATATTGGTCGATGGCTAAAGTGAGAAGGTTGAGGAATCTGTCTGCTGCTGTCGGCATAACGTATGCGGAGTTTTGGGTGTTTTTCTTCAGATGTAACTTAAACACATATTAGAGCCTCTCAAAGAGAGTAGAATGCCCAAGGTATCCTGCCTTAGGCAGATAGCCTTCGTGTTGCCTTGCCGTAGCCTTCTGCCTTAAACAAAGCTACCAACCTTGTTACTCTAGCTCAGTGTTAGTGTCGTTTAAAAATAAGTGAGGGAAGCTTGCTTTTGGAGACGTTTAACTTAAATGCAAATAATCAGTTATAAAAAGAATTTCTAAAAAGGATAATTAAGTCATGTATTTATAATCATTTATTAATTTAATTAATTATATTAATTAAATGCAGATTGCAAAATGGTGTGTAATATTGGTCAACAATGGCTTAAAAATATTAATTTCTTTTTCATCTACCATCGTGAGCAATCTTAAAATCAAAGTGATAGTGATTTTCTTTTGTATTTATTTTTGAATCCTCTCTAACTGTCTCTTTCCCCTTTTTTGCACACCTAGGCATTTAAAGTATGTTTAACAAAATGTTATGTGTATTGTATTGCGAAGGATATATTTACATTATTTAGCATTTTCAAGAGAATTGTAAATGAAACTTATGTTCATCTTAGTTCATCGAAAATGTTCCTTTTAGTTTCTTTTCGGACGAAGATTGACAAAATGAAAAAACCTTGTTTTCTCTATATTAGACTTCAGATAGTTGTTCAGATCACATTTCAAATTTTCCTTGGATTTTGGACAGAATTAAAAAATTTCGCAGATTTTTCTCTGTTAAAATAAAATTTTCTGACTATTACAGGGTTTTCAGGTTCTCCTTTACCGATGGCAACTCTGTTTTCGCTAAAAAAATCTCTCACCATTCCAAACTAATTGCACAATTATTATCCATACATGCATTTCTGCGAAAACATGCATAGGTTTTTTTGGCGCAGTTTTAATGTCAGCATTATTACTGCCAAGTTAAAATATCAATTATTTATTTATTTATTTATTTTTGCCTGCACTGTAGTATTTTTTAAGTTAATTTCCAGAGAATATTGAACAATCTATAAATAATGTTCTAAAATTATATAAAATAAACAAATCTATTATAAGAATTCGTCAAAAAATTTCATTTGTTTGCAAAAAGCTATAGAATTTTACTTGTCTTAAAATGGACACTGCATTAAAATAAATTGTAGGAGATGCTCTAAAAATAAGGAAACAAAACATTTAACGAAAATCTTATTCATCAAATCCAAGAACCCCCCCCCCTCCCCCCACAAACATAGGAAGGCATTTGGTACAGATTGTTTTTCAGTCTGGAAAAGTCTGGATCAGTCTGCATCAGTCTGGAAATGACGTCCGGTCTACTATTCTTTAGCAGTCGGAAGAGATGGAAATCCCTTGGTGCAAGATTCGGGCTGTTAAGAGAATGTTCCATTATGCTCCACCGAAAGCGCTGCGGATAACCGCGTGGCATATAGTGGCCATCGAAAGGCGTTTGATTGCTGTAATTGTCTGTTGTACCTACACATGGGGGTCTATTCTGCCACGTTCGTTTAAGCGAACGTCCGGATTTGTGACGTATTTCGAAACGTATGCTAATGTAAACATTCGGTTGGAAGTATCTGCACTTAAAGCTCTACTGTACCTTGCAGAATACCAACATACGTTAGCAGGATGCGAAAAACTTCATTTTGATGTCACATATCCTCTCCTCGTGGCAGAATAGAGCCCATGGAATTTCATCCCTCGGGGAATATGTGTACCTGTGGCAGCTCTTGTAACTTTACTTTTGAACCACTTAAATACAGGGCTAGTAAGGATCTTGGATTTGCTAAAATTCCGTTTCTGATATTTTAAAAATGGTCCTATCTATATAAATAAAATTAGATTTTTGTCTGTACATTACTTAGAATTAAAAATTCAGCGATTTTTATCCGTTAAAAGCAACTGGGAATCCAGTACGAACGTCCAAAAAAAAAAAAAAATTGTTTGTCTGTCATTCTGTTGTTCTGTCGTTCTCTCCGTGACGCTCTTTTTGTTCGCGTATCACGTGAAAATGACGGAGGCAAATAAAATTAAATTTGGTGACATGATAGTTTGTCACTGAACTTAAACTATAGGTATTTAATTTTATAAAAATGTTGATTATATTTTGAGATTTTGCAAAAATCGTTTCAAACTGTGTGAATCTTCGTTCGCGCATCACATAATAACGACTAAGCCAATGAAATGAAATTTGGTGACATTCCCAACTTAAATTATAGATAAAGAATTATGTTAAATTTTGATTAGATTATGAGATTTTGCGAAAATTTAATCAACATATGAAAATATTTGTCGATTACGTTTAAACCACTGAAGCGAATTAAATAAAATTTAGTATCATTAGAGGTGGTCATTTAAACTATAGGTGTCAAAGTACTTTAATTTTTTTTGTTGTTGTTTTAGATTTTTAAATTTTGTGAAAACTGAGTTCACATTTTTGTTCCATTCCTGAGAAATGGCAATGAAAATAAAATGAAATTTGGAATTATTTTGGATGCAAATCTAGGTGCCAAAATTGTTTTAAATATTTCATAGATTTTAGGATTTTGTAAAACTCGTATAAGCGTTTATTTTCCATCTCTTAAAAATTGATTAAGAGAATAGAATGTAATTTAGCAACATGATCAGCCACAACTAAAATAACGTCGGAATTTTTTGAAAATTTTGAATAAATTAATTTTTTTTAGATGTTTATTTGCTTTTTTAGATTTTGTGAAAATATTGCACATTTTTTCTAAGTATAATGTTAAAATATCTACAGTGAATCAAATAAAATTTAGTTACAGGTTAGAAATGATCTCTTGACTTGAAAAGCTCATTCAACTATAATAAAAGTAATTATTAAAATTAAAAAAAATATGTCAGTTCTCTAATGTCAATTTTACTCATCACTTTGTTACTCTCTAACCTGTAATCTTTTAACGATACACATAAGTTATAATTTTGTGGTCTATACTGTTTCAATATACTAATTCCATTTTTTGTACTCCTGCAATGCTGGTGAAAATTCAGACTTTTCGAAATTTACATTATATACTAACCCGTCAACGACGGATACTGCCGGTAGTTTTTTTTTATAAAATACAGAATGAAGTTCTATCGAGAATCTCGAATAGTAAGACATTCATTATCAATTTTTCAAAAGCTTGGAATTTTAACAAATAAAGGACTCGTAAAAGTCCTGTACATACATTACTTCAAAAGGATTTCAAACTCAACTACATTTAATTATTTTACGTATTGTAAAATAATTACGTAATAGTTACGTAAAAATCTGTGTTCTGAAAATCGACTTTGAGATTTTAGCACTTTACAGTATTTTTGGCTGTATTTCAGAACAGTAGTTATGTAAAAGTCAGTTAAATAGACTTTGGAAAGCTGAGAGCTAACATAGCTTTGATTATTTGAATATATAAAAGATATATAAAAAAAATTGTAGGGGCAATAATTAGAAAATCTCTAAAATGTAACACTGTAATTATTTTCCTTCATATTTTACTCAGCAAATAGTAAACTGTCTATAAGAAATGCATGGTTTGCTAAACATTCTTCAAAGTGATGTTTGTATTCTTCGATTATGATAAATAGAGTTTAATTCAATTAAAAATCAAGATATAATATCACTTTTATGCGAGAATACGCTTACGCAATAATATTTTATTTAAAAAAAAATAAGTGAATCGAAGCAAGCAACTTCAGTACTTTTTTTTATTTACCTTTTACCTAGAAAATAAAAAATTAAGAAATGACTTTCCGATTTTCGTTAATTCCTTTTCTTAAATAACTATGCAATCTTTGGGAATGAAAAATATTCAAAAATAAATAATGTATCTACTAGATACTTTAGATCGAGAACATTTTCCTAATACTTATTTGAACGGTTTCTATCTTTATGTATTTCCACATCTTTATATAAATTCTAGAGATACCACAACTTCTCACTACACATAATCGTATATATATATCTCAGTAACATTATTTTTCCGGTTCAGAAAATAGAAAGAATTCATTTTTAGGGGTTGATACGGAGATTTAGTGCTGCTTTTTCTTTCTTTCTTTTTTTTTTTTTTACTTTCTTCAAAGTACTTTCGCTCTAGTGACTGTTTTCGTTCTTGCGACAGATTTTTTCAAAAATCATTAAAATGGAGGCAGAATATTGCAAAGACTGAAAAGAAGAACTCTCTCACACAGTTAAAAGTTTTTATTGATATACTGAAGTACAACTTCCCAATATTTTTATTCTTAGAATAGTTTGTATTTTGTGGCATTTGGGATCATTATTTTCGTGTCAGAAGATGTACGGTGTTAGAAAGAAGTAAGTTTCCCGATTTAGAGGGCACTAGAATATGCTTTGTTGATCCAAATGTGATAAAATTTAAACCACAGATAAATCAAATGATGCGACTGAAACTTATTGAAAAATCTGATGTGGACACCAAATGTCTTCCTTGTACGTCAATTAAACCATAAATATTTAATAAATGCACTTTCTCAAAATTTATTTCATTTATGAGAAAGGGATACAATACTGTACTAATACTAAGGTTTAGAGATTTTTCTAGCGAGATATTTCAGATATCGCCAAGCTGGGTTCAGTTTGACAGATTTATTTTCGGCACTTAATTTGGCGATATTTCTCCAAAACCTGCCACGCTTGCGGTAGTTTGTAAGATTTTAAACATTATTGAAAAAAAAGTGATTGACAACAGACTTTAAAAGAATTGTAGGTATCCATAGACCTTAATGTATTGCAAAACTTTTATGTGACTCTGTAAATAAATTATCCAATCGATTGCAATAAAGAAAAAGGGATGCACATTACACATTTAATGTTACAATAGTTCTAAATATAAAATCTCGGCATTTAAAAGTGTTAAAATTATTATAAGCACGTAATTATTTTTGGCGCCAAATTTGGAAAACACAAATGACATTTATTTGCATAGATTGAAAAATGAAGCACCTTTTGTATAACGGCGAATGCCGATTAGCATTATTTTTTTAATAGAAAAAGGCAAATTCTGTACTAGCATTAGTTACTTCTCTGCACATCATGCTTACGTTACAAAAAAGAGTGCTATGCTACAATTGTTCCACCAGAGCCAGCAAAAATTCGTTGCAGCTCTAAAAGAATTGCTTCATATGAAGCAAGTACGAAGAGGTCCAGTGTCTCCAAGTGGCCTACGCAAGATGATATAGAAATTTCAAACACCTGGGCAACTTGCATTCCTCTAGATAGAGGCAGAAGAAAAAAAAACCTCAGCAGCATTGAAAATGTGAGTGTGCCAGTTTTTTTTCATTTATAAATCCGAGCAATCGCCGAGTGGATAACAAATTGAACATTGGAACATGGTTCAAAAGTGAAGGTTCGAGGTTCTGGTGTACCTCGCGGCTTTCTATCTAACGATCTGAAGTTTCGGGCGGTTTTCTCCAGATATCACGTTAATACTCGTTAGAAGGCCTCACAAAAAATTCTTTGTTCAAGGCATTTCCACCCCTTCGGTATATAGCCTTTGTGTATTAGTGAATCTTCGTATTAATTTTTTAGAAATTTATTCAATAAATGTCAAGCTCATCTTGGATTTATCAGCAATTTAAATTTTATCTCGTTGA
The DNA here is from genome assembly GCA_038373885.1 of Cheiracanthium punctorium. NCBI lineage: Eukaryota > Metazoa > Arthropoda > Arachnida > Araneae > Cheiracanthiidae > Cheiracanthium > Cheiracanthium punctorium. Next base: position 134,523 of record JAWZYV010001807.1, read on the forward strand.
AAATATTCTAGTGCCCACTGAAGCGGAAAACTATCTTTCTAATCCATTCAAAATTATAGTTTTACTGGATTAGAAAATTTCTTTTTAACCCAGTAAAATTATAATTCTGAACATGCATTATGTAAACACTGACTAGGTCGCCGACGAATTTAATGAAAAATATCAATAGCCAAAAAGTGTCCTGTTTTCCAAAGAATAAAACAGAAACAATTTTCATTAAGGAGACAAAGAATTCATTGTATTTTTCTGTTGCTATGTGCATGCTCAAGAAGCTGATAAAGTATATCTTCAACCGTAAACACTGTATTTTTTTTAAAGCACAGCGACAAGGCCTCATCTGGTAAACATTATTAATTCAACAGGCTTTCAGAGTGTAATAAAAATTGAAGGGTAAGAAACAGATTTTTGTAATTTTCTTTTTTACATATAGAAAGGAATTTCAAAAGATGCTTTTGTTGTTACTTTGATGACTGCATAGTATGTTCCCTTTTGATGTTTTAGTTTAATTGACTTTTACGATCATAGATTTGTCGCTCGATAGCAGTGGTTGATTTCGTCGACTTGAAGCCCGCTCAATGAGCAACATTGGTCGAGTGCAAAGGCGAGATTTTTAAAGTTTTTAATTTTTTTTAAGCCGCAGCCTTTTCATTAGGGAGTTAGTGCAGTTATTTCACTAATTTCAAGTCAAAATGTTCCCCCGTTATACCTAAAAAAGTATGCATCGTGCGTTTTAAAATGTACAAATTTTAAAATATGCGAAATTTCTCTATTAATTATCGTAGTCCTCGATAGCGGACACAAATTACGGTCTCAATGGTGTCCGCTATCGAGAGATTTTACTGTATCTCGAAAATGACTGATTCTTTAGCAAATTGGACCCCCCAACTGGGTTATAAAACCTAAATTAGAATCCCTACAGCCTTAATATTTTTTTAAATTTCAAAACTTTTACTTGACTTTTATAATTTCAGATTTGTTATTCGATTGCAATGTAGTAGTCTGTAAAGAAACCTGAAAAGCTTACTACACGACTCCAAAGAAGGAGACGGTATAATAAAAGCTTATTAAAACTTTAACGCGCAACTATTTTCATATGTACTACTTATTTGAATATATTGGAAAGTTAACCGTGTACGTAGCACAGCATGCCGATTAGCATTATTTTGTGAACAAAAAGAACGCAGCCGGCTGTGCGACGCCGCACAGCAAGCTGTGTCAAAAAAGGACTTTCGTTCTGTTGCACGCGATGGGCGATTCAACCGACCACCATGCTGCTGGTAGTTAACTCGAGATAAAATGGGGTGTGTACTTTTCCAGCGTTGGGACCATTTAAACATATATTGTTTGCGACTAGCAGTAGAAAGAGTAAAGAAGATGTGATTTCATGGCGCGACCACCGCGCGTTAAAGGGTTAAAATAGCAGAAATGTTCATATGTACAAAGAACTGCATAAGCTTACTTCATAAACTCCCCAAATTCCGTCCTCCACTCGGTAGAGATCGTAAGTAAATCCCAGATCGTTAGCGAACTTTTGAAGAAGATCAATGCAGAAACCCGAGCAGCACATGAAGTAATTGGAATTCCGAAGGAAGGACGAGCTGTTTCCGCTGCTAAAATGAAAATAAGAACGTTCAATCAGATAAGGTAATCAAAGTACAAGGAAATTCTACTAATTATCATGCTTAAAAACTGCATTATAAACAATATGTACATATATAATTGACTTCTTAATGAAGTGTTATAATTTTAATTTCCATGTTGTTACTTTCCATAAACATTGTTTCACACATACGCTCATTATAAATTTTAAGGATAATTAGTTTATACTCTCGTAACAAATAGTATATTAGTGAGACTTAAATTGAAATAAGATCTTTTCGATGGAATTTTCTTTCAAAGAATAGAAAATTTGTACTATACTCTTTCGTATGTATTTTTATTACAGATTGGTTGAATAAATACCTACTCTTGTAACACAAATCCTTATAAATAAAAATGAAATTCTGTTTGTTTGTTTGTTTGTTTGTTTGTTTGTGGATTTGATTCGTATACAAATCCACAAAAATGGACCTATCAGCCTGAAATTTTGCACAGATGTGTAAAATAATATAGAATAAATGATAGTCCACTTTAAAACTTTGAAAGTCCACCCGTTCCCAGAATTTAAGAGATTTTTTATGTTCTCCACGCAAAAAGCTTTCCGTAATTGTAACCCCTGTAGTGAAAAAAGTGTGAAATAAGGATCGTGGTTGCCATGTGTGGCGATTTTGCCGAATAAAATGTTTTAAATTCTCAAAGTAAAAATAAAAGAATAATAATGATTTTTTTTTTGTTAGTTTATATTCGTAAGGTTATTTTTCTAAAATTATAATATCGTGTGCATGGGAAATCGGAGTAGGAATGAAATGTTTTATACGCAAAACAATAAGAATTGAAGATTTCCGAGGCTAATATGTTAAAATTTTTTAGTTTGGCGAAAAAATAAAATGGCTCAAATACCGGGGAGGTGAGTTCTAGCGGTTTGCACTGTTTCCGGCTTGGCGCAATTTACTGAGAGCTTAAGGAAACGGAGTTTTGAAAACAAGTGCAAAGGTTTTATTAGAATACAGCGTTAAATTTTAATGATCCGTGCGGAAATAATGCAGTTATTGAGGGATTTCAAGCGATCTATCTTCAGCATTCTCGCCAATTGAGTGCATTGATTTTAGTGGTGGAATTCCGCCAAATTTCAGATAATTGAAATCTTCGCATATAGTACATCGGAGTAACGATGAATAAAACATGTTATAGTTGAGAATTTAAAAAATGAGGCTGTATTAAGGGATTCCACTTTTCAAAAAAATGCCTGGCGGTCGAACCATTTCCCATTTTGATTGCTGCTAAGTCAATGCTTCGAATGATTCCCTGAAAAAACTCTTGCAAAATGGCGTATATTAGCACTTTGGCGAGGCTTAGATTTGAAACTGGATTTTATTTGAGACTGGTATCTATATTAATAAAACAATGTGTGTAAACTGTTTGTTTGTCTGTGTCTCGCGTAGCTCGCAAACGGGTGATCGTAGACCTACCAATTTTTGAACGGAAATTCTTCATGACAGGTCCCGACACACCTCGAAGCGATTTTTTCAAAATTCGAACTATTTTAGGAAATATCGATAAAAACGTATCGCAAAAGGCTAATTTTTGCATTCCGCCATTTCCTAATTGTAACCCCACAGTGCATTAAGCGACAATTAAGCTTATCTAGGTTGCCACATTCGGCAGTTCATTAAATGATTCAGACTCTTGAAGTAAAAATAAAAGAATAAAGATTTTTTTTATTTTGACTAGATTATTTGTAAGGTTGTTTTTAAATTAAAATATCGTGTGCATGTGAAATCAGAGCGGGAATGAAATGATTTATACTCAAAAGAAAAATAGAATTTGGAAATTTTCCGAAAATAAATGTGCAACTTTTTAATTGGGCGAAAAATAAAAGGGGTTGATGTGCGATTTGGAAAGGATTCTAACGCTTGGAGCTATTTATCGTAATTTAATCGTCTGCTATTTGGGTAATGAATACACCTGCGTATAAGTTTTTGAAATTTTCATTCAGTTGGAATTGTGCATTTTTCTGAGCAGCTTTATTGCATCTATTTCTAATATATTACATCCAGAAAAAGGGATGTTAGAAATATCAATTTTAATTTTGTTTAATCACACTCATGAATAATGATACACTTTCCAACTTAATAAAATAAGGAACGAAAATAGGGAAGACCTATCGATTATAACTCTTTTTATATGTAGCACTTTAGTGCGTATTTAAAATCTGAAAGTGTGTCAGATTTTCTATGATTCTAGCGCTTGGCGCAATTTAATGAGAGGGTAGTTTTAAAAACAAGCGTAGGTTATCTTATAAATAAAAATGAAATTCTGTTTGTCAATTTGTTGATTTGGGTAGTATACAATTCCACAAAAATGGACCTGTCAGCCTGAAATTTTACACAGATATATGTAAAATAATATAGAATAAATGATAGTCCACTTTAAAACTTTGAAAGTCCACCCGTTCCCGGAATTTAAGAGATTTTTTATGTTCGCAGAAAGCTTTATGTAATTGTAAACCCACGCAGAAAGCTTTATGTAATTGTAACCCCTGTAGTAAAAGTGTGAAATAAGCATCTTGGTTGCCATGTGTGGCGATTTTGCCGAATAAAATGTTTTAAATTCTGAAAGTGAAAATAAAAGAATAAGAACGATTTTTTTAGTTTATATTTATAAGGTTATTGTTTTAATTATAATATCGTGTGCGCATAGGAAATGAGAGCAGGAATGAAATGTTTTATACGCAAAACAATGAGGATCGAAAATTTCCGAGACTAATATGTAAATTTTTTTAGTTTGGCGAAAAATAAAATGGCTGATAGGCCGATTTTTAGAAAGTGAGTAATAGCGGTTTGCACCGTTTTAGGCTTTTTGGCGCAATTTACTGAGAGCTTAAGGGAATAGCATTTTTGAAAACAAGTGTATAGGTTTTCTTAGAATACAGCATTAAATTTTAACTATCCGTGCAGAAATAATGCAGTTATTAGGGCATTTCAAGCGATGTAGCTTCAGAATTCTCGCCAATTGAGTACATTGATTTAACTTGGGGGAAATCCGTCAAATTTCAGAAAATTGAAATCTTCGCATTTAGTACATCGAGGTAACGATGAATAAAACATGTTATAGTTGATAATTTAAAAAATGAGGCTGTATTAAGGGATTCCACTTTTCAAAAAAATGCCTGGCGGTCGAACCATTTCCCATTTTGATTGCTGCTAAGTCAATGCTTCGAATGATTCCCTGAAAAAACTCTTGCAAAATGGCGTATGCTGGCACTTTGGCGAGGCTTAGATTTGAAACTGGATTTTACTTGAGACTGGTATATATAATAAGACTGGTGATAGATAAAAATGAATGTTGGTATGTGTGTAGCAGGTTGAAAAACTCAGCACTGTTTCACCGATCACCATGAAATTTGGTTCACCTAAGTCTTTTATCAAGGAGAAGGTTTTTATGCTATCCGTTTTCCTCTAACTTGCCGCTAGGGGGCGCAGCAGAACGTCGAATTCTATTCCGTTTAGCCGTTTGCTATGCGAATATCGTCCAACCCATTTCGATGAAATTTGGTACACGCGGATATTAGAACACGGAGAATATTTTTCACTATCCATTTTGCTGTAACTTGCCGCTAAATGGCACTGCAACGCATCAACCTCTATACCGTTCGACTGATCGGCATAAAATTTTTTATACTTACACATTTGAGCACAAAAAATATATTCTAACTGTGTTCCTTTTGATGTTACTCACCATTAGATGGCACTGCAATGCATTATTGTTTTAACTCGGCACTAGATGACCCTGCAGCAGGCCAAATTCCTGACCATTCAAACGGTCGCTATGAAAATCAGTATACATAGCTATTTCAACAATGAGCATATTTTGGCGTTATCTATTTTGCTACAACTCGCCACTTGACGGTGCTGTAGCAAATCATTACTTTAATTAATCACTAGATGGTTAACTGACCACTAGATGGTAACTGATCGCTATGAAAATAGGTATACATAGATATTTGAACATGGGGGATGAGTTTGGCGCTATCTATTTTCCTATAACTTGCCACTCAATGTTGCGTCCACACATGAACTTCAGGACTATTCAGCCGATCGTCATGAAAATTCGTATACATCGATATCTGAATGCGAAGAATATTTTCGCCGTATCCATTTTGCTAAAACTCGCCACTAGATTGCGCTACGTCGCATCGCCTTCGGCACCGTACAAACGATTGCCTTGAAATTCGGTATGCATGATTATTGAACACAATATAACGCGATATCAATTTTGCTATATCTGTTTATTACAATGAATAGTAATCACCACAAATCGTAATATCAAAAAGTCCATTCATTCCCGTGCGAAGAACGGGTACTTCAGCTAGTGGCTTATAAAAGGCATACTGCCAACGTATCTGAAAAACAAATTTATTGATGAAGGGAAAAAAATCCCTATATTTAGTCTTAGTCATATATACTCCGTTCCTATAGGAACGGAGTTTAGCGCCCAGACCAGTGCGGGGCAGCTCACAATTAGAATTATGCATTGAAAAAAGTTTATAATATTTAAAGTTTCTCAGTTTTATATTTCTGATACTCTAAAAAAGAATCAGAAATTTTGTAAGGATATAATTTTATAGCATAGTTTTATGCAGCTGCGGGGAAAAAAAGTCAACTTGACCTTTATTGGCTTTGACGCTGACTCAATCAAAGTAGAATATGCATAAAAAGATTGTTAGAAAAGCCTCAAATATAAAATTTCAACATTCTACGACTAATAATTTTTGAGTTATTTAGATACATACATACAAACTATAGTTGAGTTCGGGTTCATATTTTAAAGCCCGAGCCCGAGCGATGTTATTTAAGTCGGATCCCGAGTCTGAAATTTCAGCTAATAGATAAATAAAAGTCAATTACTTCATTGGTGGGATATCATAAATTTTGCCGTTTGAGCAAATTAAAGACAAATACAGTAGCAAACTCTCAATGCAATTTCTAATCCTTTGCATTCAAGTTTATCAAAATAATTATCATAATAATATATATCATAATAATAATATACATATATATATCATAATAATAATTGTTAGTTTATTTGTCTCATGAATCACTTTTTAAAAATTTGTTTAGAAGGAGTATCTTCAATAAATGAGGAATTTCTCACGAACCCCTACCCGAGAACAATCGTGATTTACAGAGCTCGAGCTCGGGCTGAGCCCGTCTCATCTCTAATACATACGTGCCTAGACGGCACGAAAAAGCTAGTCAAAATGGACTCGCGGTTGTTCAAAACAGATCGTGAATGCATACACATGTAGTACATACATAGATAGATGTGTACGTTCAGACGTCATTCAAAAACTCATCAAAGTATATTCAGAGATGCTCAAAATCGATTATTCCTTCTTATTACTCCTTTTTTTGAGATCGCCATTACAGTGAAGTAATTAAACTGGTCGGTCAACTAATTTAGGTTTGTTGTGTTAAGGCAAAGCTACTTAAGAAGTATCTGCTTAGGGGTTCTAATGCCATATTCACGTAACATCCGGAGAAAACCACCTCTATCTCCATACCGTTAGATCGACAGCCGAGCTGTAAGAAAGAACGCTGGACCTTCAAACTTCAGCCATCTGCCATGTTCAGCAAGTAGTTTCGGAGTAAATGTTGAACACAAGTTTGCGTAAACCGACATTACGTTTTCGCTAACTCAATAATTTGACTTAACAATAACTAAATTCCATTATGTCACGAAATTGTGTATTTCATATTAAAAAAAAAAGAAAGAAAGAAAGAAAAAAAAAGAAAAGAAAATCTCGCACAAAGTCCTCTACCAAAACTAAAATAACCTTCATGATAGAACAACGAGCATTTTTCGCATAGTGTCCTTGTCTGCTTGACACATAGTTGAGAAATTGGCCAAGTAGTTCACTCGGTAACTTGCAATGCTATTGAGATTGCGTCAAGCTGACGTACAGGGGTGGCTCCAATGGGGGGTCCGGGGAGGCACGTGCCCCCCCGTCGGGGAACTTGTGACCCCCCATCGGGGCTATTTGATTAATTCGTCGGGGAATTTTCATAAGAAGAAATCTATATTTTAGCTGAGTTTTAATTTTGATTTTGCGATTTAAAAAAATTAATTTTGTACTTTTTAAATACACATGAAAGGCAAATGAGTATTGGAGATTGAAGCGTAAATGTTTACATTTCTAGGAGATAGCTCATTGGGGGAGTGGAGGGGGGGGGGTATATTCCTCAGAACTTCTGAATAATGGCTAAAACTACTTCCCATTTTCATTCGTCTCTTATCTCTGCGATCCTTTTTTTGTCGAAAAACAGCCACTTCCTGCATCTTCCAATACTGTGATGTGTTGACGAACGGCGGGGGAGACTTCAAATTCGAATAGTGTATACTTGAAATCTGTGATCCCACTCTCAGGAGGCATTTTACTGGATTTGCAGCAAGACATCAATCTTAAGGTAACAAAAGTGCCAGTCTATTCTTCAAACGACAAATTTATGAGACCACATGTGCGACCACTTTCTATTCGAGGCTCTTTTAATTGCTTAAACGATTGTGCATTTTGTCGCCGACACCATAGAAAAGTAGAATATGGGTGTGGGTGGTCGGGATGGGGGAGACAGTGACCGTTAATTAGACCAGTCGGGTAGATAAAAAATTTCGAGGGAAGGGAAGTATGGCTTTGCTTACACAAGCAAATGGTGGATGTTCTTTTTTTCAGAAATACGGTTTTTGTATTTTTATTGGTCCTCAATGACAGAATGATGAGAAAGAAATGGTTCATCTAAATATCCCGTGTATTTTTATTTTTTCTTCGCAAACCCATAGTACATCACTTTTCCAACACTTGTTATTGTGCCAGTGAGTTAGACAGAGTTTAGAATAATGGGCATTTATTTTCTTGTTACGGCAGCATAGCATATCATTGTGAAGTTTATAAAAGTTTAATTTCACTTTTAGCTTTATGTTTCCTAAAAAGAACATCGTTGGTGCCAAAAGCACAAGATATAAAGTACAGTGTGCTTTATGTCGTGATATTTTTGATAATGATTATGTAAAAAAAAAAAAAAAAAAAAAATAGGATAACTAAGCATTCAGATCTTCATAAACAAAATCGACTGGCGCCTGTTCAAGTAAGTTATATGTAAATTACATTCATATATATATATTTTATGTGTTTAAAAGCTTTAATTAATATATGTTATTATTAAAAATATGGTCAGTTTCTTTCTCTAAAGCATTGAATTATATATTCTAGGCACTTGCTTTTTGTTATGTATTTGTACAAATATACTATGCCCAAGGGCGGATCCAGAAATATTTTTCAGGAAGGGTGCAAAGCTTGAATACCAATTCCGAATTGCATGAACATGCAATTTTATTTGAAGCGTATTTTTAATAGTAAATATTTTCCTCTCGGGGGAATTCGCGCCCCCTTGCCCCCCCCCTTATAAAAAGAATTGTAACTATTTTGAGCACAAATTTTGAATGACCACATTCTACGCTATTTAAAAATAAAAATAATTTTAAAATAAAGCACATATTTAAAAAACTGAGTCACTTGTTCTGTCTCAGTAATTTTAAAATACTACTTTAAAGTTTATTTATTAACAGCATTTTAATGATACATATGTATCATTAAATGTCCTTAGACATGAATGCTCGTAATGGTTTGGAGTGCACTTTTAATCATGGCTGCGGACCCAGAGTCATAACTTTTTGAGTTGAAGCTGAAGTCGGACTTTATGACCTCACATTCTGATACTATGAAATGTTGTACAACATTATTGTATTTTAAATTATATTAACTGTCTGAGTACTCTATGAATTAATCTAAATTTTCTCCTAATTGGTCTTTTAAACACTATGAGTATTTTTAAATGTGCTCTTGCTTTTAAACCATTGATAAGTAACATGTTGTTCACCCCATTATATGTCATTCCCGCTAAATAACAGGACAGGATATACATTTTTAAAATATATTCTTTCGTTGCAGTTTCGATTTTTTTTTTTTTTTTTTTTTTTGTATATTTATCAAATACGATTTAGTAATTGGAGTGAGGACGAAAGGTATGTTTTTATAAACTTTCAAATTGCATTAATGCAAATTTAAATTAAACACAGATTTAATGTAATTGTATGTAAATTAACAGTCTTTTAATTCACAAAAAAGCTTTTGTGTCATAAATGTAAAATAAAATTTCCCATTGTATTACTTTTATTCATAGAGCTGCAAAATTTTCAAGTCTTAATTGATATTTTTTAAAGAGATTTACGACTCGGGCGAAAAGAAATTTCAGATTTTGTTTACTACGGAAACTTTTTAAAATGTATATTTACTTGTGTAATAATTTGACATGACAAAATATTTATAAAATTATTTTACAGTTCATCATCTCTGGCATTCAAAATATGTATAAACCTATGAATATTTAAACGCTTTAACTAAAAATTTTCATTTTAATTAGAAATATTTTAAACTGGTCGTATTTTATTTATTAATAAGTTAGTGTGTTATGCAATTTATAAAATAATGTCTTTAAAATTATTTTATCACAGTAATCCTTACTTGAACTCTTATAACTGTTGAGAAAGTAAAAAAAAATATTTTTATAACTAAGTGGTTAATTAGATAATTTAACTTTTAACTTCTTCCGAATAAAATAAAATAAAATTAATACTTTTCTGTTTCTTAGAGGGCAAATTTGAATAAATTCTAAATATACTTTTTATTTATAAATAGATTCAATTGAGCACAATATGCACGATTTAATCTTTAGAAAAATTTAGCAGTAAGATTTGTTTTTATTTTTATTTTTTTTGTAATTTAAGAATTAGTCAACTACATAGTTTGTTTATTTGGTAACATACTTTACCTATACAACGAGTGAGAATTCGCACTACATAGAGAAATCTAACTGGATTAACCGGCCCTCTTTAGCTAAGAGTTCATAGCTATGCACACCAAGAAGATTAACAGCTGCAAGGGAATTAGAATTTATTACATTTTGCTTAGGGTAAAAAAAGAAAAATTTTAAAAAATTAAATAATAATAATAACCAGCCCCTCTGATAGACCAAAGCCCTCTCCAGTCTAGTATGAAGATGGCTGTGGATAGATGTAAAAATGGAATATAAGTTAAAGGAAACTGATTAATCTTGACTGACAATTTAATTTTTATATCATTGTGGAAAAAATAACTAACTTTTGTGAATTTTAATTCAGTTATTTTACTGCAAAGTAAATAAAAATTATGGTATACAGTGTCTATATCGTCTTTCCGAAAATTTCACTTTTATCCTGTAAAATAAGTAAATAAAATAAATACATTAAAAATTTTATATTTGCGTGTAGAATTGTATGTTATATACAGTGGCGTATCGTAAGCCACCGCAACTTCTCTTATTTTGAATCTTTATACAAATCGCTATTGAATCCATGGATGGAACCAGCATTAATATAAACTATTAAAATAAACTAATAGTATGTGTTCTAAACTGATTTTTGAGTTACAGAATTATATGGATCAGAATTCAACTCTTTAACTTTTAAACAGATTAATTAATAAGGCGAATAATAAACATAATATTAAACTCTTTTTTGTTAATGTTGAAATTTTAAAAGTGACACTTTCACTATGAATTACTAGTAAATGAGCTTGCTTTATAAAATTATTCATCACGTTTGTGGAAACCTCGTTCAAAACTATCTTGGAGTATTACAAAAAAGTGAATTTTTATCAAGGTTAGTTTCGCTAAAAATAATTATTTTTTTTGTGAGTCTTGGCAAATTATAAGCTGACCGATTATATTTTTCTGACGATATTTTTTATTTTAGATTTTAAAAGAAAGTGGTTAATTTTCTTCATGAGTACTTGACTTTATAAAAAAAATTAATAGCGCATATATTTACGTTCTCTTTAGGAGATTTTTATAATTTATTATTATTATTATTATGAACTGAAGCTTCCAGGGGTACACTTCACAACAATTTTTTTCGAAATTGAGATACGGTGGCATCTTTTAGCTTTCAGTAAGTACTATCACCACATGAATTATTATGAAAGTAGAATCTTTTTAAAGCCGTAGAAACAAGCGATAAAGTTTCGGTATGCCACTTTACTGCGCGCCTTCAAAATCGTTTTTCTCAAAAGAAAATTTTTGTTGTAAAGTGGTTCTACCTATAAACATTTCAATTGCATTTTTCTCACTTTATTGTGATTTAAAATATTAATATTGCATAAAATAACAATTCGATTAATATTTTTACAGCAAAACATTTTGGCCAGAAACACTAGACTTTTTGAGATAACGAGTTGAGAAATTAAAGGGAATCAGTTTGTAAATGAAAATGTAAATTACGGCCAATTATCTACGCTAGGCATCTAGGCCGGGGGTGGGTTTGCCCTCGTGGGGGACTTTCTAAGAGGTCCTAACCCGTATTTATGCAAAGTTTCGGAAAACTTCGAACGGTTAGGTTGGCGGACGGACCTAGTTTCGAACCACGCACTTTCCGTCTCCCAGATGCCACTGGTGGGGCGGGATTCAAATTGTAATGGAAAACACATTTATTGAGATATCAAGAATTTCGATTTCGAGATATCGAAGTTAAACTGTAATTAAATTTACATATATCTCTTAATTTTTAAAAATAACTGCATTTGTGTAAAAGCGTGCAAATTTAGTCATGCTTAATTTATAAAAAAAATTTCAGGGAATTTACAGCAATATTCTTGCACAAAAAACTTTTTTTTTCTGATATGTTTTCTGCGGGGAAAAAAAAAATGCGAAGAACTTTCTTCGCTGAACTTTTTTCAAAGAATTTCATTCATGTGAAATATTTTAAGCGTTAACCTGAAGAACTCTTAAAAGTAGCTTTCGAGATTTTACAGAAACGTGCAAGGTCGTTAACAGGGGAGAGGATCATGTGGGTTTGACCCCCCCCCCTCCAAAATTTCAGTAAATGCATTATCAGTTTATTTGCGTTGATTCTAGAGATCAGTTAATTTAATTTTAGCACTACAAATCCCCTCCACCCACCGAAATTTTTTGCTTGCTGAGGCCTTGGGGAAATATTTGTGTAATGTAAAAGGATTTTGAGATACGTTAATTAGGGTCAGTTTAAATAATAATCTACTAGGAAAGATTGTGGAGTGGTTTTTGAAAATATCCGGGGCCTGGGTGTCCGATTATGTATGTCGATCCGATTCCTGGAAATACTTCACAATACAAAACATTATATTGTCCTCCATCTCCTCTAAACTTATCTGTATCCTGGATATTTTAGTTTAGAAAATGATTTATTGTGAACAAATCACTTTCTAAAGTAAAATATTTTCAAGTGGTGCAAAGTGTTGCAAATTTCCATACTTGGTGACAAAAATGTCATCCAAGAGGGAGGCCAAAGCCCCCTCTTGGATACGCCACTTAGCATATGTACATGTATATTTGTGCCCCCTCGTCGGGGAGTGGTGACCCCCCGTCGGGGAAAGTCTAGCGCCACCACTGCTGACGTAGGGTGCTCATGTACTGAATATAACTGATATCTGGATTGTTTTTATGAACGCACCCTTGTAGAAGTATTTTACCGTAGCAGAAGATTGCCTGTTATGTTAATTTTTAGTTATTGTACACTGTATAAGGTTGTATGTTGGAACGGAACTTAGCAGACGTTCAATATAAGTCACTAGCGAAGGTATTATTCTTTTGTTAATAAAATGATTTTAAATTTTAAGCTTGTCAGTATCCATTAGTACACTACGCTACTCTGCAGATAGCAGTAGAAATGCTATCACTTCACTTCAACTTTTAAACACTTGCAGGCAAGTGAAATGGCGTACCTACTAGTACTAGATAAGAGCCACAGTCTGTCACTCCTTAGGCTGGTCACTCCAAGGGCTGGCTTCTAGAGATGACGTGATAAAATGTATTAAGCATATTATTGAGTCTGCAGTTAAACAGTATATACAGTTAGCTAAAAGTTAGTAGCTAATGATAATTTTCAATCAGTATCATTTTTTTAAATCTTATGCAGCAATTTTAACAAAACAGAAAGTGCCTTCCAGAATTCCATTTTTCGAAAACGGAAGAAATACCAACAGAACGGACAATTCCTAGCAACTTTGCTGCCAGTCCTTTCGACGCTAATTATACAAATATATTTTAAGCAATATATCTGCAGTTGAGAGTTTTGCAAATTACTAGCGTCTAGCCCCTGACGGCAACTACTGCGGCGGGCGATGACGTCGTTTCATGGTAGGAGTGGTATAAGATCTTCAAGCTGAGAGCTCTGAGGGCGCGCATGCGCATTAACACATTAAGGAACTTATTCATTTTCGGCGAAACCTGACGTGACGAGCAAGCGCGGACGCAGCAACACTTCAATGGAACAAAATCTGATATTGTTCGTCATACTGGTATTCAATGTGATGATAAATAAATTTAAAAATAAAATATTCAAAAAAATTAACCGCTATTAACGTTTAAATATTATTATTGACAGAGCATTCAAATGAATTACTGTAATAAATATTTTAAATGAATTAAATAAAATTTGGTCATTATATAAAAACAATACTAAATAATTAGATTAATTTGTATTAGTTAATTACGTTAATTTAAAAAATATTTGTTTATTATTTATGATTTATTTTTGTTCTTTTATTAAAGAAGCAGTGTAGAATGCAACTGAGATAATAAACAAAAACATTTTTCAAAATAAATGGAATAATTAATATTAATTAATTAACTATTTTGTTTAATTTATAGTTGTTCAATTCAATTAATTATTTAATACACGAGTAAAACTTAATTATCCTTAAATTATCCTGGATGGCTCTGAAAAGTGCCGTAAAATAAATTTTAACTAACCAGGATTTTGAAGAATAAAGTAAAAAAAGGCAACAGATATCGTAACAAGGCGTAGTAAGCAGTAAACTAATATTGTTTTTGTTTCTGATTTTAAATAAGATCGTTACTCTGATTGTAAAATAATGTTAAATGTAAAAAGCACTCTCATTGGTAGTAGCCTTAATCCTAACCACTCCTACCATGAAACGTCATCGCCGCCGCAATAGTTGCCGTCAGGGGCTAGACGCTAGTTTGCAAATTGGGCGCTGCCGGATATTTTTACCGAGGTATAAATAAAGACTTACTTTTCGAACGCAGACCTGGGAGCAACCCTGCATCGCACTGCCCGACTGGTTTCGCACTCTCCGGTCTCGTTATCCGGTGGCACCAGATTTACGTACGGCGGCTCTTCCATGAACGTGATCTTCAGATTGAACTTCTCGGGAACTCCTGGGGGTGGCACCCTGGAGTCGCCAGGCCAGACTATGTCTTTAATGTCTAGTCCGTGTTCGGACCATACACCAATCTGTTTTATAAAATTATTTGATCAAGACAGTTTTCATGACACTGTTCAACAAACAGCAGCAAAAAAGAGTTGTACAAAAAATATATATTAATCATTCTCAAAACTGCTAAATTTCCACTTTCGAAGTGTGCAATATTTTTTTTTAGAGCATTATTGGCTGGAAGACTTGTACTTAATTTAGCAAAACTTGATGACACAGTTAATTTTTCGACTCGGAAAAAGATGACTTATGTATTTCTGTTGTCGCATTAACATGATCTTTAGGCAAGCGCAATAGCAGAAAGTCAGTATGACCTCGAGTAATGTAGTGTAAACAGTTTACAAAAATGGAGAGGTATAACAACAATCGTCTTTTCAATCGCCAACAATCGTCGCTTCAAAAACTTTACTGTACAAAATTTATTTGTAAAAGGGTGACAAGAGAAATGAGGAAAGCAAGGAACTGTCCCTTTTTCTTTAGCAATGTCTACTGCAACATTTTAAATATCTACAATAATTTACAAAATACCGGCTCTTTTACCTACTTGAAAAAGTTTTTGTTATTAATTTTTTGTATGTATGGATTGCTTTTTGACAAAGACTAGCCCATCTGGAGAAGCTGGACTCTCTTTACATGTTACTTGAATATTAATAGTCCCGTAACTATTGTAAGATAAACTGGGATATAAAATTAGGATTAATAAAACTCTAAAATATTTCATAATTTATGAAAACAGTATAATATTAACGCATTTTGAAATATTATATTTCAACTTTAACATAAATATCATATTATTCTAAACAAATCTCATTTTAAACTCACACAAATTGTTCGGTGCTAAAAGCCTCCAAGAATAGTTTTTTCCCTCGGCAGTTCAAAATATCGTCTACTAAAAGAATGAAAGACTCAAAATCTCAAGCTTTATTTTCCTTTTGTTCGACACTTAAAAAAGGGGAAGGCATCTAAAAAATTGTTTTATCCGTTAGCGTGAAGCCAAAGAGCTATGTATTAATTAATATTTAAGGCTAAAGTTTTACAAACATGTGAAGCAAAAGTTTTAACTGACGTAAAAAAGTTTAAAGCATTCTTTTTTCAAAGATTTCATTGTTTTGCTTGACGTAATTCATCTATGCAACCACAGAAAAGTACTTATGTAAAAAAAAAATAACAAAGCCTCTCGTTCACAGAATGTTTCACAGAATATAATTTCTACGCTTATTCACTAAGCAGATCTGAATTTCTTTTCCGATTAAAATTTAGATAACATCCATCATTTATAAAGTAATTAAAAAACTTTGTAAAAAACACACAAGAAGTAAAAGGAAAGAGGATACGCGTTTCGTTCAAAAATTGTTTTGAACTTCTTCAGTCCAAGCCCTTCGACAGCTTTGTCCCGTCTTATAAAATCCCTAACAGGGTGTCTCAGAAAGGTAGCAACACGCCTTATCGGTTAGAGATAAGTGGGCAAGGCAAATTGGAAAAATGTTTAAAATTATCTAGAAGAAAGAAGGGTTATGTTAAGCAAAAATTTCTCTCGTTCATTTTCAAAAAGGTGCACTTTTTCATTTGTATACGATCCCTGTACAGAAAAATTCCTAGTTAGTAAAATGTGCCCGATACGCTAATAAGGTGATGAACAAAATTTCAGCCCTTCATCATAAAACATCGCAGAGATACCTTTAAAAAAGGGTGATTTGGGACTATATACTAATTTTAATGTGAACGTTTAATACTAGACTGCGAGGAATGATTTTCTTTCGTAATTTCTGCACGACTCCTGAAATGCGATGATCCGATCCAATTCAAAAGCCATTGAAAAGTGGTTTAAGTGAGCAGAGATTATATTCATATCTCTGACACTGTTTTAGGAATAGCACTTCATTGTTACATGGGACACATTTTACTAATTGGAATTTTTTGTATGGAGATCATATACAAATTATAAAAGTGCCACTTTTTGAAGGTTAACGAAATTTTTTTTATTAATTTAGTCTTTTTGCCTACCTTATTTTCAACATTTTTTTCAAACAACATTTATTTCTAACTCATCTCAATATCAAACCGTGTTGCCGTGTTTTCGGGACACTCTGTATAGTAAGGACAAAAACGTCTCATCTCGCTCAATAAATTTAAATTTCTGTCTCGTCTTGTTTCGCGTCCGCCCCTTATCGAGATAGTAAAATTCATTTTGTGTTTAAAAGTACGAAACTATTTCTATGATATATTTCCCCTTTTAATAAAATTATATACTTTGTGAATAATTGAATTATTTCAAAGGAGTCAAATTTCATTTGCTGTTTGTTTGAACGACGTCGTCTGAAATGAAAATTAAATAACTATGCATAGCCCTTCTTTAACATAGTTACATTCAAATGAAAAGAATTGAAAATTATCTCAGAATTCGCATTCAAAAATAATGCAGAAACACACAGCATTTCTCCAGCTCAGATTAAAATGAAACGTTTGAAGAAAATCTTTCATCGTTACGTAAGATAAATCGCTTACTTTCTTTTAAAGAGCTTCTGATTAAGATAAGAAATAATTGGGGAAAGAAACTCCCTTAAAAGCTTCTTTACCTTCTCCCACATTCCGATGTTATTGAGGTTCATTACTTCCATCTCAACAAACTTCAATGTGCCATCCAGATTAAATTGCAAATCGGACCTGCCTCGCTCTTTAATGCTCACAGACCGAAGGTATCTGAAAAGAAAAATGAAAATAAATGCAATAATTTTATTTTAAATATTCCAATTGCATTCCGTTGTAAATTTAGAATTAGGTTTTTTTCTAAATGACGCAGTTCCAAATGATGTCATTTGCGTTAAATTTATCCATATTGAAGCTTATAGTTTTTTTTGTTAATAAAGAATCCTTAGAAACTGGGTATTTAGAGAGTCACGATTCCCGTTCTTATATGAGAATTTATCAACGAAAGCCTTTTTAACCTGTTCTTCAGAACGTCAAAGTGACAGAGAATCCCATTCTGTTCCCTTAACCCTTTGAGGCGCAACCCTTTCCCAATGCTGAAAAAAGGGCAGCCGTTTCCATTGCTCGACTTAACTACCAGCAAGATGGCGGACGATCGAAATGTTCATGACCCTTTTTTGACGACAGCTGCCGTCAAAAAAAGGGTCTCTAGATCTGTGGCACGCGATGAACGTTTCGCATTAAAGGGTTAACAGGTGCATGAATACGACGTTTCCGACCCCGCATTGCTGTGTAATTCTGAACCGTCTCTCTACATCCTACACCCCCTGCAAGTTCGTCAGTCTGGTAGCGAATAAACTTGTATAGAAATGTGTTCAATACTTAACACATTTAATCAATTTCATTCCAAAATATGCATTGCTTTTGGCAGCGTGATAACTTCGGTCTAGTTCTGGTAAAAACTTTGATAAGGCTTGTATATGTATTACCGTGAAAGTCCAAAAATTGGATCGACATTCACCGGTGAATGTCAGCATTCACATAGTCGTTTGGTGTATGTCCGAAATATTTGCCAAATATCCTTATTTCTGTCTTACACCGGCGAATGTTGACATTCATCATGCATTAATGGTAAATGATGAATATGTCAGAGATTTGCATTTTGTTCTCCGTATTTCAGGAGCGATAAAACTCCACAAGGGTGACGTAACTTTTTCGTCTATCTTACTGAGAGGAGTAACCAATCATGGTGAGGAGATGGGTTCGTCACTCTGTAAAGGCGTTTTCACTGCCGGACATGTAGCTTTAGATTCTAACCTGAGAAGAGATACTCGATATTACTTGCCTTCTTAATAATAACAGCAGTTGTGCTTGGATAAATGTTAAGCATTTAGTTTATAAATTTAGCCAATAAAGAATATTTTTTTTTTTACTTTTGCATTTATACCGTATATGTCAAAATAGAAAACAGCTTAAGTAACAACACATGTAAATAAACTTTTGAACTTAAACAGTACATTCTAAATAAGAAAAGTAAATAATACCTATAAAAAACTTACTTTTTTATTTTACTGAAATCTTATTTATTGCTGTTTTCGACCTCCTACACTATATGTGATTGTCGACATACACCGGTGATGGTCCAAATGTATAAGAATATAATCAAATATTCGGTCTTTTACCGACGTATTTGGTATATGTCGACATTCTCCAATTTCGGTCTTTCACTGTAACATATATACTATCTAACGAGCTGCGGACAACCCACTAATGATCCAAAAAATAGCTCCCAGTACCTTTGAAATCCCCTTCTATGCCTAAGGCACCGAGAGAGAGATTCTTGCTGGAAAGCCGTTTTTTCTGCGAGATCTAAAGGAATTCTTACTTGCTAACGGATACTCTTTTATTCCTCGCACTCCATTACGCAAGCGTAGATGACAATGCAAACAAACATCAGACAGCGCTCAAAAACATTCATTGTAAATAAAATTTCCCATGGCTGAGTAGATAAGACAATGAATACGGTACATGGCTGAAACGTGACGGTCCCGGATTCGGGCCTATCGCGCGGCTATCGATCTAACGGTCTGAAGTTTTGGGAAATTTTCTGCTGTTGTAACTTGAATACGCGTCATAAATCCCTTAAAAAGTCCTTTAAAAAGTCCCGCCAAGGAAACCCCCTTGGCCGATGTCCCTCGCGTACACTTGTCATAGCACAAAAACAGTAAATAAAATTTCACTGCAACGCACTCACATTTTACAGCAATAAGGTGAGAGCACACAAACAAAAGGACATGAAAGCCCTTTAAAAAACGATGGCAGTATTTTTTACACTGTTCTAGTTACTAACTTTATTTGCTTATTTTATTATTAAAGCTGTACAGTCGTAAAATATTGTGATTATATAAGAAGCAAATCGTGAAAGGTAGCACGTTCGCAAAAAACTTTCCAAAAGCGTGATGAGCACAATTTAATTAAAATTCATGAAATACATACGCCTTATGCAAAGAAGATTGCCTATACTTAGGGAAAATTAGAACACTAAAGAAAAGAAACGACTTTTAATGAAAAGCTCAAAGTCCTTACAGGAAACAGAAATCCAATTCGAAAGTGTTCAATTACTGAACACATATTTCTACAAAAGTTATACGGATTTCAGACAATTTAAAATAACTAAGACTTATTTTCCTTAAAAAATTCTTCACACGCTTAAAGATAATTTAAGGATTAATTACGATACCCAATCAACGAAAGAAAAAAGAAAGTGTTATCATGCTCCTGCGAGCAAACATCGATTGGAAAAATCGCTTTTGTTTTCAAACAAAAGAATTTTTTTTATCTTATTATAGTATTTTTTTTTTTCTGTTAACAAAGTTTTCTTGGCTCATTTTATGTCAGATACATTACGTCTCCGTATATATATATGTTGCTTATTATTAACAGATAACCATTTTTTTTTTTTTTTTAGTTCTTCAAGTACTTGTGGTGGAAGTACTTGACGTATTAAAAAAAAAAGAAAAGAATCTGTGTGTTTGTTAGAAGAAAGAAATTTTAATTAGCATTTTGGTAATTTTCTTTTTTTAATCTTCTGAAAGTTGTTAACCGTAATTTATTTTAATATTTCTCACTATTAATAAACAGAGGCATTGCTTTTTTGTTCTCAGTTACATTATGTCTGTCAAAGGACGATTGACGACCGCCCGGACCAAAGGACGATGAACGACCATATGAAAACAAACAACTTACCAGCACCACAACAAAATAGTTCTACACATCCATGCTCTTCAGAGAAACTCCTGCGCAAACTAATAAAGCAAATCCACAAAATACACAAGAAAATAATTACTCCACCCAGATTACCATGAATGAAAGTAGATGAAAATAGCGTTCGATAACACCAACTGGGACATTCTCGAAAAACTCCTAACAGAAATAAAGGGTACAGGCAATACACTCAGAACATACCTGCCACCCTTCCCATTTTACGGGAAGATTTTCCACCACCATTTTTAAACAGTTTTAGTTTACATTAAAAATTTTGACCTGTTTAAAGCTTAAGCTACCAGGTAAAAATTAGTGATGGAAAATCTTCCGATAAAATCGGAAGAGTTGTCAGCTATGACTCAAGATCAAGAATACAAATTTACTTCAGCAACAGAAAGCTAACAATAAACTGTGGAAAAGGCTAAAAAGAACAACCAATATCTAAGGGCTGCCCGCGGGCTCATGCTTAGGATCCACACTTTGGAACTTGTTAGCAGATAAATTATTAAAAATTCAGAAATCACAAGATGTTGAAGCATTTTCCTTCACTGACGACTCCTCTTTTTTACTAAATGGAAAACGCCGGAAAGACAATGAAACACAAGCATCTAGCCACCTTTCCAATTTCATGTCTCAGGGAGCTGGGCTTGAAGCTCTCCGAGGGCAAGTCCTGTACAAGTACTTTTAATAAACCACGTGTTCTATGAACGGAACCAGTAATCAATGTTAACTACAAGAGAGCAAAGCATGTCAGCACTATAAAACTACTCGGTATTACGATCGAAAAAACCTTGACTTGGATATCTCACATTTATATACCCTCCGAAAAAGGACTGCACAACGGCAGCTGGGTATTCCAAAGGAGTAAAGGTAGATGAAAAGTCTTGGGGATCTTCAACAACTTTGCTAAGAACTTGGTGCAGAGCAGTGCAGCTATGTCAAGTACTAAACGCGGCAGGTCTAGGCCTAAATAAAATGGCGCACCAAAAGCTCTTTTCGTGTCAACGTACTCCACTACTAAGAATCAGCAAAAGCTACAGATCTATATCGACTGAAGCAGTATACGTCATAATTGGGCTGCAACTATTTCCTCTTGAGCTAGAGGAAACGGAACTAGGTCCTCTTCCACCATTCACGAAGAAAATAACTAGATAGTATCTACATCCAGCAAAGGAATTAAGTGCAAAGCAAATAAACCAAAAATCAACAATCACACCGCTCACCAAAGGCTGAACAATCTGTACAGATGGATCAAAATCGGAGCCAAGAGAAGGTGCTGCTTTTGTAGCATACGACCACGATAATGAAATTATCAACTAAATTTGCCATATAGGAAATCACAACTCAGTATTCCAAGCAGAACTGAGCGCAATTCACGAGCATTCGAATGAACGCGGGCACAATAAGTAGTCCACACATATCTATAGCGACAGTCCATCTGCTTGCATGCAATAGCTCAACATGCTGCAGTGTTCAGTCAAGTCTTAGATTTAAAGAAACAGCTAATCGAGCAGCCGCATGTCAGTCTTCACCACATCGAAACCCACGTGGAGGTAATGGGAGGGAATGAGAGAGCAGACGAACTAACCAAAAAAGCAACACTACTGCAACCTCCGTTGTAAACAATAGCAGCACCAGTGTACTTACATAAGATCAAATTAACAAATGAGGAAATGAAAAGATAACAGATCTAAACAGATGAAAACATCAGTGCAGGACCTCCTGTCCCGCAAAGCATGGAAATATGATATAAATATAGAGATGGCACTCTTTGGCACAGTCTCCCAGCTTGGGAACCCTCTGTGTCTGATCTTTCCTGCCTAGAAATGCAAAATAAGCCTCTTTTTCTTTCCTTCTTCCTTTTTAGAAAGTCAGCTCCCGCACTCACCAAGACAGCAAATTCAAATTCAGTGGTTCATAGCCACTAAACGACCTGGACGATACTTCTATCAAAGAGTTGTTGTCTGTATTCTGATTTTATATAATACAACCAGAAACTAAAAAATGGTTTTATATACAATACCTTGTGCAAAACTGTTATTATATTCTTGTGCGTATGTCAAATATAATCCAGAAGTACTTGATTGTATGATTTAATACAGAAAAAAATTATTGCATGTCACTGCATATTAACTATGATGGTAACTTTTATTGAGGGGAAGATCAAGTAGAATAGAGTTCTGAAGGGAAAAGGGAAATTGTTCGGAAAATTCAATGTTTTAAGGGAAATATTCGCATCGTGCTTTTTCTTATTTATTTATTCCATTTCCTTGTTATTAACTTAGCAATATTACTACGTATATTTTTATTTACTTTAAAATCTTGGCGACAAAGCCATGTCAGTTTTTCGTTATATATGTACAACTGACGTTTTTGAAGAAAGAAAAAAAAAAAGAGC
The DNA here is from genome assembly GCA_038373885.1 of Cheiracanthium punctorium. NCBI lineage: Eukaryota > Metazoa > Arthropoda > Arachnida > Araneae > Cheiracanthiidae > Cheiracanthium > Cheiracanthium punctorium. The sequence continues at coordinate 157,574 of JAWZYV010001807.1, forward strand.
CCAGTTCCAACTGGTGATTGAATACTGGACAAGAAAGAACAGTTGTTGTTCTCGTGTCCATGGATAAACGATTGTACTATCTGCTTGTTGGTCACAGAATTTTGAACCAATTTCAGATGAGGGACCAACCACCATCTGAAATCAGTACTCCCAGATTTATCATTTAACAACTTGGAGGACATTGGAGCCACGACGGATTTTACTTGCACCAGCTCCCATTATTGTACACTTTCCCACTATCGTATCAGACAGCAGTCCAGCCGAGAGAGGAGTTCACCGAAAGATCAGTCTGAAGACTAAATGTAAAGACTTGTGAAATATCGAAGAAAAACAACAGGACATGTAACTAATTGCAGACTTATAGCCATTATAGCTTTGAACATATTATATCTTTGAAGACAAAAAAAGACAAAGATCACCTCAGATATAAATAAAAATCATTCCATATCTAAACGAGGAGTCCCCGCGGTTATCCGAAATCTAAACAAGACATTGCAAACGTAGCGACGCCCTTTCCCTTGAAGAAGAAGAAGAGAGAATTAAATTATTTTAACCCTCTAACGCGCGGTGTCCCTCCCATCCATGGCAGTTGTCCGTAGCGTTGTCATAATCACACACAAACAAACAAAACAGTTACTTATAAAGCGTCTTTGTGGTTAAGATAAATCATGGATCAAAACGTTTCTGCATGAATAAATAGACCTAAATACCGTAAGCAGACACGATCAGTGCATTAGCCGCTAGAAACTTCCTTGAAATCTTTTGCGTTCTGTTGCGTTAATATATCTCTGTTAACATCTGTTTAATCTCTCTGGAGTTGTACTTTTGTTTTGCCGTTTCCCATGACAACCGACGTTCAACAGGTATTAGAAGAATTCCTTTAACGAACTTCCTCTCCCGAAATTCAATAAGTGGATTTTATCTCTCTTTGTTACAATTACTTAATTGTTGCCGAATTCTTTGTACTATTTATAACGGTAGCATAATATTAAGGTATTAACCGGAATGTTCTTTTTGTCCCCCTGTGATAAAGCAACAAAAGTTTTATCTTTTTGTGAAGGTAAAAAATGGAGTAACGAGAGTATCGAATGTGCGATTTTAGTCATTGTTGTTATGCTCGTATAACTTTGGATAAAATTTCTGAAGAGGTCGTTCTTGTAGTTTTACGAATGATTTTTTATCTCGCCTCAAGAGTGATATTAATTAGCGTGACGTTAGACGATTTATATGAAATTTTACATTGCGTTAACCCTTTAATACGCAGTGTTCCCGCTCTGGGAACACCAAACTCTGACGTTTTGACTGCTGCCAGTCACGAAGAATAGATTTGATTTCTATAAAAATAGTTGCGGGTGACATAGCTCCACGAGAATGCTTTACTTTTTAGCACGTCATTTCCCGTAAAAAAATTGTCACGATTATTTTTAACAAAACTGAAACATCTGCTGAAAAATGGAAGAATGCGAGAACAGCTGGATAGATTGCCCAATGTAGAAAAAAGGGCAGCCGTTTCCATCGCTCGACTTAACTACCAGCAAGATGACGGACGATCGAAGCGTTCATCGCGTGACAACAGCTGGCTGTGTCGCACAGCCAGCTGTCGTCAAAAAAGGGTCTCTAGATCTGTGGCACGCGATGAACGTTTCGATCGTCCACTGGTAGTTAAGTCGAGCGATGGCAACGGCTGCCTTTTTTTCAGCATTGGGAAAGGGTTGCGCCTGAAAGGGTTAAACAGCTTTTTTAACTCCGTTCCAGCACGCACACGGAAAGTGAAGCAGCACCGTCTAGGTCAGTACTTGGGAGGGTGAACTCCTCTCTCGACTGGACTGCTGTGAAACCGTGTACGCTAATGGGAGCTGGTTTACGTAAAATACGTCGTGGTTTCAATGTCCTCCAAGTTCAAACGATACCTCTGGGGGTGACGATTTCCGGTGTTAGGTATCTCATCTGGAATTGGTTTAAAATTACGAGACCCCGAGCTAAGTCGGTCTCTTATCACCTTTTCAACTTATCCTATGTCCATGCAAGTTCATGGAAATGACTTCGGCAATTTTTCGTTTCAAATTCCACCTGCCCTCGCAGACAGGATTTCTTGATTATTTCGACTTCGATATCAGGTTCACCAAGACAACTTTAAATTTTTCTTACATAAGAACAATCCATTTGCAATTTCTGGCTGCATTAACCTTTAGAAGGCTAGGTTTAATGGAATGCCATCAAACTTATTTTAATTCAAGTAAAATAATTAGCTTTCTTCCCTTTAAAGCCCCGGTACATAACAAGGAAAAAGATTAATCTTCATTAATTTTTAGAAAACATTTATCATCGACAATATAATGATTTCGGCAATAAAGACCTCAATTAGTTTGCACTTGCTATTTTTGGGAGGTGCAGATTGCATTTTGGAATCAATTTTAGAGAGTAAAATTCATCTGGTATAATACATTCATTAGAATATTTATGCATGAAAAATAGTAATTTTCCTAACTTTTACAGAAATCGAGGAAATATTCTAAAAGCACTATCACGGTCTGAGAATAGATCTCAATTCAGTAAGTAATCATTACGTAGGTTAATTGTTAATTTACTTTAAAAGTACTAGTGCATGACAAATTTTTTATCGCTGATGATTTGTTCCATCATAGAAATCAAAAGTAATCTCGATCTCATGTTCCAATTTTAGGGAGCATCTTTTCCAAATAATATTTGTTATTGTAATGAGGAGAGAAATATAATATATGTTCTAGTACGTTTTCGGTGTGGGTTGTGGGTAAATGAATAATAAAGTTCTATGAAAGAATTTTCTTGATTTCGCATCGCCATTACGAGTTCTACATCATGTCACACCTTGATACGAAGGATTTCGACAAGGGAAGCTTTAGGGTACTCGGAGCCCCCTTGCAAAATTAAAAAAGGCGCCCCCTTTTATGCTGCAGATCAAGATTTTCTTAGTTTTTGAGCTCGAAATTGCGAACCTTTAAAGATGGCGTCCAGATGCCATTCTTACACTGCTACCGTGCACGCTATGAATGATGATTCCATCAACCGCCATCCTGCCGGTAGTTAAATCGAGCGATGGCAACGGCTGCCCTTATTTTTAGCAGTGGGCATTCTTATCCAGTTGTGTTCTTCTATATCAATGTATTTTCATCGTATTCTCCAGTTTTTCGCTGATGCCGGTACTGTTAAGAATAATCCTGACATTTTACAAATAATCCATAATTTTACTACGGGTATTGGTGAGCTAAAAAGTAAAGGCTTTTCGTGTAACTAAGTCACCCTCAAGTATTTCTTCTTGAATGACAACAGTGTAGACGCCAGAGTTTTGTGTCCTCACGGAGAGGACACCGACCGTTAAAGGGAAAGCAGCGACCCACCTCTAATATTATGTTCGTTCTACTCATCCCCCCTCCTTTGAAACCTTCCAGGATCTGCTATTGGAGATATCGTTAGGTATGAAAGGATTTTTTAGATATTTTCATTGTTGAAAAGGTACTTGACTCCTGTAAAGCTGCTTTAAGGAAGCGAAAAACGGCTCTTGTACAAACCTGAAAAAATGTTCCCCGTGGCTCCACTTGATTTCACTGTCCGTGCTGCAGTTCAACTTCGGATGTAATGTTATGTTGCGGTTCGTGGGATCACTGAGAAAAAGGTCCAGCCCATGCACAAAGATCTTGATGGACCGCTCGATTTCCTCCGTGAAACGTGTCATAGTAGTGTTGAAATGAATTCCTGACAGGAAAAGCAAAGGAATCAGGACACAGGGAAAGAGATAAATTCATTTGAAATATTAAAAAGAAAAAATGGTTTTGCTAAACAAATGTGTGCAAACAAAAAGACCATTCTGAAAGAAAGAACGTTTACTTTTCTATACATTTTCTTCTAAGATAATAAAATAACACTTATTTTAGAACATTCTTTAATATCTTGCCTATTTTTGTATGTAGCCACCGCTCAAAATGAAACTTATGTCACAGTACTCTACCAGCTTTCGCTTGCCTTCCGTACTCACTTTCTTTACTCAAGTTTTAAAGTTGAACTAGTCACTAACTTCTTTCAGTTTGTCATATCCAGTGGTTTCCGCCCACACATCCTTTAGTTTGGGGCATATACTAGCATGCAGGGTGATTTGCGGCAGACGGGTAAAATCGACGTTAGACTAGAAATGCAACATGGCTGTCAATGTTTTCGAAACATCTATGAATTGAAGACGGTGTTTATGCGACATATCGATGTTTTTCACATACTTTGAATGCACACGTTATGCATACTTGCCATAATGTACAATCACTTTTTGTTAACAGAAATTTTGTGATTAAAATATAGGAACAGTTTTAAAACATAAAGTTAAACGTTCTAATCGGCTTGTTCCATTGTCAAAAGATGTGCAGTTTGAGATGCGAAGGTTTATTTAACATTGATTTTTTCTTTTAGATAGTTTATATTATATTTTATCTTGAAAAAAAAATCTGCTCTTGCATTTTCTCAATCAATAAATTGAACATTCTTGTGTCAGTGTTTACTAATAAACATCTCAGTTATGTCACATGGAGCAAGCCTGTTGATTATTTTAGCCAATGAGAAAACACTGTAATGTCGTATGGAACAAGCCTATAAACCAAAAACCAAAGTGAGCAACAGCAAGAAAGTAACCAAGGGAGTATCCAGGACGTACGGTAACCCCACCCCAAAGCGAAATTTTGAGTTTTGTTAACAAAATACAGTAAAACCTCTAAATAACGGCCATCCGTAGGACTATTCAAAAGTGACCGTCCTTCGAAGGGGCCTGTTGTTCAGATTAGAGATTTAATATTAAAAAGAAATAAAAATAAAGTTAGAGACACAAAAACGTTATTTTAGCTACACTAAATCACATTTATTTTAATTTGCATTTAAAAAATCGGTTATTCAGAATTTCTTTTATTTTCTATCAAATATCTTTTTACAAAGAAACAATAATAATTGATGTTTTTCCATACATCTTTTTCCATAGAAACAATAATAATTGATGTTTTTCCATACATCTTTTTCCATAGCAACAATATTAATTGATGTTTTTTCCATAGAAACAAAAATAATTGATGTTTTTACATACAACTCATCATCATTTTTGACTGAAGCAAAATTTTGTGTCACCCAAAAGTTGGTAAGAACATCGGAATATGTTTTGATATTATCAGGGCCGCAAGTAGCGGAGGAAGCAAGCGGGGCTTGTGCCCTAGATGTCAAAATCCTATATGATCTCAAACAAAGTAAGAAGTGCTAAAATTAAGGTTTGCACCATGCTAAGGAAGGAACCAAAATTAAGTTTTGCCCCGGGTGAAATTAACGCTAGTTTCGGTACTGGTAGTAAGTTTATTTTGCGGTGTGGCAAATGAAATTTACGTTGCTCACTCTTTGGGTTGAAAAAAATTTGAAAAGTGCATTTGGACGGCTGTTAAGGTTTTTTTTACGTGGTGGCTACAGGTGACCGTTGTTCGGAATTCGTTGTTCAGAGGTTATCTCTCATGTTAATCGTATTGATTGCGTTTAGTACTACTGATATGTGGCCGGTCTTTCGAGGTTTCTGTTGTTCGGAGGCGGCTGTTAATGGAAGTTTCTCCGTTATACGGTTGAACTCGTTTTCTAAACTTATATAAATGAACGTTTTTATTCCTTTACAATTAAGGGTGTTTTTTTTTCAAAAAGTTGTACTTTACACGAGAAATATTTTTGTCCATCTAAATCAGTCTAGAATATGGCTGACGAAGATTGTAAAATAGTTTTAGTAGGGGATTTTAATATAGATTTCTATTCCAAAGAAGTACTTTATGGAACAGAGAAGAAAAATACGGCACACTCATGGATTACAATACACTTTACAAACAGTATTTATAAAGGTAAAGTATAGCTAGAATACGCCTGACGAAGACTGTTAAACACTTTTGGTAGGTGATTTTAACGTAGATTTCAGTTCTGAAGAAGTGTTTTTTGGGACTAGAAAAACAAACGTGGTAAGCATAATGGATTATGATGCACATTCCAAACAGTAATTATTATGTGAAGTGTAATTAGAATATGTTTGCTGAAGATTGTGAAAGTTTCAGCTGGCAATTTTAATATAGATTTCGATTATAAAGAAGTATTTTATGGAACAAGGAAGATAAACACGGCATGCTCGTGAATAATGATACACTTTCCAACTTAATAGAAAAAGGAAGAAAAATAGGGACGGCGAATGGATTGAGATACCTTTTTCAATGTATAGCACTTTAGTGCATATTTAAAATGTGAAAGTATTTCAGATTTTAATTATTATATATAGTTTATTTATTTTTACTTTTATTTTGCACACACGTGATATAAACTGGAATGTTTTCCCTTTAAATATTCATAAAAATGCATTAAACATTCGGCTTCAAATAGCTTAAGACGCCCATTATCTTCTTTGCTGGAGACTTTCTGCCAGAGTAAAATGATAACGTTCTGCTATTCTTGATTGTATTATTAGTAGAACACTATGTTTTGGTGTTATAATTCTTGAAAATGAAGAATATGATGCAAAGATGTGTTCTAATATTAGGATGTTAAGACCGAAGGGGTTAATGTATTGTTATAACGACTTCTTTATATTTTTCTGACTCATTTAACAAATCTAAGGGGCCCACTATTGGTATGCTCACTATTGGTTCATCAAAATTTTGCTATGACCACTTCTAGTGCACAGAAGTGACCTAAGTTTTTTTTTTTAATGTATCACAATTATTTAACACTAACCGCCACCGGCAACCAGTTGAATCACCTTTTTAATAAATCTTGTTCGGAGAGAATCCTATTCCTCACCGGCTTCCTTGGCACTGAAATCTCTCAGATTCTGAAAGGAATTTAAAATTAAGATGGTTACAAACAGGAGCAGCCCAACGGTAAGTGTCGCCCCTGCTAATATAGACGACCCCTTTTATGCTCTACTTAGTTTTTGAGTTCGAAATGACGCCCCTTCGAAGCCGGCTCCCCGATGCGATGCTTACGGTGTCGGGCCGCCCCTGGTTACAAAGATAAGATGGGGTTTAATGATAAAAACCTACAAAAAGATATAAATTATTTTCGTCCTATATTAATTCTGAAGAGCTTCTGGATATATTGGCCTTTATCAAGAAACGGAAAGGAAAAAAAAAAAGTATGAAACATTTTCAGATTTTAAAAAAGCACTAAAGCGCTATATATTAAAAGCGTATTATTATCCATGGGTCTTCCCTATTTTCTTTCCTTATTCCATTAAGTTGGAAAGTATATGATTATACATGAGTGTGATTAAGCACAATTAAAATTGATATTTCTAACATCCTTTTTCTGGTAATACATTAGAAATAGATGGGAAAAAGCTGCGCAGAAAAATGCACAATTCGAACTGAGCGAAATTTTCGCAAAAACTTATTCAGGTGTATTCATAATCGAAGTAGTAGACGATACTCAAACTCGAACATCAACCATTTTATTTTTCGCCAAATTAAAAAATTGCACATTTTAGTCTCAGAAAATTTCCAAATGCTATTTTTCTTTTGAGTATAAAACATTTCATTCCTACTCTGATTTCACATGCACACAATACTTTAATTAAAAAATAACCTTACAAATAATTTAATCTAAAAAAGATCGTTATTCTTTTATTTTTAGTTCAAGAGTCTGAATCATTTAATAAAGTTGCTAAATATGGCAACCTAGACAGTTAAATTCTCCCTTTTTTCCATTGCAGGGTTACAATTGCGAAATGGCGAGAGTAAAATTAGCCTTTTGCAATAGGTTTTTTTATCGATATCTCTTAAAATAATTGTAATTTCGAAAAAATCGCTTCGAGGCATGTCGGGACCCGTCCTGGAGAATTTCCATACCAAATTTGGTAGGTCTAGGATCACCCGTCTAGGAGCTAGGCGAGACACAGACAAACTAAGTAACTAACATATTACACTTTGTTTTATATATATATAGATTTTAGATGATTATTATTATAGATATGAATTGAACAACCCTGAAAAAAGATAGTTGAAAAAATTCTCTGAAGTTTAAATAATAATTGAGGAACTATCCTTGAGTGTCCCAATACCGGCAGGGTGCGAATTGATGGGGGGGATGCCGGGGATTGTCCCTGGCTGAAGAATGTAATATCCCGGGCTGGAGAAATATTAATTGATCCCTGCCAGGGATACTATTTATCCCCTGCTGGACAAATGTTAAAATTAGTCTCTGTCCTTACAAATTCAACAGTACCTAACGATTTTAACTATTGAAAATAAAAATTCTTTTATTTTTCTGGACAAAGGAGATAGTTGCAAACATCCCTTTGAAATCGATAGTACATGTCTGATGCTACTCCTCATTCTGCAACAAATTAAGACTGCAAAATGAACGAACAAGCGCTGTTCCACCGATAGCCGAATTTGAGGATGGACTTTGAATCGACATAGGAATATATGCACACACAAAATCGGGGGTCGACTTTTGTTTGAATTTAAGTGTCTTCCCAGACATGTTGGCGACTGCATTTGTCATGTAATACTTAATATATTAAGTGGAGCATTTTATGCCTTCCCTCCTTTTCTTTTTCATTTCGAATATCCCCCCCAGAAGAATGTTTTCGTTCAAATGTTTCCCCCTGGAGAAAATGCTCAATTCGCACGCTGAATACCGGAGCATTCACCTTATACGGCGCGGCACTTCTCTAACATCCTAAAGTTTGGCCCGAAACTTTCCAAGGTTGACCATACCTGCTCTAAGTGAAATATTACCAACTTTTGAATTAGTACTATGCAAGAAATGCGCTAAAGAAATAAAAAAAAGTCCAGTGGATGACTGACTGAATACAAAAATGGAATTTTCACAAAAATAAAATTCAGATTATTCAAAAAACAATCAAAATCTAGTGAATAAATGTTGTAATTTGTTCAGTTACTTCATACTGGTCATTTCTTTTGTTTAATTTGCTGTTTTTTCATGCAGAGCGCTATCTAATGTACATCTTTTAACTAAATTTATAAAAGAAGAAATTCTTTGAACACATCGCTCATATAGTACATACACCAAAGTTAGAAGCAATTTGCCTAACCGTTTCACTTACAAGATGTTGTCTGGTAAGTAAATTTTAACTGCAAACATCTCGTTTTATGACAATATTCAAATTTAGCATCTTCGCGAACCTAAATCTTAAGGATGAAACATTGTTTTCATTTTACTATGGACATGCTTTCTTTAGGGATAAAATAACGTCCCTCGATTTTTGCATAGCATCTGCTTTGTTTCAATACTTTTTAAAAGAGCTGCAAAATTTTCATGACGACAGTAGAAATCCTGCATTTTCCAGGCAACGAAATCCACCAATCAGGAGAGCTTCTCTGAATGCTGCTTTACGTAGCTAGCCGATTGCTCGTAATTTTTTTATTCTTTCGTTGCTATGACGCCGGAGTCATATTTTCGAAATAAACTTCGAAGCTTCTTTGTTTTATGATTTTTGATCAAATTTAATCAAGTGAAAAGTAATGGAATAAGTTAATTTCATATATTATTAATAGTACAATCATGTATTTCGCGATGATCAAGGACGTCTCACACATGAATAATGTTTTTTCATTACTTCAATGAAGGTACGGAACTTTATGAGACACAGAAAGCGTTTGCTTCCGGGGATACAGTACCTTTTAATTGGTTTTAAATTAGTGATCAATGCTAAAAATGTATATTTATTGCACTTGAATGTACAATTAATGCAATATGAGAAAATATCTAAATTGAGTAATTCTTATATTCCATTCGAAAAAATTAGCTATCATGCTTAAGAAGGAGTAAAAAATATACCTAGGTAAAAGCTTGCTAACATTAAGACAGTAGTTCATAAAAGTCATTCGATTTTGGTACGAAAACGTTAATATATCAAGGTTTTGAAAAAATGTTTTAGATGTCTTTTATTAGCTGTACTGTACACCAGGGTTTCAGCTGAGCTCAAAAATTCTACAGCAAAAAAAAAAAAAAAAAAAAAAAAAAAAGAGATATACTGACAAAAAGTTTTAGCAAACTGCTAAAAGGTCGTAAAGAGAAAACAGCTGTCTCATTATTGTGAAGGATTTTTTCAAATGGTTTCTCAAAAAAATAAGCCCTATCGTTTCATTTTAGCATTTTGACAAGTCTTTTAGCACTATACGAAAAATGAGACTGCATCTTTGTTGTATACTGAAATAAAGAATAAAATTGTATCATTTTTAAAGCTTACAGGGAAAAAAAAAATCTTAAAATTCAAAAATTTTGCGAAATGTGTCACTTTTTGAAAAAAAAAATTCTGTGCAATGCTGTGTTTAAGAATTTTTTCTGTAAATGCTGTAAGATGTGCAGTTCTTCCGTTTGTTTCAATATGCAGAGCAGTTAAGGAAAGTTTTTCGACACTCTGGCGAAATTAGTTTATTATGTGTACGAAAACCATGAAGCTGGTTTTAAAAGAAATCAGTTCTAACCTAACTAGCTAAACTAAATATTGGCGCAACAGTTCAAGTGGGAGCAAAGCCCATCCACGCCTTAGCGACGATTGGCTTGTCTTGGGCACGAAAGAATATGTCTAGGTCAGGTAGTCAGCCTGACGCGAGGCTCCAAGTGCTTAGTCTCCCAGCAAGCTTGATCCTTATTTTATCGACCCATTTAAGCAATGAAAGACCGAATCAACTTTGCACCGCCCTCAATGCGCTAACCTATACATTACTGTGACTCAGTTCTAACCTACTACTTTCAAACTCGAAAGTTGAGAAATAATTCAGTTGTACTTTGAAAAATATATAGTTGACGTGAAGTGAAAACTAGAGGTTTGAGTAGAAGTTTATACGCTTTATTCACTCAGAGGGTTTAATCAGAATAGGGAATGAAACTTTGTGAGCTACTTCTAATAGTTACTCAATGGCTTCAGCTGGGTTGGAATTAAGATTTCGAAGTTGACAGCAAATGCTGGTTTGGAAAAACCAAAAATTTCACTGCAGTAAACTCCATACTATCCGGCCTAATACGGCGGAAGGGTTGGTCGGATAACAAAACTATAAAAAATCTGGAGTGACTCCACTCGACTTTCTGAACACTTACGATTAAGATCATTACCAATCATTTAAATAAATTTTAATCGATGAATAATTCAGACATATATACCCAATTGGAGCTCAATCGAATGTACCGTTTAAACGCTAGCGCACTTTCAAGAATTTCCTCCCATGAGCCATAATGTAAAAGAAATCGTTATCGTAGCCCTGTAGAAAAACTATAAGTCCTATACACATCAAAATCAATACCGGTCATACGATGGTGGTTTATAGCATATATACCCAATTTGAGCTCAATCGAATAATGCACCGTTTAAACGCTAGCGCACTTTCAATAATTTCCCCCCATAGGCCATAATGTAAAAGAAATCTTTGTCGTTGCCCTGTAGAAAAACTATAAGTCTTATACACATCAAAATCAATACCGGTCATACGATGGTGGTTTATAGCATATATACCCAATTTGAGATCAATTGAATAATGTACCGTTTAAACGCTAGCGCACTTTCAAGAATTTCCTCCCATAGGCCATAAAGTAAAAGAAATCTTTGGCCCGGCCCCTGTAGAAGCCCTGTAGAAAAACTATAAGTCCTATACACACTCAAATCAATACCGGTCTTGCGAAGGTGGTTTATAACATATACACCCAATTTCAGCTCAATTGAATGCCCCGTTTATGAGCTATCGTGTTCACTCACATACACAAAAACACACACACACATACATACATACATCTCGTAAAAATAGCACAAATGTATTAAGAAGGCCTCAAACCGTGTAAATACACCAAAATCTCGAAATCGAATTTTTTCATGATTACAATATTTTCCTTACATGGTACATGTTCGGAAAGTAAATATAATAGAGCTATAATATTTTATCGACGGGTAAATATTTATAGAACTTAGGATAGGATGGAGTTCTATAAATATTTACTCATTTCCTTCTGTAAATACTATTTATTCACATCCTGCCCCGTCCATGATATTTTTTACTTGCCCTGCTCTTCAACCTGAGTTCCTGGCTACTGATCTCTCTTTTTGTTTTTTCTTTCTTTCTATTTCTCTCCTCTCTTGCTGTTTCTCAGTCTCCCATCCCCCTCTCCGAGATCTACTTGAATTTTGCATTCATGAACTTAAATACGTCATGGCTGAAATTCTCATTTTGGTGGCTGTCTGTTAGCATGTGTAAAATTTGAGTACATGACAGCTTGTGACGTTCCTCATTTTAATAACTAAGCTGGATAGTACGAAGAACCGTCGGGAGTTTACTGTAATAACGATACATTGCAGCTGCAAAATTTTCATTAAATTTTAAGCAATTGAACTAATAATGCAACAAAACACGGCAAAACGCTCCACTTTTCGTCTAAGTTGGCTATAATCTTATGCGACACCCTTGAAATGCATCTTACATAAAAAAAAGCCTCATATAATATGTTTCAGTAATTGAAAGAGGCACACATTGTAGTATTGAAAGAGAATGTAATTCAGTTTAACCATGCTCCCAACCAAATGTGTCGAAAGAGCATGTAGATCGTTGCGATGGTTTAAGTTATGCCTACGTCACAGCAGGTAGTGACCATAGATATGGAATAAAAACTGGATAGACTGCCCAGATGGCTCCAACGCTGAAAAAGTTCAATCGTTGTCATCGTTCGATTTAACTACCAGCCAAATGGCAGCCGATCGAATTGCCAATCACGTCCCACATAGAACTTCTTTGACACAGTTAGCTATGTGGCATGTAATTGGCGATTGGATCGTCAGCCCTACAACTTGTAATGAAATCGAGTGATGACAACGGCTTCACTTTTTCAGTGTTGGCCAGCCAATACAGTTGCTCTAGATCAAAGTTAGTGACCACCGTAAAATTATGACTTACCAAGCAATCCCGTGGGGAAATCGACCGGCGGAGGCGTGGTGTCATACGAAGGGCCAATAACCGATTGTGTAACAAGCCATATGTAGTTCTTTCCTGTTAACCCTAGGGCGTTGGCTGCCCGCATGATGTAGGCCGCTTCCTGCTTATTACTGTACAGAAGAAAGACCCTGGCTTCACTGGTGGCAAGAGAGTCCATCTCCTTCATTGCTTCATCCGCGTGGCGCGTTTTCAGAGTGTAGATGTCCAATATGATAAATCTAGAAAGGAGAAGAAAAAAAGTGTGTGCGTGTAATCTTTACGTGCGATTGAAGTAAAACTTCTTTGATGCTTACGATAAATATCACTGAAATTATTAAACTTTAACTTAAAATAAATATCATATTATAATTTAATTATATTTATTAGTCATGTACTTTATGTACGTTCATGTATTTATTAGTCATGTACAAAGATTATATAAATGTTATATTCATATTATTCACTGGAAATAGGAACTTGAATGTCATCATAATATTTTATGTATGAAATTATAGGTTTGTGTTAACTATACTGTGAAACATAAATTTGCTAACTTTCTTGAAAATACAGCATCTATCGTTGTACCGAAACGCGTTGTTGATTGAAGTCGGGAAGTATTTATAGTTAGATCAAATTTTTCTTTTTAAAAATCACCTGACGGCTGAGATTCTTGGTAGCGAAAATTAACATTAAAATCTCCAGTAAGAATCACCGGTAATTCATGATAATTATTTAGAATCCAGGAAGTGTCCATGTTGTAGTATTATTCTTTAACTGTTTTCTTATACCATTGTTCCGTCGGGAGTTTGGGTTTGAATGGGAGGAATGTCCATAGTCTAGTATTATACATTGTTCTTTAACTGATGTTTTCCTGTGATTGTTGGGTTCGAATGCAGGTAGTGTAAATTTTTTTTAGTGTTTTTCTATCACAGTATTCTTAAGCGTTGATTTCGTCTGTTGGTATGTTTCGAATTATTTATCTGTATCCGTGTTTTTAAACTGCAGGTTCTATCTATTGTTTGGGAATGATTGCAGCCAGGGTCCGTTTCTTTGTGGTGTTCCATCCTCGTGTTAAACCGTTGCTCCGTCTTGAGGTTGGGTTAGAATCCACGGAGTGTCCATTTGTTATTCTTTTATTTTGATCTTAAACCCTTTGCAGCCAGTGTTTGTTTCTTTGTGGTGTTACATACCCATGTTCTTAAACCGTTGTTCCGTCTGAATATCGGGTTAGCAACCAGGAAGTGTCCGTGTTGAGCCATTATTCTTTCACTGTTTTCTTAAAATGTTTTTCCGTAGGGTTTGAACCGAGAGAATGTCTTTGTTGTGGTATTTTCTTTAACTGTGTTCCTAAACTGGTGTTTTCTTCTGTCGGTTGGTATCGAATGCACGTAGGGTCTATTATTGCGTTTTTCTATGGCAGTGTTCTTAAACCTTTGTTTTCCTCTGCTGTTTTTACTCGAAGTATTATTTTGTTTAAAAATTTACATTTATCTCATTATTATAAATAACTCAAACACCTGAGCAATATTAAAGGATTACATATTATTTAAGTAGAGACAAACAATATTTATGTATCATGGCAACCAATCATTTCAAGTATTTACTCATAATTCCATTGAATATTGTATTAATGCCATTGAAAACATGTGAGTAAAGCAACGGAATGTACCATAGTGCCACTTTCTGTATTCGGTGCGTAGGCCTTGTTTATCGGAGGTGACGGGTTGGGTCGCCGCCTGTAACAACAGTGAGAGACAGTCAGCAGGATCACCGCCTGTTCAGAGAAATACTTAACACAGTGGCTCTGACAAGAGCCGGTCCACTTATCCACTGAACAGGGTCATCAGACAAGATCTTGCTTCAAAACAGATAGGGAGTAATGTCGACGCGCAGGGAGCACAGTCGACGTTCTCAGAAACGAACGCCCGAGAGCGATTCCGCAAATAATTAAACTTATAAATCTGGAAAAAGCTTGTTAAGTGTGACGTCAATATGAAGTAAAAATCACTTGCAATAGCTAATTTTGTCACGCAAATGATTCTCTCGGATATGAAATGTTGCTGAAAATAACGAAAAATCGCTTAAAAATGAGGGAACGGGTGGATTTTCAGATTTTTAAAGTACCGCAGATTGTTTTCTATATTTTTATACATGATTATGGGAATTTTCAAGGGGATCGTAGAAACGGTTAAGAAATTATCAGGCTTTTTGTCCTTGACATTGCAATGTTTCTGCAGTCATGGCGGAATGAAGAAGCAAGGGGGAAAAAGATACGTCATTTCCTTTACTGAGTGTTACTTCCGTCAGAAAAAAAAAAAAAAATCTGAGTTACCCCCTAGTTGCGCCTAAAGAAGTTTTACTTAAAAAATGAAATTGATTTAACCCTTTGAGGCGCAACCCTTTCCCAATGCAGAAAAAAGGGCAGCCGTTGCCATCGCTCGACTTAACTACCAGCAAGATGGCGGACGATCGAACGACGAGCGGACGTCGAGCGGACGACGACAGCTGGCTGTGTCCGGCACAGCCAGCTGCGTCAAAAAAGGGGGTCTCTAGATCTGTGGCACGCGATGAACGTTTCGATCGTCCGCCATTTTGCTGGTAGTTAAGTCGAGCGATGGCAACGGCTGCCCTTTTTTCAGCATTGGGAAATATCTTCAGCTGTTCTCGCAGTCTTCCATTTTTTAGCAGATGTCAGTGCTGTTAAAAAAAATCGTGACCATATTTTGACGGGAAAACGGGCTAAAAAGTAAAGGATTCTCGCGGAGCTCTGTCACCCGCAACTATTTTTATAGAGATCAAATCTATTCTTCGTGACTGGCAAAAGTCAAAACGTCAGAGTTTGGTGTTCCCAGAACGGGATCACTGCGCGTTAAAGGGTTAAATCAAGCAAATAAAGGGGTAAACGCAACACCAGGAATAAAAAATCTTCCTAACACAAATTTAGTGTGACAATTATTGAGCTAAATATCATAAAAATAATTTTTTCGAAAAGGACTGCGTTAAAAATTTAATGCACATTTTAAGAGTAGATACAGATAGTAGGATTGGTATAGTCGGTATCACATGTTCGATATGGTTGTCATCAATAGATGTGATGTGGGGCAGACGAAAAACAAAATTCTGCACGTCTCATTTGAGGGGTGAAAGTTCTTACTGGCATTTTCTCAAATCAAAATCATCTTTTAATCAAATTTTTGATTCTTGTAACAATTAAACTGATTGTCTTCAGCTTGTAATTGAGCTTAAACTTCCTTTGAGCTTCAGTCGGATTGTTATTGTTCGACTAATAGGCCTTGAAGATCGATATAAGCTGAGTAAACAGTATTTCGACATTTTCACTTCAGAAATTAATAACAAAAGTTAAAATACCTACAGCCCCAAAATAATAATAATAGTAATTAATTAATTAATTAATAAAAGTCCGCTGTGTTCTCCTGCATTTAACCGCCAAGTTTTAACCGAATCTCTCCAACAGTTCAAAAGTTACCAAGGGTTTCTTTTTCATTTAGATGAGTAATTGTCACACTATACGTTGTTTAAAATGTCCAGGAACGTTAATGGAAATAATGGCTAGCTGAGATGTTTTAGAATTCCAAGGAATGTTACATGAAAATACCAGGAACTTTACTGAACAGTTCAACAGAACTAAATTTCAGTAAAATCTTCCTGAATTGTTCAATTTTCATACAATGTACATCAGAATTTCGTGAATCGTGCTTCGCGAAGACTTAGGTGTTCCGTACAAAGGTAGCAAGTACTCCTGGGAAAAATACATAGTTGGTTTAGCCTATAGTACACGAGACTCATATTTACACAAGATGCTCCGTGAAGCTGTACTAGATGCTCCGTTTAAATTCGAAGGCCCTCAAGTGCTTCATTATAGAAAACCGCTTGAAAAACAATGGTGAAAATCAATGAATATATCTATAAAAATTAAAATTCTTTAAAATAGGAACATTGTGAGTTGACATACTGCTGCCAACGAGTCAAGTTACTGTGGACGTTCTTTCCTTCAATGTCATTCAGCCCCACCATGGATGAGTGGATACGACACTGAAGATGGTAGACGGCTGAAGTGTGAAACCCCCGAGTGGCTATCGATCTAACAGTCTGGAGTTTTCGTATGTTTTTTCCAGATGTAACGGAAATTCATATCATTAGAACCCCTCAAAAAATCATCCGACCAAGGCAAACAAAGGCAGTAACCGTGAGCAGATACCCCACGTGGAAGTTTTCCATAACACAAAACAGCAAAACACACCTTCAGTGTTCCTTAGTTAGCTTGTCGAAACTGCTTGAATTGTTGCTACAGTCCCATGGTGGTTTCTTAAGAGTACACAAGAGTAAAAAGTACATCTGCATCAGATTGGGAATGCAGGGAAGGCTAGGGGTAACGTTGCAATATCGTTCAAGATTAGGTAATCGCTTAAAACGAAGTAGATGTTCCAAGTACGTGGTCATTAAATAGTTTCCGACTGCCAGATGGATCTTTGATTGCTGTATCCTTCATATTTATCATGTACCAACAAACATAATCCTACCTATCGTGCTGTCTACGCTTTTTTTAATCAAGTAGGTTTTCCTTCCAAATTTTAGATCCTCATCAGTCAATGCGGAACTTCTGGATATCGTTAGATCTTGGAGACTGTTAGAGACTCCTGAGAAGACTTTTGGAATCGCAGATCTCACGTGACAGTAACCAAATGTCCGCGGTAGCCTTTTGCTGCGGTAGGGAGTTGAGCCCACACCAGTTCTGCTATTAGTCGGATGCCTTAATTACTTGCCCTTTACACACGTCGTCATTTGCCTATTTTCAAACTCCGTACACAAAATAGAAAACAGAAAAAAAGCAGTTTCGTTTCGAAAATTATTTGGAAATCAAACATATTTGTCATTTATTTGTTACAATTTGTTTACTTCTGTTATATTTCTCTTGATTTTATTTTCTATATATATATATATATTTACATATTTACTAGCAATGACTAGACAAAAATTATACTATTATTTGATTAGAACAATAAAACTTTGTCGTGTTCGTACCTAGTCTAAAAGCTCGTTCTTATCGTGATCGGGCAGTATGTTCTCATCTCCATTTGTGTATGGTCCCCATAGAACTTAGAACTCGAATTTCTCCGTGAATACTGGTAGTACCGATATCGAATTTTTTTTCTGTACGCGTTTTTGCATGGACAAGATTTTACCTAAATATAAATGTACGAACCTGGAAGTTGAATACAAATTTAGGTCATGTATTTTTTCTTTTTCTTTTCTTTCTTTTCACTTCGAACTTTTAACATCTTCGCTTTGCAACTTCTTTTGACCACTTTTGTAGCTGGAAGTATGCATACAGGACTAACGATTGCGAAGATAAATTTCGTTCAAGTTAAACATAGACACGCTGTATATTGCGCATTAACACTAAATAGTTGCCCTTCAACTTGAGGTACATATGTAGGTACTTTTGTTAAGCATATACTCAATGTATAGTTATTTTTAAATATTTGTTTTTGAATTACTTACTTAAAATCCACTGTGGCTAAAACCTGGTCTCTTACTGCTCGAATAAAGTCATCATGACCTCCAATATGACTGGTGACGATTGCGAATTTGTGCCACGAGTATCTTTTCAAAATACTCAACATTGCTGATGATTGATGTTCAACAGATGGAGCTAGTTGCAGCAGAGGAGATTGGGGAAGTCTCTGTAATAGAAAAAAAAAAAACGAAAAAATTCTGCCCTGTATTTCATTTTCAGTATTTTACTATTTATCTTAAGGTATCCGCCTACATAATTTTTTTGCTTTAAGCTACAATTGAGATTTTTTTAAATGTAATTTTCAGGTAAATTGTAGAATAGAAAAAGAAAATTACCCCAAAAATTATTGATAATTGTCATACATCTTAGAAAATTCGAGTTTTTATTGTAAACTTTCACTAAAATTTATCAAAATGGCTGACATTGTACATACTGCTGCATTGAATACATCTTAATTCTTTTTAACAGTGAAATATCTATATAAATAAAATTAGACTTTTGTCTGTACATTTCTTGGAATTCAAAAATTTTACAATTTCTATCCGTTTCAAGCACCCGGGATTCCGATGCGACCCTCAAAAAAAAGTTTGTCTGTCTGTCATTCTGTCATTCTGTCCTTCTGTCATTCTGTCATTCTGTCCGTGACGCTTTTTTTGTTTAAGCATCACGTAAAAGCGACTGAAGCGAATGATATGAAATTTTGTGTCATGATAGGTGGTCACTCAACTTAAAACATAAGCGTCGAATTTTTAAAAAATCTTGATTAGATTTTCAGATTTTGCGAAAATCCTTTCAAACTGCGTAAATTTGTGTTCAAGCATCACGCAAAAACGACTGAAGCGAATGATATGAAATTGGGTGTCATGATAGGTGGTCCCTCAACTTAAAACATAGGCGTCCAATTTTTAAAAAATCCTCATTGGATTTTGAGATTTTGAGAAAATCGTTTCAAACTGCGTAAATTTGTGTTCAAGCATCACGTAAAAACGACTGTAGCGAATGATATGAAATTGGGTGTCATGATAAGTGGTCACTCAACTTAAACTATAAGCATCTAATTAAAAAAAATCGATCAGATTTCGAGATTTTGTGAAAATCGTTTAAAACTGAGTGAATCTTTGTTCCCGCATTACGTAATAACGACTAAAGCGAATGATATGAAATTTGGTCACACAATAGATGGTTGCTCAACATAAACTATAGGAGTCTAATTTTTTAAACATTTTTATTAGATTTTGAGATTTTGTGAAAATTCTCTCAAAATGCGTTTATATTTCTTCAAACATCACGTAATAAGGACTAATATGAATGATACGAAATTTAGTAATATGATAGGTAGTTGCTAATCTTAATTTATAGGCGTTGAATTTTTAAAATATTTTGATTACATTTTGAGATTTTGCGAAAATCGTTTTAAAATGCTGAAAATTTGTTCCAGCATCACGAAATAAAGATTGCAGGGAATGAAACGAATTTGGTTGGCAGGATAGGTTGTCACTCAACTTAAATTCTAGGCTTCCATTTTTTCAAAAATGTTGATTGAATTTTTAGATTTTGCGAAAATTATTTCAATATGCGTAAATATTCGTTCGCGCATCACATAATTACGACTAATGCGAATGAAATGATATTACTTAGTTACTCTCTAACCTGTAATATTTTAACAATACATAAAAATTATAACTTCGCTTTCTTTACTTTGGCAACATACTACATCCATTCTGTGTACTCATACAATGCTGACGAAAGATCTTGCTTTTTTGGAAATTTGCATTCACTAACCCGTCGAGGACGAGTACTTCAGCTAGTATATACATATATGGCAATGATATTTGAAATGACGAAAAAACTAAGAGAAATTTTAACAGGGAAATAAAATGTTGCCGATTACGTGACTAAATATGCATATTTTGTTTCAAATTTACGGCCTGTTGCCAACAAAATACTTTAAAATAGAAGTAAATAATTATGTGAGAACCAATATTTTAAGTCATTTCATAGGCAACAATATTTTAAACATATGATGATTTTCAGTAAAAAAATCTCTGTTGAAAGAAAAGTTATGATGTTATAGGGAAAATAAAATCCGAAAAAAAAAGAAAATACTGAGTAAAATGCGTTTAAAATTCTCGACTGATGTTAGTTCACAGATAATGATGGGTTTTTAAAGGGATATAACTTCCGTCCCAAACTTTGTAGGATAAAAATGAAAACAGTTTTAGAAACAAAAAAATGTATAGCTCACAAGATTGGCGAAAAATTTTATTATTGACTTTTTGGCCGAAATTCGATGTTTTCAGGGTAGGAGGATACCTTAATATACCTTAATGTTTTAACTGAGGAATTGATCAATACATCTTTTTGTTTTAATTCTATTATATGTTTAGAAGGTTTGACAAAAAAATAAAGGTTAGGTTTAAATGTTTAATTTTGTTCGAACGTTGTTCTAAAGCTCCTCGTTGATCTTTTTTACTAAGTTCTGATGCATTTCATTTCTTCATTGAACTGAAGAACAGTTTAAAGAGTCAAATTTTCTGGAACTTGAAAACAACTTTAGGTAAATCCTTCATCACAATAAAAGCCTTTGAAAAGGAGATCCGAAAGTTCGCCTCCAGCATGAAATAACACCTGCATCTTAATTGAGATTTGACAGAAAATATGTTTGCTCCTGTGAAAAAAATAGATTTTTCTTTACTTTTTTATGGTCCGTTCTTCAAAGATTAGAGAAAAAAAGGAAAACGTCCCTCCTACTAAATTGTTTGGAAAATTTCAAAGGCTATTTGTTCCTTCGAAATTCATTCTGATCAATTTGACTGTTACCGACAGCTATCTCAGTGTTGCCTTTCTGTTCATGGCACTAGAAACCTTGATTTTGATCTTATGGCTGATTCAGCCAGTTGTAAATTACCTATATACCAGTAGATATCCAGGTATGGCAAGTTGATAGCTACTGTCTGCTTTGGTGGTCAAGCTCTTGATCGACTAAAGAAAAGTAGTGCTCTTGTTTTAAGATTTATTTTTAAATAAAGATCTTTATAAAGAAATATAATTTTCTTATTTTTACTTTTTAGAAACACCACTTTTGCATTTTTAAAACTTGAAGCGTAAGGATGATGTTCACGGTATTTCTTTGGTCTGATAAGCGCTTTCCTATTCATATATCAATAGAAAAAGCAAGCTCCAAGCATTTTGAAACGATCCTGAGTAAACGAATGCTTGCTTCCCAAGTGCACATACATTGGATAACATTAGAAGTGTTTCGGGATATTATTTGCTTTACCGGCAATTAGCAACCATAGCATTGATTCAATTGGGAAACCCAGAAACCTTTTAACGTAAAGATAGGTTTCTCTTCGATTCCCAATGATATGAAAGATTCACAACCAGACACCACTGCTGACTACGTCTGAAAGATTTGTAGAAAATGGGGCATTATCAAAGGGGATATTTTTTTTTCGCAATTTCTGAAAGTATATCTACTCTTTCTTTTCAGGTTTGATAGTATTGATCACACTTCGGGAGGGGGCTGATCAGAAATTTTACTATGCCACTTCCTACTGCTGTGCATTACTTTAATGGAGGGACTTGGATATTTGACTACCAAGTAGCCTTTAAATTAGTCGGGAATCGGAAATTTTGGCCTCCATACCACCCTTCTTGAGTAAACATTTACGTCCCTGTCACTAGCATGTCGATTAAATAAGTTAAATAAGATTAAGAAATACAAAGCTAAAAGTGAATATGTGAATATCATCCATAAATGCAATTTTCTATGGAAAGAAATTCGATTCTGGTTTCATTACTCGCTCGAGAAATAATGTAGAAGCGTGGAATCCCTCATTTCTCCTTTCAGGAAAGTTATTTAGGGTCTTCTTCAAGCATGACCATATTTAAGTGTGAATGACCTCCTTTAAGTCGGAACAAGACCAGCAACTTTGTCGTTGTGTTGAGCAAGAGAAATTTGCTTTTAAGTGAATCTTCACCTGATATGGACAGTCGCGTTTGGTCTATGGTTTTGAGATGCTGTAGGTGAATTTGATAATCACAAGAATCTCAGAACTATTTAATCACAAGAAACTAAATAAGACAACAAATTTATTTAATAAAACTTTTATTCAAAATAAGTGGAAGGTTATTTATACATTCTGGCATGACAGTGGTTGTAAACACACATGCACGATCGCATAAGGCTCTGTTATCAAACAGGGAGACAAACTCCACTGTTTGAGAAGGATATGCATTGAACTTTCTCACAAAAAACAAATATTAAAGGTTTCATGTATACAAGAAATTAGACAAGCAAATATTATGTACTGAAAGATCCTGATTTCACAATTTGTGAATGTACCATGTAAAAACAACAAACTTTAAAACAGTTAAAGTAACAAAAGTTTGAACTGAAAATGGAAGTTTTGAATCAATGTTTATAATATAATTAATGCCCGGAGAGGTCCCTGAGCCATTTTTACGGTAATTACGCTTGCAGATCTACACCGTTCAGACCGATTAGATTAACTCAGTTATGCCTAGTGTCCCTTATTTAGGACGGCATTTTCGCTATCAGTCAGAAACGTTATTTATTTTTCCTAGCCTTTATTCGCGAGTATTGAACCTCAACTGCATAAAATATCTTAGCATGACCAAATAGGATATTGACAATTCAATTTTTATACATAATGATTTTAAAAGAAAACATCCCTTGTTCAAGAAGTGGACATCAGAAATTTATCTATTATTGTTAGTATTAGCAAAAATATCTGGGCACAAATGGGTTAACATTTCGTATAGATATGTAAAACAATTTAGGAAAAAGCCGTAAAAAACTTAAAAATTATGAAAACCCACACCAATTTTTAATCGATTTTCCGAAATTTTCAGCTAGAAAACTTGCCCGATGGCAAATAAAGTACAGTACAAAAGTGAATAACGCGAGGACATATTTTTAACTAATTTAACTCTAAAATGCATGATATTTTTTAAATGAGCTGAAAATAAAATTCTAATTTAATTTAGGCTTATTTACGCTAGGAAACATATTTTAAAAGAGTTCCAGCATGCAGTTTCCCAGAAAAATCATGAACAAATTCGAAAAATTAGAATGTCCACTCTATAGCTCTCATAAAACAAAATAACGTATTACAGCCTAATTCTACTTTACTTAGCCCTAGTACTACTATTGTTTAATAGTTTTATATTCTTTTTCATCTAGCAATAAAAATTAGAAGCAATCAAAAATTCGAGCAAAACATGTTCAGCGAACTGTATCCTCACGCTGTAAATTCATGCTTGTTCGTTCAAAAAATAATGACGCCATATTTTTTTTAAAAACAAAACTTTATTTCCATAACATGTCTTAAATTTATATTAAATGCATATTTATACAAAAACGGCAAAATTTTCTTTTTATAACGGAAAAATGAGAATGAAGCCAATTGGCCGCAGATGCACTAATTGCATTAAATATCAAGTTAAATTAATAATCTTCGGCACAAAAATTAAGTCACAATAAAGTAGTTTCATAAATTTTACCATGTCGGTTAATTTGTAATATCTCTTTCAGATTACTAAAATTGAAGATTTTCATTTTTCGTGAAAAAAAATTAACAAATAAATAATAGATATTTGAATATTTTCTGCCGAACGTACAAATCATGGATGCAGATTAAAGATCTTTATTTTCCTTAGCAGTTCTCTTTTAAATTACGAGTAAGATTACTGTTGTCTTACTTCACGATTTTAAATTGCCATAGATACTCGTTTTCCTCGTTACGTTGGAGGTAATTTTTCAACTTATGAAAAAATCTCTTGGAGACTTATTAGAAAATCTCTTGTAATTTTGACGCTTAATCCTTGAAATTCAGTTTTCTTATTCCATGCTATTTGTGATGTTAGCATGCTAGTAAATATCAGGACAAAATTTCAATTCATGGCAGTAGGGCATCCAGATGTAAAGTGGATAAGCGTGTAGAATCTCTTAAAAAGTGCCATTCGTAAAAAGTCTAAGGCATTCCTCCTTTCGGAAGATAGTCCTATTGTGCTGTATCTTAATCCTCCCCCCCCCCCTCCTCCGAAAAAATTGAAAGTAAAACATTTTGAAATGTTAGAAAAACTAGACAGCAGGAATTGCTTAAAATTTTTCTACTATTGGGATAAATCTCCCCCTTTGTCATAAATAAAAACGTACACGATGACTGGCTAAAATGTAAATACCGAAAACATTTTCATCATCAGCACATGATGCTGTTAAGCAGTTCGTAAACAAACTACAAAAACAAAATTCTGCTTAGCAATGTAAAATTTGCTGTTTTGCAGTTTAGATTACACATTGTGAATGCTAGAGAGTAGCAATTTTGCAGATTCTAAAATTATGCATCGATTGGATTAAATTCAGTTATGCGTGTTAGGAAAACCTCTGGCTTCTTCAGTACGAAAACACTTGTATTCTGCTAGTTTATCATAAAAGTTCAGAATGTTCGCCAATCTTGAAGAAAAACTGAGTCGTTAATGCATTCTTCTTAGAAATACGTTTAAAGGTCCTGCGAGTCATTAAGATACGGCGATTTTAATGGGAATTTTGAAAGTCCGTAACTTGCCCTCTAATTAACCAATTTATATGCTACAAAATTACAATCTTTGATTTTTTGGAGCGTGGAACATTTTAGACTACTGAACCTTAACCCTTTGAGGCGCAACCCTTTCCCAATGCTGAAAAGAGGGCAGCCGTTGCCATCGCTCGACTTAACTACCAGCAAGATGGCGGACGATCTAAACGTTCATCGCGTATCAGACAACTGTGCCGCACAGCCAGCTGCGTCAAAAAAGGGTCTCTAGATCTGTGGCACGCGATGAACGTTTCGATCGTCCGCCATCTTGCTGGTAATTAAGTCAAGCGATGGCAACGGTTGCCCTTTTTTCAGCATTGGTCAATCTGTCCAGCTGTTCTCGCATTCTTCCATTTTTCACAGATGTCAGTGCTGCTAAAAATATTCGTAACAATTTTTTTACGGGAAATGACGTGCTAAAAAGTAAAGGATTCTCGTGGAGCTATGTTACCCGCAACTATTTTTATAGAAATCAAATCTATTCTTCGTGACTGGCAACAGTCAAAACGTCAGAGTTTGGTGTTCCCAGAGCGGGAACACTGCGCGTTAAAGAGTAAAAGAGCAAATTCCTCGCTCTCTGCGTCTGTGTGATACGGTTAAGGGGATATTTATATTTTTAACACCCTCCTACAAGACTAGGCGTTTATGATTTCAATTTTGACCTTCTGTCCGACTGTTGCTCCAACTGCCGTAAATATGCATACATTACTACGAAATTTATAAATGTTATTCTTCTGTAGAGTACTATGTACCCAATTGAAAATGGTGTATACACATTTATAAATCTTTTACATGAACACGCAAAAGCATTCGAATACATTATGGTCTATGGAGAGTCATCCTTTAAAGCTTCTTTTATAGATATTCGATTATTTCAAACTAAACAAAACTAAAAAGAAGGAGCCAAAGAAAAGCAAAATGTCAAAATTGTGTCAATTCCCCTCGGTCTTCCCTAATTATTATTAACTGTATAATAGTACATAATTTAACATTTATTTAAGAGAAAAGAAAGAAAGAAGAATAAAAACAGAAAGAATAAAAAAGGGAAAAGCTTAATAGATACCTGTATTTCATTAGAAGCGTAAGTTCTAACACAATGAGGAATGTCGACAATTCGTCTGAAAATGTGACATGCTTCTTTGTCTAATAATTTTGTGTTTGTTTTTGCACCCAGATCTGACAAGTATAAGCGAGTTAGGGTTTCTTCCTTAATAATTTATGAAAAATGTTAAATAAATGAAACACTTGTAGTTTTCTAAAGGAAAATACAAAACTGTCGCGGTACATTATATATGCGAACTGTGGTTATTTAACGTTCATTATAGTAACGTTCACAGCGCGATTTGATTTTACATCGGTGGGTATAAATGGGATAATTATTCATTATGGTCTAACTATTGTACATAAATGTGTTGGAAAGTGGTTCAAAGTCAGTGCATTTGGCATAATTTATGCTTCACATTAATGATTCATGTTAATTTTTTTCAGTTTCGAAACAGGTGGCTTTTAAACAAAGGAAATTTTGAAAAAACCTTGTTTTTATTTATAGCAATGAGGAAAAAAATCTTTCAATGTATTGATAAAAAGAAACGAAACTGAGGCGTAATTGAAAGAAGTTTTAAAACTTAGGAATACAATATAATTTAAGCAACTGCAATTTTCTAAAATTAAAATGCACTTAACAGATAAAACTTTTCATATTATTTCTGAAAAAGCTGTAAATGAAATTTGCAGCTCAGTAAACTAGGAATTTATCGTAGACACAAGTAAAATATTTGTGATAAGTACAAATAAAAAACGTGTTAGAATTGTTTAAACAACTTTAATTCCATATTCATTAATTGTCATAAATTTAACAATACAACCTCTCGATAAAAGTTTAGTGTAACTGAAGTCCGTGAGCAATTTTCACTTGTTTTTCTTTTTAAAAATATACGTTTGGAAAATTCTTTGCAATTCTTTTTTCAGTAAATGGCATGTGTATCAAATATTATACACGGAACATCATAATATTGAAACGACTAATAATTATTCTTCAAATATAGTATTCTGAGCATCTATATTTATAGCAACGAAGATTAATAAGTCATATTTAATAGAAAAGATTAACGTTTAGAGCATCAATTTGCCTTTTGAGATTTTGTATGGTATTGAAATTTTCTTTTACAGGAATATAGTTTTGAGAAGGTGAACCTTTCGTGTGTTTCATATAAGTCAAAAAAGGATTCTCATCGCTCAGCCTCGAGGCTTATTGCCTTTTTAATATCTGATAGTGTAATCTACAATAAAATGTCATATTTGTAGGCATCAGTTACTGTTATGCGAAAAAATAATAAAAATATATTCCTATAATATTTTTTTTTATTTTCAATGCAATTTCAATTAATTTACACTGTAACACTGTAATTTTTTTTTTTTTTTTGTGCAAGCTAGTGACGGAAATTTAAAATTTTCAAACAAACCAGTCAAAATATCAGATTTTTGCGTCCTTACTGAGAGGAATCCGCGGATTATAGGGAAAACGTTAGAGTACTTATAAAAACGCCAAAGCTAGGACTTCTTCAATCGGGAGTTGTCTTTTGATCATATTCATATATTTTCTGTACTTCTGAATAAACCTGTATACATTCTAAATAAAACTATATAATTTTCTGTTGCACAAACGTAACAACGTTTTATTTAATAGGAGTTTTCATGTATGAGTCAAAAATTCACAAATTCACAGTAAAATATGGTTCATTTTTTTTTTTTAAGGTACGGTACATGATATATATAAAAAAATGAAATACTCATTGAAAAATAGCTATTTAAGCTCGACTCACATCTCAAAACCTGTTACTAAAGATTTAACAGATGTCGCCACACATCACATGAAAACAGAAAATTCCAGTAAGCAACACGTACACAACAAGTAAAACATGTATATATATGCAAGTTGCTGTAGGTGAAATGTTAAATAAAGACATGCGGAAACACACCAGACTAATGAATAATGAAATGAAATGAAATATTGAAAGAAAGAAAAAATTACAAACATTAAGAAAAACATCACAATGAAATAAATAGCAATAGAATCCTGCATATTTGAGCAACTTTTTGCTTTAGTTAGCAATGCATTAATCACATTTTTTCTGCAAAATTTGAAAAATGTGTATTAAAAGTATGTGACTGAGAGCTGTCTCATCCAAGAAATATTCACTAATAAACTGTACGATGCCGCTTCTGGAAAACGGAAAAGTCCCGGTCTTCACACACAGGCGCGTAGCCAGGAAAATTTTTTTGGGGGGGGATATGAACTTATATGTGTATAAATAGACGGAATTTCATCACTAATCCAAAAATTTCGGGCGGGGGGATATATCCCGATATCCCCACCCCTGGCTACGCCCTTGTTCACGCAGCTTTCATGCATAAATCTATGTAAGTCAGGAAGAAGCTCGTTTAGGATGAACATCGATGCTTATGTAAAGTGGCATTTCAAACTTCTTAGTAGATGAAACAAATCAAAAATTCACAAATATTTTTGGCAGTGTAAACCATTGTATGTACCTGTTGGCTGTGCTCGCACAGCCAGCTGCATCAAAAAAGGGTCTCTAGATCTGAGGCACGCGATGAACGTTTCGATCGTCCGCCATCTTGCTGGTAGTTAAGTCGAGCGATGGCAACGGCTACCCTCTTTTCAGCATTGGGCAATCTATCCAGCTGTTCTCGCATTCTTCCGTTTTTCAGCAGATGTCAGAGCTGTTAAAAACAGTGTCTGCTTTGGAAATGATGACTGTGAGAATGATGTCATTCACATTTTTCACCAATAGCTAGTTACAAGAATTTTATTTTTAAGGAAAGTTACTATCTTGTCTTTCAGACAGTTTCTTTTTTATAAATATTTCTTACACAGTATTCTTATTCCTGACGGAAAAGAAAAAAAAAAAACAAAACATGTAGCTCGATGTCAGAGTCTTGTGATCGGTTGTCTTACACACATTGGAGCGTTCGAGAAACGGTGTATCTGACCACCAAATAACACACACACACAAAAACAAAATCTTAAAAACTGTATGACTGCCACTGGCGTAACAGGATAGAAGCTAGAGCAGAGAAGGTCCAAGCCGCCCCAAGAAAGAATTTAACTCCCTGGAGGAAAACTGAATTTTCTCTTCCGAGAGCAGTTTCGGAAGACGTCTGCAGAAATACTCAAAATAGTCTACCAATGGAGATTGCTTGATATGACTCAATAGTGATACTATTTTGGGCTAAGCATATGTCCCTGGATGACTTCATTGGATGAACCTCGATTTTTGGGCGAAAAACTCTTCGAAGAGAAGTAGCAGGGAAAATTCTTGAAGAAAGTATCAGTTCTCATGTCTAGTTGTAGCTGTTTACAATATTGCAAGTGTCCAATAACTTTATTGGACTTCCCGCTTTGTTATTTGTATTCACAATATTAGAAATCTGCTGTTTCTTCTCCAAGTTAGTATTCTGCACTTGATCATATCTGTTGTACTGTTCAGTGATACTGCAGAGTCAGAGAAAAATAGTTCAAAATGAATACATTTTTTGTACTTTCTGCGCTTACATTTCATAGTTCTTAGCATGCGTTTTCTAAGAATACGTTTCACTTTCATGGTAAAACTGTGATTTGCGCTCCAAGCAACGTTATTGGCAGATGGCTGGAATGTGAATGTTCCAATACTGAACAAAGGGCAGCCGCTGCCATCGCTCGACTTAACTTCCAGCAAGATGGCGGACGATCGAAACGTTCATCGCGTGCCACAGATCTAGAGACCCTTTTTTGACTGTTGCCAGTCACGAAGAAAGATTTGAGCCGTTGCCAGCGACGACAGCTAGCTGAGGCACAGCCAGCTGCGTCAAAAAAGGGTCTCTAGATCTGTGGCACGCGATGAACGTTTCGATCGTCCGCCATCTTGCTGGTAGTTAAGTCGAGCGATGGTAGCGGCTGCCCTTTTTTCAGCATTGGGCAATCTATCCAGCTGTTCTCATATTCTTCCATTTTTACTGGCTTACTGGCTTACTGGTTTAATGGTGCTGTAAATGAAACGATATGGAGTTTTGAACGGGTTTTTCCAGATGTAACGTGAATACGCGTTAGAATCGTTTAAGAAGGTCTCTGCGTAAAGTATTTCTCTATCTGGCAGATGGTCTTCATGCCTTTGGCTTTGCCTCAGCAAAACAAAAGAGTGATTCGCGCAATCTAAAATTTTGGTGCTATCAAATAATAAGGATTCTACCGCAAGAAAGACATGAAACATTGATTGAACATACTCACCAAAGGCTACTGCAATTCGAAGAAACAGAAAAATAGATGTGAGTTACTGCGAGATTCGTATTACACACAGTGTAATAAGCTTATTACATAGTACGAATCCAGAAGTAACTTTCTTCTATTTCTCTAACAATCCAGCTTCTTTCACCATCACGTCAGCTCACGTCAGAACTCGGATGAAATTAGACATAATCGAAAAGCTTGAGAAATTTAAAAGGCATGCAGAAGGGAAAAATAAATAATTGACTGAAAATTACAGAGAAAGTAAAAACACCAATGCTTCTTTTAACATTCAATACGTTGGATGCAATTCGGGGATCAAATTGTTATTTTTAAAGAAAGACAAATCATGCCGAATGCATCGATCAACGCACCACTTTCCAGCACAATCATATTTGCGTATGGACTACAACGTAAATAAATAGTTACACCAGATTCTGTTTTATGCGTCAGAGTTACGGTAACTTCAGTGACGGCGAGTCGTCTAAAGCCTTCAAAACGACAAAAAAAAAAAAAAAAAGAATTTACGAAGGTTATTGGGAAAATATTCCCACTGCATTGCACATTTTCTTGCTGCCCGAACTACACTAGGATTAATCCAGGACGGTAGGCATTGCCTCCTTGAACATGGCTCCAGCAAAACTGGGATCCACCTAATAGGAGTTTGTTAACCCTTTGAGGCGCAACCCTTTCCCAATGCTGAAAAAAGGGCAGCCATTGCCATCGCTCGACTTAACTACCAGCAAGATGGCGGACGGTCGAAACGTTCATCGCGTGCCACAGATCTAGAGCACAGCCAGCTGTCGTCAAAAAAGGGTCTCTAGATCTGTGGTACGCGATGAACGTTTCGATCGTCCGCCATCTTGCTGGTAGTTAAGTCGAGCGATGGCAACGGCTGCCCTTTTTTCAGCATTGCGAAAAGGTTGCGCCTCAAAGGGTTAAATATTTTACTGAAATAAAATTTATTCTTCGTGAATCAAAACAGTCAGAATGTCACTGTTGAGTCCTCAACGCGAAGATAAAGCACGTTAAACGGTTGACTGAGCGCAAACTCTGCAGTGAATAATTTTACTGATAATATTCCTAATTTTAAAATAAATGAAATATTTTATTCCACTGATAAACTGAACATTAATAAACCCAAAATTAATGTCTGAAAAGTAGCATATTTTTCAATAAACATCTTTTTAATTCTTGCATTTCCTTGAGAGACAGAATATATGAATACGATATTTGGTATATTAAGAAACTTTTTTCCACTTTACAGATTTTTACAAAATTTGCAGAAAAAATAAAGTGAAAGAGAAGCTTTACACTAATCTTATTCTGATGTATCGTTTTCCTCTTTAATTAAGCCAAAAAAAGGTACATTATCAAGTGATACAAAAGAAAGAAGAAGAAAAAAAAAACACAACTTTGAGAAACATAAAAAAATTCGCTGCATCAAATCTTTAATTACTAACTCCCTTTAAAAAGAAATATTAGTTGTATTTACGGTAATTTAACACTTTTATCAAGGTAAAAAAGATTATTTTTTCTGTTTATTTTTATTTTTATTAGGAAGTTTCCTATTTAAAATAAACTGTTTCCTTTAAAATTAGTTTAGGAGTATTGAAAGCACACCGTTTTTGAAATGTAAAATCGATTCAGTCATGCATTCACTACGTTAGAAATCAAAAGCTTTCAGGTGTTACTTTTTGATGCGTTTTAAAAATGGAAAATTGTGTTTTGGTCGTTTAAAATCATATTTAGATGAGAACTTCTAGCTAGGAAATATTATCTTTAAGCTTAAAAAAAAATAATCAAAGTAGAATGTGTCTGCAATTCGTTATACTCCCCTTGTAGGAATTTTGCTCGGGTTACCACCGGCCACGTAGCTGTACGATGATAGCCCGAGCAAAACTGCTAGTGGGGAGTTAGTTTTGATAAAACTTACAATTACTGTTAAAAGTGATTATTATTAATAATAATCGAGAGTACCGGTTAAGTCAAAGTGAAAATTAATAGGCTGTTATAGAAACTAATGATGTTTGGTTAATGCAATAATTTTGAACATTCGTTTGAGATTTCATTCGTAAACTTATTATTTAAATACTTGTTAAACACATTAACCAAACGATTTTTGAGGTCTCCTTCCCCACAGAAATTGAGAAACTTATTGTCGCTTTTTTTAGGTTAGGAGAAGTGCACTAATTAGTATTATAAGTAAAAACTTTGTATAATAAAACACATAAAAATGTACTTATAACTTGGGGCGATCATTTCGGCCGAAAAAAATCTTCCGCCTTCTTCAACCACCAACACTCAAGTCTCACAGAATAGTGGGGGAGTCCCCAGTATTCTGTGGGGAATCCTCCCCTCAGTGCGTCTAGAAATAACGATCGTCCCAAGTGATAAGTACCATTTTATGTGTGTTATTATGCAAAGTTTTTATTTATATCATCTTTAAACACCCGTTTCTTAAGTATTTTTCGTTACACTAATAATAGAATTTAAATCCTGCTTCACAGCTGTGGCTGGAACCACTGATTTTGTTTAGGTTAGCAAAGAGCTACTGATAGAGGATTTTCGAGGGTCCTCCACAACCACAGCACTGGCCAAGCCCGCGGATGGTTAAAAAAAAACAAACTCATAGCAAATTTTAGGAGGTTACTCACAGAGAATATTTGTATCCGATGAGGATGTTAGTTTTTAATTACGCCATTAAAAGACACTTAGAACTAATTAGCAAGAACACCTGAAAATTGCGTTACAGTTAAAACCCTGAAATATATCATGAAAATATATCATTATGTATGTGAGGCCCTATTAATCGTTCTTATTTCATTAGGTTGGAAAGTACACCATTATCCATGTGTCGGCCCAATTTGTCTTTATTGCTTCGTTATGTTGGAATGTACTTCGTTATCCATGCGTCGGAAACTTTTACCTTTTTTGTTTCATTATGTTTGAAATTCTGTCACAATCTGGGCATGGCACGTGTTTGTATCTCTTGTTTTGTTATATCGGAAAGGGCATTATAATCTATTGGCCCTACAAGAGCTACCATTCAATTTAAAAACTGTCTGAACGGAAAATTCCAGACATTGTGCGCTGTTTTCTTTTTTTAAGAAAAAAGAAACAAAAGTTATTTTAAAAGATTTTTATATAGCGACGTACAAAGCGACGTATTATAAAGCAACGTATATATATAACGATTTTCCTAAATTGATTCCATAAATACACAGAAAAGAACAATCTATCTAGAAATAGTATGGCATTATATTATGAGTAAAAAATGTTTTCTACGACACGCAATGTTAGCTAAATAAAGCAAAGTACACTATTAGAGAGTCCCCTGGGGTATCAGTCTTATATTTCCTATTCTTTAGTATAATTCTTTCCAGAAACGTTTTCAGCATTTTGAATCGTTTTCAAACAGAAATAACTACTTATCAATTTTCTGTGTTCTTTATTTATTGACTGTAAGACTAGTGTATACTAGATGGTTTTCAAACTGCATTTTTCTAAAAGATGTCCATTTAAAGGTTCGAGAGATTGAAAATGAGGAGTGATTTAATCTTTTAACGCACTTAAGGGCATTTTAACTCTAAGGAAAATCGCCATAAGGGGCACTAAATTGTAAAAATCAACTTTCTTTGGGGGTTTCTAAATATAACAGGAAATTTCAAATTTTTATGTCAAGATGAAAAATAAAACATACTTTTATAATAATTTTAGAAATATTTACAGACACAGTTCTCCACACTCCACCTCTTTCGACCACCTTCCGTTTCGTAAAAAATCGGACTTTAAGAGAAGTGGTCCCTCAAAGAAGTATAAACATTTGATAGCCGAGAAAAAAAAAACGCTGAAAATACTGTTTGTTTTGTTATTTCTGAAACTGTATACTGATGCATAAGTAATTACACAAACATAGTTTTAAAATTAAAATTTTAATAAAATATTCAGAAATTTCTGACTGTTCCGTTCTTTTTCCTCTTTCAGAAAGTACTTGTCTCTCTCTATTTTATTTATTACATCCGAGAGCATTTATAATGATATTCTTCATGCATTTTGAATTTGCCATAATAAATCTATTTGCTGTACTAAAACTAACCGCTTTCTGAATTTCCTTTTTACTGCAATTGTATCACATCAATGCGCTGCTTCAACGGTAAAATCACTTGTTTCTTAGCCACGTCACTTCTCTAACCTACAAGATTTGTACGTGATGTGTACGCGTATGACGTACAATGCACACGCCAAGTACTTGAACTTGCTGTCGATTTGCAATACAGAGATTGGTTTAGAATGTGGATTCTGTTTACTTAATTTCCTAAAAAATGCAAGAAAATTTCCAGACAGGGGACCGGGACCGGTCACTTATAAAGGGTTATGTGGTCTCTTCTAGAGGACCTTTTAACATTAAGTAGATAGGGTAAAAAAAAATGGTGTCTTAAAACAATGGTCGTTGGAGGATAGGACAGTTTAATAGAGGTGGTCGCTGATAGAAGTTTCACTGTATGCACAAGAAATCTCATTTTCAAATATTTTTACTTTCCGAACATGTACTATGTAAGGAAAGTATTGTAATCATGAAAAAATTCGAATTCGAGATTTTGGTGTATTTACACGTCTCGAGGTCTTCTGAATTAATTTATGCTATTTCTACGAGATGTATGTATGTACGAAGATGTGTGTATGTGTGTATGTGAGTGAACACGGTAGCTCCTGAACGGGGCATTCAATTGAGTTCCAATTGGATATATATGTTATAAACCACCATCGCAAGACCGGTATTGATTTTGATGTGTATAGGACTTTTTCTACAGGGCTATCTAGTTTTTCTACAGGGCTACGATAAAGATTTATTTTAAATTATGGCCCATGAGAGAAAATTCTTGAAAGTGCGCTAGCGTTTAAACGGTACATTCGATTGAGCTCCAATTTGGTATATATGTCTGAATTATTCTTCGATTAAAATTTATTTAAATGCTTGGTAATGATCTTAATCGTAAGTGTTCGGAAAGTCGAGTGGCGTCACTCCAGATTTTTCATAATTTTATAATTTTCCTTTTTACGAGTGGTAGATATCAAAATACCGAAGTCAAGCATCATCATCACAATCAAAATTCAGGACTCAATCATGACTTAAAATATCATATCATATCATAAACAATCATTTTATTCCCGTAAGTGGCCCAGAGGTTAATTAGAGCTTAAATGGGATCGGGAAACAAGTTTCGTTTGTGTTTTTTCTGTATAAAGGTTATTAATCTGTCAGTCCTTATGAAATACGAGACCGGGAAAAAATGGTGAATAGGCAGCTAGTTTAAGAAAGACGAGCTTTGCTCTTAAGGGATTAAATAGCGCAATACTGCATTTTTTTTTTAAATTCACGATCGCACACCCAAAGATTGATTTTGTTATAAGTAATCTGTTGACATAGAATTTTTACTAAACTAGGGGCCAAGGCCCTCAGACTCGCTACGCTCGCTTTTCGTATGAGGGATTCGGCCCTAATCAGGCTTATTCGTAAAAAAGACATAATTTCAACAGACAAAACCCGAAGATTGGATCAGATAGAATGTTACTGAGCTAAGCTACACATTGCTTGGTTCTTGCATCTTCATTGGTACATAAAAATTTAAACTTCACACTACAGTAGACCCTTTACCCTTCATGACACGGAAGATATTTTGTTATGGGAATCCGTGTTGTACGGGTCCATAGCTATACACCACCTGGATTGCGGAATCCGCCTATAATCGCTGAAAAAATTATTTGCACTCCTCAGAAACACAATGATATTTAATGTTGCCATTCAAAAGTTAAATTAATTAGAAGCTAAAGCGTAATAAAATCAGAACATCTGTTTCAGCTGTATTTTTAATAATGTAAAACCTATTGGACACCTTGCGAATTTGCCACCCACGGCGATTTTTCATTATTTGGCGACTTGCGTACATTTAAAGTTAATAAAAGCTACGGAACAGACAGAATAGCCTGCCACCCATGGCGACTTTTCATTATTTGGCGATTTACACATGCTCACAACCTATATTTACTGTTCATTTAAGGTTACCGGAAAACCGTTATCCATATTTTCATTTTCATAATCGTTTGCAGATTGGCGTACTTAACACCACGAATTATACGATCTCGTCGCGCTAGCAAATATCCAAAGTGTATAACTGCTATAATGGCATAGTTAACGCCGCCAAATATTTCTACTGCTAGCAAATACTCCAGCTGGACGAGAACCGGCTTTAAAGTAATCTGCATTTTAATTATTTTTCATTTTCAAGATATTAGTTATTCTGTTTTGGAAAAATGAATAATCGCTAATTCTAAACTCCTGTTGTCTAAGCGAACTTACTATTTGAAAATTGTCAACTTTGTGTAACACATTTTGAGTTACTTATTTCATATAGTTTTTATTTTGGCGTAAAGTTGGCGCTTAATTCTAACTCATGTTTGTAAATTTCACGCGATTCTAGATACTTGGAAACGCTTTGTTGCAAAGGAATGAATGATTTTATGCCAAATCTGGCAACCATTCGGTTTATTTTTTCAGTTTTTTATTAATATCTTCTAAAATAATTCGATTTTCTAAATTTAAATCAGCTTAGCAGGTTCCTCGGAATTTTTCTAATTTGTGGGCACCTTAGTCGAAACTCAAATCCCCACGGTTTAGGAGGAGATAAGCTGACAAGCTTTGACAGCGCCAGCGGCTTCGACAGCTGCCTTTACTTTTTTTTAGAATAGAGAGATAAGAATTCCCTCCACAAAGATTCTACTTCATACTTTACTGTTTCCGGTAGTGACTCCGTCGGTTAAAGTCAATTCTAATCAGATTATCGAAAGTAAAGTAGCACAGGCTTTGGCCACTGTTTTTGGAGAGTAAACACCCATCTTGACTTAAACTGCTGTGAAACATGTGCGCTGAAGAGAGTGGGAACATATAAAATACATTATTGTTGTTAAAATCTGTTCAATGTCCGCCATGTTCATCGATACATCTGGGCTGCAAATCCAGTTGTTAGGTGTATTATCTGGAATTAGTTCAAAATTAGAGAATCCTTCATAGGGGCAACGTAGGTCTGCCTATAGGTGAATGACCAATGAGATCTCGGTGAATGAGATATAGGTGAATGACCAATGATCTCGTAGCAGTCAATCCTATAGTCAGGAACTGAACTGGACATTAAAAAAAATTAATAATTTGTGCCTTAATTTTAGCCACTATTAATACTACTTATTAAAGATTGAGTTATTGATTTGTTTAAAAAAATGGGCATCTGACTCCTCTATTGGGAAAAATACTTTTTTAACTATATATGTTTAATAATAAAGTTTTTTTTAAAATTGTGTATACAATAAAAATATAAACAAGAACTCAAAATAGTACCCTGAATAAAGTTTCTTCTTCAGTTGCTGTCTTTAACTGATTCTTCTTTTTGCGAAGCATTTGAGACTTAAGCTCTGAAGATTGTTCTACGACTATCTAAAAGCAATAAAGCTTTAGTTATGGATTGAAACATAATTTTTTTTTCCACAGACAAGCAAATTCCAATCTTTATGAATGTTATAAATTATTGTTTTTAACTTCAAAGCCGCAAAGTAAAATTTAGATACCGTTATCTCTTAATTATAACTAATTTAATGAAAATTCTTTAATTTTTCATAATGTTTCTGAGAGTAGTCGAATTTTCCGACATCCGTTCGCTAAATCCTCTGAGACAGTTGATACGATCTTGACCACATTCAGCCCATTGATAATAGCCATGGTGCAGAAGTGAAATGGTAGTGATCGAGTTGAGCACTAATTACTGAAAACATTTCTCCTATACACTTATTACTGTCTCATTGTGTGCAATGCCAAAAGCAGGTCCAGGGATTAATTTCTAGCAAAACAAGTGACAGAGCCCTAATATTCTCGAGGGCTTATGTTCATACTCAGTGGCGTTCTGTAAACAACCGCGACCCCGCTCGACAACATGGGAGCAGTCAGTACATTCTATTGAAATAATGATAATTTTAAGATTTTCACATGTAATAGTATTGAACATATTTTCATCATTTCAAAGAACAGTGAAATGAAATGAAATAGTTTGAAATTAGCATGAAGAACTCTGCACAATACAGAGTAGAAGACCCAAAATCTGTTGGTGTCTGGACTCTCAGATCGATTCGAGGCGAAACAAGTCCTGATTTGTTTATATCTATCCACATTTTCAGTACACAAATTTTACGTTTCAATCATTATTTAGGACAGGTCTATAGTAAATTCTCACCAAGCTTGGCGATTTCGGGTAAAATATATAGAACCAACTATATGTTTCATAGCTTGGCGACTGTGTTTGGGGAAAAAAAAATCACCAAACGTTAATACTATTCAAATGTCGTTTCTCAATTTTAAATTAAATGAATTTAATTGAAGTGCATGAAAAATTTGTACTAATTTAATAATCGTGCACGAAATCGTGGAATATATACATCAGATTTTTTCCTAGTCACTCAGAAATTTAATGGATTGTGAAACCAAGTGGATTTTATTTCTTACCTATTGTAAATTTTACAGTGGCCGAACCTCAGTTGAAAGGGAGTTGAGACAATTCTTACAATTTGTCCTTTTTAAATTACATAAAAACACAAAATTTGTGGCAGATATTTGCAGCTATCACTTATATGTATCAGAAAGAATTGTTTTAGGAGCTTTAACAGTCGCAACAGGATTATACTTTTTGCCCGTCTTAGTGTTATTAAGGACAAACCATTTAAAAAACGGCTAAGTAGTTCGTTCATGATTAATAGGCAGTAAAAAATAAAAATCCAAAAATGTCATAATTTACAATCTTTGGTGGAACATAATCTGCTAATTAAACTTCGTGAAATTCTCATTATTTCTAATTTCTTCAAATATCATCTTTTATATCAGCCCACGATTCTTTCAAGTCTCGGGCTGGATCAAAAATAAAGTATTATTCTGCAGATCCATTTTTTAATGTCAGATTAATTAATTACAATGCTACGGGAATTGATACTACTCTTGCTTTTCTTTAATGACGTACTTACTAATTTTAATGAATCACTGTTTCGCCTAAGTACTTTCTTTTTAAACCTTTGAGGAGCGATCGTTGTGCCGTGAAACCACATTATTTAAGCTCTTTCAATGAAATATGGTTCTCATAGCAGAAAAAAAATCAAAATATGTGTTAAGAATGTTAAAAAAATATTCTTAATTATTTGGATGTTTTTTTCAATCAAGTTTAGAAATTTTATTGCATTAAAATGTAAAATGTGATTATAAAATGCTAAAATGCTGTTTGAATAAAGGGAATCAGCAGAAATGATTTGCCGGCCAGTTTTTCGCAGAAAATTTTACCATAAAAAAAGGTGGGGGAGGGGTAAGGCTAAAACTGATTATACTCCAAAAAAGAAACGGTTGAAAAAAAAATGTGAAAGGTGTTCCTTTCACTTTTTCACCTTCATAAAAAAAAGTGAAAGGTGAAACTCTTCAATGAAAGGTGTTTGGCCACAAGAAGAACGACTATTTGTTGTCTTCTTCTGACGTAAAGAAAATCTTTTCTTTATGCTACCCCTGTACTAACATGCTTAAAATTTATAGGGATTTTGAGTGTAGGTTAGTTTAACCCCTGATATTGTTAAGTGGCTCCAATGCTGAAAAAGTTCAGCCGTTGCCTTCAATTTATTTAAGGGTTGAATGAAGATTGACAAATATTCGATCTTAAGGCAGAAAATATGGCCTTTTAATTGGGGTACTTCTCCTTAAAGGGGGTCCTTTTGAAAATGCTGATAAACACTTGCATACTCAGGGGCCTGACTATAGCACTTTTGTACACAGGGCACTTATCAAATTTTGTGCCCCTACAATACTCAGTTTTTTAGCCTATTTCTGCATAGGTGCTCAGGGCACGTGCCCCAGGTGTTCGTGGGATAATCAGGGCCTAAGCATATTATCTTCATACAGCTGCACGAAAATCCAGGGGTTCTTCTTGACACGCAAACGTTAGTTGTTCTGGGACAACGCAGACGGACGACATGGAACTGCAAGCGTAATTACCGTAACATCTTGTTTAGGATTGGTAAAACCAAGAATAGCCACATACATATCTTGACTTTTATTTATATTGTAATGCTTCGATGCAAAACAATCGTTACTGATTTCGTTGCATTTAATCTACTTTTTATATCATTGGCAATAGATAGTGAAAAGGTGCATATAAAAGTTGAAATTTTTATTTATCACTTAAATATAAAACAACTAATGTGCACACATTTGTTTTATAATGCACAACGTAACACAGGTCCATGAAAAAAGTGTTTTGTGTAATTCGTTGTCTAAGAGTTAAACAAATATCACTTTAAAAGGTACGTCGTACAATAAACACAGTATACGGTATTGGTGACATAATTCCTGATGCGTAAAAATAATTGGAACCTTTGGAAAATTATACTACGCATTCCCTTTATAGTCTAGATTTCGTCCCATTCGACTTCCATTTATAACCCAAGCTGAATTAAAGGCGAAAGAATCTTATTGAAATTCACATGTTCATGTTATGCATGTCATCGAGCATTTGAATTGTCATTCCGCATTTTATTACTATTTCGATAGCATGATCTATCTCTACAATAAATGCTAAAACAAGCAAAGTGATTTCAATGTAATAAAAGTTACCTTCATATACACCACACTTTCTTAATTGCTCGTTTGTGATTCATAAAAAAGGAAACTTTTTGAAATAGTATTCTAATATCCATAAAATTTTGAAATTGCACTTTTGATACAGTAGCCCAGTAGAATAACTCCGTTCTCACAACGAATGTGAGGCAGCGCCGACCTTGGTTAGTGCTTGGGAGGGTGACAACTTCTCTCGACTGGACTTCCGTGGGACCGTGTGCGGTAACTAGTGCTGGAACACGCAAAATCTGTCTTGGATTCGTCGTGGCCCAGCATGTTCAAACGATACTTTTCTAGGTGCCGATCCAGGTGAAAGTTCTCTCACCTGAAATTGATTCAAAATCAGGAAGCCACTCATAGAAGGCATCGTTGGCGTGCCTCTAC
This sequence comes from Cheiracanthium punctorium, assembly GCA_038373885.1. Classification (NCBI taxonomy): domain Eukaryota; kingdom Metazoa; phylum Arthropoda; class Arachnida; order Araneae; family Cheiracanthiidae; genus Cheiracanthium; species Cheiracanthium punctorium. The sequence goes on from JAWZYV010001807.1 coordinate 199,014, forward strand.
TAGGCGCTTTCATAATGAAATGACCAAAATCTCTGGCTTTCGCAGCAGTCAGTTCTGTGATCGGCAGCTTGCACGGCCACTAGCAAAAAAATGCATATAAATGTTTAAAAGTAAAATATTTTACTTCCATAATGTACTACAAATACTTAAACGTCATGCGAATATGTATTATAAAATTCTGTTTTAAAGAAATTTCTTTTACTGTATTTGAATATAGTCTTTTTTAAGATTTACAGCAATCAGTTTTACTTCTGTAACACACTTTCTTCTTCCACATTCTTCCGTACGTTTCTATTTACTGATATAATCACAGGTGTCCGTGTTTAGTATACGTAGATCTTTGGAAGAACTATGAACTGGGGTAAAGGTCATAATGAAACTTCCACTTAGCTGGAAGAAAATGAAAATGTTGATTAATGTTGCATGGGGATCAAATCTGCAGAAATAATGTTATTGTAATAATAGTAAATAATTCTTACCTTTTAAGTGGTAATGTATAAGTATATCCCCATTATTTCCATCTTTATTTTGTTCATATCACGGAATTTTTTTTTTAAACTGCTGAAAGTAGAATGTCTTTGAAAACGGGGAGGTTGAATTTTCTAGTAATCCGTTTGAATTAACGAAACGAAACTCAGCGAACTTCAGGTATTAAATTTTTGTATATATATAAAAAATTCAGAATCTTTCTCTATATATCAAAGTTTGATTTACGATACACACAAATCATAATAATAAAAGAAAACGAAATCTTACTCCCCCCCCTTCATAGATTTTTATTAAAAGGGTAGTAAAAACCTTTAAAATTATTAAAGGAGTGAAAATATTATTTACGAATAAAGTAATTGTTTATTGTATTTCCATTGTGTATAAAAAATATTTTTTAACGCAGATAATATTTTTTACAATCAAAAAGTATTTTTAAAATAAATCAACGCCTCAATCTTTTTTATAACTTTTATAGGTAGATAAAATGAAGTGTATTCATAGAAATGAATTAACATGCTATATCCTTATTCCTTCCAACAAAATTAAAGGTTTCATTTTATTACTATTTTTTGAAAAAACTAATAGTGTAGCAAAAAATATTTTACAAATACTTTTAGTGATTTGTACTTTTGTCCCTTTATTTTTGAAGTACTATACTCTCTTCTCCTTTGTAAAAAGGTATGTTCATACGTATAGAAATAAAAATATAATACCTATAGATATAATAAAGTTGTCGTTTTATTTCCTTAAACACTGTATTTAATATTCTGTACAGAAATTTTTGCCTATGAGATAGATCATCAGTATATTACAATAGAACCCAAGTCCAAATGCTTAATTGCGACATCTGTCTTTTTTGCTTGATATTTGAAATCGCCCCATGCCAAGAAACCTAAAATAACTACTACTAAAGAGAGAATTTAAATAATAAAATCTGAAATATATAATTGAGTATTTTAAATCATACTTTAGTTCAAATAAATAAAAAAATCATTTGTAAAAGCTGTAAAAAATAGCGGAAAAAACACCTTTTTTTCATAACGGTTTTGGAATGTATTAATTGCAAATTCCTAAAACCTTTTACAAAAAACTATGAATTTCTTGTTTTTATTAAAATTATTGAACTAAAAAACCATCAAAAATAAATTTTGGCTTCATTTGCACCAGTACTTTTGAATATTAGCTACTAAAGTTAAAATGCGAATACTAAGGGACAGAACGTTAGGCTCTAACAGTCTTCAGTTTCCCAGAAACGTAACTAAATGTAGATACATTCCTCAATTTCTAACATGCTCAACAGAGTGAAAGCTCAAAGGGTTTATTTTGAATTCATGCGACTGTGAAATTCAAATGAAATTCTTAGTTTTAAAGTTGATGTTCTCATTACTTATTTCGAGCATTGAGTAAATACATGGTGTTCCGGTGTCCTTTTATTCCCTACTCATTGATCACAGACATTTGCAATAAATAGGAAAGTCGTTTAAAAAAGCATACGGATTTTTATGGTATCGATTAAAATTTTCAATGAATTAAACAAAAACATAATTTAAAGTGAGGCACAATGCAATATCAATAATTGCAAAAGCATAATGTATTTATGCAATCATCGTTCTTCTTTCATAATTTGTGTACGATCCTTGAAACGAGATCATTCGACAGGAATTTTTTTTACTTCGAGAGCCACTTAGAATTGTTTTAACCCTTTGAGGCGCAACCCTTTCCCAATGCTGAAAAAAGAGTAGCCGTTGCCATCGCTCGACTTAACTACCAGCAAGATGGCGGACGATCGAAACGTTCATCGCGTGCCACAGATCCAGATACCCTTTTTTGACGGCAGCTGGCTGTGCGCGCACAGCCAGCTGCGCGCAGTCAAAAAAAGCGTCGCACACAGTCAAAAAAAGGGTCTCTAGATCTGTGGCACGCGATGAACGTTTCGATCGTCCGCCATCTCGCTGGTTGTTAAGTCGAGCGATGGCAACGGCTGCCCTTTTTTCAGCCTTGGGCAATCTATCCAGGTGTTCTCGCAATCTTCCATTTTTCAGCAGATGTCAGTGATGTTAAAAAGAATCGTGACAATTTTTTTTTTACAGGAAATGACGTGCTGAAAAGTAAAGGATTCTCGTGGAGCTATGTCACCCGCAACTATTTTTATAGAAATCAAATGTATTCTTCGTGACTGGCAACAGTCACAACGTCAGAGTTTGGTGTTCCCAGAGCGGGAACACTGCGCGTTAAAGGGTTAAGTCAGCATATATTTATTTCAATACCACCGACAATTTTTAGGATAAAATGCTAAATATATGTACATCCCGTAGTTAAGTATGGGTGCAGTATGAAATTTTAATTTTTGTGTTTATTCAGTCGTCTGAAACTTTTAATCGATACCATAATATTATGTACTCTTTATTGTAACTTTGCAATCTACTGTCTATATCTATGATCAATATTTAAGAAATGAAAACCTAGGTCAGGGTTTGGAATAACCTTGATGTGTATTAGGCGTACCATAAAGTGATGCCATTATTTTGTATGTCAATATTTCGTCTAGTCAAAACTAATAAAGCTAATAAGACGAAATTCGCCAAGTTATGTGAAGTTTATAGTGTAGGTGCTAGATAGGAGAGTATTTTTCAAAATTCGTAACTTATGGGGGAAAGGGAGCAAAAACGTTCTTTTCACATATCCTGCGTTATCTCGAAGAAAAAAAGAGATGTTCATAAAATTGTTGTTGTAAAATACAACTCTTACGAATACATATAAATCGATATTAGAATTTCGAATATAATCCTCACTGAAAGAATTACCAGTAATTTCACCGCAATGACAAAATGCCAAAAATGAGGCCAAAAATGAGGCAATGACATTGATAAGCCAATCAAGAAAATCCTATGGCAAATGATTGTATTGCAACAGTTTACATCACAACGTGTTGGTGTTATGTTTACCCACACGCTGCTGCAAAATAATACAGCACTCTGTGTTGTAAATCCACTCACAAAATGACGTAATGAGGTTGATAAGCCAATCACGAAGAACATTGTATTATAGCAAATTGGTACAGTTTACAGCACAATGTGTGGATAAACGTAGCGCCAACATCGCAGCGTGTTGGCTTTACGTTTACCCACACGTTGTGCTGCAATAATTTTTTTTCAGTGTATATAGGATTATATTCAAATCCCAAGAGTGTATATGTGAAAAAAAGGAAGAGTGGCCATTTTTCTTGAAAGAAAAAAAAAATATCCATAAAATCCTCGCCTTTTTAAATTTTAACAAGTATGAGTCCTATGCTTAGTCACGGCTTGTTTGTAATTCAGTTCTTGTTGAAAATTTATTGGTTTGAATTTGATGCCAAAAGGGACATTACTTTCTGGTACAGTAAATATATAGATACTTGAAGAGATTCTATTCTTATATATAAATTACCGATTTAATTTAAAATTAATGTGGAAACCCTTCATAAAACCATTTGACTGTATATTTATCAATATAAAATTAAGAACAGGTCGGTAAATCATATCTTATAAATAAAAATGAAATTCTGTTTGTTTGTTTGGTTGTTTGTTTGTTTGTTTGTTTGTGGGTTTGAGTTGTATACAAATCCACAAAAATGGACCTATCAGCCTGAAATTTTGCACAGATATGTAAAATAATATAGAATAAATCATAGTCCACTTTAAAACTTTGAAAGTCCACCCGTTCCCGGAATTTAAGAGATTTTTTATGTTCTCCATGCAAAAACCTTTCCGTAATTGTAACCCCTGTAGTGAAAAAAGTGTGAAATAAGGATCGTGGTTGCCATGTGTGGCGATTTTGCCGAATAAGATGTTTTAAATTCTCAAAGTAAAAATAAAAGAATAATAATGATTTTTTTTTTGTCAGTTTATATTTGTAAGATTATTGATTTTTTATTATAATATGGTGTGCATGGGAAATCGGAGCAGGAATGAAATGTTTTATATGCAAAACAATAAGAATTGAAGATTTCCGAGGCTAATATGTAATTTTTTTTTAGTTTGGCAAAAAAATAAAATGGCTCAAATGCTGATTTTGAGAAAGTGAGTTCTAGCGGTTTGCACAGTTTTCGGCTTGGCGCAATTTATTGAGAGCTTAAGGAAATAGATTTTTGAAAGCAAGTGCAAAGGTTTTATTAGAATACAGCGTTAAATTTTAATGATCCGTGAAGAAATAATAGAGTTATTAAGGGGTTTCAAGCGATCTATCTTCAGAATTCTCGCCAATTGAGTACATTGATTTAAGTTGGGGGAATTCCGCCAAATTTCAGAAAATTGAAATCTTCTCATTTAGTACATCGGAGTAACGATGAATAAAGCACGTTATAGTTGATAATTTAAAAAAATTCGGTTGTATTAAGGGATTCCCCTTTTCAAATAAATGTATGCTTTACTTTTTGGCGGCCGAACCATTTCCCATATTGATTGCTGCTAAGTCAATGCTTCGAATGATTTCCTGAAAAAACGCTTGCAAAATGGCGTATGTTGGCACTTTGGCGAGGCTTATATTTGAAACTGGATTTTATTTGAGACTGGGATATATAATGACACTGGTTATAGATAAAAATGAATGTTGGTATGTGTGTATGAGGTTGAAAAACTCCAGCACCGTTGCACCATGAAATTTGGTTCACCTAAGTCTTTTATTATTGAGAAGCTTTTTATGCTATCCTTTTTCCTCTAACTTGCCACTAGGTGGCGCAGCAGAACGTCGAATTCTATTCCGTTTAGCCGTTTACTATGCGAATATCGTCCAACCGATTTCGATGAAATTTGGTACACGTGGATATTAGAAGACTGAGAATATTTTTCAGTATCCATTTTGCTGTAACTTGCCGCTAAATGGCGCTGCAACACATCAACTTCTATACCGTTCAACCGATCGGCATAAAATTTCTTATACTTACACATTTCAGCACGAAGAATATATTCTAACTGTGTTCCTTTTGATGTTACTCACCACTAGATGGCACTGCAATGCATTATTATTTTAACTCGCCACTAGATGACGCTGCAGCAGGCCAAATTCTTGACCATTCAAACGGTCGCTATGAAAATCAGTATACATAGCTATTTGAACAATGAGAATATTTTGGCGTTATCCATTTTGCTATTACTCGCCACTTGACGGCACTGTAGCAAATCATTACTTTAATTAACCACTAGATCGCTCTGCAGTGTATCACTTCTTGACTGTGCAACTGATCGCTATGAAAATAGGTATACATAGATATTTGAACACGGGGAAGAGTTTGGCGCTATCCATTTTCCTATATAATTTGCCACTAGATGTCGCGTCGTCAGGGCTGTCCATCCGATCGTCCTGAAATTTCGTATTCATCGATATCTGAATGCGAAGAATATTTCCGCTGTATCCGTTTTGCTAAAACTCTCCACTAGATTGCGCTACGCCGCATGGCCTTCTGCACCGTACAAACGATTGCCTTGAAATTCGGTATGCATGGTTATTGAACACAATATAAAGCGATATCCATTTTGCTATATCTCTTTATTACAATAAATAGTAATCCCCACAAATCGTAATATCAAAAAGTCCATTCATTCCCGTGCGAAGAACGGGTACTTCAGCTAGTTTTAAATAAAGAAGGAAGTTTACCCAGTTGCTTTATTATATTTAGGCGGGCGACTATGGTGGGATAGTATACATCCCACTGAGCATTAAAAGGTCAAGCAGGGGACGGCTGCTGCGTGGAACATTACTTTCCGGTACGTCCAATAATTATGAAACATATTTTACAGTGACCTTTAGTATTTATTATTTAATACATTAAAAAGCTTCAGAGAAAAGCTGCTTTTTTTCAATTTGACTTCTACCCTTCAGCTTCCCACGAGTAAGAAAACAAATATAAGACACTTTACTTTTCCAATCTTCCAAAAGTGAGGCAGAACATCTTATAGAAAGAGGAGGGAAACGCCAATGGATTCTTACCCAGCAGTTAAAGACGATTGGAAGTGCAATCTGGATAAAAGAGCTGGCACACTCTTTGAAAGATAACGAGATTCTAAAGAAAGTGTTACATTCGAAGTTTTAAGGAGGAATCTTATTCCGTGAATTGAATAGATGTTTTAATAGAGATTAAAGCTCATTTTAGCTAAGAAGCGTTCAATTAGTCTTAAAATTCCGGAGTTTATTAGATAGCATGCATGAATTATTTGCTAAAATCGCCGTTATCAGACTTAATATACACTGTGAGTCCCGTAAAATTGAGAGGTATTTCAGATTTTATTATTATTATTACTTTCTAATTTCTAAAAAAATAATTTCCATAAAATATTGAAATTTCGATATGTAAAGGGGATAACTATTTTCAGCAGTGTGTAAGTCATCAATGTAATTTATGGACAGCAACAAATACAGTAAGGAAAATTCCTGCTTTGGATCACCCAGTATCCTAAATAATAGAGCATTATCTATTATTTATTCATATATATTCTATCATTTATTCATATATATTCATATATTATCTATATATATTCATAATATTTTGAATACATTTAACCAGTTAATGATCAACATGCAGTTTTTTAGATGCAGAACTCGTATTTAAGAAGATATAATTGTTTATTTAAAAATATCACTTCATTTTTTTAAATAGAGATATTCATTGCTTATACCTCCTAAAGAGTGTACATTGTACAATTAAATTTCACAAAATTTTCAGAAAATATGGTAACAAAACCAAGAAACAAAATAGTCAAATTAGTAAGCTAAAGTTTGAGTATATAACAAAATATGAATATTTGCCACAACTTTTAGTCTTGTAATTTTGCCGTTGTTGTGGTGTATGTAGTACATGCACCAAATGTTTGCAGTTTTTACTTGAAAAGTTCCCTAATCAACAGTATAGAGCAACATTTAAAAGATCTCCAGTTAAACGTTATAAAAATTCAAAAGTATATCAGGAAAGTAACGACACAGAAGACTTTACACAAATTCTAATTCATTTTTATTTAATTGCCATGTATTTAAAGATAAAAAATGAGCATTTGCGCATAACCTCTTTATCATCGAACTCTTTGCGCTTTTGCTGAAAGTATGTATCTTTGTAACATGATGACAAACACATTTTTGTAATGCATTTTAGTTTAAAAAACGTTTGACAACACTTTAAAACTGGGTGTTAAATTTAAAAAACAAAAGAAGAAGGAAAGAAAGAAAAATAATTGTCTTGCTTACTTCTATAGTATACCCACTAAACTCTCTTGCCACCTCTTAACTTCGGAACGGCTGCTGCTATATTCATAAAAGTGTGTCTAGGTATAGCAATCATGAGCTACAGAATGAAACTGTCCATGCCGTCATTAGGGGAACAACTGCCGAGTTAAAATCCCTATTTTGAAAACGGAACGAGATAGACAAAAAAAAGTGACAGAGTTGTAGAGTATCATCTGTTTTGTACAAAAAAAAACACCTTCAGCATATTAATCTTAAAAATTGAAGTCGTAAAATGCAAGGCGTACAGACGTATTATTGATGCTTTTGCTAGCGTGCCGCCAACCATACTACCCAACTTGCAGCGGAACGTCATCCAGAAGTGTATTGTTGCTGACGGAAAGCAATTTTGGCATGAAGGATAAATGAAATTAATGTCAGGTAAGTGCAGTTTAGAAAAATTCGACCAGACAAATGCGTGTACCATGCCTTCCATCCGTAGCATTATTGTCCGAATTAATAGGCATCTAGTGCAAATTGAGGTGTCTTTCTTACTAAATCGATGATTCTGAACAACGTTGTAATTACTTTTTCCCATACATTGTGTCGTTTTTGAAATAAGTGCACTAACTCCAAATTAAACCGCCAGGTGGCACTGTAAGCGGTTTCTTTGCGTAGCGCATGGTAATTTTAGTATCCTTAGATATCACTTTTATGAATATGGCATCAGCCACTCCGAAGTTAAGAGGGTAGCAAGAGACTTTAGTGGGTATACTGTATATTGCACAAAATGCACTTTTAACGAGAGAGATGCTATCCAAGAACCAAACAATATATTTCTGTTTTAAAGAGCTTTTCGCTTTGCAAAGAGCGATCTTTTGTGAATTATGAATTATTTTTAAATTCATGCAAAATCTACCTTGTATAAAACGATGCAAAGAAAAATACTTGCTTCAATTAATGAAATGTGTATGCAAAAGCCAATTGCTGAGTTTTAAAATATTGCACATCTGAGGGGCTACTTCCTTTCCCTAAACGTTATTGACATATAATATCTCGTTCAGAATCGTAACTGTTGTTATACAAACTGCATCGATTTTGTGAACTACGAGATCGACATATTTTATGGGGCAGAAAAGGTTAGCCTAAGTTTACTCCTATCAGCAGTAAGTTGACTGATACACGAAGACGCTGCAAAATTTCACTCAGGAAAACTATTATTTATGGATGAAAGTGAGAGATGGTGGTACATGCGGGGTCAAATGCAACTGAATGTTTGTGGAAATCTCTACCAGTCACAACGAGCAAGATTCATATTATGTACATGCAAGATATTATTATAGTGCTTGCTTATTCAATTCTGGTGGTATATGTTTTAAATAAGCTGGATGAAGTCAAATTAATCTAAAATGAATTTTTATGTATTTGTGAGTGTTGAATTTTACAGAATTTTTTTTTATGGATATCTCCTTTCTTCTTTGAAATTACGAGATATGTGAAAAGAACGTTTTAGACCCCCCCCCTATCCCCCATAAATTATAAATTTTGGAAAATGCTCTCCAATCCAGCATCTACGCTAAAAAACTCACACGCGTGCCAAATTTTGTATTATTTATTAGCTTTCGCTATTTATTAGCATAGTTTTTTCTTGGCAAAATATTGACGTACAAAAAAATGAATAGAACTTTCAGGTAGACCTAATATAAATCAACTTGCGCAGATCGAGAACTTCTACTTCCAGAGCACTCTGATTTCCGATTAAATAGGGATTTTTCCTTGGGATACTATATATTCTTAAATTTAATGTATAAACAATAATTGTAAGATACACAGGGTCATCATAATTAAACATCCCTTATAAATAGCATTCTGCATTTAAAACGGCTCAAGATCACCACCAACTTAAGCGTATGGACTTTGCACGACATGCTCCCAAGAAACTTTTTTAACCCTTTGAGGCGCAAGCCTTTCCCAATGCTAAAAAAGGGGCAGCCGTTGCCATCGCTCAACTTAAATACCAGCAAGATGGCGGACGATCGAAACGTTCATCGCGTGCCACAGATCTAGAGACCCTTTTTTGACGCAGCTGGCTGTGCCGGTACAGCCAGCAGTCGTCAAAAAAGGGTCTCTAGATCTGTGGCATGCGATGAACGTTTCGATCGTCCGCCATCTTGCTGGTATTTAAGCTGAGCGATGGCAACGGCTGCCCTTTTTTCAGCATTGGGAAAGGGTTGTGCCTCAAAGGGTTAAAAGCGAAATTACAATTTATGTCTGAGTGTAGGGGGGGGGATTTCTATAATTTAAAAATACATTAAATATTTTAGTATGTTTTGGGCAATTGAAGTATACTTTACACTTATTTTTATCTATCGTGGACTGTTTTTTTTTTTTTTTATTTTTTCACGGCTGCCCTTTTTTCAGCATTGGGCAATCTCTCCAGCTGTTCTCGCATTCTTCCATTTTTCAGCAGATGTCAGTGCTGTTAAAAATAATCGTGACCATTTTTTTACTGGAAATGACGTGCTAAAACGTGAAGGATTCTCGTGGAGCTATGTCACCCGCAACTATTTTTATAGAAATCAAATGTATTCTTCGTGACTGGCAACAGTCAAAACGTCAGAGTTTGGTATTCCCAGAGCGGGAACACTTCACGTTAAAGGGTTAAAGAACTTAGCTCAAAAAAATGTCCACTTATCTCAAAAACAAGGTGGCGCTTTGCATAGAAAACTGGTCAATTCAGCTCATAAAATGACTCAAGCTTGTATATAAATGAGTTAGAAAACTATTGAATACATGTTGATGTTCCTCGTCATTTCGAGTTAATCATTTTCAATTGTTGGGTTTTCTGTTTTTTCATGCAAAGCGACACCTAAACTTAAAAAAAAAAAAAAAAAAAAAAAAAAATCCGCGCATTTTGTGTAGTGTCTATGTGTTAGAGTTGGTATCAATCCACTCTCCCGTTTCAGAAAATATTGCTGTTTATAGAAGAAATTTAACTGTAACTACTCTGTACATCAGGGCAGGCCGATTTTTTTGCATATCACGTGCTAAATGTTTTCATAGACGAGCTCCAAATGAGCCAAGCAACTCAAGCAGCTGTTTATTTTTTTAACGTTCACGAGTAGATTTGGAAGATATGAATATGGGTAGACTTTAGTTTAGGGAAGGAAGAGTAATTACATGTGAGCATGAGACTGAAATTGCGGCCCTGAAGAAAATAATTCTAAGATTAATATTTCGAAAATATTTACTAGGGGATCAGTCTGTTTGATTTTTATGACAGTTTATTTTGAAATGTAAAAATGCTTACTTTTAATGCATATCGTAATTTATAAGTAATGAAATATTTTAGGGCATAAAATTATTTCGAAAGTATTATATCTGGCTGAAAACAATACGTAGGCGCAAACATGGGGTCTGCCACCTGAAATTATTAAATGCGCTAAGCTTGGCGCATGCGTCTCGATCTGGCAGCCCCTGCTGTACTTCATAAATTATTGCTTTCACGAATATGTGCTACCAACTACTTAAATAATTTACTGAACGCAATGAAATGGCCCTTTATAGTCATAAAAGTTTCTTTTCCATACTTGAAGACACCCCCCATCACATTTTAAAAATAATTTTAATCACTTTTTATCCCTTATTTTATTAAAGACCAGCAAACCTAAACAAGTGCTACTTTGCTCACGTCAGAGCCACCTGTCAAAGTAATAAATCAAATGATTATTTTTAAGGGTCATTAAATAATTTATTTCGCAACAATTGGGCACAAAGAAAAGAATTGACTGCCCAATTGACTAATGAGATGAATATGCAAAATAAATGCCGGCAACGGCTTGCCTCTTTAAAGTATTACGCACCTCAGGGGCTACGCTTATTTTGACATTTAATATCTCCTCCAGAACCGTAACTGATACATAATAGATTGCATTAATTTTGTGAGTTATGGGGGGAATCGGCACATTTTATGGGGCTGAAGATTATGGCTATCGTGTGAGTCGACTGAAACACGACGCTGGAAAATTTAATTCAGGATTGTTATTATTTATGGATGAAAGCGGGAGACATTAATGAATGTTGTGTCATACGCAATTAAAGTTTTATTGAAAGCCTTATCTGAAATCATGGGTACAACTTAAGTAAATGACAGTAACGTAATTAAGATACTCGCTTATTAAGTTTTCATGCCCTACATTTTGAATAAGATTAATTAGATTAATGAATGTTAGGATATGTGGATGTTGAGGTATTTGATACAAATTCTGTATATAAAATTTCCTCGCGATGAAATGTTAAAGTATCGCAACATCTTTAAAAGGGGTTTGACTCTAGACATTATCTCTGGTGGTTATTAACATTTATACGTAAAACCTTTCTGAAGTTTGGGCGGTTTTCTCCAGATGTAGCGGGGATTCGCATTAAAAAAATCCCCCGCCCAAGGCACCTTTCACCTAGGCAGATGCCTCTCGTGTACGCTTGCAGTAACACCAAAACTCAATTAAAAAAAATTAGTAACACGGTCCCGCCTAGCAAGAAAAAAAAAGGATATATATATATATAACGAATAAAGAAATCAGAATCTGTGTTAAGTTTTAATTGCTCATAAAAATAAGCTATTCATACTTTTCTTCATGGTTTTGATTTAGTGGAAACTGTACACAGAAAGAGAGATATTGCACCACACAAGTGTTTTAAAAAGCCTTGCCATAGAGACCATTGCAACCAGATATCCACCTTCCCATTGGCTGCACATTTTTACCGACGGATCCCAGTTTGACTGCCATTTTAATGTTGGGTTTGATGTTTTCTCTGACGTTTTTTCATTTTATGGTTTTTCATTTTATTTTCATTTTATGCAGGTTATGTTGGTACCTCCTTCGACAGTGAAGTTATAGCGATGTGCATAGCTTTGAAGCAACTATCAGCTATTCTTTGTAAGTTTTCAAGGGCAGCCATCCAGTCAATTTCTACTGTTGAGCACCCACGAACACCTGAAATTCACCAATGTCAAGAATTCGTGAGAGCTCTCGCTTTGAAGGGGAAGCAAATTGTTCTCCAGTGGGTGACCGGCCATTGTGGCTTATGGGGCAAGGAGCAAGCAGACTCACTTGCAAAGAAAGATGCAGGCCTACTACAACATCCTGCCACATCCATCGCGTTTTGGAGGATTAAACTGTTTGCAAAGCATCTTTCTGCTTCTAATGCCTCTCGAGATCCACAGACTCGTATAGCCCCAACACACTGGAGTAATTTAGGCTCTTCTCTTGTTCCTGATTTACCAAGACGAAATGCAGTTGCCACTTTCCGTCTAACAACAGGACATGACTGCCTGGCCTCTCATCTGAAGCGCTTGGGCATTTTTACTGATCCTACTTGTCCACTCTGCGCAAGGCCATCTTGGGCCATCTTACTTCGTTGTACGCAGAATATTTTTAGCGGTATTAAAGTCTTAAAGTTGCATTTCGATTAAAATTTTGCCGTAATGAAAAACTTGTTATTGAGAGACTTCATTATAGGGAGATTCTAATCTACAGCATTATACATAAAAGTATTAACATTAAACCATGAAGAAAGTTTTCCTTTTATTTATTTTTTTTCTCCAATGGCCAAGCAAAATACAACGAACCAAAGAACTAAAGGTTACAACTGCAGAGGAAGTAAACTGCAGAACAATAACAGACCGAAGTCATTGCCTAAGAAGCTATCTTGCCTCCCAATATCTCGCTTCCTCCGTTGAGCAGCGAAGATCCCCACAAAGGGTCAGATGGTCCCTGTCCATTACTTCTCCAGAGCCGCAGAGCAAGGCCAGTCTCGAAATCGCTCGACTTAACTAGCAGCAAGATGGCGGACGATCGAAACGTTCATCACGAGCCACAGATCTAGAGACCCTTTTTTTATGACAACTGGCTGTGCGCACAGCCAGCTGTCGTCAAAAAAGGATCTCTAAACCTGTGGCACGCGATGAACGTTTCGATCGTCCGCCATCTTGCTGGTAGTTAAGTCGAGCGATGGCAACGGCTGCCCTTTTTTCAGCATTGGGCAATCTATCCAGCTGTTCTCGCATCCTTCCATTTTCCAGCAGATGTCAGTGCTGTTAAAAATAACCGTGCCAATTTTTTGACGGGAAATCACGTGCTAAAAAGTAAAGGATCCTCGTGGAGCTATGTCACCCGCAACTATTTTTATAGAAATCAAATCTATCCTTCGTGACTGGCAACAGTCAAAACGTCAGAGTTTGGTGTTCCCAGCTCGGGAGCACTGCGCGTTAAAGGATTAACATACAAATGGCACATGGATGCATGTCCGCATTATTAATTCCCCCAACAGAGAGCGCTTCTATACAAACGTCTGTCTGCGTTAATAGCTTGCGCTCCGTGCTAGCTATATAAATCAGTCTCACTTTCGTTTGACTGCTCCTTATGTTAAAAGTTTTGTAATGTTTGCTTAAATAACGGTAAAAATCTGTATCTGAAATTTCCTGTATAGCGAAATTTTCTGCTGCACCTAAGCGAGTTCGTTATAGAGAGATTCTGCTGTATACATATAAATTTTATCTTCAGCGCCTCAAAAACTTTGTCTTATCTTCGATGTTTCTATTACAAACCATCACATTTCTTTTCTCTATCAATTTCATGATTTTGACCCTTGTTTATTCTGCGAATCAAACTTCGGCATTCTATGGGGAAGTAGAGTGAGTTTAGAAATTGAGAAATGCGCATCAGTATTTAGCAGCGTTACTAGGAAACTGACCATCATGCTGCTGTTTACGTTGAATGCTCGAAATGTCCCTTTTAGTTTTAAGAAAAAGAAAAAAGTGTCTGCACTCTGCAGGCGTAAAAATAGGTTAATAGTGCTAAAAACTACAAGGACGAGTCAAATGAAAGTGAGCCAACCCCTCCTGCACAAGAATGGTTCGGTCCATCATCTGCGACGCACACGCATAGCACAGAGACATCCCTCATTTATGAAAGTGACGCGAAAGTGTGAGGTAAAAGTTCTTTAAGGCGCTCATACATTGGGTTGAAGACGGTAGCATGACATAATGGACGCTCCAAAAGAGGAACAGCGTGGTGTGGTCAGGTTTTTGACAGCTGAAGGGGTTTCCCAACAAGAAATTAGTCGCCGTATGACTGCCGTGTACGGTGAACATTGCATCTCATTGGCCACTGTGAAGCGTTGGAGCAAACGGTTCAGAGAAGGACATGAAAGTTGCAAAGACGATCCAAGACTGGGCCAAAGCCACCTCGCAATCACCCCCCCCGACAAAATTGCACAGGTTGATGAGCTGATTCGACAAGCAGCCATACAGCCAAGATTTGTCGCCATGCGACTTTCACATTTTCGGGAAACTGAAAAAAACATCTCAAGGGTACCAGATTCGTGTCGGACGCCGCCGTGAAGGAGTCAGTTACAGACTTTTTGAATCAGCAGCCTACGGAGTTTTATGAGACGGGAATCATGCGGCTCGTTTGTCAATGGGACAAATGTCTCAATGTTCATGGAGACTACTTTTAAATAAAGTACTCTGTTTGTCATATATTCGCATTGGCTCACTTTCATTTGACTCGCCCTCGTATTTCAGAGGTAGTATGTAGTGAGTCGGTGCATTGTCCTGAGACTAAGAGACTGAAGAAGGTACACAATCAGAAATTCCAGCGTCCATTCAACAACGTACGTAATCCATGTAAACGATGAGTTGACGTGCTGGTTTATTATTTGTAATCTATGAAACTGTGAAATTGTGGAATTAAAATAAAGTTCTTCGTTTGGATATAATGCTAGTTGCGTACTACATACATATTTGTATGGATGCAGGATGCCCCAAAAAGACTGGATTATGCTTTTATTAATTAAATATTGATCACAGACATATGCAATATATTACACAGATAAGTGAAAAAAAAATGTATCAATTTTTATAACGTCGATTAAAATTTTCAGGAGATTAAATGTAAATTGTACAGAAAGGTTCGAAAGTTGTACGCAAACAATCGATATAGAAGAACAACTGGGTAGACAGCCCCAACGCTGAAAAATTGCAGCCGTTGTCATCACTCGATTTAAATACCAGCAACATGTCGGTCGATCGTTTTGGTCATTAAAATGTTTTTTTGGCTCTGTGGTACATGTCTGGTGATTTGTTCATCTGCCATGCTGCTGGTGGTTAAATCGAGCGATCGTAACGTGTGCAGTTTGCTAGCGGAGTGCAGTCTATCCAGCTACTCGTCTACTATATCAATGGGGGTCGTTGTTATCGTAAGTAGAACATTCATTTTCGGGAGTACTTCGTTTCAAGAACCCGCTTATAAATCCCCGTCGATTAACGTGAACAACACATTGACCGCTTTTAGTGTCTCAGAGAATAGTCCAGCCATTTGGTAGTTTTACTTGGAAAGTTTTCCGGGAGTTTTGAAAATGGGCAAATAGATTTCGATGTGCTCTTTCCGAATTTCAACTTTGTCCCCTCGTATCTTTGCCGCTCGCGCCGCCATATTCGAAAAATGGCGCCTAAAAGCAGTTTTTTGACAATATCTCCTTTGCAACTCATTTCTCGAAAAAAACAATTACAAAAAAAGAAACTAGGGAAAATTTACTACAATTTATGTAATTACTTTTTTTCTTAAAATCAATAGTTTTGGCGTAAGAGCGCCGCAAAGTGAAGTTCCGTATGCGTTTTGGCCAAAAATCTCATTTCCACACCACCTTGTGAGGTAGAGTAATCGGCGCGTTTATTTATTTATTTATTTATTTATTTTAATCGTGGTATCCCCAGTAGGCCTAATCCACGTGCAGTTAAGTAACGCAAAATTTAGTGCATTCTCCTTCGCTTCGCTGTTCTTGTTGGACCAGGTGTTGGGGATTCATTGTCCCTAATACCGATCGAAATATCACAGTGCATCGCAATCCTCTTCGTCCTTCTTATCAGTTTCATCGCAATCCTCTTCGTTCTTGATTTCATCATACATTTGTTCGAAAATAGTCTCCGATTCTTCCTCTTCATCGCTATCTTGTAATGGAATCTGTGAGTTATTCCAGGTACCATTGCAATTCGTGCATATATCGGAGAACTTTAACGGAGCGCTTTGCGTTACCTACTCGGTGTGACGTCACAAGTAAGCGCTGCGGCTTTCCTCTCTAGGGGGCGTTGCATTAACCCAGACTTTCTGATCCACAGGCTTTCTGATATCTCTTTCTGTATTTGCAAGAAATAAGTTTTAACAAGCTTTCCGGAGCTGGGGGCTCGAATGTGGTGACAGGAATTAGCCAGTCCTTGCATCTTTTCCACCCCCATTGCTCTGCATTTTGTTTATTCCTATACCACTGCTGAACCTGATGGATAGGTTCGGTACGAATGTTGTCTTACTGCTCCTTCTGTTGGTGGTAGCGACGCAATATTAAATTTATTTTTATATCCTGATGTTGTGAAGGATGCATATCTATAGTTGTTTAAAGATATACTTTTCTTACTTTTCACGTTACTGTAACTCTATAATTCAAGAAGGAAGCGTTCTCCAGCTTTAGCAATGATCTCTGGACCAGCATTTGGATTTTTGAATACCTGGATAACGTCGTTTAAATGTGGATTTTGTCACAGTACATTAATAAATTTCATTTTTGCTTGATTAAAAAACGTATTTATGAATTTGCGAATTCCTTATGAGGAAGAACGGCTTTTTTGTGTCTTTTAAAATGAATGAACAGTTTTTATGCGTTCCGTGCACTTAGTAGCAAGCTTTGAATTTTCATAAACAAGGTAAGAAACAAGTGTTTCTTTTTCAACAATAGTTCAACAATGTAATCTGTATATGAACAGCGTTTTTGAGTCACATTTTCGCACTCATTGTTTCTAAACAACGTGTGTTATAGGATATTTTAAAACAATAGCATTCTTCCGAAATGCACATTTCAGTATCAGTTTAATGTAGACAGCTAAAATGTCCGCAAATTTAATGTTCTTGGGCCTCGCTGCCGCAGAGACTTATGGAGTATACATGCTGTCCAAGAAAATCGGTTTATTTTCCACGTACGCATCTACTGACGGACATTTTCTGCTCAGTCATACTTATTCGACGTTCATAAATGATCTGAATGATTTTTACAACTATCTTCCATATGAATTTTCAGAAATGGAACAAATTGAAGAACCGGCTCAGGGATTTCAAATTGAAGAAATAAATGCGGATTTCTATGATGAAGAACTGTTCGTCGGAATAAATAAAACTCCTATGATTGAAAAAAAACTTGAGGAATATTCTGGTGATATTTGAAGAACCTCAGTAGCAGTTCCTGTCGAACAGACATTTCCAAAACAATTGGCAATAACATATACGGCTGAACTGCAGGCATCGCCCTTTTGTGACGAAAATGTTCCACAGATGGATAATGAAGCCGGTAGCATCGTTGATGATAGTTGTGAGACAGTTAATGTCCCTGTAAAAAGAAAAAGGGGCAAACGGATTAAAAGGTTTTTTCAAAAACTTTGCTGCTGTGGATGCGCCAGAAAAGTACGTATTTAAGGAATGATGTCAGATGCAGCATGAACTAAGACTAATCAATGCTGCAAATCACAATTCAAGTCTGTTCAAAACCACCCAATTTCTTTCCTGTCACAAAATGCACGAACTGTTTCAGAACTCATGAAATATGTAGGCTGAAACATCGAACTGTTTTGAACTTTTAGATGACACGTACTGAGTCAGAAACTAACTTGAAAGATATCATTTCAAATGGAGCCTGAACTCTTGTTCGGACTAAAGGCTCATACTGACTATAAGTCAAGCAGGAACTCGCTGTTAATTCAAAATGTCAGCCTGAAATAATACAGTGTTTCGAACTTTAGGTCTGACTAAAATAGGAGTCTGCCTTGAACTTTTTTCTGAAAATCTTTGACGGAATCAGACAACCTAATGCTAGAAGATCAGACTGTTTCCATCTGATAGCTGAGGTTTGACTAATCATATACGAACTCAAATCGTTTCTTTTTAAATCCAGATGGAATTTCTTATTTTGAGCATGTGTTTAAAACCTTTCTCACACAGCAAAAGGGGCAAGCTATTAATGAATTTGCACAACATGAAAGCTGAAATGCCTGACCGATTCTAACTGCTAAACAGACGAAGACTGAATCAAGAACTCTTTTGAAAAACTAAGCCTGAAACAATCCACCGTTTCGGACTTTTGGCTTAGGTTACACAACAGTCTATTTCAAACACCCCTCTTCATATTCTTTTTACAGATTATAATACATTAAGGAGCGTTAAGTCAAAATGAACGAGTTGTTTTTGAACTTCCAAAAGTTCCCACCTGAAACACCAGTAAGTTTTGAACTTCGAAGCTGAGATGGGTTCCGAGTCAGAAACGAACTCCACTACTTTTTTTCTCAAATCGAGCTTGAACTTCTTAGTAGTTCGGACTGTAAGCTCATACTGATTACGAGTCAAGTACGAACTCTATGATTTCAAAGACTAAACCTTCTGTGTTCCGGACATTAGGATTAGAATGAATATGAGTCTGCTTTGAACTCTGTGCCTTTCATACTGTATACTTAAAATACTATCTTTTGGAAATAAAGCAAAATTTTTGACAGATAAAATGCCTCATGCATTCATTCTCATCTTGTTTAATTGAGTCTGTATTAGTTTTTAAGCAAAAAAAGGGTGTGTGCGTGTAATCTTTACGCGCGATTGAAGTAAAACTTCTTTGACGTTTACTACACATGTCACTGAAATGATTAAACATTAACTTAAAATAAATATCACATTATAATTTAATTATATTTATTATTCATGTACTTTACAAAGATTATATAAATGCTATATTCATATTATTCATTGGAAATAGGTACTTGAATGTCATAATTTTTTATGTATGAAATTATAGGTTTGTGGTAACTATAATGTGAAACATAAATTTTACTCTCTAAATTAGCTAATTTTCTAGAAAATACATCATCTATCGTTGTACTGAAACGCATTGTTGATTGAAGTCGAGAAGTATTCATAGTTAGATCAAATTTTTCTTTTAAAAAATCAACTAACGGCTGAGATTCTTAAGAGCTAAAATTAACATTAAAATCTCGAGTAAGAATCATCGGTAATTCATGATAATAACTTAGAATCCAGGAAGTGTCCAAGTTTTAGTATTATTCTTCAACCTTTTTTCTTATATCACTGTTCCGACTGGAGGTTGGGTTTGAATGGGGGAATGTCCATAGTCTAGTATTATACTTTAACTGTGTTCTTTAACTGATGTTTTCCTCTGTTTGTTGTGTTCGAATGCAGGTCGTGTACATTTTTTTGTGTTTTTCTATCACAGTGTTCTTAAGCATTGATTTCGTCTGCTGGTAGGTTTCGAGTTATTATTCTGTATCCGGGTTTTTAAACTGTAGGTTCTGTCTATTGTTTGGGATTGATTGCAGCCAGGGTCCGTTTCTTTGTGGTGTTCCATCCCCGTGTTAAACCGTTGTTTGCTTTGTCTTGAGTTGGGTTAGAATCCACGGAGTGTCCATTTGTTATTCTTTTATTTTGTTCTTAAACCGTTTGCAGCCAGTGTTTGCTTCTTTGTGTTATTACATATCCGTGTTCTTAAACCGTTGTACATATATGATTATAAATATATATATCACTAGGGGCCAAGACCCCTAGACTCGCTACGCTCGCTTTTCGTATGAGGCATTCGGCCTCTAATAAGGCTTATTCGTAAAAAAGACATAATTTCAACAGACAAAACCCGAAGATTGGATCAGATAGAATGTTACTGAGCTACACATTGCTTGGTTCTTGCATGTTCATTGGTACATAAAAATTTAAACTTCACACTACAGTAGATCCCCTCCCCCTCATAACACGGAAGATATTTTGTTAAGGGAATCCGTGTTGTACGGGTCCTGAGCTATACTCCACCTGGAGTGCGGACTCCGCTTATAATCGCTGGAAAAATTATTTGCACTCCTCAGAAACACAATGATATTTAATGTTGCCATTCAAAAGTTATATTAATTAGGTGCTAAAGCGTAATAAAATCAGAACATCTGTTACAGCTGTATTTTTAATAATGTAAAACCTATTGGACACCTTGCGAATTTGCCACCCATGGCGATTTTTCATTATTTGGCGACTTGCGTACATGTAAAATTAATAAAAGCTACTGAACAGATAGGATAGCTTGCCACCAATGGCGACCTTTCATTATTTGGCGATTTACACATGCTCACAACCTATAATTACTGTTCATTTAAGGTTACCGGAAAACCGTTATAAATTTTTT
This sequence comes from Cheiracanthium punctorium, assembly GCA_038373885.1. Classification (NCBI taxonomy): domain Eukaryota; kingdom Metazoa; phylum Arthropoda; class Arachnida; order Araneae; family Cheiracanthiidae; genus Cheiracanthium; species Cheiracanthium punctorium. The sequence continues at coordinate 219,960 of JAWZYV010001807.1, forward strand.
CATTTACACTCATGTCCATAAATTAAGGATAATTCAGAATCACACAGAAATTGATCTCTAAAATAAAAATTTCACCTGTGGAATGATCACACACATCTTGAAGAAGAATATGCAAATTACAGGAAACCACCAGATGGCGTGGATGGTACGTCACAATGACGAGAGTGTAAGAGAGGGGTATATAAGGAATGGTGGCAAAGAAGTAAAATTGTTCACAAGCGCTGTGAAAGCCTTTCAGTGCAAAAACCGCATAGTTATGTCACAAAGGAGGCATTTGGATGATGTTTTACGTGGCAGAATTATCGGACGACTGGAATGTGGACGTACCCAGCTGGAAGTATCCGAGGAACTTGGAATCGCCCAGAGTGTCATCTCCAGGCTTTGGCAACGATTCCAAGATGATGGTAATGTGAGTAGACGTTACAGCACAGGTCGCCCCGAGTTACAACGCCGAATGAGGACCGCTATTTGGCAGTTACTGCCAAAAGAAACAGACGGAGTACAGCATCAGACCTGTCTCATCAGCTCTCTTCAGCTACCGGTACGACAGTTTCAAGGCAGACCGTGTACAGACGCTTAGGGCACATTGGTCTATATGCTCGTAGGAGTGTCAGATGTGTTCCACTTACCGCAACTCACTGTCGCCTGCGATTAACCTGGAGTAGAGAGCATGCATTGTGGACACCGCAACAGTGGTCTTGTGTGATGTTTTCCGACGAGTCCAGGTTTAGTTTGGAGTCTGATTCTCGCCGGACATTCATCTGGAGAGCGCCAGGTACCCGTTACCACCAAGAGAACACCATTGAAAGACACCGTTACGGTGGTGCAGGATGGCTCGTTTGGGGAGGAATTATTCTTGGTTCCAGAACTGACCTGCATGTTCAGAGTGTAACGATGACAGGCCACATCTATCGGGATGTCATTCTGGAACAACATGTAGGTTTGTTTCGGGGCGCCATGGGTGCTGAATTTGTGTTTATGGATGACAACGCCCGTCCTCACCGTGCAAACATTGTAGACGAATGCCTTCAATCGGAGGATATCACCCGTATGCATTGGCCAGCATACTCACCGGTCTTGAATCCAATAGAGCATGTGTGGGATATGCTTGTTCGACGAATTGCAGCCCGTCAACCCCCTCCCACCTGTCTACCGGAACTTCGGAGTGCATTGCTTGATGAGTGGTGTAATATTCCCCAAGATCAGATTGATCATTTGATACTCAGCATGCCTAGGCGTTGTCAGGCCTGTATTGCATCGTCCGGGAGACATACTCCGTATTAACCATCCTACTAACCATGTTATACTGTTTTTTGTAAATAGGTTCTTTTTTGAAATTTGGTCAAGGGAGTAAAACTTGCAATTTTTAATAATTATGTCAAACATATAGCATCTTTTTTGCTCTTTACTTTTTGTTTAATAAATAGACTTTACAAATAAGTCAAATTTGTTTTGCTTCTTTCTCTTTCTTTGCCTGAACTTCATTATCCTTAATTTATGGACATGAGTGTACATAATCGTTTGCAGATTGGCGTACTTAGCACCACGAATTATACCATCTCGTCGCGCCAGCAAATATCCAAAGTGTACTATAACTGCTATAAAGCATAGTGAACGCCGCCAAATATTTCTACTGGTAGCAAATAATACAGCTGGACCGAACCGGCTTTAAAATAATCTGCATTTTAATTATTTTTCATTTTCAAGATATTAGTTATTCTGTTTTGGAAAAACGAATAATTGCTAATTCTAAACTGCTGTTTTAAGCGAACTTACCATTTGAAAATTGTCAACTTTGTGTAACACATTTTGAGTTACTTATTTCATATGGTTTTTATTTTGGCGTAAAATGGGTGTATTTCTACTTCATGTTTGACAATTTCACGTGATACTAAATACTTGGAAACGCTTTGTTGCAAAGGAATGAATGATTTTATGCCAAATCTGGCAACCATTATGTTTATTTTTTCAGTTTTTTATTAATATCTTCTAAAATAATTGGATTTTCGAAATTTAAGTCAGCTTAGCAGGTTCCTCGGACTTTTTCAAATCTGTAGGCACCGTAGTCGAAATTCAAATCCCCACGGTTTAGGAGGAGATAAGTCAACAAGCTTTGACGGCGACAGCGGCTTGTACTTTTTTTTAGAATAGAGAGATTAATATATATAAATACATATATCCTTACACTATATAGATCATTATAAATATTGCGTTCACAAAAAACTACATTCTTCTAAATTTACTAACATTTCTTAAAATACAGCTTTTGGGCTAAATAATAACAGACATGGCATACATAATAGTTAGGAGTTTAATGGCCTAACGGCTAATGTAACTGGCATTTGACAAACAATAATATCACTTCGCTTCGAAACTATTGCCTATATTCATTACGAAATATTATTCTAAGACAATTACGTAATTAAAACACATTTGAAGCCAGTAATTACTATATATCACGTTCATAAGTCTATGTATTTAATTTTTTGAAGTTCTGCTGATTCAACGATCTCCATTTACTTCGTCTCTGGAAATATAAACAACCTGAGATGCGCAGACGCAGAAGATGCGCATTTACCCAGTGTGCGTAGCGCCATCTGTTTGCAACAACGGTGTTATCCAACTTTCTAAGAGAAGTGTCCCCTCCTATAAATTTACCCTCGTGGGATCGAAGTATGATCATCCAACAGTGTTCTTAAACGAAAATTTCCCTCTGCTGTTTAGGCTCGTTTGCAGCCACTGTCCCTTTAATGGCGGTATTCCATCCCCTTATTCTTAAACCATTGTTCTGTCTGGATGTTGGGTTAGAATCCAGGAAAAGTGTTCTTAAACTGACGTTTCCATCTACTGTTCCGGTTCGATTGCAGGCAGGTTCCACTTCTTTGTGCTGTTTCAAAACCATGTATATTATTCATCTAAAAATAAGGATTATCGAGAACCTCCTATGAGGTTAGGATTACATGTAAAATATTATGTTGGATGTACCTTCAAAACGCTTATTGATATACAAATAAAGATTGATGTCTCAAAGATAGGGCTCTTGACTGTTTTTCTCGCCATTTCTTTCCCTAACAGGTTCCGCATATTTTTACACGATGAAGTCAGCTAACGACGAAAGCAGTGGAGCGATCGAAGAGGTAGGTTTTACTGTGGTTCTTCTTTTTCAGGCGCTTGGCGTGGACTATATGACATATACGTCATTTCCTTTACTCAGCGTTACTTCCGTCAGAAAAATAATCTGAGTTACTCCCTTGTCGCGCCTAAAGAAGTTTTACTTCAATAATGCTGCTGATGTATCACAGCCGCTGAAGGCATGGAAGAATAAAATATGATCTGCGGCTGGTTTATCTTTGATACTTTTTGTTGAATATATTTGTTGCGAAATTTTTTCTTTTCCTGGTATGAGAATATATATGTTTGAGCGTGTAGATAGAGCCGTCAAAAGAATAAAAAGATCTACATTTCGCCTAGAAGTATTACGAAATCAAATGCCGATGAAACGGTTATTGCAGTATTTATTATTAGCGTATCTGCATCTTCCGTGGCTTGTCTGACCATGAAGCTTCAAATTTTGTCTTTAACATTACAATGTGGCGGTTCTTGTTTGCATCATTGCCCAGGAATTTTTTTTGTGACATACAAGCTTAATCTACTGAGTAAAATAATAATCAAACGGAGTATATTTTTACTCAATTTTTGACTTCAAACAGCCATTCTTCCGATTGAGTAAAATTTGCTCTATTAATCGACAAATATCAATGGAGCGAAAAATTCTCAATTTTTGAGCATTATACAACAGCTCCATTTAGCCTAAATAATAATCAAAAATGAGCAGTGTTTTTACAGAATCTGTCCGTTTTTGATTAATATAACTGTACTCAATTATGACTATTATTTAAGCTATAGAATGAGCGTTTTTACAAAATCAGTCTTTTTTTGATTAATATATCTGTACTCAATTAAGATTATTATTTTAAGCTATAAAAAGGGTGTTTTATGAAAATTTGCTGTTTTTGATTAATATATTGAATGATTCGTTTTCTTCATTTTTTATTATCAGAGCTGTAATATGTGATTATAAGCCCGAGAAAATAAATTTTAAATCAAGGCAAATACATTACATATATCTTAATACACTATAAAAAAGTATTTTTTTAATAAGTAGAACATAATTTCACTATAGTCTCTAGTTATAAAACGAATTCACAGTGCAGTCAGAATACAGAAATGCAATCATGTTTAAACCAGCTGTGAGATTTAATTAAAGCGGCAACCAAATTTATTTACATGAAAAAGGTAAAATATAGTACTTACTCATTTGACTGAAGATATTATAACATTTTGTCATGATATCTTCAGTCAAAATTGTTTTACAACAGCGACGAGATTTTTATAATCCAATCGTAAGAAACTATGTCCATTAAAACAAGATTTTTACTAAAAGCATCCTCTCCACTTTTAGGTTGAATTTATTTCACAACTCTGAATACGAAAAAGATGCATTTGGTATTCGGATATAAAATAAAATTATCACCAGCGAATACACCCATAGCAAAAGGACTTAACATTAAGTAAAGTACATCCAGTATCATCTTTAGAAATTCTTTTAATTCATATTTTGATAACGACATGCATGTCCTTCGATGCCCGCCGTAACCCATGATGCCCGCATTTGTGACTATGAACCTCTATCCGTTATCCGTTGAAGAGCGTTGGTCACATGATAATAATAGGATATGGTATCAGGGATTTCTTTTCGTGAGGAGGAAAGACATAATTCTCAAATAGACAAGATTTAAGTGAAAATAGAGCTAAATAGAATTTAGCGAATTGGGAGCATTGAGGCGAATTTAGGAGTTTACAAATTATTGCCTTTAAAGAGTATTTTTCGGAAATTTTTGGCGTAAAAGGATTTAAATCAGCCGATAAGAAATTTAATCAATAAAAGAGTGTTAGTTTTAATCAATAGATTTAAGCCTATAGTTGGGATCATTGACTCTTTATCTAAAACTTATTTCTTGCAAATGCAGAAAGAGATATCAGAAAGCCTGTGGATGCAGAAAGGCTGGGTTAAAATTATATGCAGGAATTGCGATGGTACCTGTGATAACTCGCAAGTTCCATTACAAGATAGCCATGGAGAGGAAGAATCGGAGACTATTTTCGAGCAAACATATGATGAAATCAAGATCTAAGAGGATTGCGATGAGACTGATAAGCAGGACAAAGAGGATTGCCATGGACTGTGATATTTCGATAGGTATTAGGGACAATGTATTCGCAACAGCTGGTAGACAATGTATTCGCAACAATTTTGCATTAGTTAAATGCACGTGGATTAGGCCTACTGGGGATACCACGATAAAAAAAAATGTGCCGCTTACTGTACCTTACAAATTGGTGTGGAAATGAGTTTTTTGGTCAAAACGCATACTGAACTTCAATTTGCGCTGCTCGTACGCGAAAACTATTGAATTTAAGAAAAAAAAGTAATTACATAAATTTTAGGAAATTTTCCCTAGTTTCTTTTTTTGTAATTGTTTCTTTTGTGAAATGTGTCGCAAAGGAGATATTGTCAAAAAACTGCTTTTAGGAGCCATTTTTTGAATATGGCGGCAAAGTTGAAAATCGGAAAGAGCACATCGAAATCTATAAAATTGCCCATTTTCAAAACTCCCGGAAAACTTTTCAGGTAGCCCCCCCCCCTTTTTTTAACCAAATGGCTGGACTAGAATGGAAATTTAAACAACCAGGTGATAAATGGAATCGAACCATGACCGTACGCTTGGGTGATTGGTGTGGAGTAGGACCGGCCCTTAACTTCTCAGCCGCCGGTTCCATCGATGGAGGTCAAACACTGGCGTTTTGGGTGGAAATTGTCTAGTGGTCGCATTAATATGGCCAGGGGCTATACATTTATGCGGCCGACCCTAGCTGACAGAACTCAGTCCAAGTACGACGGTACACATGGGGGTATTTTTCGACTCTAGCCCATAGGTATAGGAATTACTAGATTGAACATAACTGAGAAAACTTGATGACTCCAAACGATAGAACTCGTAGTGGCACTTGCATGAGCAGAATGCTAGTTGCTTAAATGATAATTGTTATTTCATTTGTTTTATGGAAATCTGTATTTAGTAATGATCTCAAATCTAAATGTTTTTCTTTGATTTTATTTAATTGTCTAAAATAATGAAGTTTATGTTCTATTTTAAATTCACGGCAGCCATACTAGCGGCAAGAATAGGATGCGTTTTTGACAGAAAAAAATACACGATCAGAGAATCGGTAGCTTAGAGATTGAAGACTTGTTCTCCTGTCCCTCTAATCGCCTAAGCGTACGGTAGAGAGTTATATTTCCCACTCACCCATTGGTTGTTTAACCCTTTAACGCACAGTGTTACCACTCTGGGAACACCAAACTCTGACGTTTTAACTGTTGCCAGTTACGAAGAATAGATTGGATTTCTATAAAAATAGATGCGGGTGACAGAGCTCCACGAGAATCCTTTACTTTTTAGCACGTCATTTCCCGTAAAAAAAATTGTCACGGTTATTTATAACAGCACTGACATCCGCTGAAAAATTGAAGAATGCGAAAACAGCTGGATAGATTGCCCAATGTTGAAAAAATGGGCAGCCGTTGCCATCGCCCCACTTAAATACCAGCAAGATGGCGGACGATCGAAACGTTCATCGCGTGCCACAGATCTAGAGACTCCTTTTTTGACGACAGCTGGCTGTGCGGCACAGCCAGCTGCCATCGAGCGATGGCAACGGCTGCCGTTTTTTCAGCATTGGGCAATCTATCCAGCTGTTCTCGCATCATTCTTCCATTTTTCAAAAGATGTCAGTGCTGTTAAAAGTAATCGTGACAATTTTTTTACGGGAAATGACATGCTAAAAAGTAAAGGATTCTCGTGGAGCTGTGTCACCCGCGACTATTTTTATAGAAATCAAATCTATTCTTCGTGACTGGCAACAGTCGAAACGTCAGAGTTTGTTGTTCCGAGAGCGAGAACACTGCGCGTTAAAGGGTTCACCCCAAACCGAAGCCGGGATTCGATTCGTAAGGCGTGATAGAATGGTTCTTAAGCCACTACACCACCTGAGCGACAATAGCGAGAAGTAAACGATTAGGAACATCGAATGCGTGATCTAGCTGTTCCATATCTATGACAGCCATAGATTTAGGAATGCCTAAATGAAGCATTTAATGCTCTTAGTCGTGTAATTTTAGATGCTACTATCATGGCCACTATCATGGCTGCCGTCAATGTAAAATGGAATATGAAATGCATTATTTAACAAAATAGATAAGTTCGAGGGAAAATATGTTGATTCTAGTCCTTATTTAAATACGGATTATCCTAAAATAATTGGAAATACCATAATCATTTAGGTTAGTGCCATTCTGCGCGTGCGCATGATTTTGACCCATGATAGGGGCTACTGTTCGGAGGCAACAAGTTGTCTCCCGTTATGCTAGAGTCTGGAGATTCCTATGTCTATGGATGCAGCCGACTTTAGCTGCCGGAGTTTAGACCAAGTACGACACGTGCCGCCGGCTGTATTTTTCGACTGTCCGAGAGCGTGGGTGGAGTCCTTACTTTCTCGAGTCCGATGTTGTCCGCGTTCCAGGCGATGACGGGTATTCCCAAGTAGCCGGTGAGCTGCAGCAGGTACTGGGCAGAGGCCGCGTTGCTTCCGTACACCTCGGAGTTGGTGAAGTAGAGGATGGCCACGACGTCCTCCGGCAGCATGTCATTGCACAGGGCGTTCAGGACGACGGTGGGACTCGGGTCGAGAGGCAGGTTCACGACGAGCGGCTTCACACCGATGTTGTACTTCTCGTACTTGAATTTGGCGTTTCGACCTGCAAAAAGGGAATCGAGAGGGGCGTTACTCGTGTTCGCAAACTGATCAACTCGTGCCACTAGTTTACGTGCAAACACTGAAACTGGTGGGAGAAGTGATTTTATTTTCTTTTGACTTTAAACTTTTAACCACGGACTTGCAAAGAGGACGATCATTGACTATCCGCAGTCGGGCGAAATCGCCTTTAGCCTCTCAAAGGAAAATACTCGACTCACTTTTAATGATTAACTGCATAAGCGCCCTCTAGCGATGAATCATGATAAAAGTCTATAGTTTTATTTTGACAAGACAAAAGTGTTAAAAATTTCTGGTGAATGCTATACATATTAGAAAATATCTTAAGTTAAAGATAATTAAAATACCTTTGTGATATAAAATAATTCATTATGATCCATTTCCTTATCGTATTATATAGATAATTAGTAATGGGTAAAAATATTTTTCTCGTAAAATTAAGTTTTCTGTGTAATTTATCAGAATGTTGTTATGCGCGAATATCTCCAGAAATTTTAAGCAGTTTTTCGTCCTGAAATTAAAACTTTAAGGGAAGGGGAGGTCGTTGACTAAATAAACTTAATGTGGCTTTGTGCGTCGAAATAATTAAGTTTAAAATTTGATGTAGGTCTTTTGAAATACGTCGATCATCATCCTATATGCAAGTCTATACTTTTAATGTACAGTTTCCTCGCCGTAAGACATAAAACCCTGATATTTTGAATGTTTTGATTCACGGAGAATAAGTTTGATTTCAATAAAAATACTTATAAAGGTGACATAGTTAAACAATAATCCTTTCCTTTAGGACATAATTTACAGCAAAAATTATAAGACCATTTCTTAACATAGAATGAATCCACTGACTTCTGAAATTAAATAACTGAAATTAATTAACGGAACTATATAAAAAAAATGTCTGAAAAAATCATCCCTATCATCTGCACATCCAGATAAACGAGGGCAGAATTACGAGGTTTTGCCGTAAAAAATTAATGGATTAAGTTAAAATACTAAGTATGGTTTTTAAGAATGCTCACCTTTTCTTACAAGAACATAAATCTGACATAAAAATTGCTCAGCCTATTTTTTGTATATTTTTATTTGTTTCACTAGCTTAACTTATGAAATGAAATGGAATTTTAATTTTCCTTTCTTCTTTGAGTCTATTATGATACATTTTCTCTTTGATCTTACACACAAATCCTTCAATCTACTTTCAGAGATCCATTAACTTCATTTGTTTTTGTCATTGCAGATATAAGCTGCGTTAGGAAAAAATGCACTTTAAAACTTCATGAATAAACTGAAGTTAATTTCAATAGAACTTTGACTGTTGCAGTATGCTAAAGAATATCACTCACGATTTGCTGTGCATTTAAATTCATTCAGAATGCTATGATAATACAACTAACGTGAAATGACTGAAATACTTACAGAGATTACAGTAAATGTTATGATTTAATTCCTGAGCACTTAAGATATTTTTAACAATCCTACAAAAGAATACTATATGTTAATCTATCTATCCTTTTCAACATATAAATAGATCTTTTCCAATTCTGTAAACAATGAATACTATTTAAAAGCATCCCGTACGTAAGCTTAAATCAAGCTTGACATTTCTTTGAATTTAACGTATTAATACAAGCTTGACAGTTGAATCCATTAGCTTGATTATTGCTTTGCGCTGATGGCGCCATCTGTCGCTGTAGGCGAGAAGGAGAATGGACATTGAAAAGTAGCATTTTCTCAAATTGGTCATATTAAAGAAAAGTTCGTAAAAGTTGTGTTTTATTTTATTATCGCACAAAACCTGGACATTAGAACACGCAAGGGGAAGGAATGAATGGAATAAGCCCCTCTGAAGTGTAACACGAGGAGAGTTTTAGTTTTATTTACATGTAATTAACATTAGTAATTCCATTAACTAATTAATTAGCCCTAAAAATAAATTTTAATATAATTAACACGATTTAGTTAGTTAATATACTTCACTTTATGGGTGATAGAATGAGGCGGTTTCCGGCCGCTACAAAATAATTTATCATCAGTCATAAATGTACTTGACCATAGAATTAAAAAAAAAGGTTCTATATTTCCAGATATGGAAATTCTTCACAATAAAATGCAATTATACTACGAAATTGATTTCAAAATCAGTCGTTTCTCTCGATTTTGGCCAGTATTGCCCAACATGAGTGTCGCGATATTGAAAGTTTTAAAACGTGTGCTGCTGTTAAGTTTATATTATGTTTATTTCCCTATTAGTAACGACTCTAAATCACACATAACATTATTTTAATTTTGATGCATCCCATGGAAAAATAAAAGAAACAAATAACACATCGGCCACTCAATCTGGCCAGAAATAACCCTAACAGTCACTTCAAACTTTAGTCATATCAGCCCGACTCAGATTGACGCAATGGTTAGGACGCTCGCCTCCCAACCCAAAGGTCCCGGGTTCTATTCTAGCCGCGGACACTAGATGGAAACAGATTAAATTAGATTGAAATTTCAGCGTAGAGGGGAAAATGCGTGCCAAATAAAATATGTGGGGCGAGTTCGGCGCCCCGCGTATTTAGGAATTTTTTTTTTTTAGGAAAATTTTTTGAGCTTGAAATTAAGCTTGCTATGTCAATCTTGATTCAAGCTTGAAAGGTCAAGCTGAATGCAAACTGGGCAAGTGTAAACTAGAACACTTGATTCAAGCTTGCATTAAGCTTACACGCTTGAAGTTTTCAAGCTTAATTCAAGTTTATTGACTTGATAAATCAAGCTTGCTGCAGGTTTGATGCAAGTTTGCTGTGCTGTCTGGGATGTTTTATTCATAAAATTATTATTTTATTTTATAATAAGTGTTTACAGAGAGTAACAGTAAATTATGCCCTTATACAGGCTTGCTTAGGTTTTCAATAAAAATATTTTACTGTGCAGAAAACTAAACAGATTTAAATACAGAAAACTACACACTTTTGTGACTATTTTGAAAAAAAAAAGGATATCGTATATAAATACATTAACAATATTTTAATTTTTTTAAATATTCATCTGATAGCTCTTCAGTTGAACTATCACTCTACATCTTAATTTTTAAGGTAAAAGCGCTTCAAAAAAGTCAATGACGATTTTGTTCTAGTGCTTGAAATAGTACTTTGATCTTAATAATTTTTCTAAATATTATTTTAAAAGCCGAATTTAGTTTAATTTTTAAATATCGGTTTGGCTTTCGCCGATTAGACATTTGCCACTGCAACGCCAGAAGATATTGACAATTCTACGATGGGGGCACTCAGTAGGCAGCCAAAGGCACCCCCTACGAAAGAGTTAACGCCCTAGGCAGGAATAGAACCCAGACCCAAGTCGTGATAGAATGGTCCTTTAGCCATTACACCACCTGGTCGGCTTAAAACTCAGTCTATTATAAGCTTCATTTTATATCTTTTGATGAAAAACTATAATTAAAAAAGATATTTTTTCAGATAGATAAATAAGACAGTTACGAGAGGTTTACTCAAAAGATAATTATTATAGATGAGTTCGGGCTCATTTTTTTAAGCCCGATACCGAGTCCGAGCGATATTATTCAAGTTGGAGTCCGAGACCGAGCCCGAAATTTCAGCTGATGGATTAATAAAAATCATATCAATTACTTCATTGATAGAATATCATAAATTTTGCCGTTTGTGCGAATTAAGGTCAAATATAATGACAAACTATTAGTGCGTTTTCTAATTCTTTATATTCTACGTTATCAAATAATAATGATTAGTTTATTTCTGCCATTAATAACTTATTAAAATCTGTTTACAAGGAGTATGTTCAATAAAGGAGAAATTTCTCATGAGGCCGATCCCGAGCCCGGGCCCGAACCGGGATCGGGCTGATCCCGTCTCTTCTCTAATTATCACCAGCTTCCCAACTCTTCGTCTTTTATTCTCCGAACTTAGATTTTTTTTAGCTTTTTTACAGCAATCAAAAAATTTTCATTTACAGATTACGCTCTGACCGGAAGGATTGAAAGAAGTTTAGCATGTTTATTATTGGTTTCAATTATTCATTAGGCAATTATATATGCAGAAATAAGGCAATAAAGTTGCAAAATGTTTTATAATAAATGTAGTTCGCATTATTTATCTTACACGAGTGCCTAATTTCAGCCTCAATCTTGCGTTCAAATCATTTTAAAACTATCCTTGCTTTTAAACATTTGCCGGCGTATTTATTGTCTGAATTATTAACTTTTATGGAATCGCACTTGAAAGTTATCCCAGTAGATTTAGATAACTTAGATGAAAATTTAAGTGTTCTCGTATGCTGGCTGTTATGCATCTACGCTCTAATTCAGTGCTTCGTGCCGATATCATTCGATTAGAAGCAGAATTGAAGCTGTATTAATAGCTCAGATAGCTGTTTCTAATGATAAGATGATTATGGAAAATGTTTAATAGCTATTTCAGGTGCAATACTACGAAATTAGAGTACTTTAAATTAGATATTCTTAAGTGGACGAAAATTAAATTATTCGCTTGCATTTGCCAGAATAATAGTGGCTATATTATATCTCAAATTTTTTTTAATTGATTATTGGCTCCTACAGAGCTATTCACGTAAGCTCTTTTATACTCCCGTGTACAAAGTAAAGGAAGAATTGTTATTTTGAACAATTTTGCTGTTAACCCTTTGAGGCGGAACCCTTTCCCAATGCTGAAAAAAGGGCAGCCGTTGCCATCGCTCGATTTAACTATCAGCAAGATGGCGGACGATTGAAACGTTCATCGCCCCCTACAGATCTAGAGACCCTTTTTTTGCTCGCTTTGATTTTTTTTGCCAGCTGGCTGCGCCGGGCACAGCGTCAAAAAAGGATCTCTAGATTTGTGGCACGTGATGAACGTTTCGATCGTCCGCCATCTTGCTGGTAGTTAAGTCGAGCGATGGCAACGGCTGCCCTTTTTTCAGCATTGTGCAGTCTATCCAGCTGTTCTCGCATTCTTCCATTTTCAGCAGATGTCCGTGCTGTTAAAAATAATCGGGACAATTTTTTTGACGGGAAATGACGTGCTAAACGTAAAGGATTCTCGTGAACCTATGTCACCCGCAACTATTTTTATAGAAATCAAATCTATTCTTCGTGACTGGCAACAGTCGAAGCTTTAGAGTTTTGGTGCGACTGCGCGTTAAAGGGTTAAGAATTCCACTGAAAAGTGGGTTTTGGTCACTCCTAAACTTTGGCAAGTTTTGTACCTACGTTCATCTACGTATGTATGTATTGTATGAATCTGTTTATGTATTTACGATCTATTTCGACCGACCGTAAGTCCATTGTGACTAAAATAGTTGTGATGTCCGAACGTATGAAGATTTATGCATTGCTGCAGAAAGAGAAAACACTGCTTTGAGTTTTTGGGTTCATAGCTTAAAAGTCCAGTGTTGATGGAAAGTTCTAGTAAACAATCCAGATGACAGGACGAAACACAAATTTTATTAATTCTAGAAATTCAGCGAAAAATCTGCTACACATATTCACAGCAATTAGCAATCAGTTACTGAATTTGTAACTGTCAGCTTAACACAGAAGCTTTCTCAGATGCTGTATTTCTCACACATGAAAATCTTTCAACAGGCTAAAATGCAGTGGAAATTCCAGAGGGAATACTAACATCTGATCCTCAGCATATTTCAATGAAAAATTCACCGACTCAACTGCACCAAACTGACTCAACTACCTGGAACTGATTCAACTGCCTGGAACTGATTTAACTACCTGGAACTGATTCAACAGCCTGGAACTGACTCAACTGCCTGGAACTGACTCAACTATCAGGCTCACCCTGCATTTAAATTGGAAATTTAAGGGGAGGAATGAGAAGATTGATAGTATTAATAGTTATTAATATAATGAATATCAGGTAGTACTTTTAGTAGATTTGTTACAATACTGTGGATTAAAACACAATATACCGCGCTAATTAGTAGTTCGTGAAATTGAAAATTTTTGTTATATTCATAATTTTTCAATGGGGCGCTTTTCAACTAACTAAACGGTAAATAAGCCAACGTATGTATATCCCACACAAGTTTATTTTTTTATTTTATTTATTTTTTTTTTTTTTACTGGGCACGCTAAATGATTAGGAGTACTTTTGAAAACCATGTAATCTGGATCAACTTTAGTTTGAAGTTCAAGTTTTTTTGACGACAGCTGGTAGCCAGCTGTCGTCAAAAAAGGGTCTCTAGATCTGTGGCACGCGATGAACGTTTCGATCATCCGCCATCTTGCTGGTAGTTAAGTCGAGCGATGGCAACGGCTGTCCTTTTTTCAGCATTGGGCAATCTATCCAGCTGTTCTAGTATTCTTCCATTTTTCAGCAGATGCCAGTGCTGTTAAAAATAATCGTGACAATTTTTTTAGGGGAAATGACGTGCTAAAAGGTAAAGGATTCTCGTCGAGCCGCAACTATTTTTATAGAAATCGAATCTATTCTTCGTGACTGGCAACTGTCAAAACGTCAGAGTTTGGTGTTCCCAGAGCGAGAACACTGCGCGTAAAAGAGTTAAAGCGTGAAATGGCGAGTGGATGGTTAGCTTAACCACATGGACATCTGGGAGCTCGCCAAGTAGGCGAATGCCAAAGACCTGATCACCATCAAACGTAGTTAACTGTAACTCAAATGAGAGAATGGTACCACAGCACCAAACTCGAACAACATGCCAAAATATATGTTATGAGCATGCCTCGAATAAAGGTTGCAATAGCATCAGAGTCGCCCCTCTAAATACTAAGATTACTTTCTCATAAAAACTCGTCTTGGTACACTAATTTATCCCACATTTTTAAACGAATTATTTCAGTTCACTATAGAAACGTAATAATTCCGTGAATTTTTCATCTCGAAATAAGAACAGGAAAAAGAGTCGTTGAATCTAAGGACGATTCTTCAGTTGACAGGGAAAAAAAAAGAAACCGATATTCGTCAATTAACGGAGATATTACGGCGGCATTGCTGACAGTAAAATTTTTGTCAATTGAAGAAATAATTCTTGAGATTTTTTTTTCATAAGATTTTTATTGAATGTTATTACTTTTACTGGTATAATATAATTGGTATAAATATAATATCAACAAAGTCATAAACAAAAAATACCTGCAAAAGCCTAAAATCAAGTTTTTACTCAAAAAACATATAAAAATGGGTATTATCCTGATAATTTGGTCTCCTACGGTAAATCATTTTATAACATCTTGATTTGAAATGAAGATTGTATCAAATGTATCCCTGCGGATGAAATTTCGATTTGGATTAGAATCCTTTGACGAAACACATTTTAAATGTAATTTCTACGGCCATTCGACTCTTTCTGGATGTTCGCTATTATGCTTCTGAATGGTTTGAATACCGCGTGATGGTACTCCATTAAGCGGTCATTGGATTTAAAGGTTATTTATAATCGCTAGATGATTATATAAATACTACTCATTAAGTTTGTCTTATAGCGGCGTCTTTAGCTCTATTACTCGACTAGAACGTTTCAACTTATTACGTGTAAAAGTTAGTTTTGTAATTCAAATCTCTTTAACCCTTTAAGTCGTAGTGGTCCCGCTCTGGGAACACCCAACTCTCACGTTTTGACTTGCCAGTCACAAAGAATAGATTTAATTTCTATAAAAATAGTGGCGAGTGACATAGCTCCACGAGAATCCTTTACTTTTTAGCACGTCATTTCCCGTAAAAAAATGGTCACGATTATTTTTAACAGCACTGACATCTGCTGAAAAACGGAAGAATCCGAGAACAGCTGGATAGATTGCCCAATGCTGAAAAAAGGACAGCCGTTGCCATCGCTCGACTTAACTACCAGCAAGATGGCGGACGATCGAAACGTTCATCGCGTGCCACAGATCTAGAGACCCTTTTTTGACGCAGCTGGCTGTCGTCAAAAAAGGGGTCTCTAGATCTGTGGCACGCGATGAACGTTTCGATCGTCCGCCATCTTGCTGGTAGTTAAGTCGAGCGATGGCAACGGCTGTCCTTTTTTCAGCATTGTGCAGTCTATCCAGCTGTTCTCGCATTCTTCCATTTTCAGCAGATGTCCGTGCTGTTAAAAATAATCGGGACAATTTTTTTGACGGGAAATGACGTGCTAAACGTAAAGGATTCTCGTGAACCTATGTCACCCGCAACTATTTTTATAGAAATCAAATCTATTCTTCGTGACTGGCAACAGTCGAAGCTTTAGAGTTTTGGTGCGACTGCGCGTTAAAGGGTTAAGAATTCCACTGAAAAGTGGGTTTTGGTCACTCCTAAACTTTGGCAAGTTTTGTGCCTACGTTCATCTACGTATGTATGTATTGTATGAATCTGTTTATGTATTTACGATCTATTTCGACCGACCGTAAGTCCATTGTGACTAAAATAGTTGTGATTTCCGAACGTATGAAGATTTATGCATTGCTGCAGAAAGAGAAAACACTGCTTTGAGTTTTTGGGTTCATAGCTTAAAAGTCCAGTGTTGATGGAAAGTTCTAGTAAACAATCCAGATGACAGGACGAAACACAAATTTTATTAATTCTAGAAATTCAGCGAAAAATCTGCTACACATATTCACAGCAATTAGCAATCAGTTACTGAATTTGTAACTGTCAGCTTAACACAGAAGCTTTCTCAGATGCTGTATTTCTCACACATGAAAATCTTTCAACAGGCTAAAATGCAGTGGAAATTCCAGAGGGAATACTAACATCTGATCCTCAGCATATTTCAATGAAAAATTCACCGACTCAACTGCACCAAACTGACTCAACTACCTGGAACTGATTCAACTGCCTGGAACTGATTTAACTACCTGGAACTGATTCAACAGCCTGGAACTGACTCAACTGCCTGGAACTGACTCAACTATCAGGCTCACCCTGCATTTAAATTGGAAATTTAAGGGGAGGAATGAGAAGATTGATAGTATTAATAGTTATTAATATAATGAATATCAGGTAGTACTTTTAGTAGATTTGTTACAATACTGTGGATTAAAACACAATATACCGCGCTAATTAGTAGTTCGTGAAATTGAAAATTTTTGTTATATTCATAATTTTTCAATGGGGCGCTTTTCAACTAACTAAACGTTAAATAAGCCAACGTATGTATATCCCACACAAGTTTATTTTTTTATTTTATTTATTTTTTTTTTTTTACTGGGCACGCTAAATGATTAGGAGTACTTTTGAAAACCATGTAATCTGGATCAACTTTAGTTTGAAGTTCAAGTTTTTTTGACGACAGCTGGTAGCCAGCTGTCGTCAAAAAAGGGTCTCTAGATCTGTGGCACGCGATGAACGTTTCGATCATCCGCCATCTTGCTGGTAGTTAAGTCGAGCGATGGCAACGGCTGTCCTTTTTTCAGCATTGGGCAATCTATCCAGCTGTTCTAGTATTCTTCCATTTTTCAGCAGATGCCAGTGCTGTTAAAAATAATCGTGACAATTTTTTTAGGGGAAATGACGTGCTAAAAGGTAAAGGATTCTCGTCGAGCCGCAACTATTTTTATAGAAATCGAATCTATTCTTCGTGACTGGCAACTGTCAAAACGTCAGAGTTTGGTGTTCCCAGAGCGAGAACACTGCGCGTAAAAGAGTTAAAGCGTGAAATGGCGAGTGGATGGTTAGCTTAACCACATGGACATCTGGGAGCTCGCCAAGTAGGCGAATGCCAAAGACCTGATCACCATCAAACGTAGTTAACTGTAACTCAAATGAGAGAATGGTACCACAGCACCAAACTCGAACAACATGCCAAAATATATGTTATGAGCATGCCTCGAATAAAGGTTGCAATAGCATCAGAGTCGCCCCTCTAAATACTAAGATTACTTTCTCATAAAAACTCGTCTTGGTACACTAATTTATCCCACATTTTTAAACGAATTATTTCAGTTCACTATAGAAACGTAATAATTCCGTGAATTTTTCATCTCGAAATAAGAACAGGAAAAAGAGTCGTTGAATCTAAGGACGATTCTTCAGTTGACAGGGAAAAAAAAAGAAACCGATATTCGTCAATTAACGGAGATATTACGGCGGCATTGCTGACAGTAAAATTTTTGTCAATTGAAGAAATAATTCTTGAGATTTTTTTTTCATAAGATTTTTATTGAATGTTATTACTTTTACTGGTATAATATAATTGGTATAAATATAATATCAACAAAGTCATAAACAAAAAATACCTGCAAAAGCCTAAAATCAAGTTTTTACTCAAAAAACATATAAAAATGGGTATTATCCTGATAATTTGGTCTCCTACGGTAAATCATTTTATAACATCTTGATTTGAAATGAAGATTGTATCAAATGTATCCCTGCGGATGAAATTTCGATTTGGATTAGAATCCTTTGACGAAACACATTTTAAATGTAATTTCTACGGCCATTCGACTCTTTCTGGATGTTCGCTATTATGCTTCTGAATGGTTTGAATACCGCGTGATGGTACTCCATTAAGCGGTCATTGGATTTAAAGGTTATTTATAATCGCTAGATGATTATATAAATACTACTCATTAAGTTTGTCTTATAGCGGCGTCTTTAGCTCTATTACTCGACTAGAACGTTTCAACTTATTACGTGTAAAAGTTAGTTTTGTAATTCAAATCTCTTTAACCCTTTAAGTCGTAGTGGTCCCGCTCTGGGAACACCCAACTCTCACGTTTTGACTTGCCAGTCACAAAGAATAGATTTAATTTCTATAAAAATAGTGGCGAGTGACATAGCTCCACGAGAATCCTTTACTTTTTAGCACGTCATTTCCCGTAAAAAAATGGTCACGATTATTTTTAACAGCACTGACATCTGCTGAAAAACGGAAGAATCCGAGAACAGCTGGATAGATTGCCCAATGCTGAAAAAAGGACAGCCGTTGCCATCGCTCGACTTAACTACCAGCAAGATGGCGGACGATCGAAACGTTCATCGCCTGCCACAGATCTAGAGACCCTTTTTTTGACGCAGCTGGCTGTGCGCGCACAGCCAGCATCTGTGCCAGACGATGAACGTTTCGATGGTCCGCCATCTTGCTTGTAGTTAAGTCGAGCGATGGCAACGGCTGCCCTTTTTCAGCATTGGGAAAGGGTTGCGCCTCAAAAGGTTAAAATGCTATTTAATTTGAGCCTTTTAACTCCAAATTAATATTTCTAGTGTATCCTATCTAGGTAAATATTGATTATTTTGGAAATTGTAGTATTGGAAGCTCGGTTGTAAATTATAAATATGTATGAAAAACTAATTGACGGAAAAATTACTAATAAAATTTTAGCAATTAAAATTTTAAATTGTTTAGGTGGAACATTATGCAAATCAGTATTTACGAGCAATTTCATTTGGACTATTGTAAATATACAAAAGAAAAATAAAAGAACAAACCTATAATTTTTGCAACTTACTTTAACGTAACATTCTGTAACGAGAAAATCATTTCGAAATGCAATTTTGAAGTCGCGAAAAACATTAATTTTACCTATAATTGATAAATGTAGTAGTTTGGAGTCTAGAGATGGCAGCATTAATGGATAAAATGAAATCTGGAAGCAACGTGGACGAAGCCAATAAAGAAAACATGTTTTCAATGGTAAATGTTTTATTACTATTACAAATATTTAATGTAAAAAACCTTAATAATTACCATGTACATGAAAGAAAATATATGCTTTATATCTTTTTCACTAGAAAAAAGAAAGAATTAAAAGAAAAGATTCATTTATAATGTTCAGAAGAATTTTAAAATCATGGCACTTTTATGCTACTAGGGGCATTCATTAACTAGTTTAGTTGTTCTGACAAGGGAAAGGCACATTTCTATTCGAGTTGTTTATTCTTTAATTTTTACGCATTATTTGTGGATTTAAATGTCGTTAAATTTAGACTTCGAGATTTCTTAATTATTAAAAAATGCTTTTTTTTCTTCTAAAAAAGAAATAAATCTGAAACAATTACAGTAAGATTAAATTTGTTTAACGGTGAATTGTTTCAAAAAAATATTTTAATTTTTATCTTTTATTTATTAAATGAAAAAAAAATATTTTCTGAAATTTAGTTTTTTAAATAAAATTTTATATTCTCTTCAGCAATACTTTCCAGTATTCCTAAAGAAAAAAAGAGAAAAAATGTTCTCAAAACGTGTGAAGTGCCATAGGTTATGAATGTCATGAAATGATTCATCAGAATGTTTAATAAAGACTTGGGAATTAAGTTTTTATCTCAAAATGAAAGTAATGAAGTTTTCCTTGTACAAAGAACAGTTTTTGAAACTAAATGAATTATACTAAATATTGATGAAAAGACAAACTGATTCTTTTTTTTTTAATTTTAAATTCTATGATGGAAAAAAAAATCTAACCTTTTCCTTTTTGAAAGAGTTTCCTTATTGCACAGAGACTCTTCCATCTGCTTTTGAATTTCAAATGTAAATTTCAAAAGATATAATTCAACTATTAATTTAAAAAGCAGTTTTTTTTTGTTGAAAAAAGGAAATTTCAAATTATGCTGGTGAAAAGTGAGATGGATCATGTTTGGGGAATTGTTAATCCGATGGGACTGATCCATATATTTCGCATCAGAGGAAGTTGGGAAGATCAGCTATGATTTGAATACATTGTAAAAGTTATGTCTTGAAACAAATTTAAAAATTTCTAGGATTTCTACAAATGGCTGATAACTATCCATAGATAATCTCTAACGAAATGAAATTTGCTGGAAAATCAAACGCGTATTTTCTTTAAGAATGGTTATCCATGTTTTGAGAAAATATGTATCCATTCCATAATCCTTCCATGAATATAAGTAGTCCATAGGTGAAATCATATATGTCATGTACGTGAAATCATAGTACCTTAAGGGCAGGGGTTGACAAAAGTTGTAAAATCTGAGGAACCAGCAAAAATGTTTAGAAGCACATGTGCAGGACGACCCATAAATACCGTCCAAACTCTGAACAGCCAGCTTATTGGGACTACATAAAAAGTGCCCTAAGAATTATACTTGTACGACCCATAGTTTTCGAGAAAATTAACAAAAAAACAAAGTATGACGTCACATCCGGTGCAAGGAAAAAAAATATTGTACTCACTACATCAACAGCAATGTTTGCATATTTTTTCAGATCAGACGATGCCGTTCAAACTGTTCTGACAATGTTGGATTTTTTTCCTATGCGGTCATCTGAAGGAATTGGTGCAGCGTGACGTAGCGACTACACAAACGGACGTATAGTTGCTCGTCATCATGCTGCTTGTACTTGGATGGACACCGCGCTGCTGCGACGTGTATTGTGTAGTCATCCATTCAACGGCGCGTTTAAGCCCGCCTCGATATGCAGCGTACACTTCGACTCTTGCCCTTATAATTGACAAATACTGATATTGGCGTGTTGTTTTTTTTTTTCCTTGCACTGAATGTGACGACATACTTTGTGTCTCGTATTTTTCTCGAAAACCATGAGTGATACTGGTACAGTTCTATGGGCATATTTTATGTACTCCCAAAGAGGAATCCGGCTGTACAGAGTTTGGGCGGTATTTATGGGACACCCTGTATATTGAATTATATTGAGAAAATAAGCTTGTCGCAAGGGATATTTTTAGTCACCTGGGCGACCGGGTTGCTTCTATTGCTGCTCTCTTTGAAAGCGATAGGCTTCACAGGGCCTTCTGAACAGCTTTAAAGTAAACTGATAATGCTAAACACTCGAAAAAATTAATAATGCTTCTTAGTAACTGCATTATAAACCAATAAGTCGACCTAAATGTCTCGTGCAACTTTCAGAAACCATTTTGAAGAATTGCCTTCAAAAAGTGGGCCAAGAGGTACCTGTTTAGGGAAATATAGAAAAAGTTCCATATGTTTAGTATTTTTTTCCTTTGTACTCCTAAAGGTTCATTGTTTGTAGTAGTTCGCAGCACAACCAGTAAAGGGAAATTCTGAATTCTTTCGAGTCTCTAGTGCAATTGAATTCTGTAAAAAGCTTTTCAAAAGTTGCACGATTTCCATTAACAATCATTAACATATGCCACAGGAAGAATCACCATGATACTCACCTTTTGTTAGCGCATTCAGGGAATCATTAATCTTCTTGTTGTATTGTCTGAGCAGAGTTGTAAGCGAAGTTTTGGGCAAGATGATTCCAAATTGAATGTAATCCTTGTCGTCATCGAAGTCCCACGTGACCACCGACTTCTGTTTCGAGACATTCTGGCCGATGCTGAACTGGTTTCCTCGGAACACGCTCCTCCCCCCTTCCACCAAGATGTTGTTACAGCACGCCAGACCCACCACCACCACCACCATCGCCAGTAAGACACTTTTCAAAGGCCAGGCCATGCCTGCTGTCCGTCAGACTTCTGCCCATTTAAAAGAATAAAGATGGCGGAGCTTAGGGGAATGCTGCATGGTCGCGGTGCATGAGTTAAAACCTGCAAACGAAAAAAACGATCTTAGTTAAGGCTGTTGATTGATGAAAGAAGCTATGAAAGTTATTTGGATTGTAAACTGTCTTAAAAATATCATTGTATATACTCTTTTTTAATCAACGGGTGTTCACTTGCAAATCAGGCATTGCCCACTGCAAGTGTCCGAATATTGTGGCCATTTAATCATGGGGGCACCTAATGGGCGGCCAGCGTTACTCCCTGTGTAGGGACGGACAAGTTCCATGCTCAATCCGGAATTCGAACTCGTACCCAAGGCATGATAAAATGGTCCTTAAGCCACTACACCACCTAGGTGGCTTAAAAATAAACTACGGTGAACTCTTTTTAAGGCATCCCCGGTTAAGACAGTAATTTTGTTGTTACTTTCAGAAGCAGAATCTCCGGTTAAGGTCTATAGAAAATACATGTACGCGTAAAAGACATCGATTTGCATGTACAATTCATTCACTAGATGCAGTTCCAGATCGAAAGGAGGAGGGGGGAGCAATGGAGCAATCAACCTCGTCCTGAACACATATAAAATCACCATGTTTTAACCTGTTCGCTCTCATAATTTAAAAGAGAGAAGACTCACTTTTTACAGACATTGCTTACCAGAATGGTTCTTTGAATGCTAGAACGGACGCAGCAACTGAGCAAGCCTTCAAAGAACTATTCCTGTAAGTCACATATTAAAAGAAGGTGGGTTTTCTCCTAGAGAGTTTTCATTATAAAAAGGTTCAAGCCTTTCATTTTGACGCTATAATGCGTGGGAAGGTAGCATTGCTGTTCATTAATTCCTGAAAGACTCGACTCTCGTAATGCATCTTACGACAGTTCGTGGTAATTAGAGATCGCCCCATTTTTCACTTACTACTCGAATAATATCCAAGAGATCAGATAGTTGCAGCTTTTAGACTGATGAGGGTTCATAATTGCCTGACCGTCCATCTTCACAGAATTGACAATCTAAATGGTTCTAAATAGCCCCGTGGGCCTTGCTTCTCTGCACTGGCAACGAATTAGATGGTTTGCTGATTACTTTCACAAGTGTCCGGCGCTTCATAGTTCTATTTCCTCACGTTATTGGCAAGCTAGCGGCCTTCTGTCTTCATGTATTTAATTCTGTGTTTTGCATTGTATATACTGTTTTGTGCTTGTGGTCTAGGATAATATCTAAGTGCCTGCTCTATCGTAAAAAAATAAAAAGGAAGCTTGAAATAAATCAAAAACCAGAATGCTTTTTGCAATCATTACTAGTAAACATGTACTATCGCAGTTACAAGAATGTGTCTTTAAAATACAAGATTTTATTTCTGATTGCATAAAGTTTTCTAAACACCTATTTTCTTTCTTCTTTATTATTTTTTTAACCATTCATGCAAGTTTCGAATCTACTTCACTAAGCACAAATGCATTTAACGGAGTAAAGAAGTAAAATAAATTTCCTCTAAATTACTTCACGAAAAAAAAGAAGGAATAAATAGGATCTTATATCAATTTAGATAGCGCTGAAACGCATTTGCTGGAAAAAGTAAACACTTGTTCTAAAAAACTGAAACATTTTACTTATTTACGCAGATAAAGAGTTCTTTGAAAGCCTTTCTTTCCGAGGAAAAATTTTATCCGAATTTTTCCAGAAACTTCTGAACTCGTGTCACTCAAGTCTTAAATTCTACATAATGGACTATAAAGGCGTTTCCGCGGCTACGTGTTCCACTGAAAAAGAACGATACTTTAGTTTAAAAATTTATGCCAAAAGTTAAGAAGTTGAATTCTTTTGCATTAAGCGTACGCACAAGGGAATTATGCAATAAAAGCGTATTTCTATGTTTTTTTTATGCATTTAAACTTGTTGGAATAATGTTTTTCCATGAATTATTTTGTATACCATACGAGGAGGCGTTCATCATACATGGGTAAGATACTCATTTGCAAAAAGAAAAAAAAATACTCCCAGACCTTCTGTTTTGAAACATTTTTCAACATGAACGTTTTTGGCTGTGTATTGTTATTATACGCAATAATAATGTACTTTGGTTCTATAGTTATATTACGCAATAGCTTTTAGTGGCAGCAAAAAGTAAAATAAAAATTAATAAATAAAAATAAAATAAATAAGAGATATTTAGAACTAAATTCAATGTTCAATATTTTTCTTTTCCTACAAACTTGCGATTTTTGAGGATGCATCTGGTTATTTCATACAAACTTGCAATTTTTGAGGACGCGTACATTTTTGATATAATTTCGATAAAAACAAAGCATGTCATTTGCTCCATTAATTTCTTGAACCTCGTTTACTTAAAGCATGCCTTTATTGTTTATTACCTTGTGTAGTACAATTAGCGCCGAGAAATTCAAAAAGTTTCCAGTCTCTAATATAATAAATTTATTTTAAACAACGAATAACTTGGGTTATGGTTCTAATAAGTATATTTTATAAGTGTCAACACATTGAAACGAATACACATTCCTTTATTCTTATATATAAACAAAATATTTTCAATGTTTAAAAGCTTTACAGATATTTCTCATTCCATAATTCTATTAACGAACTCTGAAAACCTTTCCCTTTTAAAAACATTCACAGCTTATTTATATTAGTAATTTTGTTTTAACTCCAGAAGAACAAACCTTCTCTTTTATATATTCCTTTTCCTAACAAGCATCAAAGAAGTTTCTCCAATTTTCCGCAGATTCAATTTTATTCCCATGGTAAATAAAGTCATATATATTGATGTTTGCGACGAGCTCTTCTAAACGCTAGCAGCAGAGAATAAAAGTTTTAAAAAGTGGAAGACAATAAAACCGGAGAAGGCAAATATAAAAAACCCAGCTACAGTCATAAGAAAGTAAATATTTAGAATTTAAAGGCTCACATTATTAATGCAACGCATCTTTGGAAAAAGAAACCACATTTATTGAGATTCTTTTATGTTGAGACATGTTTATAAATTTCAGGATTCATTTTTATGTTTCATACAGTATGCTGTTCGATTTGCATAAAAGTGCTAGTAGATTTCAGCGTGACTAATCATTGTTTTTCTTACGTATGCGTTTGCAATGCCTATGAAAAGCTGCAAATTTAATATCTTTTCTAGAATATATGCTGTTTTTATTTTAATTTGCTCAAAATAAAAGTGACATAACATTTTTTAAGGTGCATAATATGTTTTGAGCGGTTTTCTCTCATTGCAAAGTGAATATGTGTTAAAACAACTTTAAAGGTCCTCCGCCCAAGGCTTTAGTCCCAATCTTCCTTCCTTAAGCAGATAGTTTTCATATGGCGTTCCCTTTTCTGCCGGAGCTGCCCTTTTCTGCCGGCACAGCCACCTGTCGTCAAAAAAGGGTCTCTAGATCTGTGGCACGCGATGAACATTTCGATCGTCCGCCATCTTGCTGGTAGTTAAGTCGAGCGATGGCAACGGCTGCCATTTTTTCAGCATTAGGAAAAGGTTACGCTTCAAAGGGTTAAGCGGATGATTTTATTAATCAGTGATTTTATTAAGCGGCGGGTATTGTATAGGCTAGTTTTATCAAACACTTTCGAAACGAAAAAAAAACACGTTGAACGATCAGGTTTCAGGAGTCGTTCACAAATTACAGAGAAAGCAATGATTTCTATTCTAGTTAAAATGTCTAAATTTAAATTTATATGCAGGGTGCCCCATAAAGATGGCGACACACTTAAATGATTTATTTATTTGAGATAAATGAACAATGTTAATGAAAAATGTTCAGAATACTGTAGGGAAAAACTACGTTAAGAAGACGTTCCTCTCGTATATTTTCAAAAAGTTATACTTTTTAAAGTTGTATACTACCACCGTACAGAAAAATATCCATTTAGTCAGATGTGCTCCGTGCACTAATGAGGTGGTATCAAAATGATGTATAGCCTTAAAAAAAGTCTGACATGCGAAGATATATATATATATATATATATATAATTTATAAGTAAAACACAAAGTACATACTGCAAATGCGACATACCCCGCAGGAAAAAATGTATAACAGCAGATGCAAAAATTACATACCTCGTGTAGAAGGAAAATAAATAAATAAATAAAAATTAAAAAAAAACAGATGCTGAGACAAACCAAGAACATTTAAATGATGTGAAAATAGAATGGAAGGGAAATTATAACCACTAGTACCATCACCAGGAAGCCATAGCCAGTAAATTATAATTAAAGACTCATAAATCATAATAGTAGGATTTCGGTTGTGCGGCATATCAAAAGAGATATTCACTCCACACTTTATAGGCTCCATCCTACTATAGAACAAGAATCTAAATCAAGAATATTATAAACAGATGTATTTTGATAGCAAAATAATTGATAATTATATATGCAGACTTAAACGAATTACAATCGCTCTCGAAAAAATTAGTCACGTAGGAAAATCACGCTTCAGGGGCCGTATAGTAATTACGATAGAATATAATTTTTTACAATCTAAAATTAAACTCTCACATTCAAATTCATATTTGGTCACAAAGATACGAAAACATGGTAGATGGCTGCAGTGTGAAGGTACAGTTTTCGGGCCTATTGCGCAGCCATCGATCTAACGGTCTGAAGTTTTGGACAGTTTTCTCCAGATGTAATGTAAATACGCATTAGTGGCCATTAAGAAGGGATTTAAAGTTCTGCCCAAGGCCTTCTTCCATAGGCAGATAGCCCTGAAGTAGTTTTGCCTTAGTGCACAATGCAATACAATCAAATTTATGTATAGCTCCTAAATTTTTTTAAATATAATTTTATAATCAAAATTTTTTTCAATATACACCACCCACTTGCCTTTCATAGGTAAAGAATTAAAGCATGTTACCACCTTTTTGGAATACCCTGTATAGCTCGATTGACCACCATTGCTTTCCTCGAACATTTATTTGAGAATTTTTTGAATAAATGATGAATTTGAGTCGATTAATTAATGTCTGGTCACATTTTAGTCGGTGGGAATTTTTTGTTAATGAAGTAGTATAATATATTATAATCTTAAAATTATTTATTTTATTATCATTATTTACCATACTTAATGAATTTAAAATAATTAACTCGCAATGGAAAGTTCATTATCTTTATCTCGTGTTAAATTTTTATTCTACCAAATAATGAACATGCTGATTGAGTTTAATGTACTCAACAGCCTTTTAAAACTTGCAACCACTAATGATAATAAAAGTGCATACTGTTCTTTACATTAAAGGAAAACTACGGAAGTTCATGGAAAATTTCAAAACTGTACGTTGAAAAATCTTTTTTGTGTGCTTTAGAAAGATGGTATTTCCTTGGCAGTGAACTTGCAACGTAATTATAGCGCCATTTTATGTTACTTCATAAAAATAATGACTTGGAATTTTCAGATTTGAAAAAGAGACTGTCACTTTGTAAATAAATTTAAGGATTTTTATTTTCCTAGTGTCCGTTTCTCTAAATTAATCACCTTCTTAATGAATCCTTTCAAAGTACTTTATTTTGCAGTGAACCCTTTAACGCACAGTGTTCCCGCTGTGGGAACACCAAACACTGGCGTTGTGACTGTTGCCAGTCACGAAGAATAGATTGGATTTCTATAACAATAGTTGCGGGAGACATAGCTGCAAGAGAATCCTTTACTTTTTAGCACATCATTTCCGGTAAAAAAAAAATTGTCCCGATTATTTTTAACAGCACTGACATCTGCTGAAAAAGGGAAGAATCCGTGAACAGCTCGATAGATTGCCCAATGCTGGAATAAGGGCAGCCATTGCCATCGCTCGACTTAACTACCAGCAAGATGGCGGACGATCGAAACGTTCATCGCGTGCCACAGATCTAGAGACTCTTTTTTGACGATCTGTGGCACGCGATGAACGTTTCGATCGTCTGCCATCTTGCTGGTAGTTAAGTCGAGCGATGGCAACGGCTGCCCTTTTTTCAGCATTGGGAAAGGGTTGCGCCTCAAAGGGTCAATCATATTAAGTCAGCGTTTCTCAACCTGTGGGGCACGACCCCCAAGGGGGGCGCAGAGCGTGTGCAAGGGGGGCGCGAGAAAAACCAAAGAGCAACTAGTGATGCATGTTTTTAAAAAATTCATCTTATTTATTCTCATTTTTACTCTAAAATATATCCATTTTCGCTGAAAATGTTCATTCAAACTTTACTGATAACATTATTTTGTAGAAAATTGGACTAAATGTTCATTGTTAAAAATTAAAAAACTGGATGTATGCTGAAAAATGTGAGGGAGGGCGCCACCGTAAGTTAGTCTTTGTTGAGGGGGCGCGACGTTAAAAAGGTTGAGAACCACTGTATTAAGTAATGGGAAAGAACTTCTCTTAAGCTCACCGTAAAGCATATTCAGACAAAATTAACACTTTTTTAACATGTAATTATACTTTATTTAAGCACTTATTCGATTAAACGAATCTTAATATAATTGATAATATATTTTGGCAGTGAAATATAGTTTTCAATCAATTGCCCTTTATATATGGAAAATTTTGCGGCAGAGTTTATGAAATTCACGCAATTTTTAATTCATGATGCAACGTGCTTGACTGTCTTAAAACACCGACAAAAAAAGAATGTAAAAAAACACACACTAGAGGTATTTATCAAGCTGGGCACGTGTTTCAATTAAAAAAAAAATCGATTTTTTCAATTTTGAGCAGCAGTAGTAGTCCAAACACAGACTGGTACTGGGGACTGAAAAAAGTTTGATAAGTTCCTTTTATGTGTGTTATTTTACAGAGTTTTATTTATTTTATCTTTTAAAGACCAATTTCTATTGTATGCTTTTTGTTAAAAACCTATTACTTCACCAAGTTCACCTGGGTTAGTTTTCTTATCTAGTAGTATAGAAACTTAAGATGTCATGGATTTTTTTTTTCCTTAAAAAGGACCTTATGGAGGAATTTAATCTACTTTAAAAAGTGTTCATTTTTAGCTTAATTTTCCACGCATCAACACCCGCAATTCATGGAAAATATAAAAGCTGCACGGTGAAGAAAAATTTTATGCTTTAAAGAAAAATTTTCTCTAACACTGAACTTGCCCAGTAATTACAGAAACATTTTGCATTACTCCATAAAAATAATTGCCTAGAATTTACAGGATTGGAATATAAACTGTTCTGTTAGAAAATAATTCAAGTTTTTTTTTAATTCTCATAGTGCCCGTTTCCTTAACTGATTTCTTTCTTAATGAATCTTTCTTAAGTGCTTTAACGTTCAGTTTAATCATATTAAGTTATGTTTAAGTACTTTTCTAAAGTTTGCTGTAAAGAATAAGCAAATAAAATTAGCACTTTGTAAAGCTATAATTGCACTTTATTTAAATATTTATCTAAAGAAACTAAACGTAATGCAATTAATAATAGTTTCAGGCAGTGAAACAAGTTCTTTGGATTAATTGTGTTCGCTATGCATACGAGTTAGCCTGTTATTTCAAGTTTTAACATGATTACAAATAACTATTTTAATGCAATTAGCCACACTGTATTTATCGTGAAAATAATTCTCTCATCTGAACATGTTAAGAGAAGTATTATTGTCAACTGTTACTAATTCTTCTTTCGTTATTTAAAAAACGACTGTTCGTTAATTAAGAATTAATAGAATAGAAAGATTAAGCTCACAAATGTTTAGAAAAAATTGTTTTATATGAATTAATTATTACCTTACAATTATGGTTTAATTAACATTTACTGCCTCCGAGGCGACTATGTATTTGCCTGATAGAGAGTTCCTGGGGCGATGACTTCAGTCACATTTTGTATTTTGCTTTTTTAATCTGGAAATTTTTTATCTTCCTCTTTTTCAATTGCCTTCTATTACAAATTTAAAGCTTCTAAATTTAATAATTGAAAAACTTAATTACTATATTTAATTAAGACTTGTTGATGAACTATGATAATCAAGGTGAATAGTAAATCTTCACTAATTTTGCTTGTGGACTTATCTGTTAGTTCTACATAAATAGATTAGATCAGCGTTTCTCAACCTGTGGGGCGCGACCCCCAAGGGGGAGCAGAGCGTTTGCAGGGGGGGGGGCGCGAGAAAAACCAAAGAGCAAGTAGTGATGCATGTTTTTAAAAAAATCATCTTATTTATTCTCACTTTTACTCAAAAGTATATCCATTTTCGCTTAAAATGTTCATTCAAACTTTACTAACATTATTTTGTAGAAAATTCGACTAAATTTTCATTGTTAAAGATTAAAAAACTGAATGTATGCTGAAAAATATGAGGGGTGGCGCGACGTTAGAAAGGTTGAGAACCGCTGGATTAGATCTTATAAATGAGCCTTCTATTTTTCTCAAAATAATGACGTCTGACGAGTTTTATGTCCTGTATTTCCATAACTCTGGCTCTCCTTGCAAGAAATATGTATTAAATTGAAATAATTTCATTTAACCCTTTGAGGCGCAATCCTTTCCCAATGCTGTAAAAAGAGCAGCCGTTGCCACCGCTTGACTTAACTACCAGCAAGATGGCGGGAGCACAGCCAGCTGCTGTCGTCAAAAAAGGGTCTCTAGATCTGTGGCACGCGATGAACGTTTCGATCGTCCGCCATCTTGCTGGTAGTTAAGTAGAGCGATGGCAACGGCTGCCCTTCTGTCAGCATTGGTAAAGGGTTGCGCCTCAAAGGGTTAACAGATTAAGAGACAGCAAACTGTATTATTTTCTCTAGACAAGAAACAAAGCTCACATTTTTGGTACATAAATCTCCAGTCTCCTATGGGAGTCAGCCGACTCCGCTACAGCTGGTTTTTATGATCCCCAAAACCAAGATGTCGATATCCTCCATTAAAAAATTGACAAAGAAACACTTTTTTTTTTTTACAGAGAACCAAATAGAAAACATATTCCTACGATGTAACGTTAGTTATGAAAGAAAAAAGAGATTGAGTCGTTTGTCTTCCAGATTATTTTGAAATGAAAAGAAATGGGTGAGCAAAAATGCTTTTAGATGTGTTAGGTAGAAATAAATGTCATACATTTTAAAATCTTTTCTTCTAAAATGCACTTGTATTTAGTGCTTAAATTTTGTGACTTTCTTTTCATAGATCTAAGCAGCACGATATAGCAAGAGAGAAGTTTGGTTTTGTATCATTGTTTCCTAAAAATCAATTTGAAAAGTAAAATTTAAGTTTCTAACGTAACCTGTTTTTGAAAGAGGAATTTTAAAAACACTGCAGGAAATAAAACTGTCAGTTCAAGGGCAATTATTTTTTACTCTTGATTACAGACTTTTTGTTTCTTTTCTTTATCTTTTCTTTCTTTTTTTTTAAATAGTAAGTTCAATCAAAAGAGTATGATAAATGTTGTCTAGGCCTAGAGTTTAAATTTGATAAAAAAAGTTTAAAAACTAATATTTTCTAAGTTGGTAGTGAAATGGAGTATCATTTAATACATAGCAAACATACACACAGATACATAGCAAAACACACAGATACATAGCAAAAGTTTACACATACGTACATAATAAAAAAGGAAGAAGGAGGGTAAAAAAATTA
Organism: Cheiracanthium punctorium; assembly: GCA_038373885.1. Classification (NCBI taxonomy): domain Eukaryota; kingdom Metazoa; phylum Arthropoda; class Arachnida; order Araneae; family Cheiracanthiidae; genus Cheiracanthium; species Cheiracanthium punctorium. The sequence continues at coordinate 251,809 of JAWZYV010001807.1, forward strand.
CACATTGGGCGCTCTGCGATATAAATAAAAGTAATTTCTGAGTATTTGAAACAATATTATATGAAAAGCCTAAGGAAACACTAAAATACACTTCGAGTATAATAATAAATTTAAAAAGTTTAATGTAGCATGCTCCTTTAAACGAGCGTTTGGATTTCTAACATAAAATTGGTGTTATCCGGACCTTAACCCTTTGAGGCGCAACCCTTTCCCAATGCTGAAAAAAGGGCAACCGTTGTCATCGCTCGACTCAACTACCAGCAGATGGTGGACGATTGAAATGTTCATCGCGTTCCACAGATCTAGAGACCCTTTTTTTGACGATAGCTGGCTGTCGTCAAAAAAGGGTCTCTAGATCAGTGGCACGCGATGAACGTTTCGATCGTCCGCCATCTTGCTGGTAGTTAAGTTGAGCGATGGCAACGGCTGCCCTTTTTTTCAGCATTGGGCAATCTATCCAGCTGTTCTCGCATTCTTCCATTTTTCAACAGATGTCAGTGCTGTTAACAATAATCGTGATCATTTTTTTTACGGGAAATGGCGTGCTTAAAAAGTAAAAGATTCTCGTGGAGCTATGTCACCCGCAACTATATTTATAAAAATCAAATCTATTCTTCGTGACTGGCAACAGTCAATACGTCAGAGTTTGGAGTTTCCAGAGCGGGAACACTGCGCGTTAAAGGGTTAACAGGAAAATGTGCGAGGAACGGATAAGATACCGAAATGGACGAACTTTGTATGGGGTTCGATGAAGTCGAGCTTCGGGTGACGTCACATATCCGAAAGCTCGTAATGAATCACGATGCAACCTTTCAACATAATATAGAAAGAAGACAAATAGATCAGACACCTAGATTATGATACACTTTCCAAAGTAATGGACAAAGTAAGATAAAAACGGTACACTCATGGATTATGACTCACTTTCCGATGTACCCTGGACAAGGAAGACAAATAGTATCAACACATGGATTGTGATGCACCTTCAAATAAAATGATGGTACATAATAATCCACGACAAACCAAGACAAACAGGGCGCACTTACTTTTCAACATAATGGAGCAAGAAAGGGCCGACACATGTATTAATGTTACGCTAAAGTGTATTTAAAATCTGAAAGTGCTCCAGATTTTGTACTTTTCTTCTTATTATTATTCTCAGAAAAATTATAGACTGTCCCAACTTATACTCCCCACTGGCTTGTTAACCCCCAAAATTACCATTTTTCAATATTTTGAATTTTTTGAAAAATGCTAAAAACCTTCTTTCGACTCAACATATAACGAAACTTACACGAAAAAACGAAATCTCAAGCCGATTCTGTCTTGTGGAATCTCCTGACTATAGAGGAGGGAGTCTCTTGAGCTTCCCCACGTTGTCTTTTATGTTCTCAAAACCTATCTTTGTTTTGACATAATCCGCTAACAATTTTACAAAAGAAAATTAGTTTTTTTTTCTTCTATTGGAATAAAACTGGGATCAATGCTATATATCCACGATATATAACTATTACGAAATTCGAAAAATATGAAATGTTGCGTCTTTCGATACATTAGAAAAGAATAAATGTTGGTGGAGATTAAATTACATGTCTTTCGATACTTTTCAGAATATAAAAAAGGGACACAAATGTAACAAAAAGCAACCTTCTGTCTTGCAAGATAAAAAATCTCATTTGTTTTAAAGTACCTCTTTGTGAAATATGTGCTTACGATTTGTTTTCAATGTTATATCTTTTTTGGCACTTAGTAGGACAGTTCTAGGATAGCACTTCTGACAGCTTTTGCAAGGGTTACAAATTCAATGGCCACATTTTTCGGCGAAGAGTATGCTGTCATATATTTACGTAATATTGTTTTGAAAATTGCTTTGTTAGTGTATGTTAAATAAACAGTCCAATAAACTCGATAAGTGAATATAACACTTTATATATCCGAGGAATCGAAACACTAATATCTCATAAAAGATATAGAATTTAATAACAGCAAATCATAAACTGTCACAGCAATAACACTATTCAACTAGCAATGTCAATTGTATTGCTCGTATCTCTATATCCTCGCTCTGTTTCAACTGCAAAAGTTCTCTGTTTCGACAGCGAGAGAGACCAGGAGAAAATCCTTATTTATAGATTTCTAAGCAACTACGTGACGTCATATAGGACGCGACATCATGTTTCTCAATTTTTCTCGTAATTTCACTCCCAATTGGGATACAGCCGAAATTCCACTACTTTCGAAAATTTTCTTTTGGTCTCCAAAGTCGCCAAAACGGTCACCAAGCTGAAGTTTGTTGCCAAGCTCAAGGGGTTATATACCTATTTCACTTGCAAGAATGCCTGTACAACTCTCTTTCCAGCAAAAGGCATTAATGCGAGAAAACCGCACTACAATTTTGTAAAACTATGCAGTAAAATATTTTATTCATGCAGTAAATAAGTTTGACGAAAATACATTTTAAACAATGACTCATAGACTGCAATGCCTGGAAATTCTTTCGATTATAAGAGATCTTTTTTTTAAACTAGTAATCTTCAATGCCCTCCATTTTTTTTTCGCTGAATACCAATACTTGATAAACATACCAATCAATATCAGTCGCATTGTTTAAATTTGTTGTAAAGTATTAAAAATGTTGAAACACTTTTTTTTTCTTTCCTTGCTACTCATACATTTCTACTTATATTTCTTTTCCCAGCTTAGCTGACAGTAAAAAACATTATTTTGAACCGACTCTGTGAACAAAGCCTTCATTTTCAGTACATAAATCTCCATCCAGAGCGCGCTGCCCTGAGGGAGACGCTGACTCTCTCCTCTCCACAAGCTGATTTTTTACGGCCTGAAAATATCCGAGCTGTCGATAGCTTCCATTAGAAAAAATCGCACAAGGAAAAGCATTGTTTTTTTATGTAGTGAATGAACAAGAAACATACACATCTGATGCAAGGATTCAGTTGGAAAGATAACAGCAGATTGCGTCGTGTATTTCAGAAAGGAAAAAGGAGTAACAAAAAATTACATGTTTAAGATAGATATATTGTGCATGTGCAGAAATAAATAACTATTTAACCCTTTGAAGCGCAACCCTTTCCCAATGCTGAAAAAAAGGGCAGCCGTTGCCATCGCTCGACTTAACTACCAGCAAGATGGCGGACGATCGAAACGTTCGTCGCGTTTGACGCAGCTGGCTGTGCGCTGGCACAGCCAGCTGCGTCAAAAAAGGGTCTCTGGTACGCGATGAACGTTTCGATCGTCCGCCATCTTGTTGGTAGTTAAGTCGAGCGATGGCAACGGCTGCCCTTTTTTCAGCATCGGGCAATCTATCCAGCTGTTCTCGCATTCTTCCATTTTTCAACAGATGTCAGTGCTGTTAAAAATAATCGGAACAATGTTTTGACGAGAAAAGACGTGCTAGAAAGTAAAGGATTCTCGTGGAGCTATGTCACCCGCAACTATTATAGAAATCAAATCTGTCCTTCGTGACTGGCAACAGTCAAAACGTCAGAGTTTGGTGTTTCCAGAGCGGGAACACTGCGCGTTAAAGGGTTAAGATAGATATATTGTGCATGTGAAGAAACAAATAGATATTTAAAATTATTTCTTTTTGCGACAGTCTTACTTTATTGCGTACTTTTATGACTTATGTTTTGTCGATTTCATAAATATAAGAAGACAGTTTTATGACTTCAAACAGCTGCGCTGAAGACATAACGAATGCCATTTCGTTTCTTCTTTGCACTAAATATCTAAATTATCATTTGTTGAACTTTGTTTTCTTACGTAATCAGTAGCGGGAGGGCCTAGGAGCTCACCCCCCTCCTCTCCCGAAAAGATATTACTAACTGGTACCATTATGTTCTATTATACACTATCATCATCATTTTTTATAACTTAGCCCCTTCCAAAAACATTTATATCGATTTTGACTAGAATTTTGATTTATTGCACATTTTGTTTTGGTGAAATAAACTTGGCTGAAACACTGCCGATGCTGCTTCACTTTGCGTGTTCTTACGGGAATGGAGTTTAGCGACTAGGCCACTGTCCGAAATTTGGTAAAGCAACCACTTTTGTTTTAGTTTCAAACTTCAAAATCGATTTTTTAAATAATTTTCAACTTGGGATTGTATAAAAGATAATTCAAGATTATTACTTTTGTTCAGACAAAATTTTTTTTTTCATTACACCAATTTTTATACAAAATAAGTAAGACAAAACCAAACTGAATTATCTAATCCAAAACATATTTTATCTTTCTTTTATTAAAACAAATTTCTTTCTTTCGGCTCTAAAATAATCCACCATTTGTGGCTTCAAGACCAAGCAAGTTTGGACACTATTGTAATAAAAATCTAATGCAATTCTTTAATTTTCCATGCAGTGGCATGTTTTAAAGTAAACATTATGTATTAAAAACAGAAAAAATGTCATAGCGATGCATTCAGCAGTCTATTTCACAGGTTTTGTTCCATTTGATTTTCAGAAGAGGAATGTAATCTATAATCTAAGAAAGTCTTAGCACTTCTGGCATGGTGTTAGATTTGATCTCTTTTCCATTCATACGAAATCTCGACATTAGGAATAAAATGGCATCTGGGAAAACTGTGAAAAAAAGAGTATCGAATAACCATACATGCTGGTCGTATGTCCCAAAAAAATTTATCGAGACAATACTGTAATCTTACGTAAGGAGGAAATGCGAATTTATGATGTATCTCAGAGCAAACAATGTGACATGTAAATAGGAATATTGTATTGGTTCAAGCAAGAAGTATTTCCTCTTATCCGAAAGATCTTTCCTTTTCTTTCGCAAGGTTAGATTTCGTATTATTTCTAGTATACTATATACAAAAGAGCATCTATACATGTTTAGAAATCCGGAATTGAGTTGGTAAGGTTAAATGGAATGTTCTCATGCAATTTGTAAGCTGTATAAGAACTCTAAAAATAAAACTGTTATTCAAAAGTGAAATTATGTAAGAATTCAAAATTTTACGCATGAATTAACCCTTTACGCGCAGTGTTCCCGCTCTGCGAACATCAAACTCTGAGGTTTTGACTATTGCCAGTCACGAAGAATAGATTTGATTTCTATAAAAATAGTTGCGGGTGACACAGCTCCAAGAGAATCCTTTACTTTTTAGCACATCTTTTCCCATAAAAAAAGTGTCACGATTATTTTTAACAACACTGACATCTGCTGAAAAATGGAAGGATGCGAGAACAGCTGGATAGATTGCCCAATGCTGGAAAAAGAGCAGCCGTTGCCATCGCTCGACTTAACTAACAGCAAGATGGCGGACGATCGAAAAGTTCATCGCGTGCCACAGAGCTAGAGACCCTTTTTTTGACTCAGCTGGCCGTGCGCCGGTAAGGGTTGCGCCTCAAAGAGTTAAGCGGATGAGTTTATTAATCAGTGATTTTATTAAGCGGCGGGTATTGTATAGGCCTTTTTTGACGACAGCCAGCTGCGTAAAAAAAGGGTCTCTAGATCTGTGGCACGCGATGAACGTTTCGATCGTCCGCCATCTTGCTGGTAGTGAAGTAAAGCGATGGCAACGGCTGCCCTTTTTTCAGCATTGGGAAAGGGTTGCGCCTCAAAGGGTTAAATGGAATGTTCTCAAGCAATTTCTAAGCTGTATAAGAACTCTAAAAATAAAGTATTCAAAAGTGAAATTATTTAAGAACTCAAAATTTTAAGCATGAATTAAAGTATAGCATAGGACGATTTTTTCGGTGTAACCCCCAGAGTGGGGTGGGGATGAGCAGAGAGATTGATGGTTCTCTCTCCTTCATTAGGTCAGTAAGGAAATCGTGGGATTATAGAACGTTTCGTACCACTCGAAACTTCGTACTTAGGTATATTTTTATTTTTGAATACTTCTTTTCAAAGATATCAATTAATTTAATCGTTGGGTGTCTTGCTTTATGCATGTTTCACCTTTCCTAAAAAGTAGGCTTTAAAATCTGAAAAACCAATCTGTATTTAAAAGAAATGGTTTATTTTATGTTTTCCATTCTTAAAGATACATTACTTCCGTGATGCACTTATATTTATAATGTTACGAATTTTTGGGGTGGTCTGCTGTTCTAAATTAACATAGGCTAAAATTTATGTTCTAAAAACTGTGATGTAATTAAATTTTGCATTTTGTTGCACGAAAATCGATTAACTAGAATGCGAGGTAGGGAGCTTAGTGTTTGACATAGGAAAACATGGAATTTGGTGGTTTCTCACCAAACATTGGAGACATCGTTAACTGGCATTTTTTCGGGAATTATTTTTGGAACCAAATTTGGCCATATTTCACCGAAAAGTTGCCAAGCTTGGCGACATTTGGCACGATTTATTAATGGGGAGTAAGTATGTAAGTAGTAATGGGGAGTGTAATATTTGCTTCCCTACATTAGTATTACGAAATAGCATTAGTATTTCGTAATCGATACATGCGACCAATAGGAAATGTCAATGAATTGAAATGTTGCGTTAATTAGTGGAAAGTTTGGTATCACTAATTACCACAACCTAACCACTTACCTAAAGTATTTTTGGGTATAATGCATTGTTGTATGTTACATGAACCAGAAAATTTTCTTTTAAAAATTTAGTAAATTTTTTCTTCCATCACATTAATTACATGTGATACACTACAAATGTTAGAGTTATATGTTTTGTAGAAGTATGATAGTCTCGTCTTGAAAAAACGATAATTTACAATTTTGAAATATTTGCTAATTAAGTGCCCTAAAAATTGAAATAAATATAAAATTGAGTTTGCAACACAGAAACACCAGTATTTTGAGTAAGCATTATGTGATGAGGTCATAAATAAAATTTTGAACCATATGACATTGCTTGTCTATCACGTTTTATAAAAGTATTCAGGATTCAATAATGATTGCAAACTTCCTTTCATTTCTGTGAATTTCTAAAAGAAGAATAAAGAACAATGTAGCAATAAATAATGTTAATGATTATATTTCAAAGTTACCTTTCAAATTCCATCATTAAATTTACTGCTTAAAAGCAAATTGGATTATTTTAAGAAGAAAAAAAATTGTACTATTCAAAGATTGAATTTAATAAAAAATGAAATAAGTTATGATAATACATCTTCATATTTCAAATAGTATCTAAATAAAAATATTAAAGAAAAGCACAATGTATTAAATAATAAGAATGTTCTTTGTTTGGTTAAAATATAACCGTTAGATAACAAAAAATTTCCAGCAATAATTTTTTGCATTCTCTAATAACGAAATTGCGGAACCAGTTTGCATTTTGTTTATTATCAGAAGTGGTATTGAATTTCATTTCTTTGTTACGATAAAAGCATTTTCCTTTTTTTTTTAAACTCAATTTATTAAGATAGTAATAATAAATGACGCATCTTGTATTACAAATAATTAATGGTTACGTCTTTCATTCCCTTATACTGGTAAACTGGGGCCCGGAGGGCTCGAAATTTTTATTATAGTTAACAAAACGATAAAAATTGATTACTCTTTGTGAGAAATTCTGCTTTTTATCATCTCTCCCTGCATTTATTTTCTAAGATAACGGCCTTAAGGTAAGACATGGATAATACAAGAGTGACTTAATTTTAATTATTGTTTGTTCATTTATTTATTTATCGTGATGTTTTTGCTATTCAGAAATTAAAAAATTATCTGTTATTTTTTATTCAAAAGGAAAGTAATTAAAAGCCACAAATTAAAAAGAAATGATCAATTTCCGTTTTTTGTTGTTGTTGTTGTGTCTGTCATTTAATGGCGGCTCACAGGCGCACTGCCACATTAGGGTGTATGTCGAAGAAAAACTGTGTTTTTAGTCTTTACACAAATTGAAATAAACTAATAGCACCATGGTCTCCAAAAAATTCCAGATGGTTCTTCATAACCTGCTTTACACACTGCAATAAGTGAAAAATCTGTGGATTTTGTGAAATTTTCAGAAAAAATCTTAAACATGGATCTGAGCTGCAAGATTTTTCGAAGAGTGACACGCTTTGCAAAAATTCCGATTTTTAAGAATTTTTTCTAAAAATTTTGAAACTGATACAGATTGATCATTTATTTCAGTATGTAGTACAGCTTGTAAAGAGACAGTTTCAAAATTTTGAAGTGCCTGGTATAATTAGTTTATTTGTTCTTATGTACCAAATTCACATGATTTTTTCGAACACCGTTAAGCATTAGTCGGAGGATCGTTGTACGTGATGGGCAGTAAGGGATCGGCGTATCGAATTTCCCGTTGCTTACTAGAAATTTGCTTTCGAAAATTTGCTTCTTTAACTTAATTTCCACAGAATTCTAAGACCCTCAAAAGCAAACTAAGCAAATGCTGATTTTGTCCCTGAAATAATCACAACCTCTCGAGTTCTTCAATTCTGCTAACAAAAAAATTCGCATCCTTTCGCCACGTACTTGCAAGTATTAGCACGCCAGTATTCAGATTTCTTTTCAAAATAGGCAAAGAGGGTTTATCAAAATTTCTATTGAAACGTTCATTGGCTTTTTTAATTGAGAAAAAAGCCACTCTTTGTAGGCTAAAAGGACAATGTTTCCGATATCCCTCTGAATTTTTTCTCCATACAGCTAGTGTTCTTTTAACCCTTTGAGTTGCAACCCTTTCCCAATGCTGAAAAAAGGGAAGCCTTAGCCATCGCTCGACTTAACTACCAGCAAGATGGCAGACGATCGAAACGTTCATCGCGTGCCACAGATATAGAGACCCTTTTTTGACGCAGCTGGCTGTGCGGCACAGTCAGCTGCCAAAAAATAAAAACTTAAGAAGCCAAGTAGTTTATTTTAAAAGCATAGTAATTATTACTGTGGCTGGCAGCATACCTTAGCGTGGCTTATTTCGACAAGTACAAAGCGATAAACGATAGAAAAAAGTGTGAGAACACAGAAAGACGATAGAACTGAGAGCTAGAAAGAATGGTCTCCAAATAAATCCCCAGACTGAAAAACTGAAAAGATTGTTAAGCGCTAATGCAAGTTTACCAAAACTTAAATGTGGTTCGTGAAAGGGGGATTGTGAAAGAGAAGTTGCAGCCTAAGAAATATTATTAAAACACAAAAATAGAGGAATCCTCAGACAGAAGGACGCCTGCTAAATACATTGCAAAAGTTAAAGCCAAAGTAATTTAAGAAACATAATTAAAATAGCGTAAACGTATACAGATGGAAATTTAAAAATGGCAAAGATTTTTAAATTTAGAATAGGGAAAGGAAAGTCAAAAGTAATTATAAATATGTGATGAACTACATCACAATACCCGTTTCCATTTTTTCTAATTTCCCTAAAGCAGCTTACATTTTCTCCAATCCAAATATCATCTTTTGGCTTTCAGCTCTTCTTATCCGGCTTCCCTTTTCTTCTCCAAATAAGCTTTCGTCTGTTCTTGTCCTGCTTTCATGCCCGGTATCATGTTCATCAGTTCTTATTCAGTTCTTATCAGTAAGTTGTTTCTTCACTTTTCCTCTCCAACAAATCATACACCGGAAAGTTAAAATTCCACTTCTGACATCAGTGTTGCAGAAAACTGCTTAGTTTTCGGGTGCGTAGCTTAAAAGTTCAGCGTATGTGGAAAGTTCCAGTAGATAGTCCAGTTGGAAGGACGAAACACAAGTTTTATTAGTTTTAGAAACTCTACAAATGATCTTCGGTACACATTTCACAGATGTTAACAAGTAGTAACAGGTTAGCTATTACACAAGTTTTCTCAAATGCTGTATTTCGCATACAATAAAGTCCTTCCACACTTTCCCGACAAAAAAATCTGAGCAGAAATTCTCGAGAAGAACTCTTAAATGCTCCTCAACATACAACGATGAAGAATTCACTGACAGCCTTCAAAAATAGGCTTTTCAAAACAATCCAGAAAGTGGCGCTTCTAATACTGCTATACAGAGCAGCAGAAATAACATTTCTCTGCTAGCGACAGCTGACAACAATAACAACTCCGCGTGAGGCGAGTTGCTCTTCTTGTACTTTTCGCACATGCTTCCAGTCTATAGTACAATGGTTAGCGTAAAACCACAAAAATAACGATAGATCACTCAAAAAATTGGCAATCCGCATGAAATTGGATTATGTTGTCAAATAAATGTTGTTGAGTAAATCTGCAATATGCAAATTAGTGGCTAGTCAGAATAAATGATTTCACAGGAGCATAAAATTGCATGTTTTAAAGCAAGCTTCCAATTTTCTTGCTGTGATTGTGAGGTAAGAAATCGGAGATGGCCAATTCGTAACAATGATTTACAGGCATCATTTACCCGAAAAACTTCGGTAGAGATTTATTGGATGCCTAGAGACAGGAAAAAGACCAGCACAACTGGCCAGATGGTTAAATGCCAGTCATTTTGAGGTCCATGGATTTTGGCAACAATTTCTAACTACAGATAAGGAGTCCAGGAGGTTCAGCCAAGGACTGCGAACTGTTACAACTAGCGCCGATGACCGATATTTGTCTTTATGTGTATGAAGGAATAGAACCGTAACTCCGTATCAACTCATTCTGCTTCGTTGCAGCCACATGAAGGTTAGCATGAACGTCAACCTGCGTAAGGTTTAAAGATGGTGGTCTGTAGGCGAGGCGACCAGCCATTTGCGTGCCACTCACGTCATGGCATAGAAATGAACGTTTGAGTTAGGCACATCAACATGTTTGCTGGGTTGCTAATCAATAAAGGGCTGTTCCCTTAACAGACGAGTCCAGATTTAGCATCCAAAAGGATAGTAGGCGTTGCTTGATTTGGAGAGAACCTGGAACCCGTTATCATTCATGAAACATCATTTTAAGAGATGCATACTCAAGAGGCAGTGCCTGTGTTTGGGATCGGATCTCTTTGGGTGGACGTTCAGACCACCACGTCTTTCCACGTGGAAATGAATTCTCAGATCTATAGAGATGGCATCCTGGACGCGCCCTTATGCTGGAGCAATAGGTGTTTATCTCCTGTTTCAAAACGTCAATGCTTGACAGCACAGGGCTTGCATTCTGGATGATTATCATCAACAGCAAAATGCATCGAATGAAGTGTCCAGCTCGTTCACCATATATTTATCCTATTGAGCATGTCTGGTGTAATCTAGGATGACGTATTTCTGCTCTCAATCATTTGCCACTCTTGCAACTACTTTGCAAGAGAAATGGCTGTCGCTTCCAACGGACCATTCAAAGAGAGTCATTGACATCATCACACATCGCTGCAGTTGCTATACTGCTGCTGGGGAAGATCCTATTTCATATTGACAGTAATGCCTAATGACTGTACCAAACTGACACATTCACAATTTGTTAATTTTATACATATGCTAATTTTTGTAACACCATAAGTGTCTGATAATTTACCTTCGTGTTATATCACAGCTTACTTTATGTTGTATAGTGTGGGTCGATTTCATACGACACCCAATTAAACTCTATGTGTAACTTTTTGAGTAATCGTCCTTTTTGTGATTTTTCCTTAACTAATGAAGACCGATGTAGAAGATGAAGACCAATGTGGCAACAATTACTACGAGCACTATAAAAAACATCATTTCCACAAAGAAAAAAATTTCTTTGTCCACTTAAATAACTTTCATGAAACATCATTTCAACATCAAACTGTATTTTAGTTACTGAAAGTAACATTGTTGCCGCTAAATGAATTAAATTAATTCTAAATGCCAGGCTTCATGCAAATAAAAATCTTGATGATTTCAAGAAATTATTTCATAACTACTGAAATTCCAAAGAGCTAATTAGAACGTTTAAAAACAAAACTATGACGTTTAACTGACAGATTTTAACGTTTCCACCCAAATAAAGCAATTTTCTTAAATTATGGCAAAACGTTGCTAAAAATCAGGCAAGGTGTATTTACAGATTTTTAATATAGCACTGATTTCTTTCTATAAATTTTACAATAAGTATGGAATATTTCAAGCTGATCGCACCAACGTTTTGAATTTTATAAGGTTTTTCGAGCATAACATTTTCAATTTTTGCAGTAATGGTGACAAAAATTTTATTTTGGAGTGGTGGAACTAGGCTTGCATACTTTTCTTCACGGATTTATGGGACTTTCACGACTGAAACTCGGCACGTGACTAAAAAAAGCGGGATCCAGAATGCTTACAAAAAGCTGAGAAAAAAATTAAAACCAGATTTAATTTTTACATTTTAAATAGTTTCATTGAATATTATGTTTTACTTTAATTATAAATGCAACATTGTTAAAAAAAGTTGAAACAATTAGGCAAACTAATGAAAAAACTAACATTATTATGGAGTTTGCCATCTTCACTTCTTTATAATCAGAAGAAATGGTACTACTGTTTGTAGTTAAATAAACTTTTTATTTCCTTTCACAAACAAAAACAAAATCTTTTTTCTTTGGCATTTAAGGAATAAATTAATGTATATTGTGAAGTAGGAACCAAAATATACCTTTATTAGAGTAACTTAAAGTCTTAAATGGCATCTTCTACTAAGATAATGATAATTTTTTTTTTTTAAAAAAATCCATATTAAACTAGTTTTGCTGAAATCCTAATATTATTTATTTAAAAAAAAACTTAAAGCATACAATCACTTCTGCTGATATCATGTTTATTTAGAACAGAAACTTGACATTTATAAGTTCTTCTGAGATCATTATAATTTAAGAAATATTAATTCTTATTCTATTTAAAAAACGGGACATTCAAAACGGGGCTATACAAAAACTGGGACTTTGGCGTCCCTCACATGCCTTTCGCGGGCATGTTCTAGAAGTTTTAGAAGCGACCAACATCCCTGTTCTCGCGAGACGGTTGGCAATCTTAGGTGAACACCGAGAGCATTCCAGAGTCGGTAAGTTAGCATTCTGACCTTTAAAATTTTAGGATTTTAAAGGTTATTAGAAGCCATCTTTTCTTAACGGTTATTAGGAGTCGTCTTAACAGTTAACCATTTAACCCTTTGAGGCACAACCCTTTCCCAATGCTGAAAAAAGGGCCGCCGTTGCCATCGCTCGGCTTAACTACCAGCAAGATGGCGGAAGATCGAAACGTTCGTCGCGTGCCACAGATCTAGAGACCCTTTTTTGACGACAGCCGGCTGTGCTCGCCCTTTTTTCAGCATTGGGCAATCTATCCGGCTGTTCTCGCATTCTTCCATTTCTCAGCAGATGTCAGTACTGTTAAAAATAATCGTGACCATTTTTTTACGGGAAATGAAGTGCTAAAAAGCAAAGGATTCTCGTGGAGCTGTGTCACCCGCGACTATTTTTATAGAAATCTAATCTATTCTTCGTGATTGGCAACAGTCAAAACGTCAGTGTTTGGCGTTCCCGGAGCGGACACACTGCGCGTTAAAGGGTAAAAGGTTATTACGACGAGCCATCTTGACCTTTAAAATTTTAGGATTTTAAAGGTTATTAGAAGAACAGCCGAAAAACTATAGAAAAGAATTCACTTAAAAATATGATTTTTTTTTTTTTTTTTGTACAAAAATAGCAGCGTTTTATTCTGCAAAATATGTTAATATAGAAAATTAAAACTGCATTTTCTGGTGTTTTCTTGCTTAGAAAAGCTAACAATATAGTTATTAAGCTTATAATACTCTTTATAAACCACATTAACATACACTTGCAGTAGTATACCAAGTTTAGAATTCATTATAAAGAAACTTTGGGTTCTTTTACACAAACGAAATGAAAAAAAAAAAAAGAGAGAGAGAGAAAAAATACAATAAATATTATTTTCTACAGAGTATATAAATTTTCATGCACAATATATCTAACAGTAAATGACTAAAAAAATTACTTTTTTATGCTTTAGGAATAAGTATACTTGGAAAATAATTAATGCCATTGTTAAAGATAAATAACAGCTTCTGCATTATTAATTAGGTGCTTAATGAATCCCTTGGTAGCTTCTTAGTATGCAGTGAATTATAATTAGGAAGTAAAATATTCGTAATAGAATTTTTAGTAGTAAATGGCTAATCAGTAAGAGTTTTTATGTCTAAGCCATAAATGTTTACAGTATTAGCATAAATGACACTTTTCGTAGAATAAATTATCTGTAATGTTTTTACAAATAAAAAATACGGGTAGAGTTTTAGATTACTCATGTTCATTATGGTATTTAACTGCTATTTCAATCATAATTATTGATTATGATTTTGATATTAAGCTATTGTGTGGTTAAAAGAAAGGGGAAACGCCAGGTCACGTGTTTTTTTTTAAGTTGTTGTTATTGTTTTGATTCCAATAGGGAATTTAATTTTATTCCCAGACATGCTTGTCTAAATATAATTTTTCAATGCGAATCTGCTTATCATAAAGAAAAGAATGTGGACCATCATCTACTGAAAAAAAAAAACCAGTTATTAAAGTTATAAAAAATTGTCCAAACTTATGAAGTTGGTCATTGAACGCTGAATGTCTATCTTTAGAAAACTAAGATTTGAAAACCAGCCAAGTTACATCACATGTGAAATAAACATTTCTTTTAAGACAGTGCCTCTCAAAAGTTTAAACCTGCGAACTTACAGTATCCCCCCCCCAAAAAAAAAGAATAACAGTGTATAAATAGGTATTTTTTTGATTAAGCCTAAGCTATGCAAATACGAGTTTCAGCATTACAACATTTGGTTCTGATTATTTTTAATAAATTTGGCTTACATCGATCGACGTCGGTCAAGTTGTTGAAAAACAATTTGAGGGTTTATTATCTGATGAGTCTTTATAACATTGAATAGAAACGTTCAAAAATTTCATTGACGATTTATTAATCGCAAAGTAGTATTAAATTGCCAATTATAGTAAATTTCAACATTTGTTATAATCTTAATAGTGAACTTGGAACGATAATTCTGATAGTTGCTTTATCTTGTTAACCCTTTAACGCGCAGTGTTCCCGCTCTGAGAACACCAAACTCTGACGTTTTGACTGTTACCAGTCACGAAGAATAGATTGGATTTCTATAAAAATAGTTGCGGGTGACATAGCTCCACGAGAATCCTTTACTTTTTAAGCACATCATTTCCCGTAAACAAAATGGTCACGATTATTTTTAACAGCACTGACATCTGCTGAAAAATGGAAGAATGCGAGAACAGCTGGATAGATTGCCCAATGCTGAAAAAGGGCAGCCGTTGCCATCGCTCGACTTAACTACCAGCAAGATGGCGGATGATCGAAACGTTCATCGCGTGACACAGATCTAGAGACCCTTTTTTGACGCAGCTAGCTGTGCCGGCACAGCCAGCTGCGAGCGATGGCAACGGCTTCCCTTTTTTCAGCATTGGGAAAGGGTTGCGCCTCAAAGGGTTAAAAATATATTTACAAATGTTTCTTCAACTATTTCCGAAGATGACTCTTTTGAGTCCCCTCTCCCTAAAAGATCCAAACATGCATAAATTATCATATAATCACTACCCCCGACATCTCAATACGTATTAATGACCTTAATCTATGTATGGGGCGAAACTTTTTTTTTCTAGTGTGACTGACAAAATACATGCCGGCAAAGTCACTGAAATAGAAGCAAATACCAGATGAATTAATTTGCCCAAATGCGGTCATCCCCAGGGAAATATGTGATGTGACATTAGAGGACTAAGACATTTGTGATGGAAAAAATATTGCTTAGATCTGCGTTAGATCTTATTCTGCTGTAATATCAGTTCCATTTTACTTTTATTAGAAGCAACTGTTGTTATGAATCCCGCTGACAGTTTGTAAAGCATTCAGAAACAAGATAAATTAGAATTTAATCTCAAAATTTACGAAAAATATTAACATATAAATTTCTTTTATTTCCATCAATTTACAATAAAGTAGGTGTAAAAATTATGAGCTACAGTACTCATATTTTTGTACTTCCTACCATATATTATTTTTTAAAGAGATTAAATAGTTCTAGATACCGTAGCTATCTTTTCATTTATGAAAATATTTACTTTAGATTATAAAAACAACATATTCTAGCCCTCCAAGCGGTTGTGACGTAATATCTCGTCAACTTCGTTCCAGTTTTCTCTGCTAAGCACCTATATCTTTACTTATTTATAACACTCGGTTATCATAAAATATTTTCTAATTTTTAAGCTTCTAAGTCATACAGGAGATTGTTTCTTAATAATTGCTAATCTTCCTATAAAAAATTTATTTTCTTAAGAAACAATTTAGAGGTTACTACGTCATTCTGTAGGCCCCACCATGGCCGAGTAAATAAAGACACTAAACATGGTAGATGCCTGAAGGTCCTGGGTTCGGGCCTATCGCGCAGTCATCGATCTAACGATGAGAAGTTTGGGGGAGTTTTCTCCAGATGTCTCATGAACATGCGTTAGAACCTCTTAAAAGGTGTTCCACCCAAAGCGCCCTCTATAGACAGACAGCTCTGTTGTAGCTTAGCCTTAACACATATTACATAATAAACTACTGTTTGTAAAAAATGCAACACCATAAAGGAATCCTCAGAATCAAATGAAATTTAATTCACAAACGACTTGTATTAGTACAAGTAATTAATTTAATTTTCGAAAGCAAAAAAAGCATGAAGTGTCCGAATTCAGTATCTGGTGTGGTCACCATGCACTGCAGTAAGTGTTGCTATATGACGTGCTATAGAGTCAAACAGATTCTGAATGTATGCTTGGGAAAGTGCATTCCATATTTATCGTAGGCGTACCCAAATTTCCTCTTTTGAAGCTGTAGGACGAGGATCACGAGTTAGAAGCTCGACCATGAAATCCCACACATGTTCAATAGGTGACATATCCGGCGAATAAGTAGGCCACGAAAGAAGCTGTGCGTTTTCTGCTGAAAAGAGGTCTTGACAATTCCTTTCCATATGTGGGCGCGCGTTATCCTGCTGAAAGATGGCTCCAGGAATGCCTTGAAGGAATAGAACGACTTCGCGCTGCAGAACTTCTCTGATGTACCTGTAGCTGTTCAGATTACCCACAATTCGTAGCAGCTGTCCACACATAGTCCATGATACGCAATCGCCCTCTCCTCAGACAATAACTCCGGGTGTTCGTCCACTATGACGTCCGGAAAAGCAAATTAAAAAGTTTATGAAAACAAAATGACATGCTCAAAAAATGCAGTTACCCTTAAAAAAAATTTGAAAGCATTGCGTAATAATTTGTCCACTTCTGTGTGTAACTTAACAGGTATTGTGAAATAGAAGTTTTAAAAATTCATCTTTCACTTTCTGCCTTACATCAACGCCCTTGCATTTTTCTGTGCATGATTGATTTTTTGATGCATTATTGGTACTCGCACCTGCTGTTCTTACGGGATTTCGCAGTGTCAATAGCCTGACGGAATTTTCATACCTTAATCCTGGGAAAGCTCAAGGGAATAATTTTGGCTTTTCTCTTAGAAATAAAATGTACTTTTACATGGGTTTTAACGTGTTGTATCGTTTTTGTCTTTCCAGGTGATCTTTTGCAATTTTTTTGACAACTTCATGTTTCCAACTTCCAATACTTTTCAAAAGTATAAGAAGATCATGTACGCTTTTGGATTTTCATCTTTTACGGAATTTTCAACAAGCAAAGATTTACGAAAACTTGGAAATAAATTATAATCTCATGATGCGCTATAGAATACACGATTACTTCCCAGTCAAGCTCCAGTAATTTCACAAGTGTTACCAAAGACGTGGGACGTTTCGCTTTCTCATGGTGGAATACGACTAATTTACAATAGGCCAATTCTGATCGTTTCTCATGAATTTTATTTATCAGTTCAGTTTATTTCGGAATAATAAACATTTGAATTCATCTTTCGCTTATTTAAAGGCTTACATGGGGAGGCTCAGACGTTGGGGTCACCGATTTTGATGAAATTTGGTGGGTTATAGGGGACCCATAGTTAAGTAAAATGCTAAAATATTGGCCGCCAACTCTCGCTTATTTTCGAGAAAATTCCATTTAAACATTTGACACATTGTTAAATACTAATTATTTAGCAATTCATTTGTGTTCTCGGTGGCGCTGTGGTTCCGTACGGAAACGGAGATCCGGATCGAATCCAGCTCGGTACTATGGATTTTTTCTCGCTAAAAAGTTCAGAATAATTATATATTGTGAATTATTTTGTGAAACTGCAGTTATAAAGTTGTTTTTGTGTATATAGTTGATAATTTACCAATACTTTTAGGACGCGAGGAATGATAAGGATTCGCTTCTTTCTTCGTTTTGAATGATGCAATTATTGTTTTAAGTTTTTCATTCAGCTAAAACGTATTACACACATGTAATTAAAGTTAGAGATCCAATATTCGATTTAAACGATAAGTGAATTTTTTTGTATTAAATAATTTATGATTTGATGTAGAATGTAAAATGCCTTTAATTTTAAATTTATCAAACTTCGCTGATAAATTTAAAATTAAAGGCAGTAAATTTAATTCGCTATCTACTTAGTAGAAGTAGATAGCGAAATTAATAATAATAATAATAATAATCCAGAAATTCATAACAAAATACTTGTATGACGATGAAAGTAATTCACCTTGCCTCTAAAAGTAATTCCACCTAAATGTACAACGCTTTGTCAACCCTGTGATGTGTAATTTCACTGACTCCATCCCAAAAACAACAAAAAAAATTAAAAGCTACACAATTCTCCATATTGATATGCTAAATGAACGGGAAATAGGAACCTGAGAAAATGCAATAAAAATTCATTTAAGTCATGTATTTTCTGCTATCACCACCATTATTTTCGGACATCAACAAAATTTTCTGATGAAAGCTGAAATAATTTTTTTTTCCCTCAAACAAAAATGAAAATATCATGTGAATACAAAAATATTTATTTCATATGTTGTAGCAAATGTCCAGACAATTTGTTTTGCATGTTTTCAGGACAAATATGACCCTTCCTCATGTACTCATCTGTAGAAGTAGAAAAATATTTTTCGAAATGTGATTCATAAGTAACGTTTCTCATTTTCGTCACTTTCATTTGTAGCTATTCAATTCTATTTCATAGAAATAGTGTTATTTCAATAAATCACGTCACTTTTCTAATCATTTTAAACTGTACTATTTGAATTTTTAAGGGAGAAAGAAAAAAAAAATTGAAAATCCAGAGCGCCGAGCCGGATTCGATCCGGGGACCTTCGGAGCTCCGACTCCGTACGGAACCACGGCGCCACCTATAACACAAATGAATTGCCAAATAATTAGTATTTAACAATGTGTCAAATGTTTAAATGGAATTTTCTCGAAAGTAAACGAGAGTTGGCGGCCAATATTTTAGCATTTTACTTAACTATGGGTCCCCTATAACCCACCAACATTTCATCGAAATCGGTGACCCCCAACGTCTGAGCCTCCCCTTGTTAGTATGAATTTTTTATAACCAATCCGATTCTGACACATCCGATCTACAACCAGCTCTAGTACAAGCTTAATGTGTGTTTTTCAGGACTTCAGCATTGATTTGCCTTAAAGTAAATGAAGTAAACATATTACACTGCACATAAGGATTAAGGAGCTATATTAAACTAAGATATCTTCTCTCTTGTCTTCGACAGAGCAAATTCACTGATGCCATCATCAAATGATAAACTGCGTAGTTTTTCACTTTCTATTCACATGAGACTGAACGAACATTATTTATCTTGAGTCGTTGTTCTAAATTCATTATTTATCCTCTTCAGCGGATAAAAGGATCTTTTCCCAGAGCACTTTGTAAACATCATACTAAGAAACGATCTCAAAATTGCTTCTACGTTAGGGAATTCTGACTGGGCACGATGTTAAATATTACCCTATACATAGCCTGATGTGTGTGACTACCATGTTCCGCAGAGCCATAGGCTTGACTATGTCTAGCATAGGGATGAAAACGCTTCCTTTCTGCTACAAGATTCTTGTTCAAACCTGCAGGATATATGTTTGGCATAAAGCACTAACTCTTTCACAGTCTCTTCTTCTGTAACTCCTAATTTTGTTAAGAATGAATAACAATTTTCCACAGCTTGATGGCGATTTTTCACAAAACCAATCTATACTGAGGCCCTCTGTGCCACAATTGACCCTAATACATCCACCATAAGTATAAATGTTTGGTTCTGAACTTGTCTCTTGGTTCAAGGTTCTTTAACCCTCTAGCTGATTATATTCCGCGATTTCCACGGGCAACTCAAATGTAGCAGAATTTGCTCATCCCGCAGCTTTCGCGGGCAGGTGTTTTTCTTCCTGTATTGAGGAGAGCGTCCCGCATTTTCACCGTTTAACCACTGAAATAAATTAGATACAGTGTTAGACGTTTAATTTAGGTTTTGGCCAACAGATTCGTTAGTCGTCCACTAACTTGCGGCATTTGAAGGTAATACTCGGTATGTAATGCTCTAACTTCACTTGTTTGCCGTCTTGTCTAATCAGAAATGGCTGCTAGAAATCGTTCAGCAATTGACAGAGTATATATTCCGGATGATTTAGGAGATTCTGAAAGAGATTTTAGTTTTGACTGTGATAGCGATTTGGATTTTTTTGGACTACTCCTCAGACGGCGATGAATCTGACCATGATTCAATAAACCTGCAAAGCGTTAGGCGGTGGTGCATTTTCTTATATTATGTAATAAACGGAAATTAACTGTAATTCAATTGAAATTTATTTTTAAAAAAATTTATGTAATAACATCTGAAATTGGTTTTTCTCAAACTTAGTTTCTCGTGATAAAAATCTATATTAAAAATCTTTTCTAGAAAGAAAAAATGCACATTTCAATTCTTCAATGTATATAGATTTGAAATATGAAAAAAGAAGATTACACAATTTTTGAAGCGATTTTTGGCCACAAATTGAGCAGTCAGAGGGTTAAAGCATCATCTTCATCATCGTTGATATGTATTCTTCTACATCTGTTTTCTTGTAATCAAGATTAGACAATTTTTCCTATGCTTTTTCTTCAAAACGATCGTACATATCCCTGGAATATTTAACAAAATCCGAAAGTGAAGCATAAAATTTCCTACATACATCTAGACTAATTTGAGGATCTTGCAGTGATTGACTAGTCTTGTGAAATTCATCCAGCAAGTAACTCCACAAATATAACATTACCATAAATTCAAAGTCCTCCAATTTATTGGAAATGTTTGTGGTTTGATTTCTTACTTTGCCTTTCTCTGTAGTATCAGTAAACTGCTGATGCAATGCAGAAATTATTCCATCATAGCTGTCAAATATTGCACCTGTGTCCATTAAATGCTCTTCCCATCTGTTCTAAAAACTGTGGAACTTTTGCATCTTTTTTTTGTTTGTTTCTTTAGTTTTTCATATCTTTTCGGATACCCAAAAAGTAATATTTTTGGGGGTCCACAAGAAAGTGGGGACCCTAAGCTATAGCTTTTGCAGCTTATACGTAAATCCTGCACTGCCTGTAGGGGCACTCCCAGAGGTATAGTTTCAATATCGACGACACTAGAGGCACGCAGATTTTACATATACCGCTGCCTTTAGCATACGGTAAGCTAAAAATAACAGCAATGAAATGACCTTCATATAACAGAAACCAATTGCATGTAAAATACTAATAACATAATAAGAACATTAAAAAATCTGGTTTCTAAAGCATAAAATTTATAAATATTATTAAAAATAACACCCTATAAAAACAGTACGAACGTTTCAGGTGGTACAAAGGGTCCATCATTTTTCAGCTGCAAAAAGAAAAGGAAAATGGGAATTTCATCTTGTATGTGGATGTAGAAACTTTTTGCTGATGAAGGAGGATGGCACTTTTTCGACCGTAACATTCGGACTGTACCATTATATATAGGCATCGATTTCTAGTATTAGCTACATCACTGAGCTTCGACCTCCATGTTTGATTCGATTTCCATATTGGTTTTTTCCTTATAGCTATGGTCGTAATCCCAGGTTACGAAAAACCCACTCCTTTTGTCAGGTAACCTGCAGAAACCTAGCTATTTTTTGTCTTTCTTTTAAATTGAAATGTGAGTATGGTGGTACTTGATAATAGAGTACTCCATTTCAATTTTCCATTCCATCTCCACATCTTTGGGTTCATGAAGTTAGGCTTAAGCTCACATGTTCTCACGTGGCTTGTTTTTCTACTTTTCGTTACCTTTGATAGGTCTGATTTTTACAATATTTGTGGCCACTGGATTTCCAATTTTTTTTATTTTTGGTTCCAGTTTTTTAATTGTTATTATGTGCTATCACTTGCTCGATGAATTACTTGGGATTCCATACTACGTAAGTTTAGCTATTTTATATTATATATATATTAGCATACATTAGAAAAATGTCCCCCAGGCTAGCCATTATTTTTGTACAATTAATGCATATAATGCAATGTCTCATCAGAGGGAGAATTGCACAACACCGATACAAAAATGACGGTGTTGTGCAATTCTCCCTCTGATGAGACATTGCATTTTATGTATTAATTCTACAAAAACAATGGCTAGCCTGAAGGCATTTTTCTAATGTATGCTAAAATATTATACACATGTTTTCCATTAAGCAGCTTCCATAAGCGCTATGTAGCGTGTGTAATTACTGTATTTTTTATTACTTTTATATAATATTTGATTATATATATATATATATATAGATATAGATATATATATACTATATGCGTTATTTGCAAAAATGCTTTATAAATTTTTAAAAGAGACACTGAAATAACATACAATTTCCAGTTATATTCAAGCGTGCTTATAATTCATTACTTACGCTCTCTGTTTAATCAAACTACGTTAAAAAGCATTAACAGCGAAAACTAATAAATATGATTTATAAAAATTATCATTAAGTTTTTAAGTTGTCCGACATCTTCACATTTACTCGTGAAAACATATAGTATAAAAGATTGAAAATAATATGCACCAGCAAATTATAAATCATCTCATGATAAACTCTTTTTACGACTCAATAAATAATAATTACCTTAATTTGCTTCTTGAACGAATTTTTTCTTTTCCATCTACAATTTTTTTTCTCCTTATATGTGGTTTTTTCGTTTTCCGTTTATTTACATTTGACTGACAAAATACACCCGAGAATAATTACTGATGCAGAAACAAATACCAGACAAATAATGTAGTTGTGTATTCCGAGAAAAAATGCCCAATGTGTTACGTTAATCTCTTAGAAAATATATTATCTAAAACATTTCAAGTCCTTGTAATCTCAGTTTCTGTAGACTAATTTTGTTTAGACTTTCATTATTACAGAGAGAAGAGGTTGCACAGTTTTTCGAAAAAAAATATACTTTTAAAATAAAACTACCGTTTTGTAAAAATGTTTTATATCTATATTTCTTTTTTCTCTGAAGAACTTTAACAAGACCAAGTCTGCTAGACAGGTTATGGTATTTTTTTACGTAGACACCCAGTATTGTTTAACCCTTTAACACGCAGTGTTCCCGCTCTGGGAACACCAAACTGTGACGTTTTGACTGTTGCCAGTCACGAAGAATAGATTTGATTTCTATAAAAATAGTTGCGGGTAACATAGCTCCACGAGAATCCTATACTTTTTAGCACGTCATTTCCCCTAAAAAAATGGTCACGATTATTTTTAAGAGCACTGACATCTGCTGAAAAATGGAAGAATGCGAGAACAGCTGGATAGATTGCCCAATGCTGAAAAAAGGGCAGCCGTTGCCATCGCTCGACTTAACTACCAGCAAGATGGCGGACGATCGAAACGTTCATCGCGTGCCACAGATCTAGAGACCTACGCGCTGTGTGCCGCGCACAGCCAGCTGCGTCAAAAAAGGGTCTCTAGATCTGTGGCACGCGATGAACGTTTCTATCGTCCGCCATCTTGCTGGTAGTTAAGTCGAGCGATGGCAACGGCTGCCCTTTTTTCAGCATTGGGAAGGGTTGCGCGTCAAAGGGTTCAAACGGACAGGATTTTTATTATTGCAACAATTTTTACAATTTTCTACTACAATTATCGTGTCTATTTATGTTACGAGATTGTTGTTTAGTTCCTAGCTCATACGAATATATCCAAGTTTCGTCACCTGTAATGATGTTGCATACGGATTTTGCAGTTCCCAGTTAGAATTTTTTTAGCATTTCCTTACGCCAATTTGCAGGAGCCTCTTTTTGAGCTTCTGTCAAATTGTGCGGAATCCATCTGGAACAAATCTTTTTAACAGCTAAATGTTCGTGCAAAATCGAATGTATTGCAGTCTGTGATATGCCAAGGGATGCTTCTATCTCACGATATGTGACATGCCGATCTTCTTCAATCATGTTGCGCATAGCATCGATGTTGTCTGGAATCACTACCGAATTTGGTCGTTCTTCACGAGATTCATCACTGACGGACGTACGACCACGACGAAATTCTGCAAACCAATTGTAAACAGTCTTTCCTGATGGTGCTTCTTTACCAAAAGTTTCACGAAGTGATACTAAGCATTCTTGTCGAGTGAGGCTTTTCTTAAAATCATAAAAAATCATCCAACGAAAACCTTCAAGAGTTATTTCCATTTTTTTCACTCACTGGCTTCTTTAGAACACTCGTGTAAACAAAATACGTAGGCAATTTCTATAATGCCACTGATTCCTAGATTAAAAAAATCTGGAGTGACTCCACTCGACTTTCCGAACACTTACGATTAAGATCATTACCAAGCATTTAAATAAATTTTAATCGATGAATAATTCAAACATATATACCAAATTGAAGCTCAATCGAATGTACCGTTTAAACGCTAGCGCACTTTCAAGAATTTCTCCCCATAGGCCATAATGTAAAAGAAATCTTTGTCGTAGCCCTGTAGAAAAACTATAAGTCCTATGCACATCAAAATCAATACCGGTCTTATAATGGTGGTTTATAACATGTATACCCAATTTGAGCTCAATCGAATGTACCGTTTAAACGCTAGCGCACTTTCAAGAATTTCCTCCCATAGGCCATAATGTAAAAGAAATCTTTGTCGTAGCCCTGTAGAAAAACTATAAGTCCTATACACACCAAAATCAATACCGGTCTTACGACGGTGGTTTATAACATGTATACCCAATTTGAGCTCAATCGAATGTACCGTTTAAACGCTAG
Source organism: Cheiracanthium punctorium (assembly GCA_038373885.1). Taxonomy (NCBI): domain Eukaryota; kingdom Metazoa; phylum Arthropoda; class Arachnida; order Araneae; family Cheiracanthiidae; genus Cheiracanthium; species Cheiracanthium punctorium. The sequence continues at coordinate 276,883 of JAWZYV010001807.1, forward strand.
CGCACTTTCAAGAATTTCCTCCCATAGGCCATAATGTAAAAGAAATCTTTGTCGTAGCCCTGTAGAAAAACTATAAGTCCTATGCACATCAAAATCAATACCGGTCTTATAATGGTGGTTTATAACATGTATACCCAATTTGAGCTCAATCGAATGTATCGTTTAAAAGCTAGCGCACTTTCAAGAATTTCCTCCCATAGGCCATAATGTAAAAGAAATCTTTGTCGTAGCCCTGTAGAAAAACTATAAGTCCTATACACACCAAAATCAATACCGGTCTTGCGACGGTGGTTTATAACATATATACCCAATTTGAGCTCAATCGAATGCCCCGTTCAGGAGCTATCGTGTTCACTCACATACACACAAACACACACACACACACACACACACACACACACACACACACACACACACACACACACACACACACACAAAATTTATAAGTCCTATACACACCAAAATCAAGAACGTTCATGTGGCGATGGTCTATAATATGCATACTAAATTTGAACTCAATCGAATGCACCATTTAGGAGCTATCGTGCTCACTCATACACACACATGCACAGATACATCCTCCTAAAAATAGCATAAATGAATTCAGAAGACCTCAAAACGTGTGAATACGCCAAAATCTCGAATTCGAATTTTTTCATGATTACAATACTTTCCTTACATGGTACATGTTCGGAAAGTAAAAATGTGAATTTTACGAATAGCCCGAAGAAAAGTTTCAATAGCACTTCCTATTGCTCGTTTGTAAAAACATAGAAGGCAACCTAAGTATACGAATTTTTCGCACTTCCATTATATGAATCCTTTCTGTCATTCGGACTGCCATTGATATTTCTAGTATTTGAAGAATTTATCATTCCTATTATTTCATTTCTCGTACTGGAAGTATTTTTTATCTCTAAATCTTTTATTAGATCTGTGTGTTTCTATTTCTGCTATTCAAATTACTTTCTATAAATTGGAACTATACATGTTCCCTTCACTAATTCTGTTATGTGTTCTATGTATTTCTATTTCTACTATTGTATCTATAAATGGAACTACTATGCATTCACAATACAATGCCACCTCAGCTTCACTGAACTAATAATTTGGAGGGGAGTGTGCAATTTCAGGAATCTGTGTCCAACCCGCCATTGATATTAAAATCTTCAATTAGCATGACGATCGCAGATGTGTAGTCGCCCATATAGCTTAGTGTCCTGCTGAGATCACGGCTTTAGCAATGTGTTCGCAATTGCTATTCTAGAACCTGTTCATTATCATTTAATGTGATAAGCGCCTAGTATATCCAGGGCAAGAGCTGGGCAGGAGTAAGCATGCAGCAGCCATTCCCTGCATGACTCCGTAACCCCTTAACCCTTTAACGCGCAGTGTTCCCGCTCTGGGAACACCAAACTCTGACGTTTTGACTGTTGACAAGCACGAAGAATAGATCTGATTTCTATAAAAAATAGTTGCGGGTGACCTAGCTCCACGAGAATGCTTTACTTTTTAGCACGTCATTCCCGTAAAAAAATTGTCACGATTATTTTTTAACAGCATTGACGTCTGCTGAAAAATGGAAGAATGCGAGAACAGCTGGATAGATTGTCCAATGCTGAAAAAAGGACAGCCGTTGCCATCGCTCGACTTAACTACCAGCAAGAGGGCGGACGATCGAAACGTTCATCGCGTGCCACAGATCTAGAGATCCTTTTTCGACGACAGCTGGCTGTGCGCGGACACAGCCAGCTGCGTCAAAAAAGGGTCTCTAGATCTGTGGCGCGCGATGAACGCTTCGATCGTCCGCCCTCTTGCTGGTAGTTAAGTCGAGCGATGGCAGCGGAGGTCCTTTTTTTAGCATTGGGAAAGGATTGCACCTCAAAGGGTTAAAGGTTTGATTTTTTCCGAATATGGTCCTAAAATATGTGTATACACAATATATGTATTTATTATAAGGTTTTGGACAATTTTTAGCACGAAAAAATTAAGCTAGATTTCTGGGAAAAGGGAACATTTACGGCCGTATTCACTAAACACTTGACACGCGAATTAAACCAAACTCGAGTGTTAAAGCCATCGGTAAGATATATTACCAATGACTATAACACGCGTCTCAGGATTAATCCGCGTGTTAAGTGTTTGGTGAATACGGCCGTTAGGGTAACTTTGACTGAATGGGCCTTTCTAATAAGCAGGGATAAATTAAAAATGTATGCTTAAAACACTGATCGAGTTTTATTTGAACATCAGTAGAAAAAGTGAGCTTGGACTGCGCAACGCATATCACAAATACACGTATTTGAGTACTGCTACCATCTATTTAAAAATAAACTATCTCCAATTAAATTAAAAAATAGACTGGTACTGTCATATGCTGTGTAAAATCAGTTACAAAAAAAAAAAAATCCGTTCCATAAGAATTTTAATTCTCTAATGTTTCTGGTGCATAACTTTTGAATGCTCTTTTCCGGAAATATCATGGTCACGCGAAATAGAGGGACAAAACTCAGGCCGTGATTTTGACTTGGAGCGAGAAGGTGAAACGCGTTCCGACAGTTGGAAAACAATTATAAACAATTGGAAAAATGCCCATCTTTATTTAAAATATGATTTGCCGACCTACTTTAAAACCACATTGATAAATATTCAGTCAAATGGTTTTATGGAACGTTTTTGCATTCATTTTAAAAGTAAGTGATTAAGAAGGGAGTTTCTTAATGTTTATATATTTATGCAGATGCGTGTATAAATGTACATGTTTACTGTCGGTCACCAAAAATACACAAGAACTTTAGTCGATATTCTTCATTAGTCAATTTATCTTTTCATGAATAAGATATTTCATTTTTGTAATTGCTAAAGCTGCAAAATCATGTTTGAATCTTCAATCTTCTTTAATGTGTATTTATTAGAAAATTCATCAGGTGTTTTCAGATTAACCCTGTTTTCTTATGAAAGAAGAAAAATATATACATGCCAAGCACAGCAATTACAAAGCATTTTCTAATACCATTTGCGCATTACTGAAGCATAGTAAACAGTTAACCTTCTCGTTCTTTTTGTCATGATTCAGCGCCATTGTTTCTAAGTTCATCGTTGTTTACTGGCATGGCTCTTTGAATTGGCATGACAGTGGTTTTAATGATGTGCTTGTTATCACACTCATGACCACTGAGGTGCATTGAAAGTTCATGCTGGGAGTCTACGATGGCCACAAGGTGCAAATTTCTTTCATTGTATCTTTAGAGAAGAAGTGAGGATAGTGTGCAGATGAACTATTTAGTTACGTATAGACATGCAAATTTCTTTAATAAAAATAATCGATGCAATGAACACATTTATTTTTCTAATTTGGCGTACTTCATGAAAAAGTTTCTAATATAATGCTAGTATTTAGAGGCTTTGGAACATGCTTTCAGAAGTAAGTAATATAAACTTTAAACTGTTTTTGTAGCGCCTATAACTTACGAGTCGTATTCCGGGTAACCGTATAATAGAGTTGCCAACATTTATGAATTATAATTAATCAGGTTTTCTAAGCAGTGTATTTTTTTAAATGTTGTTTGAAAATAGTAATCAGTACACACGTTAAACATAAAAATTCTGCTATATTCTTAGCTGAAAATTACGGTTTACAAGAAAGGGTTAGTCATATTCCGTAAATAATGGCAGCTCCAGTATTAAGTTCGTATATGGAGGTGACCAAAAGCACACCATCTAAAGCGGTGAATGCGCGCATTAAATGTGTGGGGCTGTATCTCTTCTCGCTGCTTACCTGGTAAGTGGAAGAGAGATCTTAGTGCGTACCCGTGACCGTTTTCCGTTCTAAATTGTGAGAGGTCTCCTCAGAATGGGTTTGTAGCTGTAAAACCTGTGGGTTGGTTCCTCCAGTAATAAACAACACCATTGGCACATAAAACTCTTAAAATATTCTAAATAAAAAGTAAAACTACGATTACTATACATTAATGTGGTTTATCTTTTGCAAAAACTGTACTATTTTATATTTTACTAAATGCTTTTGTTGTCTTTTATCTTTTAGCTCGCATTCTCATTGTAAATTAACTGAACTATTCAATAAAATAGAATCTCATCAAAAGCTAGGAAAAACACGTGTTCTTAGCATGTTTATTGGCACAGAAGTAAATAACGGGCGTAAGCGAAATATTTATATCCTCAAGAGGGATAATTTGACGTAAGTAGCCAGTTATTTCTATTCCAAAGTGTGTCAGGTGAAATTGGATAAGAGACTTATTTCGACATAATCTCTGCTGCATTGTTTGTTATGGAACAATTTTATTTTATCTGTTATTATAGAATGCTTTCTTAGTCATTTTCTCAGCTGTGGAACTGCAGTCTCGTATTTAGTGACCCAAACTGTACACGAGTTCAGATTTTTACAATTTATTCAAATGTCTTACAGTAAAAAGGAATTAAGTGAGTTGAAGTAGAAATAAAAATATTTTTTCTCTTATTTGTTTTTTTCTTACAATGAGGTGCACAAATGTATTAGCACTAAAAAGCAATAATAAATTAGCGTCAATAAAAATACTTGTTTTCAGTCGCGATTAATTAATGCAGCTTTCATCGTTTTAAGGTCGCTACAATGTTTTGGGCGATCAAATTATGTTACATAATATAAATAGGTCATAGCAAATTTCATTGCAGTAATTTGTCACCAACGAGTGTCATTAATGAATGCTGTCCATAGATATATCTATATCAGGGGTGGAAAATCGTAGCGACATTGAATATTTTAAGTGGCACATTGCATCGTTGTGCTAACGTGTTTTTATTTTTTTTATTTTTTTTTATTTTTGATAGATTGAAAACTTTTGATATAATTTCCGCAAATATTTTATTTCTTTTAATTTATGATGCCATGTAAAAGAAAGGCATTTTTATACTTCAAAATACATCGCCTTCAAAAAATTAACAAATTCTGATCCCCTACCAAATATCCGAAAAATTATTTCTAGAATCCTCTTCAGAGCAACAATTCCAATTTCATGTTCACACATTATAACTTTACCTCGCCTAAATTTAAGCATGTGTGTATTTATGTACTCCAACTGTACCCCTGAACATAAGGAAGTGAAAAAGGTTCTTAAGTTGTTGGACACATCTGAACTCTTCTGTGAAAAAAATTGGAGCATGATGTAAAAAAGTCTGCCTCATCCCCCCTCGATCTATTATGTTGCCATTCAAATCAGTGTTTCTCAACCACTGGCGCACGGACCGGTTCAATCTGCAAGAATTTACTAGATAGCCGTTATTATTATATTGTGGATAGTTTTGATATACGTCACATGATAGTAGTCTCTTATGATAACCCTAGATATCATAGAGCATAAGGTAAATAGGATATGAAATGCTTTAGACATTTTTTAAATTTTTTCTAATTATTCTTTACATGGAATAATGTCAATCTAAAAATATTTTCATGAATGCGTTTTCTGGAATTTATATTTTTATTTATGATACTTTTCAGCAAAGTAAAAAAGTGATTATATCAGGTTGTAACGAAAGTTTTCCGCCAGATTAGCTTGAGTCAGCTCACGCGGTACCCAGCTATTGACCTTATATGCCAAGTTTATGCAATGCTTAGCGCGACTAATGGACATGGCACTAAAGTCTGACTCTTTTAGTTAGCTCTCGAGGGGATGAATATTTTATCTTCTTCCACAAATCCTGGTAGGCGGGCCTCATCAGCATTAGTAGGATGACCAGAGCGCTCTGCTTCTTTAATATCCTAGTCCTCGTTTTTGAACTTTCGGTACCAAATCTTCACAGTGTCATATGATACAACAGTAGTACCTTAAGCTGTACACATAATTCAGTGTCATTCTGTAGCTGAGACTTTTTACGACAGAACTGAGAGTAAATGATGGATCAATCTGGTAGCGTGGTAGTTCTATTTCAGGCACCTTATACTTAATCACAACGATATTGTTTTACAGATTTCACAACACAGTGCTCTAAAACAAGTCTTTTCTTTCAAATAACAAAAATCATTTTACAAAATATTGGCAAAGACACCAACGCGAACTGCTTGTGCAGGCAGTACTTGGAGTGGCGGAAAACTTTCGTTACAACCTAATAATTTGGGTTTATCTGTCTGTCCATGCAGAAACTGCCGTACATAGGTATTCATTGCTGAAAAAATTATATATGTTATTGCTGTGTACCCTATTAAAAATTGTGTATGTATTGTCACATGAAAAATCTTTTGCAGAGGTGCTCAAAGGATTTCCGTCGTATTTGCAGTCTTTGTTTTTCTTGTTGTTTCTTGGAACCTCAAATCAATTTCAAAGATAATAAAATAGATATATGTTATTAAAATTCATAATAAAATGTACTTCATGAAAAAGAATATGCACAAAATTTAAGTTCTTTTACAGGAGCATACAAAAAAAATCCAATCCACTGTAAATAATACCTGTAATTTTACCACACATATTTCTGTAAAATAATACAGCACAAGTGCTGCAGCTTTCGGGTATAGCACAGTGTGTTGTAAATCCAAATGACGTAATGACGTTGATAAGCCAATTACGAAGAACTTTGTACAGCAAACTGACACAGTCTTTAATACACCATAATGTTTTGGCGTTACGTTTATCCACAATTTGGGCTGTAACCTAGGAAAATATTTTTCTCAGAGTACATTACTGTCTATGATAGTTTAGAGAACACTAATCCAATTTAAACGCAATAAAATACAGTTTACTGTACATCGGAAAGAAAAAATTCGGGAAGAATTTCTAGCTCATATAAAGAGTGTCGCAAAATAACATGAATATCAATTAATTTAGTTTTCGAGAGTATATTTAAAATCTCGACAAGCAGTTGTCAAGTTCAACGGCTATTAAAAGACATTTCGCTAAATTTAACGCCCGGTGAAGTTTTCATTTTTTTTTTTTTTTTCATTTACGTACAACATGATGGAATTTTTATTAACCCTATAGTAAGGTCGACTGTCAGTTCTCCAAGAAACTTAACCTAATTCTCAAATAGACTATTAATTTGAGCGTAAAATAAATCTCGAAGTTTTAGATAAAGTACCAAATACATAACAATAACTTGCGTGTTCTAATGGACTTAATGACTTAACCTTAGTGAGATTATTTCAGAATTTTTGTTTTATAGTTTTATCTGTATATAAAATAGCGTTGGAAAGTGACTTATAATTTATGCATTAGGCATGTGATCTACCTTTTCTTTCTTTTCTTTCCCCCCCCCCCCTCTATGCATTAACCCGTTAACGCGCAGTGTTCCCGCTCTGGAAACACCCAACTCTGACGTTTTGACTGTTGCCAGACCCGAAGAATAGATTTGATTTCTATAAAAATAATTGCGGGTGGCATAACTCCACGAGAATCCTTTACTTTTTAGCACGTCATTTCGTAAAAAAATTGTCACGATTATTTTTAACAGCACTGATATCTGCTGAAACATGGAAGAATGCGAGAACAGCTGAATAGATTGACCAATGCTGAAGAAAGGGCAGCCGTTGCCATCGCTCGACTGGCAACGGCTGCTCTTTTTCCAGCATTGGGAAAGGGTTGCGCCTCAAAGGGTTAAATGATGTGTTCAGTTATTAATCACAAAGCGCTATTGAAATAAACATACTTCAGCTTGCGAAGATATGGAAGAAATGCATTCTTTGCATATTCAGTGGCATAAAAATAAATAATAGACCACCAAGAAACAAACATTTATTTACACCTCCAGAGAAATGATTCGACATAAATAGCGAGTTATTTCTACTCCAAAGAGTGTCAGATAGAATTGGATAAGTAAATCATTTCTTAGTCTCGTTTCTTTTTGGCGCAGGGTATTATTATTGTGTTTTCTTTCTCCGTTTCAGTACACTATAGATATGTACTTAGAAATTCAAATAACATAATAGAAATCTTATAATAAAATAATATAGGATTCAAACATTTTGATAGTTTGTCATAGTCAGATGGAAAGGAATTTCGAACTATAAAACAAGCTAATGTTCTTTAAGTACTAATTTCATGTGCTTGAATCTAAAACTGAAAACTTTGACAGCTAAGCCGAGAGTTTCTCCGAATCAACTTTTGACTCTCTGAGCCACACAATTATACCATAGACCAAGTAGACCATATTTGTACGTTTGCCCTCTTCTCAGATATTATCTACAGACCTTTTAGTTTATATATATATATATATATACTAGCTGAAGTACCCGTTCTTCGCACGGGAATGAATGGACTTTTTGATATTAATATTTGTTGTGATTACTATTTATTGTAATAAAGAGATATAGCAAAATGGATATCGCGTTATATTGTGTTCAATAATCATGCATACTGAATTTCAAGGCAATCGTTTTTACGGTGCAGAAGGCGATGCGGCGTAGCACAATCTAGCGGCGAGTTTTAGCAAAACGGATACGGCAAAAATATTCTTCGCATTCAGATATCGATGTATACGAATTTTCATGACGATCGGCTGAATAGTCTTGAAGTTCATGTGTTGACGCGACATCTAGTGTCAAGTTATAGGAAAATGGATCGTGCCAAACTCTTCCCCGTGTTCAAATATCTATGTATACCTATTTTCATAGCGATTATTCGCACAGTCAAGAAGTGATACACTGCAGGGCCATCTAGTGGTTAATTAAAGTAATGATTTGCTACAGCGCCGTCATGTGGCGAGTTATAGCAAAATGGATAACGCCAAAATATTCTCATTGTTCAAATAGCTATATATACTGATTTTCATAGCCACCGTTTGAATGGTCAAAAATTTGGCCTGCTGCAGCGTCATCTAGTGGCGAGTTAAAATAATAATGCATTGCAGTGCCATCTAGTGGTGAGTAACATCAAAAGTAACGCAGTTAGAATATATTCTTCGTTCTCAAATGTGTAAGTATAAAAAATTTTATGCCGATCAGTCGAACGGTATAGAAGTTGATGCGTTGCAGCGCTATTTAGCGGTAAGTTACAGCAAATGGATAGTGAAAAATATTCTCCGTGTTCTAATATTCGCGTGTACCAAATTTCATCGAAATTTGTTGGACGATATTCGCATAGCAAACGGCTAAACGGAATAGAATTCGACGTTCTGCTGCGCCACCTAGTGAAAAGTTAGAGGAAAACGGATAGCATAAAAACCTTCTCCATGATAAAAGACTTAGGTGAACCAAATTTCATGGTGATCGGTGAAACGGTGCTGGAGTTTTCAACCTCCTACACACATACCAACATTCATTTTTATCTATAACCAGTCTTATTATACGTATATACCAGTCTCAAGTAAAATCCAGTTTCAAATCTAAGCCTCGCCAAAGTGCCAGCTTACGCCATTTTGCAAGAGTTTTTTCAGGGAATCATTCGAAGCATTGACTTAGCAGCAATCAAAATGGGAAATGGTTCGACCGCCAGGCATTTATTTGAAAAGTGGAATCCCTTGATACAGCCGCATTTTTTAAATTATCAACTATAACATGTTTTATTCATCGTTACCTCGATGTACTAAATGCGAAGATTTCAATTTTCTGAAATTTGGCGGATTTCCCCCAAGTTAAATCAATGTACTCAATTGGCGAGAATTCTGAAGCTACATCGCTTGAAATGCCCTAATAACTGCATTATTTCTGCACGGATACTTAAAATTTAATGCTGTATTCTAAGAAAACCTATACACTTGTTTTCAAAAATGCTATTCCCTTAAGCTCTCAGTAAATTGGGCCAAAAAGCCTAAAACTGTGCAAACCGCTAGAACTCACACTCTAAAAATCGGCCTATCAGCCATTTTATTTTTCGCCAAACTAAAAAGAATTACATATTAGTCTCGGATATCTTCGATCCTCATTGTTTTGCGTATAAAACATTTCATTCCTGCTCTCATTTCTTATGCGCACACGATATTATAATTAAAAAATATAACCTAAAAAAATAAACTAAAAAAATCATTATTATTCTTTTATTTTTACTTTAAGAATTTAAAACATTTTATTCGGCAAAATCGCCACACATGGCAACCAAGATGCTTATTTCACACACTTTTTTCACTACAGGGGTTAATATTACGTAAAGCTTTCTGCGTGGAGAACATAAAAAATCTATTAAATTCCGAGAACGGAAATTAAGGGAACCCTTCAGGAGGAAAACGTTTTTAAGTGGAGTTTCAAAGTTTTAAAGTGGACTATCATTTATTCTATATTATTTTACATATCTGTGTAAAATTTCAGGCTGACAGGTCCATTTTTGTGGAATTGTATACTACCCAAATCAACAAATTGACAAACAGAATTTCATTTTTATTTATAAGATAACCTACGCTTGTTTTTAAAAATACCCTCTCATTAAATTGCGCCAAGCGCTAGAATCATAGAAAATCTGACACACTTTCAGATTTTTAAATACGCACTAAAGTGCTATATATAAAAAGAGTTATAATCCATGGGTCTTCCCTATTTTCGTTCCTTCTTTCATTAAGTTGGAAAGTGTATCATTATTCATGAGTGTGATTAAACAAAATTAAAATTGATATTTCTAACATCCTTTTTTCTGGGTGTAATACATTAGATGCAGAAAAGCTGCTCTGAAAAATGCACAATTTCAACTGAATGAAAATTTCAAAAACTTATACGCAGGTGTATTCATAACCCAAATAGCAGACGATTAAATTACGATAAATAGCGCCAAGCGTTAGAATCCTCCTCAAAATCGCGAGAATGCTGAAGATAGATCGCTTGAAATCCCTTAATAACTGCATTATTTTCGCAGGGATCATTAAAATTTAACGCTGTATTCTAATAAAACCTTTGTACTTGTTTTCAAATATCCGTTTCCTTAAGCTCTCAGTAAATTCGCCAAGCCGGAAACTGTGCAAACTGCTAGAACTCACTTTCTCGGCATTTGAGCCATTTTATTTTTTCGCCAAACTAAAAAATTTTAACATATTAGCCTCGGAAATCTTCAATTCTTATTGTTTTGCGTATAAAACATTTCATTCCTGCTCCGATTTCCCATGCACACGATATTATAATTAAAAAAAATATTACCTTACGAATATAAACTAACAAAAAAAAAGTCATTATTATTCTTTTATTTTTACTTTGAGAATTTAAAACATCTTATTCGGCAAAATCGCCACACATGGCAACCACGATCCTTATTTCACACTTTTTTCACTACAGGGGTTACAATTACGAAAGCTTTTTGCGTGGAGAACATAAAAAATCTCTTAAATTCCGGGAACGGGTGGACTTTCAAAGTTTTAAAATGGACTATGATTTATTCTATATTATTTTACATATCTGTGCAAAATTTCAGGCTGATAGGTCCATTTTTGTGGATTTGTATACAACTCAAATCCACAAACAAACAAACAAACAAACAAACAAACAAACAGAATTTCATTTTTATTTATAAGATATATCAATGGCGTAGCCAATGGGCGGATAAGGAGGTCCCGCCCCCCATGAGGAGTTTCTTGCGATACAAAATGTATATTTTTCACTCCCTTATCACACATATATGTGAGTTGCAGTAGTCGTACCGCCCCCCCCCCCATGAAAAATTTCTTCCTACGCCACTGATATATATATATATACTAGAAGATAAAGCCCGTTACGAAGGCAGTTACAATCAGGGCCTGATTAGCGAAAAGGCTTAAGAAGATTGAGCTTCCCTTCGAAATTTTATAGATATTTAAAGGTGGCCCCAAAATGACTAAAATCTGTGATAAAAATTCTAGTTTTTGTTATTAAGTGAATTTTTGAATAGTTCATTTTTAAAGAAGTGTACCGAATTAAGAGAAAATATTCATTTCTTTAGACTGTTCTGTTATTAAACTAAAATATACACTGCTGGCCATCGTAAATGCAACACCCTGAAGGAAGCATGCAAATAATATGAAATTTACAACATGCATTAGCTGAGGTGAGATATGCAAATGATTAGAATTTCAGCGCAGACGCACATCAAGCGCGCCTGTGGCGCCACCTCAAAGCGCTATTTAAGGCTTGGAGATTTCGACGGTTTCAAGTACAGCAATTGTGTTTTTCTTGCTTTTTTTTCAAAAAAACGATAAATTATGCCTCGTAGGAAACAACGATCATCTTTTGATCAAGTATCCGAGTTTGACAGAGGAAGGATAGTGGCATACCGAGATTGTGGGTTATCTTTCAGGGAAATCGGTCGTCGTATTGGACGAAACCAAACAACTGTGATGCGGATATGTGATCGTTGGGTGCAGGAGGGTACGACGGACAGACGTGATCGACCGCATCGACCTCAGTGCACCACGTCACGTGATGACAGGCAGATTGTACGCATGGCAGTGACGGACCGCTCAGTCACATCACGAACCATATCACAGCAGATTCAGTCTGTAACGCATCATCCAGTGTCTGCGCGTACCATTCGACGTCGTTTACAGCAGAATGGTCTGTCCGCAAGACGTCCGTTGCTTTGTCTACCTCTGACGCGGAACCACAGACGTCTCCGCCGCCAATGGTGCGATGAAAGAAGGATGTGGACGACAGAATGGAATGAAATTCTCTTTACTGACGAGTCACGCTTCTGTATGCAACACCACGACGGTCGGATTCGAGTCTGGAGACACCGTGGAGAGAGGATGCTGAACAGCTGCATTATGCACCGTCACACTGGTCCTGCACCGGGTATTATGGTATGGGGCGGTATCGGATATCTCTCTCGCACTCCTCTAGTACGCATTGCCGGTACTTTAACCAGCCAGCGCTACATCTCCGAGGTGTTGGAGCCAGTTGTCCTTTCTTACCTTCAGGGCTTGCCAACAGCCATATTTCAGCAGGATAATGCACGGCCACACGTGGCACGCATTGTCCAAGGGTTCTTCGTCAATCACCAGATTGAATTGCTTCCCTGGCCGGCGCGCTCTCCGGATCTTTCGCCGATAGAAAACATGTGGTCCATGGTTGCTCAACGACTGACCCAGAGTTCATCCCCAGCTGTCACACCAGATCAACTTTGGCAACGTGTGGAAGCTGCTTGGTCTGCTGTACCCCAAGAACACATTCAAAGTCTCTTTGAATCAATGCCGAGGCGTGTGGCAGCTGTGATCTCCAACAACGGCGGCTACTCTGGGTACTGATTTTGGCAGGAACCACGCTTCATAGAATGCTGTAAATTTAATCATTTGTTACTTGGTCAACATGTTATCTACACAATAAATTTTGTTGTGATATCTCTTGTTTTTCTTGGTGTTGCAATTTGGGTGGCCAGCAGTGTATGAACGTTTTGAATCGATGAGTTATTTTTAAAATTTGTTTAACCCTTTGAGGCGCAACCCTTTCCCACTGCTGAAAAAAGGGCAGCCGTTGCCATCGCTCGACTTATCTACCAGCAAGATGGCGAACGATCGAAACGTTCATCGCGTGCCACAGATCTAGAGACTCTTTTTTGACAAAGCTGGTTGTGCCCGGCACAGCCAGCTGCGTCAAAAAAGGTAGTGTCTATGCAACACTAATTACAATGCTAAATGTACCTTTTGTCGTAAAATATCCATTTCAATAGAAAATAAACAGTGATCACTAGAATGGGTCAGGTATAATAAACTTCTGGTTTCAAAAAACTTCATTTTTTTCTCTGGTCTAATAATATAAAAAGGTGCTATTACTTTAGTCTTTAATAAGAAAGTATTTTTTTTTCTAAAAAATGTCTTTTAGTTGTATTTTATGCTAAATGTATAAAATTATAATATTGCAAATATAGTAGGTTGACTTCTTATAAATTGTTGCCTTATTTATTTTTTTATCATTTTAATTGGCTAATTCAATAAACTACTCCTACTTTTCAAAAATATATTTTAATTAATTTAGAAAAAAAATCATAATGAAATAATTTGGGAATAAATTTTGGGCTGAATATTAGGGGTGTTCTGATCACCTCGAGAGTAACGACGCATTAACGATGCATAAAAGACATACGAGAGTGATCTCGAGTTAATCAGACATACTGGCAGAGCAAAAACTCGGATTTTTATAATTTATTAAAGCACAGCCAGCTGCGTCAAAAAAGGGTCTCTCGATCTGTGGCACGCGATGAACGTTTCGATCGTCCGCCATCTTGCTGGTAGTTAAGTCGAGCGATGGCAACGGCTGCCCTTTTTTCAGCATTGGGAAAGGGTTGTGCCTCAAAGGGTTAAAAAAGAATACTTCGTCAAAAGATAAATAAATAAAATATCACAGTAGCAGGACGTTTTTAAATTTTTCACGCTTAATCATTCTTCTTAATACTGCATTCCATAAATAAAAGATTAGGTTGTCTCAAAAAGAATATTGTGTCCTTTTTTTCTATGAACAAAATACTTCTTTTTGCCTTCTTAAAGGCGCCGAATACTGCCTTACCAATCGATATATCGTCTCCTGCTTTGATTCCACGTCTACTTATATTTTTTTTCTCCGGTTTTAGAGGATCCCGTTGTTTCCTTATTCTACGAATTCAGGATCTTATACCTTTAAATCTAAAATAGAAAGTTGCACTAGTTGAATAATGCACTCTTTCAACCTTCAGATTTATATCAGCTCAGACAATGTTGGATTAGTTTCCGTAAGCAGAGTCCTGTATTTTGTTCTGTCAAGGATTAGTATGCACTAATAATAAAGACTTGTAATATTTGTGACAGCGGATTTACATTTATACATTTGATTTGCTTTCAAAATTGCTCATCAAAATTCAGGTTACTTCTAGATAAAATATAATTGAAAAATATAATTGAAAAATGGAACTGATAACCCTGTTCCTTCTCGACAAAAATCTCACATCTCATTTTAAAGAGCAATCTTATAATTGTTTTAAAAAAACTTTTTCCACTTGAAAACGACAAGTAAAAAGCGAATTTTCAAATAATTTTTCGAATAAAAGCCTAATTCTCGGTTTCAAAATAAAAAGTTGTTATCGCTCATAAACGAAGACTTTCAGAACACATTTAAAAATAGGGGACGTCCTACAACGTCTTTTCAGCTAAATGAATAAAAAAGATATCACAAATTTAATTTAGGAAATTTCAATAATATTTAAATATTTTTTGTGTGTAACAGCAAAGAAAAATAAAATTTGTGCGTCTGTGTGCAGAATTTACACATTTACATGAGTTCAAATTATTTATTCAAAATGAAAGCATCCACATATATTGCACGCCAGTACGGAACTACAGAAAAATAATCGTTTTAACGATGGGAACTCAAGGGTCCACATATGCAGACCTCTAGAGCGATGAGGTTAAGTAGTTAACTATAACAAAAATAGCCGCGAATTCCGCAAGGCCTATTTTGTACACCATATAATTCGAAATTTCTAGGTAAAACTATCAGTGTTTCAAAAACATTAATATTTTATAAGCTTTGTCAAATAAAATAAAGACGTGTTACAACACTTAAAACAGACATTTATAATGATATCGTGCAATAATATAAATTTGTGAAATGAAGATTTTTAGTTTTCCATTCTTTACCAAGCTTCAGTCAAACCATTTTAGACGTTCTCGAGAAAAAACTTCCATTCTATACAGCTCAGATTCAAAATATCAGACTAATCGAGGAAAAGTAATAAGAAAGGAATTGCTTTCCATTTATTTATTTTTGAAACTAAGTAAATACAAATAAATTTCTAATAAATTAAATCTGGAATGTTTAGATACGATTTTAGCATTTACTAAATATAAATTAGGTATACAATAGCTTTCTGAAACACATGAAAATATTAGAATACAATTTAGATTGGTTTAAAATATTAGGATATTTTATTTTACGCAACAATATTACCTTATGAATATGAAGTAAATGGTAGTTAATATTTTGTAGCATCCCCTTTAGCTTTAATGCGTACAATCGATCTTGCATACTTACAAGGTGTTTACAAACATTTTTATCAATATTAGCCCAAATAGACTTTATACGTGCTACTCACTCAGTTTTACTTGAAGGAGAATTTTCTTGGAGTTTTTTCTTCATTATACATCATAAGTTTTCGATGGGATTAATGTCTGGTGAGTTTGGCGGCCAAGGAAATACCTTAATGTCGCGTTGGCGGAACCCATTCTTAGTTGACGCCGAGGTATGCGGTGACACCAAATCTTGTTGAAAGATGAAATCATCTTCAAATAAATCTTCTGATGAGGGAATAATCTAACATTCCAAAATGTCTTGATATATCTGAGAGTTAACCTTTTCGTAGACAATACATAACTTCCCAGGTCCTTCGCGCTCATGGAACCCCAAACCATGACACTAGCAGCAAATTTTACCGAACGTTTAACCTCTTGAGGTGCAACCCTTTCCCAATGCTGACAGCTGGCTGTGCCGTCGTAAGGGTCTGTAGATCTGTGGCACGCGGTGAACGTCTCGATCGTCCGCCATCTTGCTGGTAGTTAAGTCGAGCGATGGCAACGGCTGCCCTTTTTTCAGCATTGGGCAATCTAATTCAGCTGTACTCGCATTCTTCCATTTTTCAGCAGATGTCAGTGCTGTTAAAAATAATCGTGACAATTTTTTTGACGGGAAATGACGTGCTAAGCGTAAAGGATTCTCGTGAATCTATGTCACTCGCAACTATTTTTATAGAAATCAAATTTATTCTTCGTGACTGGCAACAGTCAAAACGTCAGAGTTTGGTTTTCCCATAGCGGGAACACTGCGCGTTAAAGGGCTAATATGCATTTTTTATCAAATGCTTCTTGCTTCATTCTCCTAACTCGAATATCTTGATTACTATAAGACTCACAAAACATACTTTCATCACCAAATAATATTTTTTTCCAATTTTCTTCGCTTCATAAACGCACTGATTTACACCAATTCAATCTTTTATGCTTTTGTTTTGCAGTCATGAGAGGATTTGTTTTCGGTACACGAGATTCAAACTTAAATTTATGGAGACGTCTTAACATTGCCGATGTAGAAACTTCAACTCCTACTTCTTTCCATTTTCGGTGCAAGAATCGCACACTTTTAAAACTTTTTTTCTTAATTATAAGCTTCAGTTTGATGTTTTGAAATTCTCCATTTTTTGAATACTGTGTTCGTATTTTACCAACGCTTGACTTCGAACAATGTTAATAATTCGCTAAATAACATTGATTTTTACGGTGCCGATACAAATCACCCCATACGAAGTTTGGTAGATTCAGGAATATCACTCACACGACCCATTCTAAGACGAAAACGAATACCAATTTTAAATAAAATCAATCTAAATTTAATCATAGTGATGCCACCCGTTACGAATGGGTGATAATTAAAGGAGAATTAATGTGCATATTTTGAACCACTCGAATAAATATTCTAATATTTTGACTTTTCAAAATAATTTTTTTCAATTAACCTTTTCAAAAATGATATTAAATTTAAGATAATTAGTAAGTTTAATCAGCAATAAGTTCTTAATAAAAATATCGTTTGCATATTTGCATTAAAAGGCATTAAATTACCAAACGATATTTTCAATTTCTTAAAAAAATGCAATTATTCTAATATTTTGAATATGAGTTGTATAAATAATCATTCCTTGTTTAAGAGCGGTTCGAATAATTTACTCGTTCTGATAACATGAAAGGAAAATAAGCACATGGAACTTACAACACGAAAACGAACTTAACAGTCACATATAAATGAGATGCAGAATTTTGATATGAAATATAACCCTTAATATGTTGAATCTGGAGGCAGCCAATAGGAAACATTTTGATAACTTAGAGAACCTTTACGTAAGCTATTTCATTTCAAGTTAATACTTTAAAGGGCTTTTCAGTAGAGGATTTAGTGTTAATGGACAATGTATGGATATATCATGTTTGGCATATGAGCCGCTAAAAGTACAAGTGGTGTAAGTCCATTTTTCTAGTTTTGAGATATGCTTATTACGGTTATCATAGGAAATTCGATGTTAAACAGCAACTAGTTATGCTATTTGCACTGTTACTAAAGGTGTAAGTTACAACATAAACCATTTGTGCTCTTAATAGAATGGCCTTTGTTGAACATTTCTATGACCCTAAGGCAAAAAACCAAAAAATGGACCTATACCACTTGTGCTTTATTGGGTTCATATACATTATCCAGTCACTTTTAGCTTAGCTGGCAGGAAGAATTTCAAGGGAAAGCAAAATCAAAACGTCGGCCGTTAAATCTCCAATGATGCGCAAAACACAACAGTGATTACTTAAAGATAGAGATCTTGTAAACCTTTTGCATTATCCTCTATTACCAGAATAATATTTATGCGGATTAGTAGTCTTGTCTCAATCCTAAACCAAAGTTGTTTAGTATGCAGTAAAATATTGTGGTTATGTGGTCTTCCAGATGCATATAATACAAACAGGATGTACACAAGTGTCATTCAATAAGTAACCGAAGAAGTTGTATAAAAAATACATAACTTCTACAAAGTCTGTGTCCATTGCTAATCTATCAGATTGAATCGCCATCCAGCAGTGACTTTCGATTCAATTTACACGCTTAAAAAAGAACTAAATTAGCTTCAAAATATTTAAAACCGGGAGAAACTTGTCCCGGTTTTAAACTCTACAGAGCGAATTTAGTTCTTTTTTTAAAGCGTTAATGCCATTGTTCTTCTCGACGTTCGAAAAAAAAACTCTTTTTTTCGCTAATGGCAGGCCTCTGTCCCTGGAGGCATTGCTCCCTACTAATTCCGGAGTTATTGGTCTCTTTACTATGCGTGGAAATAGTAGGTGGACCAACGCCGCCCTCTATGAAGGAACGGACACAATGACAGCCGTGCCCAGCCGGGAATCGAGCCCCGACAGCCGGGAATTGAGTTCGAAACCGTAGTACGGTGCGTTACCCACCATACAATCTGGTCGGCTCAAAAAAATCCTTTAAGGGTCTTAACATTTCGCTTCATTGATTCCAAGGGCAGATAGAGAAATACTTTTCAAGGATGACGTGTAAAACTTGAATAACAGTACAGAATATTGCATGAAATAAGACATCATCTTTATAAAAGCCCATACTATCTAGTGTAAATATATTTTTCTCGGGGGAGGGGGATACGACATCCACCTAGATTTGCCTTTGATTCACAGCATCCTGTTCGCGAGGCAAGCGTGCCAGGACCATCTAACCAATTCCCTATGGAGGAACGGACAAGTAAACATCCAAGTCCAAGCCTGGGTATGAACTCGGACCCAGTTGTGACAGAATGGTTCATTAGCCATTACACCACCTGGGTTGCTGGACCCTAATTGCAGACCCTAATTTTCTAAATTGTAGAAAATTATGCATGTTCAATTTCAACACATTTGGCAACAAATTTTCATTCAGCCATTTTTATTTATAACGAAGGAGTTGAAAATTGCGAAAAGGGAGAGGGTAGCACGATTTTCCCCTCTAGTGATTCACCCTGTTTAACCCTTTCAGGTGCAACCCTTTCCCAATGCTGAAAAAAGGACAGCCGTTGCCATCGCTCTACTTAACTACCAGCAAGAGGGCGGACGATCGAAACGTTCATCGCGTGCCACAAATCTTCATCGCGTGCCACAAAAGACCCCTTTTTTTGACGCATCTGGCTGTGCCCGGAAACAGCCAGATGCGTCAAAAAAGGGTCTCTAGATCTGTGGTACGCGAAAGGGTTAAAATGACATAAATGCGTGCACAAGAAATAATAACTTCAGTTCTTAAAATAAATAAAACTTTGTGAAAAAACACACAAAATGTTACTTATAACACGATACGATAGTTTCGACCAAAAATTCTTTCGCTCTTCATCAGTCAAAGCCGTTCGTCTCACTCACTTGGTGAGGCGTGGGGCTTTGACTGATGAAGACCGAAAGAATTTTTGGTCGAAGCAATCGCATTGTGTTATAACTTACATGTTATGTGTGTTTTTTTCACAAAGTTTTTATTTATTTTGTCGTTTAACACCAGCATTTTCAGTGTTTCTTCCGTAATTTCAGTTCTTATTAAAACTTATTTAAAAAGATGGAAAATGTTGTCTTGAAAGATTGAAAATCTGACCACTCCAATCTTTGACAAATATAGAAATCCTAAAGTGAATTACTTCAAACATTTCAGGACAACCTAAGAAACAAAGCGTTCCATTTAGCTGGTGTGAACGAACTAACAAAAAAAGAACGAGTGCCATTTCTTAAAACACCAAAAATTTAATCATGTAGGAAGTTTGTCTTTTGTGTTTTAAAAAATGTGATCCGACTGTTACAAATTCTTTTAAAAAAGAACTGCTCTCCCTTCAAAAACACTGCTTTTCTTTTAAAGTAAAGCATTTATCGACCGACAAAGTTCTTAAGATTTTTTTAACAAAGTGGGGAGAGTGTTTTATCTGGTTAAGAAATTAAATTGCGTGACTGCTATGTTTTTTTTATGTGACTATTATTACATCCTCTGCTTTTATTTATGAAACACAGTGCTAAATTGGATTAGAAAATACGCAGGCAATTTCTTCAGGAGGGTTTAATAAAGAGGAACTCTGACATTTGACAGAATGAAGAGTATGCATTGATATTCAATTGCGATACTTTATTTAGTTAACTGCATCTTTATTTCTTCGTACGGAAATAATCAAATATTTTTCTTAGTCTTATAATTGAAATGGATTTCATCGTTGTAGAATCTCAAAAAAGATAAATTCTTTGACTCGTCGCTTAAACTTTCCCTTTCAGGTACTAACTTCAGATGATACTGCTCATTTACTGCAACAGTCATAACTCAGAAATCGTGATTTTTGAGTTTATGCCATAGGGACAACTGCAATGGTGTGAACCAGGGACGTAGCCAAGAGGGGGGGTTAGGGGGGTCATAGCACCCCATGAGGAATTTTTTGCCATACAAAATGTATATTCTTCACTCTCTTATCACTCACACGCATGCATATATGAGATTTGCAGTATAGTAAACCCCCCCCCATGAAAATTTTCTGGCTACGCCACTGGCGTGAACTCTTAACTGATTGAGCTTATAAAATTTACCCGCGGAATTATAGCAGCACCGTTCTCTCGAGGATACGTTTCTTCACATTCACGAAACTAACTTCAAACGCAATTCCTGGAAAATGTGAAGTTTTGAGTGAAGAAAGATATATCGCCAGAAAGATACTACTGCCATGCCGCTGGTGAATTTTAAAAGCACAGAAATTCCACTCTGTCTGCTAAAAGCTCACATCATTCCAGTTGCCCCTATGGTATCAACTCAAAAACACTGGTTTTTGAGATGACATTGTTGTAGCAAATGAGTGATTATAGCGCAACTACAAAATCTAATATATAAAATTCTCCTGTCACAGTGTTAGTCACCTAACTCCTCCGAAACCACTCGACCAATTTTAATGAAATTTTCTATGTATATTCGTTAGGTCTGAGAATAGGTTTTTAACTATGTCTCATACCCCTAAGTCATAAGGGCGGTCCACCCCAAAATGTTTAGCCCCAGAGTGCTATTCATTTCAATCAGGATTTCTGTGTAGACATTAGCGTGTCGAGTCACTTTTCAAATGTGTTTGCCAGATAATGTGGAGAGGGGGGGGGGCGTTAATAAAATGTTGAAAGTCGCACAAGGTTTGCAATTTTTGATAATGGATCGCTAAATGTGGTGCCAAAACGTGACAATTTATTATAAATATATTTCGCGTATAGTTAGAAAACTCCTGGCGTATATTGTAAAAGAGTTTTATTAGGCGATTTTAATATAGATTTCTATTCCGAAGAAGTGCTCTGTGGAACAAGAAAGGAAAACACGGTACACTCATGGATTATGATGCCCATTCCAAACAGCATTTAAAATGTCTTTGCGGTATAGTTGGAATATGCCTACAGGAAGAATATGCCTGGCGAAGATTGTAAAACAGTTTCAGTAGGCGATTTTAAGATAGATTTCGATTCCAAAGATGTGTTTTATGGTACAAGAAAGAGTTGATTCCTATTTTAACGCCCCCACTCTCGCCAACCTAAAAAATCCCCGTACTTTGGCGAGCTTTGCAGTCATGGGTCTCTGGGAGTTATGCACAAGTTTCAACGGTACTTACGTATTATCCCGGCGGTCCGCCAAGACAAGCAATTTTTCACCAAGATAAATGCCGGGCACATGAAATTGTTGATGGTTTGGAATACGATTGGCAACGTATTTAAAATCTACGAAAAAGTAGTTTGGCGGAAGTGACCGCCGGGATAATACGTAAGTACCGTTTCAACGCACCCAAAAGAACTAGGTGATAACTAAAGTAAACAAACTAGCGATAAACGCGCCAGTTAAGGAATTTGAAGACACTTAATTATTAAAACTACATTAATTGGTAATCCAAAATAAATAAAAATGTAACGGCATGCTGTACTTACATGTTGTTCCAAATCGCCATTTTAATTCTAAATTACGATTTCTACATAAATGCAAAAAATCGTCATGGTAACTGCATATGTTTAATCATCGCCTCCTTGGCGAGAGTCGAGGCGTTAAAGTAGGAAACAATATATAAAACGGTGAAGTATAGTTGTGATATACTTGGCGAAGATTGTAAAATAGTTTTAGTAGGCGATTTTACGATAGATTTCGATTCCAAAGATGGGTTTTATGAAATAAGAAAGAAAAATACAGTACAGTCATGAATAATGATAACACTTTCCAACTTAATGAATAAGGATGAAAAATAGGGACGACGCATAAATTATGATACGATTTTAATATATAGCACTATAGTGCGTATTTAAAATCTGAAAGTGTTTCAGATTTTCATCCTTTTTATTTGGGGGGGGGGGCAAAATTTTTTATGGAATGACTATCAATAAGTCTCAAGGCCAAACTATGTCTGTTTGTGGATTAGATTTGAGCACACCATGTTTTTCACACGGACAGTTTTACGTGGCATGCTCTCGAGTTGGCAAACCATACAGTGGGCATCCAGTTTGTTTGTTTATCTAAAGATGGGATAACAAAAAATATTGTACACTCTATTGCGTTAAGGGATTGATATTATTTTTTAGTAAAATTATTGTAATTAGCGATATATATAAATTTAAAGAATACATTACAATGAATTAAAAATATAAATGTTTGGTATTGTGTTTTTTTTTTTATATTCCAGCATCGTTCACAGCGCTCCATGCCTCTTCCACTCATATACCACATCCTCACAAACTTACAATAAGTTAGTCATTTCTTTCTACTAAAATAATCCTAGGAATAATTTATATGGCAAAACAACGTTTGCCGGGTCAGCTAGTAATGACATAAAAATTATGTTAACAGTAGTTACGATCAAAAAGAAAGAATATCAATTCGTTTTGCAAATAAATCTGTTCATTTTCAAATTGCTTTATTTTTTTTTAGAATTAAATTTCGTTTTTCAGGATTAATTTGCAGCGTTAGGCCACTAAAACAACGCCAGATGATATAGTCCATGATATAGACATCGGTTGTTTTATTTTGGCCTGTGATTCGTAAAACGATATCATTTTGTTAAAAACTGCAATTGCCAGTTATGTTGTTGTTAACACGTATATCGGAATTGTGTGCTTGGATCCAATACCGCTTATAAATCCTCGTCAGTAGAACAACACAAGGAGGGATGCCTTCCGTGGAGGTCTTTCTAAGGGGTCCTAATCCGTATTTACGCTAAGTTTCGGAGAAAACCTCGGAAAACTCCGAACGGTTAGGTCGACGGACGCGCGATGGAATATAACTAACCACGTTTTGTAAATAAATAGAAATTTTGGCGTTAGAATATAAAAACATTTCAGAGCTTAATTTGTGGGTTAGTTATTATTTTGAAAAGTTATTTAAAAATTTAATATTTACAAAAAGTGGTTGATTATATTCTGTAAAAGTTGATAACACTGACGCGTCCAGTAGTTATTTTATTTTATTTTTTGTCAGGGAAAGAAGGCTGAAAATTAATAAACTGCTACACTGATTTATCACGCATACAAAAACGTGTAAAATAATTTGATATGAATCATTGAATAGTAGAAAAGAAAAGTCATTATGTAAGTATCACGGAAGCATGCATACAAGTTCTTGGAAAATAAATCCATTATTCAATAAATTAATGTCGGAAAACTAACAGCTGCTTGTGCAGGCACAGGCAATCAAAAGCAAGAACGTATCATTAAGAGAGAAACTTATTGTCTCATTTTACGAATAATTAATCATTGGTGTATCTTTAAACGTACAACTCACAAGAAATCCCTGAGTCTGGGGAATGCAATCCCGCTTTTGCGGGATTTCAATATCATGGCTATAATTTTCATATTTATGTAAGGTATTGTTTTAATTATGAATTAAGATAAAGTATTAAACCTCATAGTGCTTATAAACTTACTTTTTTCCACTTTTCTCTATTAAAATTAATTTTTATTTGAATGAAATGTCAATTCCGCGGTATCCCGCAATCTCGTGCGGGATTGACATTTCGTTCAAATAAAAATTTATTTTAATAGAGAAAAGTACGCAACAGTAAGTTTATAAGCACTATCAGGTTTAATATTAGGTTATAACGAAAGTTTCCCGCCACCGCAAACATCGCCAGCACACAGTTCTCGTTGGCGTATTTGCTCATATTTTGTCAAACGATTTTTGGCATTTGAAAGAAAGAGGTTTACTTTATAACACTGTGTTGTGAAATCTGTAAAAAATATAGTTATCATTAAGTATAAGGTATCTGAAATAGAACTATCACTCTAGAGGATTAGAACCCTCATTTACTTCCAGTTGGTGTTGCAAAACGCCAGCTACATAATATCAACGAATTATGAGTACAGCTTTAAGTACTATTGTTGTATCATGTGACACTGTGCAGGTTTGGTACCGAAAGTTCAAAAACAGTTATCTAAGGAGTTAGAAGTTAGTATTTCAGGCAGATATGGCGGAAAACTTTCGTTACAACCTGATACTTTATCTTAATTCATAATTAAAACAATACCTTACATAAATATGAAAATTATAGCCATAATACTGTAATCCCGCTAAAGCGTGATTGCATTCCCTAAGTCAAATATGATTTACAAGCAATGCATTTTTGTAAAATGCTTTATCTATTATTACCAGAGAAAAATCTAAAAATTGATTAATGATTATTGATTTCTGTAGTCAACTGACTGTAACTGGTAGTAATTATATACCATTACCCCTCACAGGGTTAAAACAATCAATTGAATAGGACCATGATATCGAACTGGAGTAATGATTATGGTGTCGGATTAACAACCGAGAAGTTTCAAGCGAGGTACTTGTCCTATCACAGAAGATAACGTGCTCATGCGGTGAAAGTGCACAGTAAAGGCGAGATTGAAGTGAAAAGCGTGAGATCGAGTTCGAATCGAACGTTTTTGAGTCCCCAATTCCCAGTTCTGTCCCCAGAATGCTTCCAATGTACAAACCAATCGCACTGTCACGTGACCAAAACACGATTGTTTTGTTTCAGTTGAATAAGAATCATTGATATATTTCGAAGTTTCCCCTGTTCGACGCGGAAAGCGTTCGAATTGTGTTTCACTTGAATCTCGCCCTAAATTTGGCGCTCTTCTCGGTGATCGTCAGTTGTTCCTGAGGGATTCCAATATTCAGAAATCCCCTGCTTACTGCGATCAGCATTTAAATTGTGTAGTAAATCTTCCAAGGGCGGATTAAAGGGGGTGGGGGGCGGAGGGGGTGACCACTCCCTCCGAGAAAAAAGAAATTTATGTAAAAGATCCTATTTTACTTCCATAATATGTATATATATGTCAATCTTCTAACTAATCGCCCCCACCGACAAACTAACCGCCCCACTCCGATAAACTTGCAATAATCCGCCACTGGAACCTTCTGGATTGAGTATAATCGTATTCATAGCGTCGAGGAGGCACAGGAGGGTCAAGTGCCCTGCCTACCAACTTTGTCTCAAAATCTTTGGATTTTAAACTTTTGTTCCAAAATTCAAAAGAAGCTTCCCTTTTCCACGATTGAATTTAGTATGTGCCCCCCCCCTCAAAAAATCCGATCATACTGCGTTTATTGATATAAATAGCTCTAAAGAATGCATTCGATTCTCCTAGAATCAAAATTATTGAAATGGAAGGACTGGATAAATTGCCCAATGCTAAAAACCGCAGCTTTTTTTTTTCTTATTTTTGATGTTAACATTTTGACGCGCAACTATTTCTCAATGCCGAAACAGTGCATCCGTTGCCATCACTGGATTTAACTACCAGCAACACGGCAGTCGATGGAACCGGCCATTGCGTGCCACAGGGCTGAAGGACATTTTGACCCAGCCGGCTGTGCGGCGCCGCACAGCAGGCTTTAGTTTTTCTTCTACATCGATTTATATTTTCATCACTTCTCCAGTTATAAGCAAATGTCGGTACCAATAAAAATAGTTCTGAGATCCCTTTTACAAATAACCGATCATTTTTACGAGAAATTATGTGCTAATAAGGAAAGGGGATTCTCTTGTAACTGTGTCCTCCTTCAGTATTTTATTGAAATCCAATGTATTCTTCGTGAAAAAAATAACAGTCAAAATGTCAGAGTTATGTCCTCACCACGAAGACAAAGCTATTTGGGGAGTCCAAAATTTCTCAAATTGTTCCCCGCGGTGAAAGTAGCAAGTGCTCCGTGAAAAATATAGCGCTGCTTTACCATATCATATATTGTACTCGGATTTGCACTAACTGCTCTGTTAATCAGTTCAATGTGCTCTGGCAAAATACATAGATCCTCTAAGTGCTCCATCAAAAAATTCAGAAATCCCTCCAAAATTTTGAGAAACCCAGGAGCGGTCTAACCAATTGTTCTTCTATGTCGATAAATAAATGTGATCAAACAGCTCACTGAAATACAGTTTCAGATATATTGTAAAAATATTGATCGCGTTTTCATTTTAGATGTGCATTTTTTGAAAACCACCAGAACTATTCACACCACAACACAATCATACAAACTTTATCCTATGTTACCTATAGTAAAAACATTAAAATATTTTTTATTTTGTAACATGTTATCATTAATTATGGTTCAAGCAAAATTTAAAAAAATGTTTGATAAATTTTCTGTCAGTAAGTAAATAAATTAGTTTGTTTATTTATAAAGGCAAAAATTCAAATTAGATAATACTTATTATACTAATCATATTTTATTCATAGTATACTAAAAGCTATATTTCTAACTAAAATTTAAATGCTTTTTTCCAAAGTAACAAAATTGTGTACTGTTAGAAAAGGAAACCATAAAATTTACTAAAAGCGTATTATGCTTCATAAGATCTGCCAATGCTCATTATCATGAAATATAACAAATTGAGAAATTAGGCTTTGTGTCTAGACGCATTGGTGTATCAAACATACGGAAATTCGTAGAATACATATACACAACGGAAATTCTTTTCATATTTAATATATTCAGATTTCTAATAATGTTTTAACTAAAGGAAAAATTGAGACAAAATCGGAATTTATAATTCGATAACAGAATTTTTTTTTCCTGTATGTTTTTCAACATATACAGACTGCATCAATGGAAAAAAGTACGAGAGATTATACAATGTATTTTCATATCGTAGTTTCTTAAGCATGATACAAAATTCTAGACAGCCTTGTTTCGAAATATAGTGCATCTGCCTACATGAATTTGTGTCATAATATTTAGAATAAAAGTACGAAATTGTTATTTTAATGCTTTGTAAAACACGACTGGTCTGAAGTACAAAAAATTTAAAGGTGTAAGGACAGTAAATAGTATCTTTATACCATTTAAAATATATTTTAAACAACAGCATATTTTTTCTCTGCCGTCTGCACGTGCCGTCTGATACAAAACAAAATTTAATTTATATCCATCTGACATTTTGAAACACTTTAAAAACGTTCGTTTTTATATAAATTTCGAAAAATTTAATATGTAAACTGTTATTCAAATTACTTGTTTTTGATTGATCTGCGTTTTTGCTATGTAACTGCAGTTTTTGCTTGATCTGCGTTTCGAAATCGTTGTCAGTAGCAGGATTTTTTGAGATTACTCCTGCAGAGTATACTTGCCGCAGGCTACTCATTCCTGCCCGACAAAGGTTACAATCGGGCCCTCTTGTTACTGCTTTTTATTATTATTATTTAAAGGGTGCATTTTTAAAAGGAATGTTGAAAAAGAAATTCCTTAGGAACAAGGTAAAAACTGAAGAAACAGTATGGCAACCCTTTTCACTATTCCAAGTATCCTAACAAATAGTACTTAAAAAAAAATATTTTTCTATTAAAAAAAGCGTATAATGTACTTCCTCCGATTTAACTCCTTTATTTCAACACTCACCTGAAGTTTTGATAAACCACCACGTTTATTTTCCAATCACATTTGGAGAATGTAAATTTTCCTCTCAAAACTATCCCCCCTTTTTCCTATTAAAAAGAAAAAAAATATGTATATATACAGGGCTTAGTTTGTTTTTTATATATGTAACTGCAGTTTGTTTTTCTATGTGCAACTGTTTTGTACAAGTTCATGTAAATTCTATTTTGTTTCATTTCACAATACCTGTCAGTCCCTTATTCAAATTTTGTTCAGGCTAAATAAATGTATGCGACTTAAAATAGCCATTTATCGACTTTTTAATTGTAAAATATAAAATATCGTAATTCGTGGTGTCTTACGCCGTAGTGTCCAACGAAAAAATATCTTTCTGAGTAGTAACTACACAAAAAAAAAAACTGCACTCTATTCTACTGGCCCAATCAGCTATGATATTTATCGCATTTACCATTACGAGTTGGGAATTATGCAAACAAACCGGTTATTTTGATAAATTTTCAAAAATTTATCATATTTACCATATTTATTGGTGATTATGAATAGTTACCGGTTATTATATATATAATCACTTTATTACTTTTACCGTAACATATATATATATATACACACATCTAGTTGGCTAGCAAGTTTGGAGAAATTTTTTCAGTTGCCCCTGTGTGCAAAACGTTTTGACAACCTTATTGTGATTAAGGTTGTTAAAAACCCGGTTTTTTTCAGGGTTCTTCGGGTTTTATCTGGGTTTTATCGGGTTTTTTTCAGAGGAAGGTATGGGGTTTCAGAATATTTGAAAAAAATTATGCTTATTACTAAATTCAACTTAAAGCAACTAATTGAATACAAATTAATCACAAAAATCAATTATAAATAAAAAATGGTTAAATTAATAGTTATAACTAATTACAATTATATTAATCATGCATAAAAACGTATAAATCAATAACAATAACAACACCCATCATGGTTTGCTCTTAGATAAATTGACTATTAGTAACGCTTTTAACAGTGATATAATGGTGCTTAATTAGAACTTTTTAAACTAATGATTTTTTATGGTTAAAAAATCCTTATTCATTTTAATACAGATAGGCATAAAAATTTTCTCTAGAAAGTTTTTATGCCTATCTGAAGTCTAATTTTTTTTTCCTTTGGTAGTGGTGGTGTGGGTGGAGATAGGGAGCTGTTTATAAACTTTACAAGTGGTGTACTGATATTAAGAGATGTATTATCTATGTAATTGAAGTTGAAATTTTGAAAAAATCCAGTTGGGTTTTTTCAAGTGAGCGTTTTCGAAAAAACCCACCTGGGATTTTTCGGGTTGGGCAAAATCATAATAACCCCGGTTGTGATACACTGTAATGAATTACTACAGTATTATTTAAAACACAGTTCTAACTTTTCGGATAAAGAGCTGCTTTTATCTCAACTTTCTGAAGTGAATGGGGACTGAGGGTGACAGGAAGAATAGAATGCAAAAGCTTTTTACTTCCCTCTCGAGAGTGGGAAAACAAGAGATCCTATCGATTCAGAACCTTTCCCTCGACTCAAAAGAAGAAAAGCTTACCATGTCCTGAAACAATTCCCTTCGGAAATAAATCTTGAAACGGAACCTTCTATTAAGCTGTATGTGCTATATATAATTCGGAAATCATGTCGTATGTGCGGCTCAATAGAAATATTAAAGTGCATCATTCGTGTTGGCGTGCGAGACTCTGAGAAGACAAATTGAAAATGATAATACAAATTTCGAGATCTGCACGATTTTGTGATAGAGGAGATGAGGATATTATGGAATTGTCGGGAAATGCAGAATGCCGAGTTTCCGGCTCTGATAAGTGCTGTTGTTACGTGGGTAGACCATGAACTACTCAAGAAAGATTCCCCATGTTACAATGCAGTGAAAGTTGAGAGCTTATTGTAGTCGTACCACTCGCTGCAGAACAATGTGTGCTTTGCGATTTTCAAGAGCTTGACAGATAAGTTTCCAATCATTTTATAATCAATCAGTATACACGTCACTTAAACATAGTGTGATGCAGTTTCATCACATAATTTTAAGTAATTTGTGTTTGGCTTTTCTATTATAAATTTAATAGATTGCAGCTTTTTTAAGTATCAAAATTATTCCCTTTTGCTTCCGTCTTTAAAGATTTTCGGTGTGCCTGTTGTTACATTAATTTTAGTTTGCTAAAGACTTCAGTCTTACTCTAAAAATAACTTCTCTGCCCAACGTTTCCATGTCCGTTATATACATTACATTGCTTTTTCTTCTGATTAAGAACATTTCATTTTTGATAGTTTGTTTATGACCATATAAGGTAACAAATCTAATAAATAACATTGGCTTTCACTTCGGGTTACAATGTTGCTGTTACATTATTTGTTTCATTCTTTTGGAGCGTCTAGTTTTTAAAATTCTCTATATTTCATACCGTTACTGTACAATAGCGCCAGTCGTAAACGGATATGTGGTTGGCGTGTTATTTGACGTTCCTTTAATGCTCCTGCATCGGTTCTCGCCAATTTGGCCTCCTGGGTAATTCGCGTTTTCTCGGGGACTTCGATTTTGGATACTGATCTAGAAATACGTTAATTACTGCCTCTTAGATGGCCGAGAGCCACCTCCACCAGTATGTATCAAAAGTTAATTAATAATTCCTTTGCTTTATAATAAAAACATTTCAATTAATATTTTGTCTCATAAATTGCTTCGTTCCTGTGTATTGCGATGCTTTGTACTTCAACCACTAATTACGATCACACCGAAGTAATTTACTAGTATTTTAATTCTACCTGAACCGTTTCATACATAGATCTTACGCGTAATATACACCAAAAGAAATGTAGTTTGCTGTACTGTGGTTGTTTCTTTTAGCTGTCAGTGTTTTGCCCATACGTTTAAAAGTTGATTTTCCTAAATGGCGTGTCGGGTATTATGGAGTACTAGGTAATATTGTAATGGATTTCATGCCATCAACTAACGAACCGTAAAACATCGAATGTATCACCTGTAACGGAAAATTCTCCGGAGATCAACGAGGAGAAATTTGGATTTAGTGCTTCGACTGTTCTCTGTGGGTTCACCTTGACTATACCGGAGCAGAGAAAGAAGATAATATCTGCGATTTTCGTAAATAGACTCGAAGCAGGAATGTCTTGAGCATAATCTTAAAAATATGGTTTTATAGTTAAAATAGCTATGTTTTATGAAGTAAAATTGTTTTTCCAACGATTTAAACCACCTATTTTAGATTATCCAACTATTTCATACTAACCTCCATTTGTAACTTTTTAATAGCTTTTTTCTATAACAAAAAGGATATATTGTGTTTTTCCTTACAAGTGGCATATCATTACAATTAGTTAGAGTACGTACTGATGACGATTTGGGGAACTTTACTCAAGAACCTACAAAGTTATACCTAAAGATGTAGATGACATTCCATAATACTCTCCTCTCCATTACTCTTTGGACACTAATATGAGTTCAGTAATCCCCCCCAACCCTCTTCAGATAAAAGAAGAAAAGGAAAAGAAGAACGAAACTAAGAAACATCTTGAGTTTGTGATTCTCTCAGCCAGGAACTGCTTAGACTTTTATTAATGACCATTTTTGCTTTCTGTTTCCTAGTTTTCTGTGTAAATTTTAGCTTTATTTGTGCACTTCTGCAGGTATCTTTCATTATAAATGTATTTTCAATGGATGATTTTGCTTCAAGTAACTAGTGACCTGTAAAATTACTAAAGCTGTAAAATAACTGTTAAAATAGAGTAGATTAGCGACAGATCGTGAGATATTTTAAACATAACTTGTTTTATGTTCGACAGTGTTTCTGAACTCCTGATCCAAGAGACATTGTTGTTAGTCCGCAGAAAATATACAAAAAAAGCAGAATTTCAATTTTCTAAACCTGTAACAGATCTGTTTAACTCGGATAACAGATTTTGTGAACATATTACTAAAATAATTTAACCGCAACAAGCTTCATATTCTTAAGTTTTTCCTAACGCCTAGTCTCACAAATATTGCTGCTGGTCCACGAAAAAGAATTTCTTGGATGTCTTTCTGAAGTTGCTTAAATCTTTCAACTACTTCCGCAAATATAATTCATAACTATATTAACAACATATAAATACTGCAGAGGAGGACATATATTAAATATACGTATTAATTTGGAATAGAACATCTTTGTCATTCATTTATATACTTACTTATAGTTTATTCTTGTCTTTATGTTCATTGAAATAATATGTTTCTCGATTATTTGTTTACTTATTTATTTTTTATTGGGCTTCCCATTTACTAAAATAATATTTTTCATTTATTTAATGACTTATTGATTTCATTTGGCTTTTCATCTATAGAAATAATATCTTTTTCCACTTTTTTTATTTTTCGTTTGGCTTTTTATTTATTGAAATAACATCTCTCTCTAGTTTTCCACTTATTTATTTTTTATTTGGCTTCTCATATATTGAAATATTATCTTTTTTAACTATTTATTTTTCATTTGGCTTTTCATATATTGAAATAATAATATCGTTTTTCACTTATTTATTTTTCATTTGGCTTTTCATACATTGAAATAATATCTTTTTTCACTTATTTATTTTTCATTTGGCTTTTAATATATTGAAATACAGTGCATTCCCGATTATCCGGGCTAATCACCGGGAGGGGTCGCACGGATAACAGAAAAACACGGATAATCTAAAAACTTCTTTTTATTTTTAAAGAAAAAATGAACATCAGTGCAAAAATATGAAAATTACTTAGATTTGCATACTGTATATCATCAAACTAGGAATTTTCCTTTTAACATTTACTGCGTAAAAAAATCCGTAATGAGGCTTTGTTCATCTCTTGTCGTAAACCGACACATATTTTACGAACCGCAGTAATGCCACCGTGATCAAATCCTCTTTGTACCATATAATTTAACCCTTTGAGGAGCAACCCTTTCCCAATGATGAAAAACCGGCAGCCGTTGCCATCGCTCGGCTTAACTACCAGCAAGATGGCGGACGATCGAAACGTTCATCGCATGCCACAGATCTAGAGACCCTTTTTTTGACGACAGCTGGCTATGCAAGGACACAGCCAGCTGCGTCAAAAAAGGGGTCTCTAGATCTGTGGCACGCGATGAACGTTTCGATCTTCCGCGGCACAGCCAGCTGTCGTCAAAAAAAGGGTCTCTAGGTCTGTGGCACGCGATGAACGTTTCGATCATCCGCCATCTTGCTGGTAGTTAAGTCGAGCGATGGCAACGGCTGTCCTTTTATCAGCATTGGGCAATCTATCCAGCTGTTCTCGCATTCTTCCATTTTCCAGCAGATGGAAGTGCTGTTAAAAAGAATCGGGACAATTTTTTTACGGGAAATGACGTGCTTAAAAAGTAAAGGATTCTCATGGAGCTATGTCAACTCCAACTATATTTATAGAAATCAAATCTATTCTTCGTGACTGGCAACAGTCAAAACATCAGAGTTTGGTGTTCCCAGAGCGAGAACACTGTGCGTTAAAGGATTAACAAAGTTACCGCAGACTGTGGAGCAGCAGAATGAGAAATCGAATTTTCCTTATTTAGTACATCGTCTGCATCAGTAGGTACTATCATCACTATTAGATTTAACAACAAAGTCAGTAATGATGGCTTCATCTGTCAAGTACTGGAATCCAGGCTCACATGCATCAATTTGAAACCAATCTTCTAAATTTCCTTCATTCAGATTTTCGAAAGTTTCGAAATCTTTTGCATGTTCTAGAATATTGTTATCATTTTCTTCTTGAATATTCGATATTTTCATGTTCTACGGAGGTAAGAGGTAGGGTTTACCACTATGCGGGAACTGTTTTACCCAGTGGCGGCTCGTGGGTTATTTAAGAGGGGGTTCACAAAACAATTTTCGCAAATTAAATAGGAAGATGCGACGCACCTTACAAGTTAAAATAGATTTGCGTTTCCAGCAGTTAATGGAAAACAATGCACGCGAATGAAAGAAAACAAGTCATCTTTGCAGGGCCTTACTCATAAAAAATTTCAGGGGGGGGGGGGAGGACCAAGAGGTGAAAAAGACTAAATTTTTCACAAAGAGGCTTCATTATTATTGTTTTGTTAACAAAATTTTAAATTTCGGGGAGGGGGGACCGCCCTTGTTACGGCCTTGCATCTTGGGTCTTACATTTTGTCACCAAGATAAGTTTTAGCAAAGGTACTTTCTTGATTCATTTTATTTCCTTTTTTTTTTTTTTCAGAGGATACTATAGAAAAATGCCATTGCTTTAACTCCGAAACACGTCTTTCACTGGCATCTAATTTACTTTACACTAGTTTGTAAAAAAATAATGTAGAGAAAAATGATAGAAATAAAAAAAATATTAAGAAAATGAAAAAAAAAATTAATTAACTAACCGAATGTAACAAACCAATTGAAAATACGGAAGCTATACTGCAAAAATTTGAGCTGTGTGCACGATGAAATTGTGCAGACGGAATGATTTAACCAGTGCCGTACGCTTTCTCAGCTGTCTCGGCTTCTCATACCAGAGAGCGGTTCAGGAGAAAATTTTTGCGTTCGCACGTGCGATTGATTCAACCTAAACTACAGTGCGTTAGCTATAATAAGCCTATTTAATAATAGTGGGGGGAAGGGGGAGAGAGTAAAATTCATGTTTTAAATTCACACAAATCTAGAAGTGATCTTCATATTTGTTTTTAAATTTAATTTGGTAATGTGTTTATTCTTTAGTTTTTCCTTTGGGGGTTCACGTGCTCATGTGCTCAAATGGAGGAGCCGCCACTGGTTTTACCCCAAATACTCCGACATGACTCACTTTGACTTGACTTGAATACTTAGCTAAACCGGGCAAGATTCTAATTCAGATCAGCATCGATTTTTACATGCATGATAAGCGTGAAAATGTTTCTGTGTAATTTTTTGTGAGTCCGGAAGGAGCACGGATAATCCGCAAACCGGATAATCCGCGCACGAATAATCGAGAGTATACTATAGCATGTTTTTCATTTTATTTATTTATTTATTTTTCATTTTTGGATGGCACCATACGACAAAATATTTTTTTCTTAATTTAAACGGTACCCAGGTGTAAAATGTTGGGAGTAACATTGATGCTTACACAAAATCTCTGACACCACAAAGAATAATCGGAGTTTTCGGATAAAGGAATGTTTTTCTTTTCCAGCTTTCGAAAGTCGATGGAGACGAAGAACACCAGAAGCAGTACGACGTAAAAGCTCTTTACTCTCCCCCCCCCCCCGTAAAACAGCCTCCAAGAGAGGGGGGGGGGAAAGCAGATGAGATCGATTGGGGGAAGCTGAATCGACTTTAAAAAATAAGATCTTGCCACGTGTTAAAATGCGTTCGTTCTCTGTGGAAATAAATCTTGTGACGGAACGTTTCATTAAGCTGTGCACGTTAGATTTAGAAAATACACTCCTGGATTGTTTCACTGGTTGTGACACTAAGCCTTCTTGTAGGTGGTTTAGAGCATAATTAAAAATGCATTTGAGAATGTGTCACACACAGAATGAATTGCTATTTACGGATATTTTCTAAAGAAAATATCTATTTCTAAGAAAGAAAATAGAGGACCCTCATTTTTGAATAAGTTTATTTATAGATGAATTATTCCTAGGAATTTATTAACCGTTAATTGATTTTAGTTGCTCATTAATTGATAATTCTTAATAGTTTTTAGTATGAGTGATTAGTTGTTGATTATGAAAACAAAGTAATAATTTTACTCAAACGTCCCCTAAGCAGAAACTTTAAATTTTTATCTGTCAAATAATTAAGTTTCCGCCTATAATCCAGTGCCAAAGTGATTGGAATGTTCTTTTGGATTTCCACATAACTTGGCAAACCTGGCTTTTCCTCCTTTTCCATGAACTTGG
Organism: Cheiracanthium punctorium; assembly: GCA_038373885.1. Classification (NCBI taxonomy): domain Eukaryota; kingdom Metazoa; phylum Arthropoda; class Arachnida; order Araneae; family Cheiracanthiidae; genus Cheiracanthium; species Cheiracanthium punctorium. The sequence continues at coordinate 313,063 of JAWZYV010001807.1, forward strand.
GAAGATATTATTTGATCAAGATGATACGTGCACATTACATAGCATTTATGGAATGGTTGTGGATCTTAAGGTCTATTATTTTTTTCCTTCTAATGTGCGTGTCAGCAGCCTACTGTAGGCTTGACCACCACGAGGGCTGCAGATGTTGGTCATTTCTTTATGGGGGTGTCTATTAAATATAGTGGTGTTTCTCCTTAATTTTGTTCCAATTTCTGATAAGAGTCCTAGAATTGGCACTCCTAAGGGAATCGTTTGAATATAGAGTGCATTAGAGCCATGACAGATTTTACGTGGGCCAGTTCCCATTAACGAATATGGTTCTACAAAAGTCCAGTTGAAAGAGGTTTCCACCCTCCCAAACACTGGCCAAACCGATAATTCTTCAAGTTCCATGTTCTTATGGAAACGGAGCTTAGCGGCTAGGCTACTGCGGGACTGAACTAATATCAATATTTATTTATTTAATTTTCAGCTTTAGTTGACGTTATTCAACGAATCATTTTTCTGCTTTCACCGGGTCCCAAGCTGTGAAACGTTGGGAAATACTGAAACTCACACAAAATCTCCGAAAAATAACAATAGGTGTATTCGGATTTTCTTCTTTTCCAACTTTCGAAAGTGAATTATTTTAAAAAGTGGCTAAGGTAAGGCTACAAGAGAGCTGTCTGGGGGGATGCCTTGTACAGAAAACGTTGATAGCAAATGGAGGCCAGTGGCAGATTAATGCAGGTTTGTCGAGGGGGGGGGCGATTAGTTAGAAGATTGACATATACATCCATTTTATGCAAGTAAAACAGGATCTTTTATATTTAATTTCTTTTTTATCGAGGCAGGAGCGGTCGCCCCCTCCGCCCCCCCTCTTTAATCAGCTCTTGATGGAGACGAACAGCAGCAGAAGCAGTAGATTAACTATTTGCCCATGCTGTTAACTATTTGTCCAAGAAAGGAGGAACAGACGCTGTCGATTGAAGAACTTTTAACTTGACTTTAGAAAAGAAGAATCACGTGTTAACCCTTTGAAGAGCAACCATTTCCCAATGCTGAAAAAAAGGACAGCCGTTGCCATCGCATGATTTAACTACCAGCAATATGGCGGTCGATCGAATCGTTCACCGCGTGTCACAAATCTAGAGCTCATTTTTTGACACAGCCGGCTGCGCGCGCGCACAGTGTACTATGGACAAGAAGGGGCAATTGCCCCTCCTCTCCATAATAAAGGACGCCTATACTCTGTATAAACATGACAGAATGATTAGGAAATGTTTCATTCAACTGTATGCTTTATACGTATAAAGTAGTGGCTTGTTTCAATTGTTGCGATAGTATGTCTAATTGTTGGAGGCTTAAAAGGTGATTAAAAATATGTTTATGTAAAGAAGGAGCAATATGTCACACACACAGATTTAACCATGGTTTACTATATCAAGGTATTTTTAATGCCTTTAAAGTAAAGTGACCGTCTTCGCAAGTACAAATACTGGACACTCAAATAATCCAGGAGAAGGGGGAAGGCTTAAAATTTATGAAAATAACAGTGTTTTGAATTCAAATAATTTTTAATACAGGTCTATAGTAAGTAGATTATAGCATTGCCAATCACAGAATATTTTCTTGCACAGATTTAATTTTTCACTGCGCTTCGCAAAAAAAAGAAACAATACTGAAATTGGGGGGTACCAAAAATCGTGGTTTTTAACAAAGAACGCTATTTTCTGGCGGTGATCAGAATTACGAAAATAACAGGACAATTAAGGGACTGCTTCGAAATACGGGATAGAACCTTAAAAGAAGGGAATTCTGTAGATACGGTCGGTCACCTTATCTAATAAAATCATGTATTGTCTTCATGTATTGATTCATTGGAGACATGAACGCTCATTTCAGAAAAAAGGTTTAATGTAATTATTCCTAAAAACAAGTCTTAACTGGAAAAATTTATATATGCTTCGTATATAGAACTTCCTCAAGTTTTAAACCTGATTTAAAATTTATTTTATCTAATGCCAATTTACAATGTAAATTTATCATACAGCTTCTTAACATCCTAGAAATTGTATTGTTATTGTTTCTAATAAAATGTAACATTAAAATTACTTGAAGTTATTAAATAAATTGTCATAGTTTACTTTTATACCAGACGTATGAGCTTACATTTTGGATACATATCCTAGTAATAATTTCTCTTTTATATCTACATGGTCTTTTACATATCCTTTCAAAACAAAAGAACTACATTTTGTTTCAATACAAACGTTGAAAATATAACCTTATCACCTGCTTGAAAGTTTTGCATGTTTGAACTATTATTATCTTACATTCATTGTCAAAAATGATTGCTGTTGGCCTAATAATCAAGCGTTTTTGGTATGAATCCATTCATATTGTGTCATTGGACTTCACCCTTATTTTGAGTATATTTAATTTAGCTATGGCATTAGCACACTCCATTGATATATACCAACTGTTTACGTTAAATACAATCATAGCAGACGTATTAACATAATGTCATGACATAAATTTTACTAACAATGGAACATACTTCAAGCAGTAACCGCAATTACATTTGTCATAAAATGTGGAAGCAGGAATCCGTATTACAAAAACTGATTATTTTTATAAAATCTGATATGCTTTATTTTTATAAATACTAATACTCACTTTTCTTTCTTCATAAAAGACTCTTTATATTTGGTCTAATACGTATAATTTTTACTGATGAAGTATTAAATACTTTGTACAAAAACTTCCTACGTGAATCGAGAAAAATGTTCCAAATTATTTCGTAATACTTATTTGTTTTTATAAATTCATGTAAGCATATTAAAATTACCAAGTCACTTTAGTAAAATAATAAATTAGCAAAGCAAATAATAAGAATATAAATTGCAAAATTGTAATTCAAAGCCATTCAATTAATAAATGATCCAACATTTGAGCGGTTGTGACTTACAATATCCTCCACTGAGAATGAAATTTCACTGCAATACACCTTTTTTTTACTAAAATCTTCACATATAACATATTTTTGCAATTTTAAAGATTAACCCTTTAACGCGTAGTGTTCCCGCTCTGGGAACACCAAACTCCGACGTTTTGACTGTTGCCAGTCAAAGAATAGATTTGATTTCTATAAAAGTTTTTGCGGGTGACATAGCTCCACGAGAATCCTTTACTTTTTAGCACGTCATTTCCAATAAAAAATGGTCACGATTCTTTTTAACAGCACTGACATCTGCTGAAGAATGGTAGAATGCGAGAACCATTGAAGCGCAACCACAGCTGTGCGCGGGCACAGCCAGTCGTCAAAAAAAGGGTCTCTAGATCTGTGGCACGCGATGAACGTTTCGATCGTCCGTCATCTTTCTGGTAGTTAAGTCGAGCGATGGCAACGGCTGCCCTTTTTTCAGCATTGGGAAAGGGTTGCGCCTCAAAGGGTTAAATTTTGAACTAATAGTTATGAATCAAATAGTATATTTTATTATAACGAGCAAAACATATTTTACCCTGCCTGTAAAACTACTTTTTCCTTCCTGAGAGTGCCCGTGCTGGAAACTTCTGTTACTGCGCTCATACGTCAGGTTATCGTAACTATCGAGCGATGGCAACGGCTGCCCTTTTTTCAGCATTGGGAAAGGGTTGAGCCTCAAAGGGTTAACGGCACATTACCTCATAGATTTAAAGGGCACGTTCGTCGCATGTACTGGTCTTCTTTTGTCAGTCGGGATGCCAACGCTAGTCCTTCGATCCAGAATTCGGAACGTAGACAACCGGGACACCACGGTCCGATTCCCACCGTTGCTAAGGCACGACGGACGTAAGCAACAATGCACACAGAAGAGGACTCCCTACCGCGGTGTCCTTGCAACTATGGGATGAAGATGTTGGGATGAAGGATAGAATGAAGGAATAAAGACAATTATAAATTTAGAATATTTAAATTTATGTTGAAACAGGTAAGCAAATTGCCATCAACTTTAGCATATGCAGTGCACACGAGATTCGCTGAAGGAATTTTTTTACAGAATTTAGTTTTAAAAAATTATATTAGGTTGCGGTTTGCGTAGAAAACCAATGATTTCGGCTCATGAATTACCCAAATAATTTAACAAATGATTAACAAGTACGAGTCAGGGAAAAAAAAAGAAAGAAAATCGATTTCAAATAACAAAAAATTATTCCCATTCTAAAGTAGTAGGGTTCGGCAAAGTCTCACAAAATATAGCAATATCGCAAAGTTGAATTCTGTCTTGGGTGATTATTTTTTGTTGCCAACGTGGCGATAAATCGTCAAAAGTAGCCAACCTTGGCGACTTTTGACACATGCTGGTAGCGGTAAACCTTTCTAAGCTATACCATTATTCCCTTTGAAAATAGTAGGGTTTGGCAAATTCTCGTCAAATACAGAAGATATTACCAAGCGGAGTATAGTTTTGTAAACTTATTTTTTGACGCCAAATTTGTGATAAATCGCTAAAAGTAGCCAATCATGGCAACTTATGGTTTAAGACACGGTTGCTGGCAAACCTTTAAATTGTCGTTTTAAAACACGATTTTTTTATGATAATATCATCTGAACCGGACCAAATCAATGTGGGACCACCCCTGAGCTATTCCCTTTCCAATAAAAAAATAATTATATATATCGGTCTACGTGGTAAAAATTTATCGCTGTACGCATACAGCGTTAAACATAGTAGCTTCTCCTTTTCAGAAGTCGGTAAAAATTATTGTTCTACATAAATATATCTATATATATCCGCGTGGAACGTATAGTACCTCAACCTCTTTTTTTTAACCCTGAAAACACTAAAAAATTCTAAAACATACGTTTCAAAAGATGCAGAGCTTCATTGCTTTATCAGCAGTATAGACTTCATTAACCTTCACGTATGTAAAGACAGGGGCGAAACCTACATTTGTGTTAACAAACTCTTTCTTATTCAGGAAGAAAGACTTGTTTGTGCTTTTTGAAATGAAAGTACACTTTTTTTTACTGTCGTTTCATCTTTTTCCTGCCAAAACATTAATTTCATCAACTAGATCTGAAACAAACATCACTTTCCAACAATAGTCCAACAATGTAGTATGAATACGAACAATGTTTTGGAGTCTCATTTTCGCACTCATTGTTCCTAAACAATACGTGTTACTGCATATTTTAAAACAATTGCATTCTTCTTTGCAAATACTGATTTCAGTTAATGTAACATGTTTAATGTAGCAATAGACAGTTAAAATGTCGTCAGACTTAAAGACTAACTTAATGTTCTGGGGCCTCGCTGCCGCAACGTCTTATGGAGTATATTTGGTGTCCAAGAAACTAGGTTTATTTTCAACGCTCGCATCTTCTAACGGACATTTTCAACTCAGCCGTAGTTATTCGACGTTTCTACATGACTTAAATGATTTCTACAACTATCTTCCTTATGAATTTTTAGAAACTGAGCAATTTGCACAAACAACTGAAAGAATCCGAATGGAAGAAATTACCTGTGATAAAGTTGAAATAAGCAAAACTCCTTTTACTGAAAAATCATTTGAGAAAGATTTTGTTGACGGTGCGACTTCAGCATCAGCTACTACTGATCAGACATTTCCCAAGTTACTTGCAATAACATATCCAGATAAATTGCAAGCTCCACCTTTTTGCGGCGAAAAGGTTCCACTATTGGACACTACAGCAGCTGGCATCGTTGATGATACACGTGACACAAGTAGTGTCCCTGTAAAGAGAAAAAGTACCACCAAAAGACTTAAAAGGTTCTTTCGAAAATTTTGCTGTTGTGGATGCGTCAAAGTGCGTGATTAAGGATTTCTGTCGGAGGAGAACATAGCACCATCGCAAGTATTATGAGCAATCCATGTTGCCATTCCTAATTGGAGTGTGTTCAAAACCAACCGATTTCTCCTTTCACAAAATGGACGAATTGTTTCTGAACTCACTAAATGACAAAGCTAAAACGTCAAACTGTTTTGAACTATTAGCAGACACATACTGAGTCAGAAACGAACTCGAATTATTTCTCATTGAATCGAGCCTGAACTCACTTCGTTCGGACTAAAGGCTTGTATGGACTATATGTCAAGCAGGAACTCTATGTGAATTCATAAACTAAGCGGCCTGAAATAATAAAGTGTTTCGAACTTTAGGCTTGCCTTGAATAAGAGTCTGCTTTGAACATTTTTTTCTATTCTGAGAGTCATTGATGAAATCAAACAACGTCAAAGTTGGAAGATCAGACTATACCCATCTGACAGCTGATAATGTGTTGACTCATCATAAACAAACACAAATTGTTTCTTTTTCAATCGAGATTGCACTACCTATATTGGACATGTGTTTTAAAACCTTTCTCGCAGAATTAAAGGGATAAGTCATGAATCAATTTTCACATCAAGGCTGTAACGCCTGTTTCGAACTGCTAAACTGTGACTGAAGCAAGAACTGTTGTCAAAAACCAAGCCTGAGACAATGCATCGTTTCGGACTTGAGGCTTAGGTTGTATAACAGTCCATTTTGAAAACTTCTTTTTACAGATGATGATACGTCAGAGTATTAATTCAAAAAGAGCGAGTCGTTTATGAACTTTTACAATTTTCCAGCTGAAACACCACAGTTTCGAACTTTCTAGCTGGGATGCGTTCCGAGTCAAAAACGAACTCAAATAATTTTTTTCTCAAATTGAGCTTGAACTGCTTCAAGTTCGAACTGTAAGCTCATATTCATTACGAGTCAAGTATGAACTCTAGGATCTCAAAGACTGAACCTGAAATAGTACAACGTTATGGACGTCGGGTTTAGCTTGAGTTATGAGTCTGCTTTGAACTCTATTTTTTGACCATTTCATGATACTGTATACTTAATTGGAAAATCTTTTGGAAATAAAACAAAATTTTTAACAGATAAAATGTCTGGTGTATTTATTTTTCAAATTTCTCATTTAATTGTGTCAATATTAGTTTTTAAGCAAAAAATATCATGTTGGCATCACATGACTTTCTGGTACGTCTATCATATTACACACTTTTTACTTAAGTTTGGAGATTTCTCGCCAAATTTAAGGAATATCCCCAAGCTGGGTTCATTTTTATTCTGAATAGCAACATTTTTCAGATTTCCTCTTTCCACTTTCTGCTTTATCAGCCTTCAGTCTACTGTGTTTGTAGTTGGTAAAACCTTTCTTTGAAGTAAAACTTCTTTAGTGACGACTAGGGAGCAACTCAGATTTTTTTTCTGACGGAAGTAACGCTCAGTAAAGGAACGGACGTGCGCGCCCCGAAAAAGAAGAGCCTCTGAAAAACCTTCCTTTTAAACCTGCTTTCGCCGTTCTTCGAATTCATCGTGTAAAAATACGCGGAACCTGTTAGAGAAAAACAGTCAAGAGCCGTATCTCAGAGACATCAATCTTTATTTATATATCAATAAGCGTTTTGAAGGTACATCCAACATAATATTTTACATGTAATCCCAACCTTACAGGAGGTTCTCGATAATCCTTATTTTTGGATGAATAATACACAATACATGGTTTTGGAAAATCACAAAGAAATTGAACCTGCCTGCAATCGAACCGGAACAGTCAGCGACTGATTTACGGCGGAGCATACGGGTCACGTGCCCTGGGCCCCGATTTTTAGGGGCCCCCAAAACTACCTTTTATGTAATCATAATAGCTACTAAAGTTATCTCTCAAGAGAAAAATTTTTGATTACTTCATTTCATCACAAATATTCAAAATTTTTAATTTAATGTAACTTGTAACGCTAAAAATAATGCATTCGATTCGACATTCGATAAATTCGATATTCGCAAATTCGTTCGGACACCTCAGCATGCTCCTCCTTTTCAAAGGTGTGTGACGGCTGTAAATACCCATAAAAACATTTCAAAATCGAAAAATTTATATAAGTGGTATCTGTCGTGACATTTTACTGATTTGTAAATGTTTACGTATGGTTAACTTAGAATATTAATTGGTTTTAACTTAATTTAATTAAGTAATATTCTGCGGAAAATTTAGTGCAGGGGCCCCCAAAAGTATCTGTGCCCTGGGCCCCCAAGTTTGTAAATCGGTCCCTGGGAACAGTAGATGGAAACGTCAGTTTAAGAACACTTTTCTTGGATTCTAACCCAACTTCCAGACAGAAGAAGGCTATGGAACACTAAACTTAAGGACGTGATATATAGTAATTATTGGCTTCAGATGAGTTTTAATTACATAATTGTCTTAGAATACCATTTCGTAAGGATTAATAGGCAATAGTTTCGAAGCGAAGTGATAATATTATTTATCAAATGCCAGTTACATTGGCCGTTAGGTCATTAAACTCCTAAATATTATGTATGTCATGTCTGTTATTATTTTGCCCAAAGCTGTATTTTAAGAAATGTTAGTAAATTTAGAAGAATGTAGTTTGGGTGAACGCAATATTTATAATGATATGCATAGTGTAATGATATATATATTTATATATAGTAATGATATATATATATATAATGATGTATATACAACGATTTAAAAATACGGGTATGTAACACCACAAAGAAACAAACACTGGCTGAATACGGTATAAAAAATAGACACTCCTTGGTTCTAATCCAACCTCAAGACGGAGCAAGCAACACGGTTTAACACGGGGATGGAACACCACAAAGAAACGGACCCTGGCTGCAATCAATCCCAAACAATAGACGAACCTACAGTTTAAAAACACAGATATAGAATAATAATTCGAAATCTACCAGCAGACGAAATCAACGCTTAACAATACTGTTATAGAAAAACACAAAAAAAAAATTACACTACCTGCATTCGAACCCAACTAACAGAGGAAAACTTCAGTTAAAGAACACAGTTAAAGTATAATACTAGACTATGGACATTCCCCCCCATTCAAACCCAACCTCCAGACGGAACAATGGTATAAGAAAACAGTTAAAGAATAATACTACAACATGGACACTTCCTGGATTCTAAGTAATTATCTTGAATTACCGACGATTCTTACTGGAGATTTTAATGTTAATTTTCGCTCTCAAGAATCTCAGCCGTTAGTTGATTTTTAAAAAGAAAAATTCGATCTAACTATGAATACTTCTCGACTTCAATCAACAACGCGTTTCGGTACAACGATAAATGCTGCATTTTCAAGAAAATTAGCAAATTTAGAGAATAGAATTTATGTTTCACATTATAATTACCACAAACCTATAATTTCATACATAAAAAATTATGATGACATTGAAGTACCTATTTCCAATTAATAGTATTAATATAACATTTATATAATCTTTGTAAAGTACATGAATAATAAATATAATTAAAATATAATATGATATTTATTTTAAGTTAAAAGTTTAATCATTTCAGTGATATGTGTCGTAAACGTCAAAGAAGTTTTACTTCAACCGCGCGTAAGATTACACGCATACACTTTTTTTTTTTTTTAATTTTTTTTTAGCACTAGGGTGCTATTTCGTTCACGCCCAGATTTTTGTCTACGCGACTTTGTAGAGGTGATTTGTAGACAGGTTTTGTTCATGAACTCTCACGGTGAAGATTTTTTCAAATGTGTTTGCCAAATAACGCAGAGGTGGGGAGAGGATTAAAATCTTGAGAGTGAATAAGGTTTCCAATTTTTGATAACTGATAGCCAATATGGCACGTGTTATACTGCCAAACTGATGGCATGTGTTATACTGCCAAAAAACAACTTCAAACCCGATCCAAGCTTTAAAAGTATGCTTAGAATATGCCTGGCGAAGATTGTAAAATAGTTTTTGTAGACGATTTTAATATAGATATCAATTCCAAATATGTGTTTTATGGAATAAGAAGGACAAATACAGCACGGTGGTGGATTATAATATCCATTACAAACAATATTTGAAATGGTGAAATATAGTTGGAATATTCTTGGAAAGATTGTAGAACAGCTTCAGCTGGCAATTTTAAGATAGACTTCGATTCCAAATATGTGTTTTAGGGAATAAGAAAGTGTTGATTCCCATTTTAATGGCCGCACTTTGGGGAGTTTTGCAGTCATGAGTCTCTGTAGAGTTATGGACAAGTTTCAACGCTCCCAAAAGAACTAGATCAAAACTAAAGTGAACAAATTAGCGATAAACGCACCCGTTAAGGAATGTGAAGACACTTAATTATTAAAACTACATTTTAATTGGCAACCCAAAATAAATAAATAAGTAATAGAATTCTATACATACATGTTGTTCCAAATCGCCATTTTAATTCTAAATTACGGTTCCAAATAAGTACAAAATAATCGTCGTGGTAACTGCATATGTTTAATCATCGCCGCTTTGGCAAGAGTTGTGGCGTTAAAGTAAAAATCAACCCGAGAAAGTCAAATACGGCACACACATGGATTATCATACAACAACATTCCAAACAGCATTTAAAACTATAAGTACAGTTAGAATATGCTTGGCGAAAATTGTAAAACAGTTTTAGTAGGCGATTTTAAGATAGATTTCGATTCGAAAGATGCGTTTTACGGAACAAGGGATAAAAATACGGCACACTCATGGATAATTATACACTTTTCAACTTAATGGAATAAGGGAAAAAAATTGCGAACGCTCGTGGATTATGACACCCTTTTAATACATAGCCCTTTAGTGCGTATTTAAAATCTGAAACTGTTTCAAATTTTCTTACTTTTTTTTTAAGTCGGTAAAAACTATTGAGTAAATGGACACGTTTGTGTGCTTCGAGTAAATCATTTTTATTGCTAAATTTTTTGTTTCTTCATGCAATCTGCACCAAGTGGACATTTTTTAAAGCAAACATTTTAAATTGAAAAAAAACTTTCCTGAAATCAACAAAACTTAGTTGATTTAATAAAAATTTAGTTGGCACTGTATTTAATCAAATTATAGCTGTGTGTGTAGTTTAACAATGTGATTCAGTTAAATTAAGAAAATCTTTTTTTGAATCATCAAAATATTTCTTTTCTTTTGTAACGAAAATAACTATGCATTTTCTGCCTTTTTCGAATAAGCTGCTGAATATCTACATAAATAAAATTAGACTTTTGTCTGTACATTTCCTGGAATTCAAAATTTTTGCGATTTCTATCCGTTTCAAGCACCCGGGAATCCGATGCGATCCTCAAAAAAAAAAAGTTTGTCTGTCTGTCATTCTGTCCGTGACGCTTTTTTTGTTTAAGCATCACGTAAAAACGACTGAAGCGAATGATATGAAATTTGGTGTCATGATAGGTGGTCAATCAACTTAAAACATAGGCGTCGAATTTTTAAAAAATCTTGATTAGATTTTCAGATTTTGCGAAAATCCTTTCAAACTTGCTAAATTTGTTTTCAAGCATCACGCAGAAACGACTGAAGCGAATATGAAATTGGGTGTCATGATAGGTGGTCACTCAACTTAAAACATAGGCGTCCAATTTTTAAAAAATCTTGATTGGATTTTCAGATTTTGCGAAAATCCTTTCAAACTGCGTAAATTTGTGTTCAAGCATCACGTAAAAACGACTGAAGCGAATGATATGAAATTGCGTGTCATGATAGGTGGTCACTCAACTTAAAACATAGGCGTCCAATTTTAAAAAAAATCCTGATTGGATTTTCAGATTTTGCGAAAATCCTTTCAAACTGCATAAATTTGTGTTCAAGCATCACGTAAAAAACGCCTGAAGCGAATGATATATGGAAAATTGAGTGACATGAGTAGGTGGGCCACTCAACTTAAAACATAGGCGTCGAATTTAAAACAAAATCTTGATTAGATTTTGAAATTTTGCGAAAATCATTTCAAACTGCGTAAATTTGTGTTCGCACATCACGTATTAACTGCAAAGGTGAAAAAATGATATTTGGTGATATGATAGGTGGTCACTCTCCTTAAACTATAAGCATCTAAATAAAAAAAATCCATCAGATTTCGAGATTTTGTGAAAATCGTTTAAAACTGAGTGAATCTTTGTTCCCGTATTACGTAATAACGACTAAAGCGAATGATATGAAATTTGGTCACACGATAGATGGTTGCTCAACATAAACTATAGGAGTCCAATTTTTTAAACATTTTTATTAGATTTTGAGATTTTGTGAAAATTCTCTCAAAATACGTTTATATTTCAAACATCACGTAATAACGACTAATACGAATGATACGAAATTGAGTGATATGATAGGTAGTTGCTTATCTTAATTTATGGGCGTTGAATTTTAAAAATATTTTGCTTACATTTTGAGATTTTTCGAAAATCGTTTTAAAATGTTGTTGTTCCAGCATCACGAAATAAAGACTGCAGGGAATGAAACGAATTTGGGTGACATGATAGGTTGTCACTCAACTTAAATTCAAGGCTTCCAAGATTTCAAAAATGTTGATTAAATTTTGAGATTTTGCGAAAATTCTTTCAATATGCGTAAATATTCGTTGGCGCATCACATAATTACGACTAAAGCGAATGAAATGATATTACTTAGTTACTCTCTAACCTGTAATATTTTAACAATACATGAAAATTATAACTTCGCTTTCTTTACTTTGGCAACATACACATCCATTCTGTGTACTCCTACAATGCTGACGAAAGTTCTTGCTTTTTGGAAATTTTCATTCACTAACCCGTCGAGTGTTGGAGCTAAATAATTTTTATTAAACTAAATATATTTAACTGAATTCAGATTTAAGATGCTAAAAATTTATTTTGCCCAATTGTTTTCCCCTGGCCTTGCATCAGCCATCTATTTCATCAAGTTTTTTTTCATGTGCCAATTAGGCTTAAGTTTTGTTTATCTTATTCACCCATGGGTTAAACCTATCTTAATTGTATTAAAGTTCAACTAAAAGTAATTAATATCAGTTTAAAAATAAAATTCAAATGTTTTTAAACTTCTTCATAACCCTAAATAGTAGTATCTCTAAGTTAAAAATGTAAACAAAATAAAACCCCTACTTCTTATTAAAAAAAATTAATTAAATAAAATTGAAATAATATACTTTTTATTCATTGAAGACCCAAGACAACTTCAAAGTAAAGTTTAAAAACCTAAGCTCAAGATTTAATAAAGTTGTTGTGTTTAGTTGTTGACTACTGCTGCTGGATGGAAATAGCCTCTGAACTATGGCCCAGTAGTTTAATGATGTCATGCTTCCTGAAAAATAAGGGTCTTCCTTTTGACAAATAGATGCTTAGGTTCTCTAAAGAATCATGGGGGTAAGAGAATTAGTTCTGGTTAGGGTAGGACTTTTAACTAATGTTTAAACCATGGGTGAAGAATGAAAAGCCTGAAGTGAAAGGCAATTTTCTGAGGTTGTTTTCAATATGCAAATTTATTGAACCTTTATTTTATGCAAATGTTGCATACTTTTTTATTCTGTAACTGTAAAATTAACCTGTTTTATATAGTATATAAAGTGTCTGCTTTATGAGAAAACACACAGGCCAGGCTGCTGATACAGCTAGAAGGTTGCCCTAGTCATGGGAAGGGCATGATGTATTTCTGCCAGATATATTATAAAAGGCTTGCATTGGAACTGGAAATTTTTCCAGATGGCCTGGTTTATCTTTAAATCTGAAATTGTTTTTAATTTTTTTTTGTTTTGTAAGTGTTCTTTTGTGCAATGTTTAAATAAATTTAAATAGAGAAAATATAAAGTGTCGTCAATTTTTTAAGCCGTCACCTCTAGTGGTACAAATGAAACTGTGGGTCATTTTTATGACATACTTGGCATTTCATCCACGGACCCAACATCGAGGACGGGTACTTCAGCTAGTATATAAATAAAATTAGACTTTTGTCTGTACATTTCTTGGAATTCAAAAATTTTGCGATTTCTATCCGTTTAAGGTACCTGGGAATCCGGTGCGTCCCTCAAAAAAAAGTTTGTCTGTCTGTCATTCTGTCCGTGACGCTTTTTTTGCTCAAGCATCACGTAAAAACGACTGAAGCGAATGATATGAAATTGGGTGTCATGATAGGTGGTCACTCAACTTAAAACGTAGGCGTCGAATTTTAAAAAAGTCTTGATTGGATTTTGAGATTTTGCGAAAATCCTTTCAAACTGCATAAATTTGTGTTCAAGCATCACGTAAAAACGACTGAAGCGAATGATATGAAATTGAGTGTCGTGTGTGTGATAGGTGGTCAATCAACTTGAAACATAGGCGTCGAATTTTTAAACAATCTTGATTAGATTTTGGGATTTTGCGAAAATCGTTTTAAACTGCGTCAATTCGTGTTCGAGCATCACGTAAAAACGACTGAAGCGATTGAGATGAAATTTAGTGTCATGATAGGTGCTCACTTAACTTAAAACATAGGCGTCGAATTTAAAAAAAAATCTTGATTAGATTTTGAGATTTTGCGAAAATCATTTCAAACTGCGTAAATTTGTGTTCGCACATCAAGTAAAAACTGCAAAGGGGTGAAAAATTATATTTGGTGAAATGATAGGTGGTCACTCACCTTAAACTATAAAACATCTAATTAAAAAAAAATCGATCAGATTTCGAGATTTTGCGAAAATCGTTTAAAACTGAGTGAATCTTTGTTCACGCATTACGTAATAACGACTTATACGACTAATACGAAATTTAGTGATATGATAGGTAGTTTCTATTCTTTATAGGCGTTCAATTTTTTAAATATTTTGATTACATTTTGAGATTTTGTGAAAATCGCTTTAAAATGCTGAAATTTTGTTCCAGCATCACGAAATAAAGACTGCAAGGAATGAAACGAAATTTGGTGACATGATAGGTTGTCACTCAACTTAAATTCTAGGCTTCCAATTTTTCAAAAATATCGATTAGATTTTGAGATTTTGCGAAAATTATTTCAGTTTGCGTAAATATTCGTTCGCGCATCCCATAATTACGACTAAAGCGAATGAAATGATATTACTTAGTTACTCTCTAACCTGTAATATTTTAACAATACATAAAAATTATAACTTCGCTTTCTTTACTTTGGCAACATACTGCATCCATTCTGTGTACTCCTACAATGCTGACGACAGGTCTTGCTTTTTGGAAATTTGCATTCAGTACTAACCCGTCAACGACGGGTACTTCAGCTAGTAAATACTAATATTGTTTGATCAATAAATATTTTGTTGAATCAACAAAACATTTTCTTTTCTGGCGGAAAAACTTGAATATTCTTTGCATTTCTCTATGACTTTCACGAAGCAACATAATATAAAATACCTCAAGTAGTAAAGTGTTTCCTTTTCAGAATCAAGCATTCTCGAATTATTCAAAAAGATTTTTTTTCCTGCTGCAGTTCTCGGCCGTCTCAAGTACTAAACGCAACGAACACTTGACTTTTAAAAGAGGAAAATTACAATTTACCAGATCTTAAACAGTATTATCTATGGCCCATGCTCATAACAAAAATGCAAAACATAAAATATTTCTTCACTGGATCCTTTTCTTTATCGGTTTCCGATAAATAAGCCAGCAGCATTTTCTTTGAGAGTGAAAGGCTATATCGGAAACTGCAGCTTCAAAAGTTTTAAGG
Source organism: Cheiracanthium punctorium (assembly GCA_038373885.1). Lineage (NCBI taxonomy): Eukaryota > Metazoa > Arthropoda > Arachnida > Araneae > Cheiracanthiidae > Cheiracanthium > Cheiracanthium punctorium. The sequence continues at coordinate 328,580 of JAWZYV010001807.1, forward strand.
AATTTTCTTCCAGCTAAAAACCTAAACAAACAATGATTTGGTGATAGATTGCAAGTTTAATGGATGTAATTTAAAATTAAATAAATTGGACTGGTTGAGAGAAAAATTAACATGAATCTAAAAGTCTAAATAGGTACTTTGCAAACAATATTTTATGAGTTTATTCTTTCCCTGCAAGTATTTGAGATAAAAAATAGTTCAGTTGTTTAGTTTTAAAATTAAATTATATTATTTAATGAATGTTAGAATATAAGTAAAAAATTAATATCAGTATTTTCAAAGAAACGGAGAAATCATGAATTCGCAAGGAAGATTATTTTACATAAATAATTGAGTCGTTTTCTTTGTAAGTTCATTTCATATTCTATGAAGATATTTTAGTGTTTGGATTTGAGTTGCTCATTATCAGTCATTAACTACGTAAAAAACTAATGTTGACAAAATAAAGAACATTTTTTTTTTCCTAAGCTTTGGTGGTTGAGAGCAAACATACGAATGGAACGGATGCATCCAAGAACTTTGATGGATGAGACATACGGCCACAAAGGGTAAAAACTAGATAAATGAACTGTTCATGAGAAAACTAAATTAATAGTAAACATTTTCATCTAAAATCATCATATAAATCATGTGATAACTTTATTTTTTAATAATTCAACGAATGAAAACTCGTTAATTGTTTTGCACATAAGCGAAGCATGACCGAAGTTTTTTCCGTATGTGTGTGTGGGGGGAGGGGAACATATTCGAGAATAGGAATTGAGAATTTTCTGAAAGTTTTGAAAGAAAGACTTAAAATATTTTTATTATTAAGTTGGGAAAACGCACATACCCCTTTTAGCTCTTGTCTTACAGATCATACGACTATTATTTTTAAAAAAACCTTGAGATGTATTATTCCGAAAAAAAAAACGGAACACATCGAAAGTGCTACCGAAGTTCTACTTTGCTTTCCAGGAAAGAGCTATTATGCAGTAAAGAAAACAGATTTCGAAAAAAACATCGATTTATGTACAGTGTTAAAATGCACAAAATATCATACATACTTATAACAAGCATATGTTTATTTGTACATTTTATTTGTAAAAAGGGCTTCACAAATATTCTCATTTAAAAGTAAGTTAATGAATAATAGTTGCTCAGTTGGAAGAAGCCCAGAGCAGTCGACATAGTCTAAACGTGCTATTAGATTTGCAACTTGTTTTTGGCAGCGCAACTGCTACGGCTTTAGATATGTAAAACAGTGAAAATAATGCGTCTCCGTGTAGTTGTTATGTTGACAAACAACTAGTACATTAGAAGAATCTGTTTTGTGTCACAACTTAACACTTTGAGGCGCAATAATTTCCCAATGCTGAAGAAAGGGCAGCCGTTGCCATCGCTCGACTTAACACAGCAAGCTGTCGTCAAAGAAGCGTCTCTAGATCTGTGGCACGCGATGGACGTTTCGATCGTCCGCCATCTTGCTGGTAGTTAAGTCGAGCGATGGCAACGGCAGCCCTTTTTTTCAGCATTGGGCAATCTATCCAGCTGTTCTCGCATTCTTCGATTCTTCAGCAGATTTCAGTGCTGTTAAAAATAATCATGACAGTTTTTTACGGGAAATGAGGTGCTAATAAGTAAAGGATTCTCGTGGAGCTATGTCACCCGCAACTATTTTTATAGAAAACAAATCTATTCTTCGTGACTGGCGACAGTCAAAACGTCCGAGTTTGGTGTTCCCAGAGCGGGAACACTGCGATTTAAAAGGCTAAGGAATTTCAGAGTATTTGAAAGAAACAGTTTGGGTAGAAACAAAGTGTTATTAAGTATTATAACGATATGACCTTTTATCCTCAAAAATTATTTCTTCAATGCACGGAAATTTTACGCAAAAATATCTCCGTTATTTGAAAAATATCTGTTTCTTTTTTCTACTTGCCAGTTGAAGAAACTTCTTCAAATTCAACGATTTTCGTGAAGAATTCACAGAAATATAACGCCTCCAAAGAGTATGGAAATTATTCGTTGTTGAGTGAAGAACAAATTAGTACATAAGTACACATACTCAAAAATTATTTCTTCCAATTCACGGGAATTTTTCTAGCATCAGTGCTGCCGGAATACCTCCGTTTATTGACGACTATCCGTTTTGTTTTCTTTTTTTCTTCAGATGAAGAAATTTCTTCAGATTGACAATTTTTCCCTCTTCTTCAGATTTCGGTAAGAAGAATTCACGGAAATATTACATTTCCATAGAGTGCGGAAATTGTTCGTTGAAAAATGAGGGATAAATTGGCGTTCCTGAGAATGCTGAAATTGCATAAATCAAACTTTACTGCTGAATAAATGCATGGATACAAAAACTAATACTTTTATCCATTCAGATAATTAGCTTCCTTATTCAAATATTAACTTATGAATTTAAAATCCTTCTCAAAATCCTTTTACGAAATGGCACAGGTGCACAAAATCAAAATTTACATAACAAAAGGTTTGCTTGACGGTTCTATTAGCATTTCTACTTCCGTCACAAAAATACATGTTTTGTACGTAGCGCCACATGCACTTTCATTATTTTGTGAAGTGTACTTCCGCGCACCCACTTCACATTTCTAGCAAGCACGGAAAGCATTTAAAACGATAACATAATCATCCGAGCCTGGCTTTAGAAAACCGAGCCGCGTTAAGTATTTATTATTTTAGCAAGACGAGGCACGCATAAAACTCTTGGAGATGACAATTAATTTTAACTGCGGGCGTGTTGCCGAGCCGATAAAAATCTCATTAGCTTCTGTGTCTCTTAAACTACAGAAATTATTTAAAACGCCCTGTGTCATTTTGAATGAAGTGATTCACCAGCAAAATGACATTAAGGGACATATACCTTAACCCTTTGAGGCGCAACCCTTTCCCAATGCTGAAAGAAGGGCAGCCGTTGCCATCGCTCGACTTAACTACCAGCAAGATGGCGGACGATCGAAACGTTCATCGCGTGCCATAGATCTAGAGACCCTTTTTTTGACGACAGCTGTCGTGTATGTGGCACGCGATGAACGTTTCGATCGTCCGCATCTTGCTGGTAGTTAAGTCGAGCGATGGCAACGGCTGCCATTCTTTCAGCATTGGGAAAGGGTTGCGCCTCAAAGGGTTAACTGGTTTGGAACCAACTTCTTATACTACGACTAGTTTGATTGCGTGCGCTGTCTTACATCTATTTTTTTTTTCTGTTACATGTGTTGTATTGGATAATATACTGTCGATATTAATGCCTTGATAAGCTTCTCAGATAATTTTGCTGTGAAAGAATGCACTAGATAAACATCGTCGTAAAAAAAAGAAAGAAAATTTGCTTTTAATAAAAGACTTGCGGCACAGGCACTTTGGAAAATAGCTTTAGGTGTGAGACGAGACGATACAAATATGTAGTTGAGATAAATAAAACTTCGTAAAATAACACACATGAAAAGGTAGTTATCAATATAAATGCATTTTTCGGCTGAAAAATGTTTAGCGTTTTTCAGTAAATGCCAACACGCAGTGTCGCAGAAGAGAGGGGACTGAAAACTAAACAAAAAACAAAAGCGCCAATCGCGGGAACGAAAAAGCAAAAAATCAGGGAGAATAAAAGAAAGGGAAAAGAGGATAAAGAAAATATAGATAAAAATATAGAGGATCTAAAAAAAATATAGATGAAAATAAAATATAAAAAAGAAAGAAAAAGAAAAGAAGGAAAAAAAGCCTTATTCTGTCATTTTGTTGTTCTGTTTTCTAATATTTTTGTTTATTCCTATTTTGTGCGTTTTTTCTTATGTTGTTTATTCTTCTAAATTTTACTATATTTTTATCAATATTTTATTTTTATCTACCCTCCTTTCCCCCCCAACTTTTTACTCTCCCTTGTTTCTTGCTTTTTTGGCAGCTTACTCTTCGGTTTTGTTTTATCTTTCTGTCACCACTCCACCACTCTTCTGCTGTGTTGACTTTTGTTGAAGAAGGCTGAAAATTTTTCGGTTGAAAAAATGTGTGTCCAGATTGATTAGTACATTTTTACGTGTGTTGTCTTACCAAGCTTTATTTATCTTATTTTTTAAAACCAGTTTCTTTTTTTGTTGTTGTTAAACTGCAGTTGCTATGAGAGGCGAAAAGGCCTACTTCGTATAATTGTCTAAGGATTCTGCATTATGAGAGAATGCTTTAAAGCTGTTTTGCGACACGAGACAGCCCTACTTGTTGTTTTCGTGTTTAATCCTTTGAAGCGCAACCCTTTACCCGAATGCTGAAAAAAGGGCATCCGTTGCTTTTTTTATTTTTCAGCATTGTCCAGTCTCCAACCAGTTGTTCTTCTATATCAATGTATTTCCAGCATTTTCTTCCAGTTCTCAACAGATGCCAGTGCTGTTAAAAATAATCCTGACAATTTTACAAATAATCGACAATTTTTAGGAGAAATGACGTGCTAAAAAGTAAAGGGGATTCTCATGTAACTCTGTCACCCTCAAGTATTTTTATAGAAATCAAATTTATTCTTCGTGACTGGCAACAATCAAAACGTCAGAATTTTGTGTACTCACGGCGAGGACAGTGTGCGTTAAAGGGTTAACCCTGTTAACCCTTTGAGGCGCAAACCTTTCTCAATGCTGAAAAAAGGGCAGCCGTTTCCATCGCTCGACTTAACTACCAGCAAGATGGCAGACAATCGAAACGTACTTCACGTGCCACAGATCTAGAGACACATTTTTTTGACGCAGCGCCAAAAAAAGTGTCTCTAGATCTGTGGTACGCAATGTACGACGTTTCGATTGTCCGCCATCTTGCTGGTCGTTAAGTCGAGCGATGACAACGGCTGCCCTTTTTTCAGCATTGGGCAATCCATCCAGCTGTTCTCGCATTCTTCCATTTTTCAGCAGATGTCACTTCTGTTAAAAATAATCGTAACAATTTTTTTACGGGAAATGACGTGCTAAAAAGTAAAGGATTCTCGTGGAACTATGTCACACGCAAACTATTTTTATAGAAATCAAATCTATTCTTCGTGACTGGCAACAGTCAAAACGTCAGAGTTTGGTGTTCCCAGAGCGGGAACACTGTGTTAAAGGATTAAGAAACATCTTTTCGCTTCTCTTATCACGACGAGCTTCCACCTACTAGAGCCATCCATGTTCTATTTTATTTTGCCAGACAAAATTACCTGCATCCCTTATTTGTTTGAAGTAATTACTGGCTCAGGCGTGAGTCAGCTTTTGACTTCAAACATGTTATTTTTTGATGGGTCAATAGTTGAGATTTTAGTAATTTCACTGTGCTGGAAATCACCAAATGACTTCTGATCGAATATTTTACACTTGAATTTTACTCGTGAATTCTTTTGTCCTAGAAAAACAAAAATGTAGGTTTTCCTCTATATATTTTTCTCTAACTTTTCTTTAAAAAATTACTGCTCATCATTTTAGATCTTATAGTTTTAGTAGCATGCTGACTAAACATATTTGATGAAGAAAAGTTCGAATCTATTTTCGTGCAGTATTCTGTAGTTTTTTTTTTTTCCATTTATCATTATTATACCAAAATAAAAATCAATGGAAAATTAAAAAGCTTATAAAATTTTTAGAAGTATTAGATTTTGCATGTAAATATACGAGAGGTTTCACGTTTAATTAACGTTGCCTTAAAATTTTTATTCGTAATGAAGTTTACTTAATTTTATTCTATAATTTTCATGATATTAAGAAGCATATTTATACATAATTTTTTCTCTTAAATGCATATAAAAATAATATTAGCATTGCAATCCTTTATTTACCATTTATGAATTAATTCAAAAAATTTCACTGGCCTTAAAAATTATACGCAGGATTATTTTCATTAGTAAATTATAAAAAATATGTATTAAATGCAATAACTAGAGTTTAAATTACTGAAAACGTTACTGTAGCAGAAATCTGCATATATTTCATGTAAATTTACACCCAGAAAAATTTTGAGAAAAAAAAAAAATCTCTTTCACCTTAATTTCCACTTTCTTATTACTTCCTTGTACGTAGTATAAGGAAGTAATGTGATCCCGAAAAATTTTGGGGGCCAAATTTCGACAAAAAAACCGATTTTGACTACCTCTAAATTTAATTTTAAGAATTTTTTCGATGCATCTCATCGTAGGCTAGCATGCACGATCATATTAACGCGTCTGCAACTCATTTTGACCAGCGGCGAGTCTATTGTGGTCAGTTTTTCCATGCCGTCTGTACGTACGTACGTATGTATGTAACTCGCATATCTCAAAAGCTATGGGTCGTAGAATGTTGAGATTTGATATTTAGGATTGTTCTATGATCTAGTTGTGCACCTCCCCTTTTGGTCGCAATCGAATGGATAGTTTATGTACAGGACCGCCCAAAAGATTCGAAATACATTACGCTCTATGGGCCGAAATTCATTAAACTCGCCTATCTTAAAAACTATTAGGCGTAGAATGTTGAAACTTCATATTTAGGATAGTTGTAACATCTAGTTGTGCACCTCTCCTTTCGGTTCCATTCGACTGGATAGTTTATTTACAGGACCGCCCAAAACATTCGAAATACATTACGCTCAATGGGCCGAAATTCATTAAACTCGCATATCTCAAAAACTATTAGGCGTAGAATGTTGAAACTTTATATTTAGGATTGTTGTAACATCTAGTTGTGCACCTCCCCTTTCGGTTCCATTCGACTGGATAGTTTATCTACAGAACCGCCTAAAAGATTCGAAATACATTACGCTCTATGGGCCGAAATTCATCAAAGCGTTTTTTAGAGGTATTGGGCTATTTCAAATGACTCAGAAGTGATATACGCTGTAAAGAGTTAGAAAATGAGTTTCTCCATTAAAAAAAGTGTCTTTATCATTTACAGTTCTGCTACAGGAACACTCAAAAGATTTCCAATACATTACGGTCAATGGCAGTTTTAGGGGCAGTCATCCATTTAAAGCACAATACCGTCCTACCACATAAGTTAGGTAATGGTCCGATCACGGTCACGTGCCTCCCTCAAGAAGAATGCCAAAAGTCGCCAAGCTTGGCGACTTTTGGTGTACGTGTGTGCATATTTAACTCTCAAATCTCAAAAATTATGAAATTTCATATATAAGAATATTGTAACATCGAGTTGTGCATCTCGATTTTTGGTTCCAATCTACTGGAGAGTTTATTTACAGGACCACCGAAAAGAATTTCAGTACTTTAATGTCTATGGACATCTTCAATATAATACAATTGTAGACAGTCATTGTTTAGTACATGCCCAAAATCTCGCCGTCTGTCCTCGACCTTGGCGAGTTTTGCCGAAAGGTCGCCAAATTTGGCGATAGTCAGTCATTTGGTCCATGCCCAAAGTATCGCCATTTGTCATCGTTCTTGGCGAGTTTTGGCGAAATATCGCCAAATTTGGCGATAATCTGTCTGTTGGTGCATGCTTAAAATCTTGCCAAATGTCGTCGACATTGGCGAGTTTCGCCGAAATATCGCCAAATTTGGCCCCAAAAATTATTTCGTATTTTGTATAACTCTAAAACTTTAACCCGTAGAATTTTGAACTTTTGTATTTAGAACTATATTATAATATCGAAGTGTTTTCAATATCTTTTTTGACAGCAATCGACTGGGAATTTATTTACAGGGTGAGCCAAATGACTTTAAATACATTAAGGTGTATGGATGCATTCAATTCATTGAAAGTCCTTGGTCAGTGACTACTTTGGCTATCCCCAAAATCTCGCAAACTATCTCAAGTTTGTCGGCTTTTGGTGAAATATCGCCAAATAAAGTGTCAGAAGAAAATCCTTCAAATTGAACTCAGCTTGGCGATATCAAATATTTGGCTAGAAATCGCTAAACCTTTCTATTATTGATATTTTATCTCTTCAAACAAATAAGTTTTGAGGAAGTGCATAGAAAACATTTTTGATTTAATAGACGTGCAAGGAAGTCATGTGTTGGACACATCAGATTTTTTTTTATTAGTAAACTACACTTTAGTCACAAAAATGTAAGCTTTAATTCAGTCATAATGCATCATTACGCTATCATTATTTTACAAAGTGCACATTCCAGACACCCACTTAAATCCATATAAAGCATAGGAAGCGTTTGAAAAGATAATACCCTCATTGAAGCTAGCTTTAGGACAGAAGCAATGCCATTCTACTAAGTGTTATTATCTGAGTCAGTAAGACGGGCAACACATAAAAGTTCTTCTAGGTGACAATTAATTTTAACTGCGGGCGTGTTGCTCGCAGGGCGTGTTGCTCAATCAATAAAAATCTCCTTAGCTTATTTTCTCTTCAACTATAGAGAGCAAGAAAAGTTGTTTAAAATAGTTACTTTGAACTAATATGGAACGTTACCAGTTTACACACCACTTTGAGCCAAATTTAACGTTAAGGCAGATATGATTCTTTTTAGATTTTAAGCATAACATTTCATGCTACTAAGAAAAAAAATATCGGGAGTGACTCCACTCAACTTTCCGAACACTTAAGATTAAGATCATTACCAAGCATTTAAATAAATTTTAATTGATGAATAATTCAAACGTATATACCAAATTGAAGCTCAATCGAATGCACCGTTTAAACGCTTGCGCACTTTCAAGAATTTCTCCCCGTATGCCATAATGTAAAAGAAATATTTGTCGTAGCCCTGTAGAAAAACTGTAAGTCCTATACACACCAAAATCAATACCGGTCTTACGATGATGGTTTATAACATATATACCCAATTTGAGCTCAATCGAATGCCCGTTTAGGAGCTATCGTGTTCACTCACACACACACACACACACACATACATACATCTCGTAAAAATAGCATAAATGAATTCCGAAGACCTCAAAACGTGTCAATGCACCAAAATCTCGAAGTCGAATTTTTTCATGATTACAATACTTTCCTTACATGGTACATGTTCGGAAAGTAATAAACATAATAGTATTCTTCATATTATATCATTACGCAGAGGTACAATCAAACAATTGCCAACAAACTAATAGCTGATATCGGTGAATTTTCGAATGCTGATTTCAGAAAAAACTGTCAAAATTTTCCATCACGTGCCATTTTTTAACATTAAGAAAGGGAGTGGGAATTTAGTATCATAATTCCTCATTACTGTTGAAAACTGGAAATTTTCAGGGCAGTATGTGATATAAAATGATTAAGCATTTAATAATAATAATCCTCAGGTCTGCAACGCGAAAGTTCTGTCCATTAATTTGTGGATAGCAGATTACTACCATAACTCAACGTTTTATACGAATAAGATTTTAAGAATGAATATTCTGTTTTAATTAACTCTAGAGAATAAAATTTTTACCTACCTCATTTATCTTTCCGAGTTCGCCGGGCATAAGAATATAATGGGACTGGCACCCAACAAAACGAGACTTTAGATTTGGTTTTAACATTTAATTAAACTTAAATTCGATTCATAGAATAAAGACTCAAATCGCCTTCCAACACCAAACACGAATTTACATAGAATGACGAAATACAGATGTTTCCCCGCTCAATAAGTAACAAGAACAAAGTTAGCTTTTCGGTGACGTCACAATTCGAAAAGGTGAAAAGTAAAAATAAAAATTTATGTATGTAGTCTCACGCTCACTTCCGCTCTGGAGGAACAATTTGCCACATTCTTATGTTTTTGATTCTTCAAAACAAAGCCTAAAGGCAGTCCTTTTCATAATACCAATAAGTTCGCTTTAGTACCAGTTCGCCATTCTGTTCATTTAAAAGAACGATACAAAAGCTTGAGTACTTGTTTTTTAAGTGGAAGAACTGCTACTAATGCCATTAATGGACCATATGGGGAGACTTGAAAGTATACTTACCACTCTTCTGGGACATTCTACACCAAATGCATCCACTTCTTGTCCAAATGAGACAGTCGTAAGAGAACCCGATTCCAACACCGAATAAAAAGGAGTTGCACGAAGATACTTTTATTTACTTTTACACTTAACGCTTTGAAGCGCGCAACCATTTCCCGATGCTGAAAAAAAGGGAAACCGTTGCCAAAGCTCAGTTAAACTACCAGCAACATGGCGGTCTATCGAATCGTTGATCGCGTGCCACAGATCTAGAGGCCATTATGACACAGCTGGCTGTGCGGTAGTTAAATCGAGCGATGGCAATGGCTGCCTTCTTTCAGCATTCGACAGCCTCTATCCAATCGTTCTTCTATATCAATGTATTTTCCATCGTATTCTCCAGTTTTCAACCGATGCCAGTGCGATTAAAAAATAATCCTGACAATCTTACAAATAATCGACAATTTTTACGGGAAATTATGTTCTAAAAAGCAAAGGATTCTCGCGTAACTATGTCATCCTAAAGTATTTTTAGAGAAATCAATATTCTTTGTGACTGACAACCGTCAAAACGTCAGAGGTTTGTGTCTTCACGGCGAGGACACCGCGCATTTAACCCTTTAACGCGCAGTGTTCCCGCTCTGGGAACACCAAAATCTGACGTTTTGACTGTTGCCAGTCACGAAGAATAGATTTGATTTCTATAAAAATAGTTGCGGGTGACCTAGCTCCACGAGAATTCTTTACTGTTTAGCACGTCATTTCCCGTAAAAAAATGGTCCCGATTATTTTTAACAGCACTGATATCTGCTGAAAAATGGAAGAATGCGGAACAGCTGGATAGATTGCCCAATGCTGACAAAAAGGGAAGCCGTTGCCATCGCTTGACTTAACTACCAGCAAGATCCCTACTAGCAATTTTGCTCGGGCTACCACCGGCCACGCAGCCAGCCGATGACGGCCCGAGCAAAATTGCTAGTAGGGATGGCGGACGATCGAAACGCTCATCGCGTGCCACAGATCTGGAGACCCTTTTTTGACGCAGCTGGCTGTGCCGCACAGCTGACTGCGCACAGCCAGCACTCGTCAAAAAGTGTCTCTAGATCTGTGGCACGCGATGAACGTTTCAATCGTCCGCCATTTTGCTGGTAGTTAAGTCGAGCGATGGCAACGTCTGCCCTTTTTGTCAGCATTGGGAAAGGGTTGCGCCTCAAAGGGTTAAAGGGTTAACTTGGACGCAACTTTTTCCGGGTATAGCGATTTGAAAAAAATATTAAATGTTTGTATTCGGCCCACCCTTGAGCGCTACCTTTCATTTGTTGTGTGACGAAATATATGGAGACACAGCTTCACTGCCGATATGCATGGTGCATGGGCAACATTCAGAACTTCACTTTTAATCAAGATTTAAATTGCAGAGGGAATATCCGAGAAGAGTGCGAGTACCTATATGCCAAGCTATAAGACATACATGATAGCATGGATTGTTTTCTTTTTTAGATTTTAATTAATTCCAAGATATTGATGTCCTTCAATTTTTAATTTAGTCCTCTTGTCGCAACATGAAAAACCAAAGTTAGTGGCAGGAGAAAAACAATTTAACGTGAGATTGGACTTTAAAAGCTGTTTTTTCCACCCAGATAGATTTGATGGAAAATTAAATGTGATTAGCAAAGAAGTTATAAAAACGTAATTGAAATTTGAACACAGAATTTCCATCCTTCTTATAATAATAATTATTAATTACATCATTAATGAGATTACTTTTAAATCCCCCGAATTTTTTTTTTTAAATTCATAATGGAAAAAATATATTAGTAAAATGAAATTAAGAGTTCAGTTGAAAGCGAAGTATGATCGGGAGTATTCATCGAAAATACTCTTGAAAAATAAACAATAGTAGAAATGCGATTTATTTTTCATTCGAAGTATCTATAAATTATTTTTTAATTACTCTCTTAAAAAAGCTGATTATTTTAATAACTACTCATGCGGCATTAATTTAATCGATTTCATTTTAAAAGAACCTTAGATTAGAAAAGTAGTTTTAATAATTTAAGCATTCATTACTCTCAAACTTTATTCATTCATGAGCTTTCCTAACATGTATGCTGTAAGGAATGTGTTGTAATCATGAAAAAATTCGATTTTGATATATTTACACGTTTTGAGGTCTTCTAAACTCATGTATGCTATTTTTACGGTAATTAATTTATGTAGCTGGTTGTAATGTGAGTGATAGCCTACAACTGTGCATTCGATTGCGCTCAAATTTGGTATATATATTATCGACCATAAGCGTAAGACTGGCGGAGAGTTTATTGAGTATAGGAAGCATAGTTTTCGCAAGAATTCTTGTAGATTACGGGCTATGTACGAAAATTCTTGAAAGTGCGCTAACGTCTAAACGGTGCATTCGTTTGAGCGCAAATTAACTACGTATATTATAGGTAGCGGTAACATGACATACATGGATTTTGGTGTCTGAAAAATAGACACCTAAAAAGTTTGTTCTCAGGGTTGCAAAAATAATTCTTATACATTACGACCTAAGGGCTCAAACTCTCGAAAATTCACTAGTGATTAAATCATGCATTTGAATAAGCTCAAACTGAATCTATATAATATAGTCCTCCGCCACACAATCTGTATACATTTTAATGTGAATAGGAATTGTAGTTTTTGTACAGGGCTACAAAAAGAATTCTTGTACATTACGGTTTGTAGACGAAAATCCTTTAATGTGCGCTAATGCCAACATAATGCGTTCAGTTGAGCTCAAATTAGGTGCGCATGTTATAGGTAAGGTTTTCGTTTATTAACAACAAGGACAGCTCACCCTACTAAGAGTTTTAGTCAGAAATGCCCTTGATGGATAATATTAAAAATGCAAAATACTTTTTAACAATGTACATTTCATCTCAATATTTACGATATGTGTTATAACATTTAGTATGTAACAACTGAGTTCCAACCTGTATTAGCTAAGTGACAAAAAAGTTAAGAATTTAGGAAAGAATCAAACAGAAATAAAAATATTAGACTTATATGTTTCATGCTATTAGAATAATTTTGAGAAGGGATTTTAAAAAGAAGCAATTTTAAAAAAGGAATTTCACCTAGAAAACAATGTCGTTGAATGTATACGTATACCAATCGCATAATTTAAACAATAAAAAACAAGTCTGGTGTTTCGACTGAAAATAATGAATGCAAGGATTAAAGCCCCCCCCCCCCCCCTCGCCTTCATTTTTCCAGAAAAATATGCAATACGATATTGAGAAATGGTTTTTCTGAGTAAAATAGACAAATGATTACCATTGTAAATAAATTTTAATTTATAAAAACTAAGCTGAGCTATCTGAAGGGTTGGAGAGATTCTAAAAGAATTTGCCATAGAAGAGCGATCCCTAAGTGGAATTAGAGTTATATTTTTTGGCTTGGTAATTTTCAATTTCATCCATTCCTATTACTATTTTATTTAACCCTTTGAGGCGCAGTGTCCCGCTCTGGTAACACTAAACTCTGACGTTTTGACTGTTGCCAGTCAAGAACTATAGATTTGATTTCTAAAAAAATAGTTGCGGGTGACATAGCTCCACGAGAATCCTTTATACTTTTTAGCACGTCATTTCCCGTAAAAAAAAAACTGTCACGATTATTTTTTAACAGCACTGCTGAAAAATGGAAGAATGCGAGAACAGCTGGATAGATTGCCCACTGCTGAAAAAAAGGGCAGCCGTTGCCATCGCTCGACTTAACTACCAGCAAGATGGCGGACGATCGAAACGTTCATCGCGTGCCACAGATCTAGAGACCCTTTTTTTGACGACAGTTGGCTGTGCGCGGGCACAGCCAGCTGTCGTCAAATCGATCGTCCGCCATCTTGCTGGTAGTTAAGTCGAGCGATGGCAACGGCTGCCCTTTTTTCAGCATTGGGAAAGGGTTGCGTCTCAAAGGTTTAAAAAGTAGGTTTTGTAGTGATATTTTTTGTGCGGACAAACTTTAAAGTAATTAGGCCCGGACTGGCCAGGTCGGCTCGTCAGCTATTGCCGAGGGCCCCCGGCTCAAGGGGGCCCCGGAGATGCCTTCCAAAATGGATATACTGCTTTATAATTCGAGAAATTTGATATATTAGAGTAATTGGATTATTTATTTCCCAGTAATCTTACTTCTTTACGCAGTGGTGCAGCGGGGGACCCCAGGAACCCTGCTGCTCGAGGGGGCCCCAGAAGAGTCAGGGGCCCAAAAATCTCTAAAACAGTTAATGTAATGTTTAGGCACGTAAGACTAAATTCCAAATATTACATATTCTAATATTCTATTCCCTCTAAATTGATCATTAAGGGGCCTCTTTTCAATATCTAGCCGAAGGCCCCTAAAGCAGCCAGTCGGGGCCTGAAAGTAATGAATGAATGAGTTGGTAGTTACAGATAGTGTTTCTAGCAGAGGATGTATTGAATTTATATAGATCATCTGGAAAAAGTCCATGATTCGTAAATTATAGAGAAAGTTTTCTTTTTCTTTTAGAAAATAATACTGTTACACCAGACATTTCAGTGACAATTTGTCGAAAGTTCCCCCAACTCTAAATAATAGGGAATGGTTCCCGAGAGTACAATATAATGTTTCGTCTCGACGAACTTCAGTGTCTGTTTGAATTATTCTACAGTTGGGGGGTCATTCCCTTTCTTTTCTTCGTTTATCAAGGGGGCGGGGCAGGGACGCATGTTTAGGGAAACTAAAATATGGCGTTTTAAATATTCATTATTTAGTATTTTTTCTTTCCTGTGAAAATAACTTATGCTGACTTTGCTCTTTTCACACGTTTTTACAGTTTTTGCAAATTGTGAAAATGTAGTACCCATGATTAGAGTAATTAATTATCAAAACAAATTGAAGTCTAGTTATTAGAGATCAGTTCATTAACCCTTTGAGGCGCAACCCTTTCCCAATGCTGGAAAAAGGGCAGACGTTGCCATCGCTCGACTTAACTACCAGCAAGATGGTGGACGATCACGAGATGAACGTTTCGATCGTCCGCCACCTTGCTGGTAGTTAAGCCGAGCGATGGCAACGGCTGCCCTTTTTCCAGTATTGGGTAATCTATCCAGCTGTTCTCGCATTCTGCCATTTTTCAGCAAATGTCAGTGCTGTTAAAAATAATCGTGACCATTTTTTACGGGAAATGATGTGCTAAAATGTAAAGGATTCTCGTGGAGCTATGCCACCCGCAACTATTTTTATAGAAATCAAATCTATTTTTCTTGACTGGCAACAGTCAAAACATCAGAGTTTGGTGTTTCCAGAGGGGAGAACACTGCGCGTTAAAGGGTTAAAACATTTTTTTAACGATTTTGAAAAATTCACTAAAAAAATAATTAAAAACCTCATTTAGTATACACTCCTAAATCAAAATACATGCCGAAGCTATTCACCTTTCACATTTAAGGACTAAGCAAAATGAAATACGTCACATAAATAAACTTCATTATTCCTATTTGCAAAATATTTCTTTTGCAATTCTCTTTCAGTAAACATGTAAATAAATGTATTAACTGGGCATAATCAAACAAAAAATCATCTAGTGCATTATAAATATATTCTTACTTAAACGTAAAACAAACACTCATTTTTGCAAAAGCTAACTTTGAAATTAAATTCTGAGAAGCAAATAAATCACATGCAAAAGCAAATATTTGATGACTGGAGAGTTTCATTAAGGCAACTAAGTTTTACTTTTTAGGAAATATGTTAGTTCAGTGTGAGTTATAAATGCATAATACTGAAATAACACTGTGGATATTTTCATAAAAGTTTGTTTTTCTAATGAAATATTTTAGAAAGTTATTATGTCTACCCACTAGTTAAGCGAATTTATGGATAAGCCTGATTGACTGAACATATTTTAAAAGTTTTATCATGCTTATTAATTATAATTAATATGTATGAAAACACTGTAAAGTAAATATCTACTTTATCATTGAAGGATGTTAACCTTACAATTTAGTTGAGTAACGATATTATCTAGGTAAAAATAAGGTGACAATTACTTAGCTATAGGGAAAAATAATAACTTTTTAGTTGTTGATTAAATTTAGTTAAATCTGGCAGCTGAATACAAAACACGTTGTTTGTTTTGTTTTTTGTAATCTTTTGTTTCTAAGCGTGGCATTCTAATTATTGCTGTTGTTCATTTTAAAAGTGAAAATATCGAAATACAGGTTTTTTTTTTTTTTTTTGAGCGTATATCTAACGCCAAGGCATGCTGTTTGTGCAAGAATAGACCAGCTGAAACTAAAAAGACATTTTCAACTGAGCACAAATAAGAGACAACAGGTCCAAGAATTGCAGCTGTAGTAGTGTTGAGAAATGAAGTTGAAATTAAAATTTTAGTAAAGTCATATTTCCAATCGTATAGTGTACATTGGGATAGGAAATAACCTTGCTTCTTTGCACTCACAAAAAAAGAACAAAATCCAAATGTAGATTAGCGTAGTTTAGTTCAAAATACCGTGTTTACTCGCGTCACAGTCGCCCTCGCATAATAGTCGCACCTTCGTTTTGAAGCAGAAAAAATAGCTTTATAGTTACAATATTATGTAGTAAATTTTCCCCTCATAATAGTTGCACCTAGACTTTCACAATGAAAAATTGGGCAAAAAAATGTAGGACTTTTACGCGAGTAATCGCAATTATCACGGTGGCTGGTAGGTGAACAAAAACATGCGTGACTTTACAGGCGAAGACCAAGGCAATACGCGACATAGAAAGACGTCAGAACAACGGTAAAATTTGAATGTGGACTAGCCAACAGGGGATAGGTACGGTGAACTTGTAACACAAAACCATTTACAGAAGCCCCGTAGGAAAATACAAGGGGTAAAGCATTTACAGGACCTGAGGGTTCCTGAAAACATAAAGTTTTATCGGTAAAAGCCAAAGTAATATACAAAACGGAGCTGTAGCAGATAGAGGTGGGAATTTAAAATGGCTAGTAGTAATAAATTTAGAATAGTGAAAGGAAAATCAGAACTAATTAAAAGATGTGATGAACTGCATCACACAGTATTCAAAAAATATCATTAAAAGACTGTTCTCGTTCAAGAAGTGGTTCATTTAAGAAGGTCTGAGCAAAGTAATGAAACGGGGCCTTCTATTACATGAAAGACACCCCAAAAAAAAAAAAAACACTTTTGCAAAGTGTTTTTGCAAAAGTGTTTTTGCATGAAGGGGAAGTGTTTTTGCAAAAGGGTTTTGCACTGAAGTTTTTGCAATGCAGTAGTCCATCGTTTTATCGAAGTTTGTTTGTAACCAAACTATTTAGAGAAGAGTGCATAAACACTTTATCAAAATGTAAATTTCGAACTACTTACCTTGCCCAATTTTCTTCCAGTACCATTTCAATACTTACTCCTTTAAATATTGCATATACTTTAGCTCCTATTTCACTCTTTTAGAATGATTGTTGAAACTTTATATATATTGAATAATAGGAATAAATTTACCTACAAAGAAAAAGAATAAGCTTAGCCTAAAAAGGTAAACTAAATGTTGAGGAAATATTATTGTAAATTAATACATTAATTGAATTGTGGGAAAAAAGGTTAGAAGTTATAATATTTTAAAACACTGTGGTTGAAAAGCAAAGGTACATACTTTTATGTAATAATACTTGTATGTAATCACTTGGAATTTTGAAAAGTATAACTTTTTCTTTTTTTATAAACTATGCAGTACATAAAAATATAGTATATATCTGCTAACTATACTACATCGTATCTTACTATACTACAACTCTACCGTAGTACAGAACTAATAAGGCATTTGCACAAATATCACATATCTAACGGTTGAGTTCGAATTCCATTTTGAAAGCCTGAAGTTGTAAGCCCAAAGACGTGTTTGATATCGTAAGTTTTGAATATAGGTTATCGAAATGCATGCGATCGTTTGAAATTGTAAATATTTCTATGTGTTTTTTTTTAATCATACAGTTGATAAAAATTCTCGTCATGTAGAAAAAAAAGGAATTTGTTCAAATACCTCATGTCAATCAGTTAAGTTGGATTTCCTTTCTAAAGATCTAAGTCCAAATACGTTCTTTGGTGACGTTTAAATCAAACAATGTTGCTCCATGCAATGTATTATTTTGAAAAGTCTTCAGGAATATTTTACGAAAATTACCGCTCAAAAACGCAGTTGATTATTTAAAAATATTGTGCTAACATGTAAAATGAGCGAATGATGTGACTTTTGTGGAGGAAAAAAAAGAGAAGTTCAGGTAGTCTCGTCTATTGAAACTACTGTGGGATATATTAACATAGCATTACTTATCAATGAGTTAATTGTAAGACATCCGTAACAAAGGAATGAATGTAACTAAGAACTTTTTATAACAAGCACTTAAATGCTTGAAATATTTATTAAAACTTATAACACGGTACGCTGTGCTACAATTGCATAATCGTAACAAATCTTCTATTTTTAAAATTCATAATCTAACGTTGCCGTTTCATAACTAAAATAATTAAAGATCATGCTAGTATCTAAAAAGTAAATGTGATATGGACAATTTAAATATTCAAATCCTCCATGATTCAGTAGAAGAAAATAATTTATTTATTTTAATCTCATCAAAAAAAAGTCAAACCGTGCAATCTCAGGAAGCAATTTAGAATCCCAAAAATTGAGAATTTGCTTTGATATGACTTAACATTTGCGTCAAACTTTATGACTCTCCCAAAACTTTTGATTTAAGACATCCAGTTAGTTCACTCAGTTACTTTTTTTAGTTGAAAAAATATATTTTACTGCGACATTGAAAAAAAAAAACACTTCAGATCATTATGAAGGACCGTAATCCTACATTAAAACTCCATGAACTGTAATATACTATTTATGCTTAAATGTTTAAGATTATTTTTTGCACAATCGTAAAGCGATTTTTCATCAGCATTTATTTTTAACGCACAGCATTTTGTAAAAATATCCGTGTCTGATAATAGGTCGTAGAACAGGATGATGAATTTCCTCTCATTTCCTAATGATAGATTGCAAAATTTATCCTTTATAAAAGGGGACGATGAAACGTGTTCGCTTTATTTTCAGCAACAGATTCCCTTGCTGGATGATGTCCAGACACTACAGCACTCTTTGAAAGGGCTTGTTAGAATGAAAAATGAACCACGTGTTGATTTAATCAACTCCGCCGTTTACTAAATTTACACGTAGACGGTGCTTTGGGAATGAATGAAGTTCGCACCGTTTGTTTATGTTCTAACATGTCTAGTATAAAAGAAAAGTAATTTTTAAAAAAAGTCATTTAAAAAAAAAGTCATTAAAAAGTACTATTTTTTTTTCATGCTGTTTTTACTTATGAAATAAATTGTACACACATAAGCCATATTAATGTGTCTGTTTTTTGAAAGCATCTATTCATGCACCCCCAAAAATCTCGTCTTATAAATCTCCTCTTTGTTTAATTCATTCCTCTTTTTTCAACAAATAATATCCGTACTCGGTGGAATATTTCCGTGAATTCTCCTTAACGAAATCCGAAGAAGAGGGAAAAGAGGGTTCTAAATTAAGGTTTGCCCCAGGCTACGTAAATTCTAATTTTGGCACCAGACTGTATCTAGTTTTTAATCCATAATCCCTACAAATAAGGAAATTAAATGTTCAAACATATGTTTAAAACATTCCATTCTACGGTCAACGAAATTATGCTTTGGAACAGTAGCATTGCCAGGATTTTTTTTTTTTTTTTTTTTTGGAAAGGGGAGGGGCGGATCCAAAAGTTTCCTTTCGAATGTCATATATATATATATATATATATATGTTTAATAAAATAGGGATAAGATCCCTCAAATATTATTCTCTATAAATATGTTTCATGAACTATCACAATAAATTTTAAAGTTCTAGTTATTACCTAAGATTTTTATTGTATTTTATGTAAAACAAATTATATACTTTTGTGAATTTATTGACATTTTTATTGTACTTAAATTTCGCACAAAAGGAATTACTTCCCACACCAACATTCCGGAACAGGAAAATTTATGCAAACATACAACAAGAGGAATTACTTTTACATGGATTTAACACAGTAGCATACATAAGTTTCTGTTTATTATTAGAAATTTTCCATTTTAAATTAAATTGCTGATTTTCGTCTTTAATTTTAATTTTACAACTGTATGGCTTCCATTCGTCAATCGAACGCTTTGAAATTGGTTTTGCTTTGAAACTTGTTTTGACAGTTCTTAAAAAAAGATTTTAAAAAACCTCATGAACGCTTTAAATTGTTCTGCATCCTAAGATTTTGATTTACATTATAGCCCAGTCGCTCAGCAGATTTTTTTCACGCACATGCGCAGAACTTCAATTCGGATGTTGGCTAGAGTTAAATTTCGTAAAAGGAAATACACCCCCTGCTACGGAGTTGCATCTAACGTCTCACTGTTTGTTAGGAAATCTTATGTGGACTCTGAGTAATGAATAATGTTATGATATTAGAAAGGGAGCACCTGTTATTATTTCTACATAAATATATGTATTTTCATTTAAATGGAAGAATGCGAGAACAGCTGAATAGATTGCCCAATGCTGAAAAAAGGGCAGCCGTTGCCATTGCTCGACTTAACTACCAGCAAGATGGCGGACGATCGAAACGTTCATCGCGTGCCAGAAATGTAGAGATCCCTTTTTTGACGGAGCTGACTGTCTTGTTTCAGCTGATTTTTTTGACACAGCTGACCTGGCACAGCCAGCTGTGTCAAAAAAGGGATCTCTAGATTTGTGGTTTCGATCGCAAGTTTCGATCGTCCGCCATCTTGCTGGTAGTTAAGTCGAGCAATGGCATCGGCTGCCCTTTTTTCAGCATTGGGAAAGGGTTGAGCCTCAAAGGGGTAAAGTTCCTTTACCAGGACTGGAAAAGTTACAGTTGTGATTTACAGCTTTCCTGAGATGATTCCCAAAATCTCGCCAAAGTCGATGCATCGGCAAATTTTGCTGCAAAAAGAACTGTTGTGCTCGAATCGAAAATGTATTATAATCCATGCACTTGGAATAATATATATTTCTTCTTATCTTTGAAGCAAAATACTCATCATAATGCATCTTTCCCATAATCACAAAGCGTTATTTAACACACCCAGAACTCTCATTTATTTTAAAAGCATAGCACTTTGTAAAAATATCTAAAGGTGATAGCATGTCTAATGCCTATAGGCGTAAATTTATTCTCATTTTCTGAGTGATAAACTAGAAAATTTATCTTTTATAAAAAGAATAGGGAAGAATTACACGCAAGAAAATAAACTTGCTCAGCCCACTTTATTTTGAGCAACAGCTTCCGTTGTTGGATGATGTCCAGTTACTACATTTCACTCGGTGCGAACGCATCTTAAAATGAAAAATGAACCACTTGTGGATTTTTATCAGCTCTGTCGTTTACTAAATTTACAGCGCCTTGGGAATGAATAAAATTAATGTGTTTGTTTAGATTTTTAGCACGCCAAGAGATTTTTTTGTTTGTTTGCTTTTAAAATTCCGTCCACGTTCTGGAGATGGCGGTGTAATAAAAGAAAGGAGTTTTCTTTCTTTTTAGATGGGAATGAAAGGTGGAATTTTGTTGCTTAAAAATATCATAAGAATCACTTACACAGTTCTAAAGAAAAAAAAAAATAAAACAGTATGGGGGACGTTCTTTTTTAAAGAAGTTTCACAGAAGTATGTATAATTTTTTAAGCATTAATCCTAAAACTGTCACATAAAATTAACAAAAATCATTAATTTTTTATTACTCTGTACTACTGATTATATGTTGGTTGCTTATATTTAATCCTACTAATATTATAAATGCCAATGTTCGTATGAATGTTTGTTACTGTTTCACGCTGAAACGGTTTTACGGATTCGGATGAAATCTATACTATTAAAATCTGTGCGCGTCTGTCTGTCTGTGTATCTGTGTGTCTGTGTGTAGCATCGTCTCCTCCTAAACGGCTGGGAGTTGAGTTTCGACCGAGGTATCCACGAATTCGGAAAATTTCGAGAAAGAACCTCCGCTAATTTAAATTTCAAAATTCGAATTATTTTATGAGATATTAATAAAAAACTCCGTCAAAAACGCTAATTTTTGCTCTTCGAAATTCCGCGATTGTAACCCCTGTAGTGAAAATGTGAGAAAAAAGCATCGAGGTTGCCATGTTTGGCTATTTTATTAAATTATTTAGACTCCTGCAGTAAAAATAAAAGAATAATGATTTTTTTTTCTGTTTAGGTTATTTACAAAGTTATTTTTTAATTAAAGTATTGCGTGCATGTGAAATCAGAGGAGGAATTCAATGCTTTTTATGTGTAAAAGAATAAGGGATTGGGAGATTTCCGAGACTAATATGTATATTTTTTAGTTTGGCGGGAAAAAAATGGCTGATTTGGTGATTTTGAGAAAGTAGTAGATTCTACTGATTTGCACAGTTTTGAGCTTGGCGCAATTTACTGCGAGCAGACCGAAATAGGTTTAGGTTTGTGTGTGTAGGTTTTATGAAAATACGGCGTTAAACTTTAATTTTCCATTCAGAAATAGTGCAATTATTAAGGCGATTTTAAGCGATCGAGCTTCAGAATTTTCCCCAAATTAAGTAAATTGATTTTCCTTGGGGGAATGCCGCCAAATTTCAAAAGAAATGAAATTCTCGCATTCTGTAAATTGGAATAAATAAAACACGTTATAGTTGATAATTTAAAATACTGCTATGCTACTTTTCAAATAGAGCCCTGCATTAATTTTTGGCGATGGAACCATACACAAATAACTATTTCCCATTTTGATTGCTGTTAAATCAGTGCTTAGAATCATTCTCTGAAAAAAAAAAAAAAAAAGAAAGAAAAAAGAAAAAAAATCTCGCACAATGGCGTTTATTCCTTCTTTAGTACCTTTCTTAGAAAAGTTGGCGATAAATATTCAAATGTAGTATAGCGTGTGTTTTTTGCGTTTGTAGAGCTAATTCCATGGCACGATTGAGATGAGCCAATGTTACGAGCGGATGGATAGATAATTTTTTAAATCCCGCCAAGCAGGGTATAACAAAACAGGAATTCTGTATAAATACGATTTTTTTTTTGGAGATGAACGAGAATGTTTTTAAGCCTGGTAAATATAGCTGGTATTGCCTATAAATAATTGCATTTACTGTGAAATTAAATTTAGGATTCATTTTGGCTATTTGCCATCGACTATCGGCGTTAATTACGGCAATATGGCAGATCTATCTAGCATAAATAAATTTAATTTCATGTTCTATTTTTAATATTGCTACAGTTTCCGTAGTTACGGAATCCGTTGCTGCCACTTAAGCTATTAAATTTAACAATTAAGTAAAAACACCCATTTTTACAGCTCTTAAGACTCGAAAAATAAAAACGTATTGGATAGGAAACACTTAGAACATTACCACAATCACCATGTCAATAACGCGAACCTGTGACTTTGGTTATTTTTAACTAAATTCATTTTCAAGATCTTTAAGAAATCCAGTATACTATGTCAAAGCCTCATATCTTAGTCACATCATTAGTTTGTAAGAAAATTGATTAATCAGTATAAACTGAAGCAATGAACCTTTGTAAGCGTTTTTCTTGAAACGAGGAAAATGCAGATTGACGTGTATGGTCTAGAAGTGGCGATAGGGATAACTACTTAATTCAGTAGCGTTAATGGGGAATGATAATTGAATATGCGCATTCAAAAAGACCCAAAAATGTGTAACGAAAGTATTCGTTTCCTAGCGTGCGGAGAACGGGTACTCAGCTAGTCTGGAATAAAGTCCTGGATTAACAAACAGGCAACTTTTTATCGCGCTAAAAAAATTGGATTTTTTTGGATAAAATCTTTATCCAAAAAAGAATACAACAGTTTTTATTTTACAAAGCCGTCGACAGATGGCGCAACTTATTCGCAGTTTTTTATAAATAAAATGAAGTGAATGAGTTTTGCCTTCTGACGTGTATTTATAACAGGTCTTGGGCCAAGCACACAAATCCGAATACATGTTACACAAACAAACAAACAGAAAATAAGTTTTTGAAACAAACAGGGGAGGCCTTAGGGTAAGTGGCGCCCCCTGCTAACGTAAAAAAAGACGCCCCCTTTTATGCTCTACTTAGTTTTTGAGTTCGACATGACTTCCCTTCGAAGCCGGCCCCCCGATGTGATGCTTACCGTATTATGCATTCAGTTCGAATCATTCAGTTCAAATTATGCATTTTTCTGCGCGTCTTTCCCCCCTTCTATTTCTAAGGTATTGCATCCAGAAAAAAGATGTTAGAAATATCAATTTTAATTTTGTTCAATCACTATCATGAATAATGATACACTGTTGGAACAACTTAATGGAATAAGGAAAGAAAATAGGGAAGACGTATGGATTATGATACGCTTTTAATATATAGCACTTCAGTGCGTATTTAAAATCTGAAAGTGTCAGATTTTCTTGCTTTTTTTCCCCCTTTTCGTTTTTTGATAACCGATATATCTGAAGCTCTTCAGAATTAATATAGGACGAAAATAATTTTTACCTTTTTGTAGGTTTTTATCATTAAACCATCTTATTTTTGTAACCAGGGGCGGCCCGACACGGTAAGCAAGGTAAGAATCGCATCGGGTGCCGGTTTTGAAGGGGCGTCATGTCGAACTCAAAAACTAAATAGAGCATAAAATGGGGCGTCTTTTTTACGTTAACAGGGGGTACCATTTACCCTATGACCGCCCCTGTTTGTAACCATCTTAATTTTAAATTCCATACAGAAAATCTGAGACATTTCATTGCCAAGGAAGCCGGTGAGAAACGCAAATTTATTAATATGGCGAACCAACTGCTCGCCGAAGGCGGCTAGTATCCAATATTATTGATTTATTTAATTGTTAATTATTGAAAAAAAGTACTTTCGATCTACAGCAGGGTGACACAAAAAAAATCGAAAACTTTTTTTAGTCTCGTGTGAAAAATTGTTAGTTTTTGATGTTTTAAGAGCCCCCTCCAAAGGCAGCTCAAAAAAAATTTTTAAGAGGTCGATCCAATTTTTTTTTAATTTCAAAAATCGTCAAAAATCGATTTTTTTTTCTTTTTAAACTTTTTTTCTCGTTACAGTATAATTTTATAGACCAAAAAAAAAAGTTTCTGAAAGTTTCAGTTCAAAATTTAAATTTTGAAAGGTCGCTCATAATTTTTTAAAATTTATTAGTGCATTACTTTAGATTTTTTCGAGCGACCTTTCAATATTCAAATTAAAATTCCAAACATTTATTTTCTTTTATTTAGTATAATAATCGATAAAAATACACCACGAGATGAACTAAAAAACCAAGCACAATATAGAAAACATAATTTATTTTTAATTTAATAATTTTATTTAATCAACTACAACATTTTAACAATATTTCAATAAGCTTTGTTATTAATTCTGAAACCAAATTTTAAATTTTAACAGGTTTTATTGATTTTTAGTTCATCTAGGGGTGTATTTTTATCGATTATTGTACTAAATTAAAGAAAAAAATGTGTGGAATTTTAATTTGAATATTAAAAGGTCGCTCGAAAAAATCTAAAGTAATGCACTAATAAATAAAAAAAAATTGTGAGCGACCTTTCAAAATTTAAATTTTGAACTGAAACTTTCAGAAACTTTTTTTTTTGGTCTATAAAATTATACCGTAATGAAAAAAAAAATCGACTTTTGATGATTTTTGAAATAAAAAAAAAAATGTTGACCGACCTCTTAAAAAAATTTTTTCTTGAGCTGCCCTTTGGAGGGGGCTTTTGAAACATCAAAAACTAACATTTTTTTACACGAGACTAAAAAAAAAAAAGAAAATTAGTCCTTTTTTTGCGTCACCCTAATCTACAGTAACTGAAACCAAAATGTAATTTCCTCCACACCTACCATCCTCACCAATCCAATTTCAAAGTGTTTGAGATTTTCTCTTAGATTTCTACTTTCGCTTGCTAGTTCGGTTTTTGTCCTTCTCGACAAATAAGAAGACCACCTTTGACCAAGAATTCTTTTAAAATAGTTAGAACTTTGTAGAACTATACACATGAAAGGTATTTATCGTTCTGGACACATGTTTCGGACGAAAAGTATTCGTCCTTCTTCAGCAGTTGTCCATACACACACTCTGTGTATGTGTGTTATTTTACAAAGTTTTAATTATTTCATCCTTATAACACCAGTTTCTTTTGAGTAGTTTTTCTTTGTCAAGAGTGCGCTTGCCAAGATGATATCAGGGTGATTCATAACTATTGACACAAAATTTAAGGAGAGATAGGACACATTTTAATTAAACAGAACCACGAAGCAATGTGGGGTCAAAAGCACGTATTTTCACTTACCTCTAAATCCTTTGAGGCGCAACCCTTTCCCAATGCTGACGAAAGGGCAGCCGTTGCCATCACTCGACTTAACTACCAGCAATATGGCGGACGATCGAAACGTTCATCGCGTGCCACAGATCTAGAGACCCTTTTTTGATACCCCTCGAGCAGGCTTGCCTTAATCACCACAATCACAATCACAATCTGATTCCCCATAATGTGCTCTACCTACCGTTAAATTTTTAATCAATTGCTATGAATCACCCTGTATATATTATTTTTGTAAGGAATTGTGGACATTACTTACCAATTAGAAGGAGATTGTGGAAAAGTATATTTAATCAAACAGAAATTATTCTATCAAATCTCAAAGGGTTAAACAAAATATTTATAATAATAATATCATTTTCCTGAAACAATTTCAAGTTTCTTTCTGATAAAATAAACAATAATTTATCCCGCAAACTTATTCAATCAAATAATGCATTCTACGAAAATTTTATCAGGGATCACAAGGAAGAATTAGAAATGAAAATTCTTGCTTTAAATGCGAAATAAACTAAGCCCGTTGCCAGTAAACTGCAACTCTTCTATAACACATAAACAAAATAATAAAAGTAACCATTTACGAGTTAGCTCCATGACTTATAACCTTTTCCCATTCGGAAGATTCGCTATCGGAAGATTCGCCGGGAAATCTAAATTTTATGCGTTGTTGTTTGGCAGCCGATAATAAACTTTTATAATTTATTTCGAACTACGAACAATAGTATCTAATTCTATCGCATCTTTTGAAAATTTATTTCGACGGCAGACAATAAAGTCAGCTTGAGGGGGTTTAAAAGGATTAAATCTTTAAACATCTTCGTAGTTATTTAGAGGTAAATATGTTTGATTAATATTTATTATCGTTATCGTTAGCATCGCTGGAGAACCATAGCTTTGCCGATTCAGAGAATTAGAACTTGAAAAACGTTATTATTTGTAGGTACTAACTATTCGAAGTAAATTCCTGAACTCAAATTTGAGGCTTCATGTATAAATATCTCAAGAAAGCGTTATATGGGATTAGTGCCTATATACCGCAGAAGTGTTACATGAATGTAGAACAATTCAGGCACTAATAACTACATGTTCAGAATTAAAAAGGGCTTAAACATTTTAAATTCCGAGAAAGCAGTATTTTCCTTTTACACAATGCACATGTGTCTTACAAACTTGAAACGAAAATATACGTAGGCAACGAAGCAGTTTTAAAGCGTAACACTGTCTTAGATATTGCCTAAAACCTTCAGCAAAATTTGATATTTCAATTCGGTAAAATTTGATTATTAGAAATTCAGCATATTTTAAAGATCTCGAAGACAAAGCTTGGTTCCATTCAAAATAAATGTTTTTAAAATTTGAACTAACTAATGTACAGGTGTTTACAAAAGATTATTTCAAGTTATACGCACTTTTAAATAAATTAAATCAGAGCAAAAACAGGACTATAGCCAATAGTTAGAATTTAAAAACAGTTTATGATGTAGCTAAGTACTTTTATGAATAAAATTTTCAGGTAGTCCCTTTGAAACTGCTGCGGGATATGTTAACGTAGGATAATTTTTCGTTTAGTTAGTTGTAAAGCATCCGTTGAAAAAATGATGAATATGATAAACACTTTAATGTACCGCTCCTATTTTCAAAATTCGTAATCTAATTCGGCCATTGCATATCTGTAAAGGAACTAAAAGAGTATGCTCGTGTTTAAAAACGAAATTTATTCTTAGAGAATAAAAAATGCTTAATTTGAATGTTTAAATCTTCCGTGATTCAGAACAATAGTTCAGCATTAATTAATTTATTTTTAATTTCGTCAAACATGTCAAAGTCTGTAATCTCCAGGAGCTTTAAGAACCACACAAATTGCGAATTTACTTTAATATAACGTAAACTCTGTGTCAAAATACATAAATCTCATGCAAATTTGTATTTCTGACAGTCGTAAAAGAAATCCCAGTTACTCACTTGGTTAGATCACCCTGTTAATTTCTAACGGAATGATATTGCAACTTAAGACAAAGTAAAAAAAAAAATCTTTACACAGGACCAGTACGGAGGAACGTAATCTTGCTTCAAAATATAGAGATACACATTCTAGATAGTGAACTCATAAAATAAGAGAGAATTAATTTTATATAGATACTTCAGCTCTTTTAATATTAGCGGGGTATAGCATAAGCAATGTAAAAGCCAAACGTTAAAGGGTCTTTCCAACAATATTTTCATTTTAGAGATGAGAAAAGCAATTAAAGTAACGCTTCATGAATGAACACTATTTTACTCTTAAAGCAACTAAAGTGTGTACCAAAAAGACCTTCATCCACAGGCTTTCTGACGTCTCTTTCTGCATTTGCAAGAAATATGTTTTAACAAGCTTTCCGGAGCTGTGGGCTCGAGTGTGATGACAGGAATTAGCCCGTCCTTGTTCCTTTTCCATCACCATTGCTCTGCATTTTGTTCATTCCCATACCACTGAACTGGTTAAATTGGAACAACGTGGCGATATGGAGAGTATATGGGTGTAATACTTCCGAATGGTTACACATGTAAAACAATTCATCGAGGCAGAAAGAATGGGCAACTGAAATTTACATCTGCACACTGTCCAGAATATGATGCCTTATTTCATGTCAGTGGCCACTTCTTATACGCATAATCTGGCTATTTATATTTGCAAGATAGGCTTGATTTGAAAGAAAAAATGACAGCTGAAGAATACGAACTTTTCACAACTAGAGGATACTTTACAATTAGACGTTCCGACAAATTTTGGTGTGGTACGTGGTCAGATATGACAACTGAACAATCGCTGATGAGGACTATGAAATATCTTGGCGGCCTTACTCATGGACGAGGGGTCAGGGAAAGCGTGCTTTCCAAGTAGACTTCAGGAAAGGTATTCCTAAAGTATATGGTGCACGAATTGCAATGGTACCTGTGATAACTCGCAAGTTCCATTACAAAATAGCGATGAAGAGGAAGAATCGGAGACTATTTTCGAGCAAACGTATGATGAAATCCAGAACGAAGAGGATTGTGATGAAACTGATAATCCCATGATGTGGAAGAAATTTCGGGTTGTGACTTTTCGATCGGTACTAAGGGACAGTGAACTCGCAACACCTGGTCCATCAAGAACAGCGAAGGGAAGGAGAATGCGCAAAATTTTGGATTAGTTAAATGCACGTGGATTAGGCATACTGGGGATACCACAATTAATTTTTTTAATTAAAAAAAACGCGCTGCTTACTCTACCTCACAAGGTGGTGTGGAAATGAGTTTTTTGGCCAAAACGCATTCTGAACTACACTTTGCGGCGCTCGTACGCCAAAACTATTCATTTTACGAAAAAAAGTAATTACATAAATTGTAGGTAATTACATAAGGTAATTACATAAATTACATAAATTTTCCTTAGTTTCTTTTTTTGTAATTGTTTTTTTCGTGAAATGAGTCGAAAAGGAGATATTGTCAGGAAACTGCTTTTAGGCGCCATTTTTCGAACATGGCGGCACGAGCGGCAAAGATACGAAGGGGCAAAGTTAAAATTCGGAAAGAGCACATCGAAATCTATAAAATTGGCCATTTTCAAAACTCCCGGAAAACTTTCCAGGTAAAACTACCAAATGACTGGACTAATTATTTTATATATTTTAACCACTACATGCATATAAAAAACATCAAACAAACTATACATAACAAACCTGTCCTAGCAATATTAACTATAACTAATTAAATAAAAAATACGAAGTCTAAAATCTTAAATAAAATTTAATTAAGAACAATATAAAGTTTAAAAAAATTTCTATTTACATTAATCTATGAAATGTTCTGAAGAGTAAAGCTTAATTCTTTAGAATTTTACTCGTCTTAAATTATTAAAACTACAGGAAATTTTCATTAACTGTGCGTGTTTAATTAATAAAATTTTTATAAGTTGTGTAAATATTTTTTTGTGTTCCTTAAAGGGAAATTAGCCCAGCAAAAGAAAAGTAAAAAAGATCTAAATGGCATGTAAAACTTAAATAAAGAATTTCTTCCTAGTAAATGAAAATTATTTTCAATATGCATTTTCCGTTTGAAATTTTACATGTCTATGTACACAGCGACAATTATTTAGCTACATGAAAAAGATCTACAGGCACTCTTTTCTGCTGAAACTACTGCGGGATATTAATGTAATTTAATTTTAAAATCCTGATAATTTTTTAATTGTTGGCGAGTTTCAGTTAAAACTTGGCGGTTAAATTCAAGACATTTTTTTACGCATGCGTATTATACTTGTTGTTCCTTTTTGAAAAGAAAATGTGGAAATACAGCTTTTCGGATCGATCGTTGATCGTTAAGGCAAACTCTTCCGACAATAACAATCCTATTGTGATTAAAAGGAAATTCGCGACAGAGTACAAGGTGAAAGCAACTGCTCTAAATGTTACAAAACAAAAAATCTGATTCGAAGATGATTTTGATTTGACGAAATGCTAGAGAGAAACATCGGACCTCTAGCAAGTTGCGCAGAATTTTCCTATTCGTCTGCGCCACATCCTAGCTATTGACGGCAATATAAAATATACACTGCAAAAAAAATCCAGGAACGTTCCTTATAAATAATGGGCAGCTGAGGTGCCCTATAATTCCAAGGAACGTTACATAAAAATACCAGGAACATTACTGAACAATTTACAATGACCAATACAATTAATTCAATGGAACTTTCCTAAGTTTTTCAGTAAAGTTCCTGGTATTTTCATGAAACATTCCTTGAAATTCTAGGACACCTAAGCTACCTATTTTTTCCCAATGAAAGTTCCTGAATTTTTTTTTTCAGTGTGGGTCATTTTAAAACTAACTACATGCTTTTTATACGAATCGTAGCAGCAATCTTCGCAGAAGAACGGGTTAAAATAAACAATAAAGATTTCAGATGGGGTTTAATAGCTGTATGGTACTTGTGAGTCTAACTTTTCCCATGATTTCCAAGGAATGTTTTACTGGATCTTTTACAGGGTGTCATAAACTACGAGGGTCAGTCAAAAAGTTAGTTTCACTGAAGAAAACAAAACAGGATAAACGTTTTAAAATTACTTTATTTGTATCTTAAAGTTCCATGCAAAATCTACTCTTCAACATAATTACATCCGTTATTTAAACTTCTTTTGAGGCATGTACAAGTTTTTCGATGCCTTCTGCAAGGAAATCCCGTCCAATGCCCGATAAACATCTTGCGTTGCAGCTTTTACCTCGTCATCCGAGTGGTATCATCGCTCTGAAAGCTCTTTTTTCATCAGACCAAAAATTTGGAAGTCACACTTTGAAAGGTGTGGGCTATAAGGAGGCCGATCCGACAACTCCCACCAAAACGTTTTCAAAAGGTCGCCACGTTTGTTTTATTGCATGCGGTCTTTATTGACTTGCATTTTCACCATAAACTTCATGCAACTGCCAAATAAATTTCACCGCAGTTACATTTTTTAGCCCCCCAAAAAATCGAATCATTTCACGCATTTCCAATTTGTGCGCCACTTGTAGCTGTCGAGACATATTTACGATTGATTTGTGAACAAACTACTCGTGCCTCGTGAAAGCCGCTGCTTCAGTACGCTACATCCAAATGTCTGAAGTGTTGCCAGATAGTTTCATCAAAGCAGCCTGGTTGATTCCTACTTTACGTTGCTTCTTAGCCAACGAGGCGATAAAAACTTTACTGCGGTAACTGGCGACCTTTATTTTGTTTTCTGAGATAAGACGGGAAAACGCGCCAAATTGGAGATATTTGAAAACGCGCCAAGAAGCACCGTAAAGTAGGAATTAACCAGCAGCCTTTGACAGAAAACTTTTTACGAAGGTGTACAAATAACTTTCTGACTGGCATACGTAAACAGAATACGGGAAGTTTCTTTTACAACTTGCATTAATTTTTCGACTTTTCAGTTTTTGAAAAATTTAATTTTTATGATCATCCTGTATTAAGAGCGAGCTTGAATGGTACTATCTTATCATATATAATCGTATTTTAAACTAATAGAGAAAATTCTCTGGTAATATTATTACAAAATGCGGATCCCCATTTTGAAAACAGAAAATAACAATAGACGCACTAACTTGAAATATTCAACGTGACTTCTTTAAAACATGATTAGGAGGCGACGCTCTAAAATAACAATAAAAATCGCTAGAAATATACTCTTAAAGCTTTAGTATTGCCTGCACGTTCAACAAGTTAATAAGTATAGACGCCGGGAGAATATTTCTAGAGCTTTACTATCATATCTTGTTATGCTTTAGTAAAAAAGAAAATGAATTTTTCTACTTTTCATGGCGTTTTCAATGCATGCAAAATATCGACAAAGGGAGTGTTTTTTCACACGTTAACCTTTTATCTACTGACGGTACTTAGAAGTAACGTTAAATTAAAATTGTAAAAGAAAAAAATATATTCATTGTAACCATTCCTTTGTAAAATTCCTACCAAATACTTTATTTAATCAAATTGCATCATGATTGCATGTTATATTAGAGTAGATTGTTTTAAATAGACAGCTTTCCGCTCACTTTCTAATCATGTCGAGCCCCCTCCTCCCCCAAAAAGAACTTTAGTTAATTTCCAGACGCCTGTTTTGTGATTAAAAGATTAGATGCTGTAGAAGTGTGTCAATCAAAGTATTACTTGACTCCTTCAGATTTGTTGGTCCTATTCTCTTTTCAAAAAGACTCGTTAACTGTTTATAAAACATGTCATCAAACGTATAGCTTATTAATTTTTTCGTAATTTTCTTCTTTATTACATTAATAAGCATTTATCATTCATTCTCTAACTGTAACAAGAGAAAACAGATTCAAGGTGATATTCTTGGCAATTCTTAATTCAGTAGATAAAGAGGTATAGACTTGGGAGGAGGAAAATAGTTAGCAGAGGTCTCTCTCTCGCAAATACTCTCTTCGTAATTTCTATACGTCCCCAGAAACACGATCATCCGACGTCAATTTTTCCTCTTCGACAGCCACTGAAAAGTGGTTTAAGTCAGGAAATACTTATCTTCATATCTCTGGACACTTTTTATGATTTAATTCTGAAATTGTGCACATCACTTCGTATGCATATGAGCCACCTTTTATCAATAGGAAATATTATTTTGTATGGGTGCCATACACAAATTAACGACAGAAATATTTTCTTAATGTAATCGTTTTTCCTATTAAAGGGTGTTACCATCTTTTTGGGAGACCCTGAGAATATATATATATATATATATATACATGTGTGTGTGTATACATATGGGTGTCTTCTTCAGTAGCAGAAGTCCATACATCTTCAATAGTATGATGTATAACAGCATTGGAAGTGTATGGACGTCTACCTCTACTGAAGAATATATAAATTTTTTCTATCAAAGCGCGTGTATAGTCTGATAATTACATTTTATGCGTGTTAAGAATTTTTTATTTATTTTATTGAGTAAATATCTGTATGTAACATATAAAATAACCTTATATTCAAATCCAAAATACTTACAAAGCAATTTTTTTTAATCAAATATTAACAGTTTCTCTCGTTATAATCATTCCCTTATTATTGTGATCACTGTAAAGGATATCTTTACAGTATAAAAATCGCACATGTTAAAAAAAATCTACCAACTCGAAACCCATTTGTCCTTTGTAGTACTAAATTGAAGATTCCGTATTTAAATCGGCATCAAAAAACGTATTAAAGTAACATAATGTCAGCATTATGCTATTCTCCATCCGATCTACATGATAATCATTACTTAGACTGAAATGGTCTCTTTTATTCTTCAACGAGTATTTCCTTGCTAAATTATCTTCAACAAATAGATGGTATACATATTGTTTCTTTTCCTTTTTCATCGTGTAACAGCCAATATTCTGCGTAGAATGGATGAATTGTTCGAACTCTTTTGTAAAGATTACCAGAAAGAAGAATTTGATTGGGTACAAACAGGCGCTTTTTATTTCGAAAATGATTTTTTGATATTTTATATAAAGAGACTGAGGCAGCAATTACAGAACATTGTTTTATAACAAGAAATATTATTATTTTTCAAAATATTTGATAGTAATATTTCCTCTTTAATTTATTTGTCTTTGTTTAAAATTACAACCCCACCATGGGACACCAATCTTCAATTTAGAAAAGAGAAAAATATATATATATACGGATACATTTATTTTATAGCGCATCATTAGAACAGAACTTGTAAAGTACTGCTCAAATTTTGGATTATATTTTACGTATTTATTGGTTTATTCAATTTATATGAAGGTGCTGTATGAACGTCCACTCTTTAAAAGTGATTACTTAACTTTTGAAATGTTCATTATCTTTCTTCTGGTAAATAATCAAAATACAAATTATACCAGAACCCACCCCTTTCATTTAAAAAACAGAGACATTTTAGCATATGAATATTTTGATCACTGAATTTGCTTTTTAAAAGTATATAGTTAATACATTTATAAACATTCATTTATATAAATTATAAAATATATTTGTCTGTTTTTTTAAGTGGAAAAACAAAAGCCTGACATTTAATATAGGCAGATCTATTGAACTGAAACCCAAAAATATTCAAACATGAAAAACCTCTACAATAAATTAATTTATTGCTTAAAATAAAAACTATACTCATTACATTTACGTAAATTTATAAATATAAAATACGTATTACAACATATCAATCTCACCCTGGTATCTAGCGTGAATTCATTAAATATAAAATAAAAATTCTTAAAATGTAATGCAAACAGAATAACGATAATGGAATACCCAATATTACTTTTCAAATATTCCGGCATCACGCTCTTTTCAGAACATTTTACATCAAAGCCCCTCTCAACGCTGTACAATTACAATTCGTCTCGTAAGGAGTGCAACAGCTGTCAATGTTTCATATTGATAAGATTCCTGAAAATGAGTTCAAATCCAGTTATTCGAGTGTGAAATAAATTTTCCAGCGACTAATCAAAATTCAAGAATAACAGGATGAAAAAGAAAGGGTTTGAAGAAGGTATTCAACTTCTTTTTATGGAAAATCGTATTACACACAGTTTTGAATTTCATGAGAATTTCGGAAAAAAAAAGAATTTTTTATGCTCGACACAATTGTTGTGGAATGACATATGCAACAATCTACATTTCAGAATCGCTGTAATGTAACATACAACACGCACTAACAATATATTTTCTGATTAAGAAAATTTTTCAATTTCAAATTATTTCTTTTTAAGTAATAAATAAGTATCACGAAACAACGCAAAATAACACCAATACAAAAATTAAATAAGCAGATAGGTTTCAGCAGGTATAACATGCCATCAAAAGTGCTAGAATGGCAAAAATTTGCTTTGCTTATATAGAAACCGGGGGATTCAGGAGAGTGTTTAAGAAGACAAATAGGAAAGCAGGGATTCTGAAGAGGGGTTTTATGGGAGCCAATAGGAAATTGGCCATATAGGAAAGCAGGAAATGAAGATAATTAAGAACAGAGAATTTCAACATTCAGGAAAGGAGGGGGAACATCGAAATCATGAACTATTTATGTTTTTCTGGATTTTGAAAGCTTTAAGAAAATTTAGTTCATTGGGGTAATGGTGTTTGCAAATGAGTTACGCTGAATTAAACCCGAAAGTATGGATGGCATCCGAACAATGTTTAGCGGTGGCTAATTTGTTGGGATTTATTGCATTTCAGGGAAAATTGGATGCTAGCGAAAACAATTTTATGTCTCAGCTGTTCATGGTTGACTCCAAACGTATCTGTAAAAAAGTAATAAATAATTAAATAAAATGAAATAAATTTTATATAGAGAAAAAAAAATGAAAAGCATTGCAGTTAAATGTGCGAAAAAATTAATTAAAACGCCTTTCACTTTAATTGACACTATGATAATAAGTCGAGGCTGATTCAACTGCAATAGCGTTTAAATAACTCGGTGTTCAATCAGGTTTTAGGTCATCTAAAATCTCTGACAAAACAAAAATCAACGGGGAAATACTGTATCTTAGAAGGTGTCTAAAAGAAGGAGCCTATGAAGTTTTGTGGCGGAATGGAGCAGCTGGGTGTAGTCAAGAGCCTATGGAAGGAAGGAAAGTTTCAGACTGAAGACGCTGAAATTACAAACAACACCTCAACTAGCATAAGCTCAAGGTGGAAGGCTCGAAGCGCATGCTCCAGGCGACGTAGAGGGAACGAAGTCAAGTCATTGCAACGCCTCGCCTTGCTTTTCCCGAATGGTTGTCGTGGGGAGATTCAGTATTTGTCTCATTCGAGAAAAAATTGGGAAAGCATTACAATTCTGACAATCGATTCGATCAAATTTTTACATAAAAATATTTTTTTTTTAATTTTTCATTGGGCATTAAAAACCGACTTGCAATACAAATAACGTCAGCAAAACTGGAAACTAAGAAATTCAAAATAATTTCCATAATTCCCGCTACTTTGTGAGAGAGAGCGCAGCTCCCCAAAACCAACCGACTTCTATGTTGCTAGTCGCAACGGCAATAAGAGTTGGATTTACAGAACAAGAATTTGAAAACAGCGGGACAGTGTTATGTTACTGACGCAAAATTGGAACATTTGGGTTAGGCGGTTGAATAGCTACGAATATGGTAGATGGGTCAGTGTTAAATTTAAAAATAGTTCTTACTAAATCGATTCGATTACTTTAACGGAATAAGCATAAGTTATTTCCATGGTAGGAGCATCTATATTCATCATATCGGAATAACTGTGTTACTGCGCAGATATTATGGCGATCAAATAGTTCATCTAAGAATTTCTTGGCAATCAATATTTTTGGAATATTTACGAAGCGGAATCATAAATATACTTTTCAACTTGCTATCAAGTAAGCTGAAAAATATGCATGACACTGAACAGGGTTGATATCTAAAGAGTGAAGATCCAGTATTCTGGCTTACCGCTCGGCTGTCCATCTAACGGAGTTTCGGAAAGTCTCTCCAGATGTAAAGTGAATACACTAAATAGATGTTCTGGATAGCACTTTGAGACCAATAAGCTATTTTGTTACTGTAGAGCCATGGAGGTTTTAAATATTTAAACGGAAAATTTAACATCGAATTGTTATTATTTTTAGACTTGTAGACACATGATCTTTTAAATTTTTAGCTTTGCAATGGTAACATAAGCTTATGAATTTTAAAAATAGAAAGATGGTTCAATGTTACGATAATTTAGATTAAAGTACAATATATACCGTGTTAATAAATATTTATTATACGTTAATGAATATTAAATTAAAAATGTTTTCTATACAGCAGATCCCTTATAGCACGTTATATATGTTTCATATCATATAAGCCTGTGTTTTACGAGTTGCTATAGAAATACATAAGCCACATTGTTACTACTGAAATGCAATGATATGTGTTATACTACAGAAGCACAACCTATGGCCAGCGGGCCAATTTTGGACCGCGGCGCCTGTTTCATTGGCCCAACATCACCATAATGTTGCCCTAAAAGATAAATTGTGTATAATGTTTTTCTTTTCCTTTCTCTCGACACTCCGGTTTTTACTCAGAAGTCCTTTCCTGTTTTAGGTTGACGTCACTAAGTTCACCAAAATAAGTGGGAGAGAGGCATCCTTTGGAAGTATATTTATATAAAGTATATTTGAAAGTATCCTTTAGAAGTATTTGTTTTGTGAACTAACCTTTTCTTTGATGAATCTCAACAAATCAGACTAAGAACAGACTGACTGACCTAACCATAAATATACTGTCACATCCGTCAAATAAATTGTTGATGCTTAACTTTTTCAGATTTTTTGAGTGTAATTAATCTGCAAATTGATTCGGCAATCTGTGAAATAATTATATATGTGTAGATGGTGAAGTAAAAAGAATGGGTGGTTTGGAGTGGATATTACTTCTTTTTTGGCCTTTAGAAATTTTAAAGTCAATACTTAATTTAGGTAGGTTACATAAGTTAACCTCTTTTTTTTTTAATCGTAAGTGGTAGTACAAATCCGCAATAATCCCAAAATCCTACCTTGCAGGAATAATCCTTCAACCTATAATTGCTACAAGAAAATACAATTTTCCTATTTAAAGGTACCTGAAACAAAATATAACTCCAGGCTCAAATAAAGAGACAAATTTTAA
Organism: Cheiracanthium punctorium; assembly: GCA_038373885.1. Taxonomy (NCBI): domain Eukaryota; kingdom Metazoa; phylum Arthropoda; class Arachnida; order Araneae; family Cheiracanthiidae; genus Cheiracanthium; species Cheiracanthium punctorium. Next base: position 366,987 of record JAWZYV010001807.1, read on the forward strand.
AACATTTTCTTTAATTATTATTTAACTTCCAAACATATATCTTATACAATTTCCTTTTCTTTACACATTTATAAATGATAACTGTGACATTATTTGTTTTTTTGTGAATATTCAATAAGATTAACATTAAATACCTATATCGCGGTGAGAACGGTGATTAGATACATAGGGGAGAGCGGGGAGATATAGTGCGTTCCAAATTTAAATACAAATCAATACAAGATTCTTTTACCTTTTTTTGCTGATGCACTGGTTGGGCATTTTTTATGCTTGATGGCTCGTGACATCTAGGTTGGGCGACACACATTAATTTTTCAGCAGTTGAAGCCTTCCGCACCGATTCATCTCTATCGGCAGTCGTCAGCTGGATTCCACGGCGATCCTTCCTAGGACCGCGGCCACAATAATTGAACTTTCAAATAAAATTTGTGGTTCACTTAGGACTTTTTTGCACACTCACTCAACAACCATCACTTTACGTCCGTCTGCTCTGGATTTCATCTCACTCTCCTCTCCTCTACTCAGACTCTTCTTGGGCCTCTTTTCGTTCCTTTTTTTCGCCAACCAATCCGGGATTCATTTTGTTCACGCCCCCGTTACATGCATAATTTTCTGTTTCTCCATTTCTGTGATTGGTTCTCTTTCCTTATTTTATACTTCTCCTGACCTACGTCTTTCTGCGTAATATTGGCCATCTGAGACAGTCTACTATAAATTTCTCTAATTTATTATGGGGCAATTTTGACTGTCCCCTCGTGACACACTTGGCACCACTATGTCTGAGTATCGTAAATTAGCTGCCCACTATAAATTTCTTTAATTTATTATGGGGCAATTTTGACTTTCCCCTAGTGACACATCTGGCACCACTATGTCTGCATATTGTCAATCTTCTTCGTGTGCGGGCACCCCTTTTGCACTACAGATGGCATCTAACTTAGTTTATAAATAATAATATATATACGGGATTGTTTTTGTATGTTTTCGTCTAAATAGTCTAGTTTTTTTTTATTCATACCATGTACTGCCTTCCCTCCCCCCCCCCAAAAAAAAAACATATGCATTGCTGCATTGGCCCTAGGTAAGGTACCTTTTTGTTATTTTTGCTCCTTGGATGAAAAAGGTTGTGTACCTCTGTGTTACAGGAGCCACTTTTATCATCTTATACGAACACCGCCACAGTTCTTCAGCCTTATTATAAGAATGCGTCTTGTATGAACCCGCGTTATACTACTGAATTAATTATTTTTCAGTGGGGCCTTACAACTAACAGAAAGCTAAGTAATCCTATGGTAATATATCTTGCATTAGTTTCAATAGAAGATACTACATGAGAATTCTTTTCTTTTCTTCTCCGTTTTTTTTACTTGAAGAAGGTATGACAAATTTCGATGTAATTAGAACCTAAGTCAATGACATTCTGATGCTTATTTCTGTAAAAAGGTTTTTAAATTTTCCATGCATTACTTTCTCTGCAGCGTATTCTGTTTAAGCTTTAGTGCTATATAACAAGAACACTTAACAAAAAAAAAAAAAAGGAATTGGTATTAAAATGTAAACTTAATTTAAAACTCTGTAAAATAACATATATATGAAAGGTACTTAGCAATGCCATGGTGTCTAGTGGTGCAAAATGTCCACCCTTCTTCAATTGCTATAAAATTCCACAATCTACATAGACAGAGAAGTTAGAACTGCTAAGGAACTAAGAAGAAGAACAAGAGGGACGTTTCGTACCAGTCGAAATAATATATTGATAAGTATGTTTTTATGTGCGTTATTTTACACTTTAACGCATTTTTTAGTACTATTAAACAGTTTTTATTTTATTTTTTATTTTAAGATGAACGTAACTTAAATATGTACTTTAAACAACTATTTTCCCCATGCATTAACGCAGTGTTTCTCAACCTGAGGGACGCGCCCCCCAACGGGCTGCAGAGCGATTGCGAGGGGGGGGCTAGAAAAACCCAAAGAAGTAGTGATGCATGTTTTTAAAAAATCAACTTATTTATTCTCACTTTTATTCATAAATATAACTATTTTCGCTTAAAATGTTCATTCAAACTTTACTGATAACATCATTTTGTAGAAAATTCTACTAAATGTTCATTGCTGAAGATTAAAAAACTGAATGGATGCTAGAAAATGTGAGCGGGAGGGGGCACCTTAAGTTAGCCTTTGTGGGGAGCGCGACGTTAAAAGGTTGAGAACCGATGCATAAACGTTCTGAAAAAGGTTTATGTTCTCAATCTCACAGAATACATGAAGATCAGTGATGTAATTATTAGCACATTATGCTGCCGTGACAGGGGTTAGGGTTTTGATTTCCGGACTGGACGAGGTTGTTTCAGCCTTTCATCTTTTGAGTGGGTCCATAAAATGAGGACAAAGCTTGCTTGAAAACTATGCACTGGGGCTTCACGTCAGACGGGTTATTTGGCTGGGGCATGTGCTTCCATAACCATGGTCGCGAAGGCGTGGATGTACACCGCAGGCCTTGGCCCAACGTGGGCTGCTGCGCTACTGTTTAGCTTTAGTCGAATATGCAGGAGGTACTTAATCCTCAACTTTAAGTGAAAAACCATTTATTTTAATTCCTTCAATTTAACCCTTTGAGGCGCAACCCTTTCCCAATGCTGAAAAAAAGGGCAGCCGTTGCCATCGCTCGACTTAACTACCAGCAAGATGGCGGACGACCGAAACGTTCATCGCGTGCCACAGTTCTAGAGACCCTTTTTTGACGACAGCTAGCTGTGCCCCGGCATAGCCGGCACGCGAGAACTGTGCCCCGGCAGAACTGTGGCACGCGATGAACGTTTCGATCGTCCACCATCTTGCTGGTAGTTAAGTCGAGCGATGACAACAGATGCCCTTTTTTTAGCATTGGGCAATCTATCCAGCTGTTCTCGCATTCTTCCATTTTTAAGCAGATGTCAGTGCTGTTAAAAATAATCGTGACCATTTTTTTACGGGAAATGACGCGCTAAAAAGTAAAGGATTCTCGTGGAGCTATGATAGAAATCAAATCTATTATACAGAAATCAAATAGATATAGAAATCAAATCTATTCTTCGTGACTGGCAACAGTCAAAACGTTAGAGTTTGGTGTTCCCAGAGCGGGAACACTGCGCGTTAAAGGGTTAACTCTCAGCTACTAGAGGTTTAATCATGGACTTTTCAAAAATCTTGATGTCTTTTACACTCGAAAGTTAAAACGAGAGTCGTTCAGTGCGCAAAGCTTGTCAATATTTTATTCCGATAAGAAAAATCGGAAAATGGTTTTAAATCCACTTATTCGAGTGCAAAATAAAGTATTTCTACATTTTCAAAGTAGAGGACTAATCAAAATTCAAGAATAATAGAACGCAGATGGCATGGATTCAGAGAAGGATTTCAACTTCGTTCGTCTAGAAATCCGATCATATAACTCTGGATTTTGGGATACGCGTGAATAGTAGAAAATTTTATCATGTGTTATGTATTGTTATGAAAATCTGATACTCTGTGTATGTTCAATAGTCCAACAAGTTCGAAAACGTGAAAATAGCACTTTAGTCGAAGAAACAAAGCACTCTATCTCACAACATATACGGCATTTTTAACACATGCTGCAGCGGATCATTAAAATATTACAGCAATAAGACTTTTTAAGCGACAACATCAATTGTATAGCTCTGCTCTCAGTATCTGCATTCTGTAACACATTCACTCGACAGTGAAAGCGATTCCTTATTTATGGTTTCCAAATGGACACCATAAATATACACAAAGTAATAAATTATATTACACAAACTAATATACACAATACTTTGTGTATTATAATATACACAAAGTAATTAATAGCACGACACAAAGCACGTTATATATATATATATATATATTGTGCTTTAATCCCTATATTATCATAGCAAATCTTCTAAAAGAAAAAAAAAACATTATTTAGATTTAAAATTCCTAACCTAATGTTGCTATTACATTACTTTATTATCATGATCGTTTCTAAGAAGAAAAATTCATGCAAAATATGAAATACAGAATCTAAGTAATTTAAATCCCCCATAACTCACCCAAAAAATGCTTTATTGAATTTGTTTAATTTTCCTGCCTTTTTAGTTGTCATAATACGATTAGGAAAGCCCTGTGTATGTTGTTTTCCTTATTATTTTAAATAACTTTTTATCTGTTGTATTTGTTTATTTCGTGTATTTGAACTTAATATTTACAGGCTAGCGAGCGTCCAGATTTGGCTAACCCTGCAAAAGTGTTTTAAGAAAGAAAAACCGCTCATAAAATCTTTAACGCGCAGCCATATTCGTATCTATATAGAAGAAATTTATATATAGCGCTTAAACCCGTAAAAGTACACCGCACAGCCGGCTGTGTCAAAAAAAAGGACTTTAGGTCTGTGGTGCGCGATGGACGATTTGATCAACCGCTATATTGCTATTAGTTAACTCGAGAGGTGGTAACATGTACTTTTCGGCTTGGGACCCTTTAACCATATTTATTGCGACTAGCAGTTGTAAGCGCTGGAGAAAATTGGTTCCACGGAGCGACCACCGCGCGTTAAAGGGTTAAATTTTTTTGAATTTTTCGGTTATAAAATTCATTAGTTAACTGGAGTACATTATCGCCTCATTAATGCAAATCAAACATAAAAACTAAAAAAAAAAACTCTCTCTACTTTGCATATAATACGCATAAAATAAAAATATGAAAAGCGTTAATCAGAAGCAACATAGTCCTAATTTTAAAATTATTAATTTCTTGTGCTAATTGCAGAAGGAAACAACGAAAAAGAACTCAGCTCATTCCTGAGCAATTACTGTGGCACACGCGGTGAGGAGATTTTATTCCAATAAAAGTTCTCGAAATGAGTTGAAATTCCATTTATTCGGGCGTGAAATACATTTTCTACGAGAACTTCAAAGTATACGGCTAATCAAAATTCAAGAATAATGGGAGAGAGGGCAGACGGAATGGATTTGAAGAAGGCATTCAGCTTCGTGCTTATGGAAATCGGGTCGTATTTGGGATCACGTGATAATGCGAGGAAAAAGTAATACATTTTAATACTTTGGATGCGAAAATTGTATTGCATTGAAATGGTCTTTTTCGGCTTTCGGAGGGAAATGGCAGAAATGTTATGCTGTGAAGAGAATCGATAATCATTGGAGAGATTTTTGTGTTTGAACAAAGTTTTGATTTCTAATACTTTGCCAGATTATATAGAATTAGCGCACAAATAAACTACCGGATTTTAAATATTTATATTTTTATTCTTACGCCACCCTTAGGAAAACAATTATCGAGAAATTTTCTTCATGCCCTCGGGGACATTCGTTTTGTAATAGAGTTTCTAGTATTTCAGAATTGCGGGGAGCTATTGGACAAATGAAATGTAAAGAATGTCCAGGTCCAGACAATATCCATACCGAGTTTTTAAAGAATTTTGGCGAAAACATCCTGAATGTCCTCCTGAAGCTTTATAATAAGAGCTTGAACTCGACTGTTCCAGCTATCTGGAAAAAGGCCATTTCAATCCCAATTCTTCAAAAGAACAAATTACAGCAGGATTTGGACAGCTAAAGACCTATTGCTTTAATTTGTGTGTTATCAAAGATAATGGAGAGAATGATTGTTTCTCGTTTTAAGTGGTACTTAGAAACCAATGGCTTGATATCTTCCAAACAAGCGGGATTTAGAAATTACCATTCTACAAGCCGACAGAATGGTCGTCGTATTCTTAAGCCAGTCAATTAAAGATGCACTTGAAGAACGAAATTCGGTGCTGGCTGTTTACGTAGATTTCCAAGCTGCATATGATAATGTTTGGAGGTTGAAGACTGTTCAAAAGCTCCAGACATTAGGCGTTGGCGGGAAAATGTTCCTTTGGATAAAAAAATTTTTGACCCAACGTTTCCATGCTACTCGTTATGGTACCAGCACTTCAAAATATGAACAAGTTGAGACGAGTTTGCTCAGGGCACAGTTATTAGCCCTATTCTCTTTAACATTTTCATTTCTTGTAATCAGATGGGCTAATGAACACTGCCCTTTTTGCCGATGATCTTGTCGTATGGGCCAAAGCCAGAAAAAAGGATCAAGATGGTTTAAACCGAATCTTAAACTTTGCGCTCCAGAGACTAGAGGAGTGGTGTTCTGCTAACAATATGAGAGTTAAAGAGGGGAAGACTACCTGTCAGTTTTTCTCTCTTAACAGACAACACTTTACTCCTAGACTAATGTATAACAAGTCGGTTTTACACCATACGGATGGTGCCACCTGTCTTGGCTGTATTATTGACAAGTTCTTAAGCTGGAGAAAGCATGCAGAGCATGTCGTTGCTGAGGCTGAGCGTAGGTTATCTATCCTTAAACGCTTAGCAGGTGTTAAATGGGGATGTGGTAGAGAGACTCTCAACTTGACGTGTAAAATGTATATTCTACCGATACTAAATTATTGTTGTGAGATATTGATCTCGGCTACGATAGATGTGATACAACGTCTAGAGGTACTCCAAAAACAGATATTGCGCATTATAACTGGAGCTGTTAAAACGACTCCCATTTTGGCAATGCAGCTGATATCGGCAAACCAACTTATGACAAACCTTATTCAGAGAAATGCTTTCATCCTTTTCCCGAGACTTAATCGACTGCCAAGTAATACTCATTGGAGGAACTATGATTATAATAGACAACGAAATTTGAAGACATAAAATGGTTTCCTGCAGTGTGTCTCTCACCTAGAACGATACAACCATGCAAGAACACTGAAACCGGCACTTCTGTTTTTGCCAAATCCTTTGGATTATAGCTTCCTAGATGTGCGGTTGGTCCTGGAAATGAAAGTAGATAAGAAGGAAATCAGTCCAGAGCAAATAAGATATTGCTTTGGAAACAATTAAGAAACGTTTTCCGGCTAAGGAATGGATACATGTATACACGGATGGCACGGATGGCTGGGGCTTACTCCACACATTTTGATGGAGAACTGAAAGCCATTCATGTGGCTCTAACAACTAACATTGAGACAGACCTCGTTCAGGAGGCTGTTGACCTATCGGATTCGACTTCAACAATACAGGCCATTTCCTCTTACCAAGAGTGTAAGAACTTATATAAAGTAATTAAAAAACTTTGTAAAAAACACACATAAGAAGTAAAAGGACTTTTATGTTCAACAGTGTCAGGAAGTCTTAAAAGAACTTTCCCACAAGATATCTTTTCAATGGGTACCTTCACACTGCGATTTTTAGGGGGAAGAAATGCCAGATATGCTAGCCAAAAGGGGGGCTGCGGTTCTCCAAAAGCCAAAAACGAGTGCGAGCCTCCATTTTATTAAGCTTCTGACACCACTCACATATCAAAAAACTTTTATAGATTTTGTCACTCGAGCTTTTGTTTCTGACAACCCGCGAACAGTTGCGGTTGCTTCTTTTAGACTTTTGACGGGGCATGACTGTCTACAGAATCATTTATTTAGCATTGGACTAGCAGATTCGCCGTTGTGTATTTTATGTGATAGTGGACGGCCAATGAAGACAGAACATTTGGACGAGTGTGAAGCACTGAGAGATTTTTCATGTATATTTTAGCGCTATTGGCAGGCTAGGAGTTCAATGGCCTAGAGGCCAATGTAACTGGCATTTGACAAATAAATAAATTCTTACGCCACTGCATTACAGTCATTCCGGGAAACTTTCAGTCATTCATAACTTTGCAACACCTCCTAGTTTTCAGTATGTTTGTTTTTATATTATTATAAAAATGTTACATTAAAAAGTTATACAATGATGTCGCTAAAAATTTTACATTGCTTTAACGTAACATTTTCATTTATTGTACACATTGTTTAGCTTTGCTTAAAATAATGCCTCCTCTAAAACATTTCTGTATCCTCCACTTACGCCAGTCACTGCATAAGCTAGATAATTTCATAACTTTCATAAGTTTCTCTTTTTAACTTTCATAAGTTTCTCTTTTTTATTTTAAGGAAAGATTAAACCCAGCAAGTATTTTAAGCAATCTGTACATTTCATTCCTACTATGGTTTACACTTTCTTAACTAATTAGGCAATTTAGCATAACTAATGCAGGCAATATCTTTAGGTATTGTTAAAATATTGTAATGTTCTTTCCCCGCTAGCTTTTAGCACAGCAAGCTAGCTATTTAGCACACGCATTAATAGCTAGCACACGCATTAATGTGCGTTGCTAGAGAGAGAGTTGTACAGGCATTCCTGCACGTGTAATGAGTAAGCGAATCGAGGCCCCTTGACTTTGGGAAACAACTTGGCGACCGTTTCGGCGACCTGGCTATAAAATGACGATTTTGGCAGAAAAAATTAAATAAGACAGTAGAAAGTACTGGAATTTCGGCTGTATCTTAATTAGGAAAGAAGCTACGAGAAATATCGAGAAATATGACGTCACGACCTATGTAACTCCATGAACTGCTTGGAAATCTATCAATATCAAAGTCTCGTTGTGAATGAGTTGAAACAGACTGTGGATATAGAGAGGAAAGCTATATGATTTACATTGCTATTTGAATAGTGCTATTGCTGTGCTAAATTATGATTTCCTGTTGCATGTACTATTAAATTCTGTATTATTATTGTTATTATTAAATATTAGTTCTTGTATTCGTCAAATAAAGTGTCATATTCGTTTTCAAGATTGCTGGACTATTTTAACGTACACCCAAATTGCGATTTTTGTAACAGTGTGTGTTTAAAGTATCGTTCAATAAAATTAATTGATAGTGTTTGATTGACATTGGTTTTTCAATATTGTGAACACATGGTTCTGTAGAGATACTGTTTTATTATCATCATGCAGCATATTTGCTCTTTGTAAGTAACTTTATACAGGGGCGTAGCCAGAAATTTTTCATGGGGGTGTTACGACTACTACAACTCATATATATGTATACGTGGGTGTGACAATGTAGTGAAGAATATACATTTTGTATGGCAAAAAATTCCTAATGGGGGGGTTATGTCCCCCCTAACCTCCCCCCTTGGCTACGCCCTGATAATAAGTTATTTAATAAAATAAGATTTCATAGTAAGATATTCAACAAACGCAGAGAAAATATTTTGTCACATTGATGCTTCCATTTTTATAGAGCTCTTAGCATATTCAAATACCATAATAATATTTCAACATATTCAATAAGGCCAGGGGACTAACCTCATATACAACACACAAAATCATTATTAGATAGAAGTTGGCGTAAATCTCCCATCAAATTCTCATTTCTTGAGCTAGAATTTTCTTGAAAAATATTATCAGACCCTCAGATGTCTTCACGAAAGTCCGATCAATATTTTCAGAATATTTTCAGTGAATCAATATTTAATTAAACGAATATTCCATCCTGGTGTTATCGGGAAGCAATAAGCACCCTTTATTAAGGGGCTAAAATATTGAAGTTTCATTAGTTTTCTAATACACGTGGTATTTCACCACTAAACTCTAAAATTAATTAGCATTTATTCGCCGACCGTGGCTCAATGAATACATAATGCATTGAAAATTAAATTAGTCATTGTTTAATGCATATCTCAATACGTATGGCAGTTTCTTAACATTAATTCGACTATTGGATTATTATAATTCTGCAATAAATAGAGGAATTCTCAAATTACTTTACCATGAAAAACTCAGAAATATGCGGCCGAACTTCTGTGTACTGTTATTCAAGAAACCGAAATATTAATCACGCAATACGGTATGTTTACACTGCTCCAAGAGTAACTGAAAAGGAAAGTGAGAATGGTAACATTTATGCTATCTTCGGATTAATTTCAGTGAATGGATATGAAGCGGATAAGCATTATATGCTGTTGTATCGATATGCAGTCAGCAAGCACACTTTATTAACCCTTTAACGCGCAGTGTTCCCGCTCTGGGAACACCAAACTCTGACGTTTTGACTGTTGCCAGTCACGAAGAAAGATTTGAGCCGTTGCCAGCGACGACAGCTAGCTGAGGCACAGCCAGCTGCGTCAAAAAAGGGTCTCTAGATCTGTGGCACGCGATGAACGTTTCGATCGTCCGTCATCTTTCTGGTAGTTAAGTCGAGCGATGGCAACGGCTGCCCTTTTTCCAGCATTGGGAAAGGGTTGCTCCTTAAAGGGTTAAATGGTGCGAAATTGCTAAGAATAAATTGTTTCCAAATTTCAGCACAAAATATTGTCATCTTCAGGTTCCACAACTCAAGCGAATATATTTCTAGCTTCTTTTTATTAAAATAATAATGTTTAATTAATTAATTGAATAATTAGTTATGCTTTCATTATTAAATTGCTTTAATAATTCATTATTATCACATATCATTGCTGGAAATCGTAGATTTAGAAGCAAACGTCGACTTAGGTTCTGAATCAGAAATGGAATATACCTCAGAAAATGATGACGATTTTGTTAGTCAGGAAACCAAATGTCGGAAAACGACTGACGATTAGATTCCCTAAATCTCCAAGACAGACCCAATGCCCGAACTAGCCGTTGTTCTTGATAGAGCAAGTGTATCGGAGTATTAATTATTCAATTAATCAATTAAACGTAATTATTTCAATGGAAATTTATAAAAGCCTAAAAAAGACACTGGGAATATATTCACTTGAGGTGTGGAACCTGAAGATAGCAATATTTTGAGCATTTGTTCGTATCAGTTTTGCACCATTTAATGACTCAGGCAATGTGAATTTCGAGAAAAGGTGTTTTTCGCTCCACCCTTGTCCACATACCTTTTAAAAATGCCATGAAAATCGATTTTTCAAAAGATGTTCTCAGTATTTTTACATTTCTGAACAATATGCAAGAAACCGCATTCAAATATTATATCAGAGATAATAAAATGTTATCCAGTGCATTAAGAACTGAGATGCTATTCCCTACAAATCGGAATCTTTTCGATTCCAAAAATTAAAAAATAAAAAATAATCCACGATAGATAAAAATAAGGCTAAAGTTTACTTGAATTACACCAAAATATATTTTAATATATTTTTAAATTACAGAAATCCACCCCACCCGCAAACTGTACTTTTGCTTTTAGCAAAATAGTGCGCCTGTATTTTTGGCTTCTTTACAGTTTCACATGTAAAACGTATTTCTCAGCTATTCAAGATATCAAACAGACATGAAAATAAGTCTTGACTGGGTTGAAAATAAGATCGATATACATAAAGCTTCAAACTAATTAAGAGTCTATAATTGTTTTCCGCAGTAACAATAAATCACGAAAAACGCAGCCAGCGATTTTTGAAAATAAGGAACACATTAAGTCTGTCATTGAACGTCCTTTGCTGCGCTGTTTCCTAACGGAGAAAGAGCTAAGACTGACTTTTTGGTGGCAATCGATTCTTGGAATAAACTGTATCGTATATGAAAATGTTTCTTGCATGGAAATAAAAACAGTATTTTTCAATTGAAATAATCACTTAATTGGTATTTACTCTGTTCAGAACAGGCTTTATGATAATTTTGCATAAAGTGGATTTTGGGAGCATCATTGCAACGATCTTTTCTTTCTATAACGAACATGTTTTACAGATTCTTGAACTCTGGCATTTTTTTATTAACGTAAACTTTGATTAAATAATTATAATTTTCTATAGGAAAATTATTTTTCTGCCAAAAAACAATTAGATTTTTTTCGTCATTTGTCACTGTGTTGAAAGTATGCACGATGTAAAGATAAATTTAAGCAAGAAAGAAAAAGTACGCTAAGCACATTTATCACTAAGCACTTTACGACACAATGTTATTTCGACATGTGGTTCATGAATAGTTAATGAGTTCATTCCTTCCGTCGCTAAAGTGCGGTTGCAAAGATTTCAGGAAACAGTGACAGTTTGTGATTAGGAGAAGGGACAGGGGTGAACTAGAAGTGTGACATCGTGAAATTTTGTGTCATTCATAAGTCACCAGATTGAAATATGAATTTTTTTTAATTACCAGAACTTGAGGATGTATCTTTTAATCTCTTGTCTCTTGTATCTTGTATACACAGAAAAGCAATCGTAAGGATTACGTGTCTTTGCGACAAAAGCAAACTCGCGTAGAAATTCAAAGAATCAGCAACGCTTAAATACTTGTTAACGCTTTCAAACTAAGTCAAAAAGTGCTCAGATTTCGATCTGTCTAATTATCCCAATGGACATCGATTACTTGGAAATTTGCATAGCTGTTTTCGCAATGTACCGTATAAAACAGCGGTTCTCAGCCTTTTAACGTCGCGCCCCCCAACAAAGGCTAACTTACGGTGCCTGCCCCCTCACATTTTTCAGCATACATTCAGTTTATTAATCTGTAACAATGAACATTTAGTCGAATTTTCTACAAAATGATGTTTTCAGTAAAATTTGAATGAACATTTTAAGCGAAAATGGATATATTTTTGAGTAAAATGAGAATAAATTAGATGATATTTTTAAAAGCATGCATCACTACTCGCTCTTTGGTTTTTCTCACTCTCCCCCCCCCCCCGCTGCAAACACTCTACGCCCCCCTTTGGGGTCGCGCCCCACAGATTGAGAAACGCTGGTATAAAAAATGATTGTGTACACACCCACTTAAAAAGGTTTTAGAGTAATATTGAAATTTCTTATTTTAGTTTTGTCAGCAATTAATTAGTTTTTGGAAAAACACATCATTAAGAAGAAATATGAGAAATTAACATATATGTCATAGTTATTTTTACGGAGAACAATAATGCTAATTATGAAACTGACTCAGGAAATTTGACATACGGTTGAATATTTTTTTGATGATATGTAACAAAAAGGACTACCTGTCTTTGAAATGAATAAAAAAACCAAACAAATAGAATTATTAAATAATTTCTTACTGGAAGCGAATTTTTTATGTTTGGAGTTTTCAGTGGAACACTTTATTTTGTTAGTACAAACTCTTACAGAGATATGGAGCTGGGGGTATTCCATTCAGCAGTCGTGGTTTGTAATTACGTGGCAATATTCTCGAAATGTTCTGCATTCATCACACTTCAACACACAAAATATTTTGCAACGTTTCTAACGGAGTGGGTGCACGCTAGAGATGAGACGGGCTCAGCAAAAGCCCGAAACCCCGCACTCGGGCTCCGTAATCCACGATTCTGTTTGGGACTTGGGCGGACTCGAGCGTGAGAAATTTCTCCTTCATTGAACATGATTTTAAAAAGTGATTCTCAGAGAAATAAACGTATTTCTATTTTTTAAGAATTGTGTGTCTAAAAATTGATATTGATTTGAGAATTATAATTAATAAGGTTAATTCTCGTGATTAATTGTTATTTATTATTATTATCTATCTATATAATTAAAATTAGACTTTTGTCTGTACATGTCTTGGAATTCAAAAATTTTGCGATTTCTATCCGTTTCAAGCACCCGGGAATCCGATGCGACCCTCAAAAAAAAGTTTGTCTGTATGTCATTCTGTCGTTCTGTCATTCTGTCATTCTGTCCGTGACGCTTTTTGTGTTTAAGCATCACGTAAAAACGACTGAAGCGAATGATATGAAATTGGGTGTCATGATAGGTGGTCACTCAACTTAAAACATAGGCGTCGAATTTTTAAAAAATCTTGATTGGATTTTGAGATTTTGCGAAAATCTTTTCAAACTGCGTAAATTTGTGTTCAAGTATCACGTAAAAACGACTGAAGCGAATGGCATGAAATTGAGTGTCATGATAGGTGGTCACTCAACTTAAAACATAGGCGTCGAATTTTTAAAAAATCTTGATTGGATTTTGAGATTTTGCGAAAATCGTTTCAAACTGCTTAAATTTGTGTTCAAGCATCACGTAAAAACGACTAAAGCGAATGATATGAAATTGGGTGTCATGATAGGTGCTCACTAAACTTAAAATATAGGCGTCGAATTAAAAATATCTTGAGTAGATTTTGAGATTTTGCGAAAATCATTTCAAACTGCGTAAATTTGTGTTCGCACATCACGTAATAACTGCAAAGGTGAAAAAGATGATATTTGGTAAAATGATAGGTGGTCACTCACCTTAAACTATAAGCATCTAATTTTTTAAAAAATCGATCAGATTTCGAGAGTTTGTGAAAATCGTTTAAAACTGAGTGAATCTTTGTTCCCGCATTACATAATAACGACTAAAGCGAATGTTATTAAATTTGGTCACATGATAGATGGTTACTCAACATAAACTATGTCCAATTTTTTAAACATTTGTATTAGATTTTGAGATTTTGTGAAAATTCTCTCAAAATACGTTTATATTTCTTCAAACATCACGTAATAACGACTAATACAAATGATACGAAATTTAGTGATATGATAGGTAGTTGCTAATCTTAATTTATAGGCGTTGAATTTTTAAAATATTTTGATTACATTTCGAGATGCGAAAATCGTTTTAAAATGCTGAAATTTTGTTCCAGCATCACGAAATAAAGACTGCAGGGAATAAAACGAAATTGGGTGTCATGATAGATTGTCACTCAACTTAAATTCTAGGCTTCCAATTTTTCAAAAATGTTGATTAGATTTTGAGAATTTGCGAAAATTATTTCAATATGCGTAAATATTCGTTTGCGCATCACATAATTACGACTTGCACGAGCTCGGGCTTGCACGAATTAAAAGTTTTCGGGTTCGGGATTTAAACATTTAATGATTCGGGCCGTGTGAATTTTGAGATAAACGTTTTCTTCGCTCCACGCTAATGTGGACCCTTTAACGAATTCAAAAAACTGCGAACTTATTTCTATTTTTATATACTTATTGCAGTAGAGATCTTTTTTTTTTGCATTAAAACTGTATCCGACAGTTAAAATTAATTAATGTTTTAAGAACGGCTACATTTTCAACTTTTTCAAATTGCTTTTATTTATTTTTTTACGCAATAGTGCAAAATTTTAAGCTTACCATCAAAACAGTGTGGATTTGCATACGAAATGAAGAAAAAAATAGGTAACATATATTTAAAGAAACACATTTTCTTTCTTATTTATTAGAAGATAGTCTACATCTGAGGTACCGACAGAACAAATATTTTGTAGATAGCAGCAGCCGTTACATATGTTTATTAAAAACACCATTTATTATTTACATTCATATACACAAAGTATAACGTTTGCGTTATTCGGCGCATCATATTCCCATTCCCTATTTGTACAATACATAAATACAGCTGTACGAATAGGGTCAGTTCTTACTCTTCTCTCAGTGGCAGATCGCTCTTTCTATGGTTGCAGTCAATGAAACTTTATTCTTCTGAAGAAGGGAAGACATTTTTTGAACTAAACGTGAGTACTGATCGATAACAACCTTTTATTTTACAAAGTTTTTATTTTGTTATTTTATTTGCTGAACCTTGATATTTACAAAAATTTTAATTATTTCAAAAAAAAGCTTTTGTCTTTAATAAAACTGATGCTACAGCAAGGTACTTAAATGAACTACACTGTAAGAAATACCTGTAATTTTACCGCACATATTGCACATATTGCTGAAATACCCGCACATATTGCTGTAAAATAATACAGCACAAGTGCTGCAGCATTGTGTGTTGCAAATACACTGACGAAATCACGTAATGACGTTTATAAGCCAATCACGAAGGAGCTTGTGCAGCAAACTGACACAGTCTTTAGATCCCAACGTGCTGACGTTACGTTTACCCACACGTTGTGCTGTAATCTAGGTAAATATGTTTTGAAGTGTATCTTTATCCCTTGAGCTCAACATATTGTCTGAATGTCAAAATTACACACCAAAAATGCTACAGAAAAAGAGTATAATATGTTTGTTTTATGCGTCGCATCATTATTTAATTATCTTTCTGCATATATTAATGCAGAGAAATTGCATTTGTTACTTCAAATTTTCGTTTCTGAAATATTTTAATGAAACGTAAAGTAATTTCGAAATGGAAATACGAATAATTAATTAATAACAAATATGGAAATGCAAATACAAGCGTTACGAATTTCATTAATCCCTTGACAATTTTGATTAGCTACAGAATAAATTTTGCTTAAATAAAGTCCTTCTATGCGCTATTTTAATCCTTTGAGGCGTAACCCTTTCCTAATGCTGAGAAAAGGGCAGCCATTACCATCGCTCGACTTAACTACCAGCAAGATGGCGGACGATCGAAACGTTCATCTGTGCTCACAGCCAGCTGTCGTCAAAAAAGGGTCTCTAGATCTGTGGCACGCGATGAACGTTTCGATCGTCCACCATCTTGCTGGTAGTTAAGTCGAGCGATTGCAACAGCTGCCCTTTTTTCAGCATTGGGTAATATCTCCAGCTGTTCTCGCATCCTTCCATTTTTCAGCAGATGTCAGTGCTGTTAAAAATAATCGTGATTTTTTTTTACGAGAAATGACGTGCTAAAAAGTAAAGGATTCTCGTGGAGCTATGTCACCCGCAACTATTTTTTATAGAAATGAAATCTATTCTTCGTGCTTGTCAACAGTCAAAACGTCAGAGTTTGGTGTTCCCAGAGCTAGAACACTGCGCGTTAAAGTGTTAACGATTTTACAATAGTTTCAAAAAACAGATTACAGGAAGAATTCATATAAAATTTCGACACCCTTTATCAAGTGTTCCATTTTTCAAATAATTCATGTTTTAGTTTAGAAATATGAGTAGCTAAATATTACATAGAAACATAATATTATCCAAAGGAAGCATTTTCGTATGTGTTGTATGATGATTAACTGAATAAACTAAAGTAATGATTATTGTTCTAGAGTATTCATCTTGAAGTATTCCGTGAAACGCTATTAGGGAATGCAATCCCGCACTGTTTTTCGTTTCGCGGGATATCCGGATTGAGATTTCTTGATACCGTGGGACCTCGCGAAATCCCTAGACATAGTCCCATAGTCACGATATTGTCTTCCCGCGGGATCGGGATTGCATTCTCTAAATGCCATCCACGTGTACTTTCAGAATTTATTAAAATAGTTTTGGATTTACGGAAAACAATTCACGCCATTAAAATTAACCGAGACCAGTTTTCTTAAAACATTAATAAAAAGAAAGGGAATTATACAGGGTGAATCTAAACTCTTCGGCGAAACTTTAAGGGTTGATAGGGCACACAATGAGGAATCGTAATCACATAGCAATCTGGGGTGAAAAACTCAGTTTTAACTTACCCGCAAATAATCACTTTTGGAAAAGCATTGAAGTGTCCGTCTAATTTCTTAACCAAGTTTCATCAACAATAGGCTCGCCTCCAAAAATTTCATCCATGAAATAAAATAGAATTTTTAAACTACCCATTTTAGTCTTCTGTTTTCGGAGAAAAATACATTGGTTTCTGACGAAACAATGGCCGGAAAGCGCACTATTGTTTCGGCACTTTTTTCCGAAGTGATTATTAACAGCTACACGAAGACGACGTTGCCGACCCCACATTGCTATGTGATTCTGATTCCTTGTTATGTGCCCTATCACCCCTTAATGTTTTGCCCAAGAGTTCAGATTCACCCTGCATGTATCTTTGAGGTGACACATATTTACGCTTCTTCAAGAGAAAAGTACTCAACAACTTCAAGGGAAAAATGCTCACAAAACAGTCGTGAATCATGAAAGAGTGTGCATATATGCAATATTCAGCAGGTTGTATCCTAAAAGAGTAGTGAATAACTACAGTAGAAAGTGTTATTCAAGGTGACCACCCTCGGGAGTAACAAAACTGGTCCCTTTTTAGGTCATTTTTTAAAGACGGTTGGTCACATTACTAAGGTGGTAAAATATGGTATTGTAAAGTGAAATTGCACAAAAGAAGTCACTATACACAGGTGGTCTCTTCACCAAGGTGGTCATTTCAGCAGGTTCCACTGTATTTACTTTTATTCTTTCCAGTGAGTAGGTAAGTGTTGTGATACTGAAAAAGGAAGGACCTTCTGCCTTCCGAAACATACGTCGGTTATTCTGCTTTTTAATGTGCAGTTATGTACGTTATATATTCTCCAGTATTTTTAAGCATTCCCAAAAATCCTTATTTAGGCACGAGCATGCATGAATTTTTAATTTATTTTAGGAATGTAATGGCAACATTAGATAATAGATTTTTAAAATAGAAACAGTTTGTTAGAAGATTTGTTATGATAATATTGGATTAAAGCACAATATACCGTGTTAATAAATATTTCGTGTATATCATATTGTGTTTGCTATATTCATCATTTTCTTAACACACGCCTTACAACGACTTAAATGATAATTCAACGTTAATGTGTCCCGTTAACGTTAATGTATGTAATAATGCAATGTATGGTAGTTTAAACAGAAGAAACTACCTATTTTTTTGTTTTATTTTGTTTTGTTTCCGTTGTTTTAAGAAGCAATAGTACTTTTTTCTTTTTTTCAGAAACTAAAGCGTATAAAGCACAAATAAGTATCAAACTTTTAAAATCGACACATATTTCAGTAGTCCAACTGACTAAAAAACATTGTAAAGTAAACATCCAATTTACCCTCAACCATAATTTAGAATTGAATTTATATGGACGTACTAGATTTTATTAGGAACCCCAGAAACTTAATGCTGGCACGAAAATAGCTTCGCAAACACAAGCTCACAAATGTCTAGGAAATCCCGAGTATATTCTAGGTAAACATATGGAGTATGCATGAATAAATAGCCTTGCAAGACGTAGGATGATTTCAAAATTTGTTTATTCTAGCATAAATGAATAAATTTCAAATGTTCTACACAGCTTGAAATTCGAAAACTTTGAAATTACATGTCAACATTGTATTTACTTGCATATTTTTATCTCCATACGTCTTGTACATATTCGAATGTTGCTTTTTCGTGCTAGCTAGTACTACATTTTGCTATTCGCTGACCAGTAGCAAAGTGGATAAGACACTGAACACTGTTAAATGACTGAAGTTTGAAGGTCCAGGATTCTGGCCTATCATTCGGCTATCGATCTAACATTTCAGACGGTTTTTTCCAGGTTTCAACGCGTGTACGCGTTAAAACCCCTTATGAATCTCCGCCCAAGGCATTCTCTCCTTAGGCAGATAGCCCTCGTTTAGTTTTGCGATAGCCGCATATCAACCAATCTGCTTGCAATCGTTCTGGCAGAATTTGAATTCCATTCCTGGAAAACGATATGTTTATCAAAGCTATCCAAGTGTCAACCCATTTCATAAGAATGGAAAAACGGCAGAGTCACCAGAACATGCCCTGTCTATCGGTATTAGTGGAAAGCGGAAGATGCAATGTCCGACAAACGCGGCGGATGGTGCAAGACTTAATAGAGCAAGAGCCAGCGACCGCCAGACCTTCGTCATAGTATAAAAGCTGAAACTTTCTCTGTGCATACCCCCCAACAGAGGTAGGAACCATCGGCCACTATAAAGTTTGGATGATCGTGGCTTTGGCAGGTAATATTCGTCTCAAACACATCATTTGTAGTTGACAGTGATACACCGTTATGATTTCCGGTCTGTTTTAACCATCTGTTGGAGAATAGACAAAATTTAATGTATGGTCCTGTTTATAAAAAACATTTAGTACTGTGAAAACATGTTCTGGTTAATTCTTACTTTACGGTGCTTCTTGGCGCCTTTTCAAAAATCGCCAATTTGGCGCGTTTTCTCGTCTTGTCTCAGGAAACAAATAATAGTCGCCAAGGTTACCACATTAAACTTCTTATCGTCTCGTTGGCTAAGCACCGTAAACTAGGAATCAACTCATGTTCTCGCTTGAAGTCTTAAATGACCGTACGAAGGACGGGCACATAACCTTCTGGACATTTAAAGACTAAACGGGAGAAGGAATATTGGACACAGTATGAGCATCTTTACCGTTTCACCTTTGGTAACTTGGAAGTGAATGGATTAAACATGAAGTTAAGTTCAGAAATTAAACCATTGAATTTTTACTATAAAAAATTCTGCTTACACAATTGAATGTGGGTAGTTTTTAAAAATGTAATTAATAAGAAATTTTGATAAAATCAATAATAAATACAGAAAATCAGCTCTAAATAAGATATGCAACAATTAAAGAAGAAAAAAATATTTATGATTTATGGGAGTATGTTTCGAGATATTATCCCTTGCCTGTGGAATATGTTTCAGACAAACGTGCCAAAAATGGAAAAAAAATTCTCTTTAATTTTGTTCGTGTGTAGCATTTGTAATGGATAGCCAACTCCATTAGACTGCCCCACTGCGCCAGTACTGGAATGCCCCACAGGTCGGGCATTCCTGTACTGGCGCAATTGTGTTACCCGAGATGAGTTCGGGCTTCACAGGCAAGGGATTAGAATAACTATGAGCATGTAAGTTCAACCATGTTAGCATGTTGGTGTTCTACCCACCCCAGACGAACCTGACAATTCAGCTGAGTTTCTGCATCCTAAACAGCACAAACATGCTCTCTGAACTATCGTCCCAAAAAAGTTCAGTGACGTTCTCTGAACGTCTATTAAAGTTCAAAGAACGTGTGTGTGATGCCTCTGAACAGTTTTGTATTCTTGCTCATGTAAGTTATATCTGCAGCGTAATTACTCAAGGAAAACTTCTTATAATCCTAGTTATATCTTTAAAAAAGAACACCCGAAGACATCCCAAAACAAATATGACAACAGCATACACATATATCCTCGATTATCGTAATTTCAAGTTACACGGTTATTCAAATATCAAAACCAGTATCTTATGTTTTAAAAAAAGAAAAACATGAGAGAAAATTCTGTTCTTTTAATTAAAAAAAAATCAATTTTAACTTTTTAAATAAACTTTTAATTGACAGTAATTTACAAGTCAGACTTTTCTTATCGTATATCTCGGTATATAACACGGACTTCGAAAAATTACCTAAATTTTTCGTGTGCGTGTTATACACCGAATAAAAATTCAGAATATAAAATATAAAATACATTGCTTAACATAGCCTAAATTCAATGAAGCGTGTTATACGCCGGGATATACGATAGATTTAATAATGCAGTACTCAAAAACCTTAAAAATTTAGAAAACTATGAAGTCTAAAAACATGTTTTGATGTATCAGACTTATTTCAATTTATTAACATTCATAAGCTCTCGTCGGGTTGGTAATTAATCTTCCATTGGAATTCAAGCCTTGCGAAATTTGTGGCGTCATTTTACTCTTAGTTAATGCAGTTAATTTTCGAACGCATTCTCTGGAAAGACGCAGTCAGTGAGACGCGGAGTGCTACAAAGATTGTTGAAGTGCTATTTTGCAAGAATAATAGACTTTTAAGTGAGTAAAACGGAAACAGAAATTCGAAACATGATTGGAGAGGCTAGAGAATTCATAAATGGACTAACTAGCCGTGTTTGAGGCATTCAGTTGCGCATTGTTTAACCCTTTGAGGCGCAACCCTTTTCCAATGCTGAAAAAAGGGCAGCCGTTGCCATCGCTCGACTTAACTACCAGCAAGATGGCGGACGATCGAAAATTTCATCGCGTGCCACAGATCTAGAGACCCTTTTTTTGACTGTGCGCAGCTGGCCGATCTAGAGACCCTTTTTTCACAACAGCTGGCTGTGCCGCACAGCCAGCTGTCGTCAAAAAAGGGTCTCTAGATCTGTGGCACGCGATGAACGTTTCGATCGTCCGCAATCTTGCTGGTAGTTAAGTCGAGCGATGGCAACGGCTGTCCTTTTTTCAGCATTGGGCGTGCTAAAAAGTAAAGGATTCTCGTGGAGCTATGTCACCCGCAACTATTTTTATAGAAATCAAATCTATTCTTCGTGACTGGCAAGATTCAAAACGTCAGAGTTTGGTGTTCCCAGAGCGGAACACTGCGCGTTAAAGGGTTAAGAGTTGAATAGATGACTTTTAGCTGAATCCCATTAAAATTCAATGGGGAAAATTGAAATTCAACAAAAATTTAACTATTATTTGTAAATAAATTACCAAAATGCACTCGCAATTTAAGAAGCGCATTTTGTTTTGTTGAACATTCTTGTTGTTCTTTCAAATCACTCTGACTAACCTCATTATGGCTCCGAATCTATGGCTCCGAATCATATGGGACGGCGATGGACGAAATTAAGCGGCTTCATTTTATTGAGCCCCAGTGAGAAGAAGACTGACTTATATCTCAGTGGTCTCCTTATTTTTTATCAATTACGGATCACAAACCTGCACCTGGATTGGCACCCCCCGGAAGTATCGTCTCAACGTGGAGAACACTGAATCCACGACCAGATTTAACGTGTACCTGCTCCCGTTATCGTCCCACATGAGTCCAGACGAGGGATATGAATCCCCCCCCCCCCAAGCGCTGACCTAGGTCGGCGACGCATCACTTTCCGTGTTCATATGGAAACGGAGCTTTGCGGCTACGACACTGCGGTACTGAAAATATTTTAACATTCTTTTAAAATTTCTTTAAATTCTCAAATGGCAATGAAAGCACCAAGTAGAATTATCAACAAAACATTATAACAGTTTGTCCAATTTTGGGTACGTAAATGTACGTAACATAATCTATTTTCGGGAGAAAAAATGTTTCATAAAAAGCAAAAGATTGTCTCTTTTGATGAAACAAATACCATTTTTAAAGAAAGGAAACACTTTCGAGCAGTTTACATTTCACAGTGAACTTAAATATATATTGTTATGAGATATTCACAGTGAGTGTATGTTAATTGTCCAGCAAACTCAAAAAGCGAATATAACAATTTATTCGGCAGATCGAAGTTCCACTATCTCACAAAAATACAGAATTTAGTAACACATACAACTGCAAACGATTAACTGTCACAGCAATAACACTATTTAAATCGCAACATCAATCGTTTGGCTCTACTCTCTATCCGCTGTCTATCACACTGAACTCGACAGTAAGAGAAACAGTCGGTTTATAGATTTCCACGCAGGACGTGACGTCATAAAGGTGGTTATATCATATTTCTTGATTTTTCTCGTAACTTCTATCCTAATTGAGATACAGCCGAAATTCCATTACTTCCGAGAACTTTCCTTTTGTTGCCAAAGTCGCCAAAACGATCGCCAAGTGTTGCCAATCTCAAGGGGTCACATACTCAGAATGCCTGCACAACTTCCTTTTCACCAACGCACATTAATGCGGAAAAACCACATTATAATTTTGTTACAATATTATGCAGTACTGTGAAATCTATATAATTAGCTGAAACATGGGGGATGCCTGAAAATACATTTTGATGTAACAAATTTTTCACGTATTTAAATGCTTGTGTTCTGAGAGAAAGATAATTAAATTCAAGATTCCACTTTAAGTTCTCGATTGATATTTACTAGGAAGTGAAATGTTACTAAATCCGTGATGCGAAAAAAACGAATTCACTCTACTCAATACTTCATTTCGGTTCGTTCCGTAATTGCTTCTGGAGAAGGAAAAGAGGATATAAACCGGATGTAATTCATGGAAATTCTACAAGGATTGTTAATGCGCCGTTTAACAAGAGCAATAGACTTTTAAGTTAATAAGGCGGAAACAGAAATTCAAAACACGGCTGAGAGGCGAGGAATTAAGTCAAGTAGCCGTGTTTGAAGTTATTTAAACCTTTAAGGCGCGGTGTCCTCGCTGTGAGGACACAACATTTTGGATGTTTTGATTTACGAAGAATAAATTTCGTTTCAGTGAAATACTTACGGAGAACACTTAGATAGACTGTACAATATCGAAAAAGTGCAATCGTTGCCACCGCATGATTCAACTACCAGAAAGATGGCTGTCGATCGAATCGCCCACAGCGTCCCACGGAGCTAAGGAACCTTTTTGACAGAGGTGGCTGTGCGGTGCCGCACAGCCAGCTGCAGTTTTTCGATGACTTTTCGACTGAACTTTTTGGATAGTTGAAAATGGTTGCGCTTCAAAGGGTCAAGCCATGAATTGATCAATGTTAAGAGTTGGAGAGATGACAAAACGATCTAAAAAATATGAAACTTTTCAAATCCAAAATGAGGAGATGGTTTAATTGTAATCGTAATTTATGATATATGTATAAGAAAATCGATATCAAAAAAGTTTTACAAAACTGCATGGATAAATAAATGCACATAGCAATGTAAGATGAACATCTTTTGGGTAAAATTAAAAAAATTGGAAGAACTACAAGGAATATTCATTCCGGATAAGCAAACATAGAGCAAATAGATAATTATTTTGGTTTGGTTTAGTAGTTAAAGCAATGCTACACTAAAGGGCTATCTACCTAAGTGGCAGATGCCTTGATCGGAGGACTTTTTAAAGAGATCTGACACCTATTCCCGTTACATCTGGAGAGAACCGCGCAAAAATCTAAATCGTTAGAACTACAATCACGCGGTAGGTTAGAATCCTCGACCTTCACACTTCAGTCATCTACCAATGCTCAGTTTCTTATCCACTCGGCCATTTGGATGACGAATCGATAGTTAACCCTTTGAGGCGCAACCCTTTCCCAATGCTGCAAAAAGGGCAGCCGTTGCCATCGCTCGACTTAACTACCAGCAAGATGGCAGACGATCGAAACGTTCTTCGCGTGCACAGATCGTCAAAAAAGGGTCTCTAGATCTGTCGCACGCGATGAACGTTTCGATCGTCCGCCATCTTGCTGGTAGTTAAGTCGAGCGATGGCAACGGCTGCCCTTTTTGCAGCATTGGGCAATCTATCCAGCTGTTCTCGCATTCTTCCATTTTTCAGCAGATGTCAGTGCTGTTAAAAATAATCGTGACAATTTTTTTGTGGCAAATGACGTGCTAAAAAGTAAAGTCTCGTGGAGTTATCTCACCCGCAACTATTTTTACAGAAATCAAATCTAATCTTCGTGACTGGCAACAGTCAAAACGTCCGCTTTTGGTGTTCCCAGAGCGGGAACACTGCGCGTTAAAAGGTTAAAGTGTTATAAATACATAGACAGTATTTAATCTTTGTACGATAAAAAAATAAAGATTGGTATTTATTTCTCATCGTCTGAGGAAACTTTTACTCTATGAAAAAGAGTAAAAAATTGCACAGAATCCCATTTTATTAACTTTACCACAGCCAACTGAATAAAGACGCACAGAGAAACATAAATGCGGAAAAATTAAGCTCCATTGATTGAGTAGTTTTTATTAAACATAAGACTACCGTAACACTTTTATGTTTCCAGAATTATCTTTTTTTTTATTTTATAAGCACTTTTATAAATATTTTACGTTTTCATATATAATTTATTATCTTTATTTTCTTTATTTTTATATTTTTGTCTATAATACCAAAAATTTTAAATGTTAAAGGTAAAAACTTTTATGTTTTGTGCGCGTGTAAATAATGCGCGTGACTTGTGCAAGTGAATCTAATACACAGGCTATTTAAAAAATGAAAATATAGGTAGAAGGGACTCAAACATATTTTGTAATGGAAAAGCGATGCATAAATTTCGCGTTAAGAATAATTCTTACACCATGGATTTTTACTGCTTTCAAATTTGAATAGATTCACTTTTGTACGAATTACACAACTTTTACAAAAAATATGCAATTTCTGACAGAGATTATACAAAGCGTTAAATCAGGTGACATGCATGTATAAGGGAACAAAA
Organism: Cheiracanthium punctorium; assembly: GCA_038373885.1. Classification (NCBI taxonomy): domain Eukaryota; kingdom Metazoa; phylum Arthropoda; class Arachnida; order Araneae; family Cheiracanthiidae; genus Cheiracanthium; species Cheiracanthium punctorium. The sequence goes on from JAWZYV010001807.1 coordinate 392,551, forward strand.
CCAGGTCATGCTCACCAACGCGTCTAATTAGACACTCAGTTCTAACTTTGTGAAAATTAATATGGAACCTAGGGAGAGATTCAAGTGAAACGCAAGTTCGTATGGAACGTTTTTCAGTCCACAGTTCGAAAGTTTTGGCACAATGCTTCCAATGAACAAACCTACTGCGCTATCACGTGAACAAAAGACGATTGGCTTGTTTCAGTTGAATAAGAAACATTGATATCTTTCTAAGTTCCCCCTGTTCGACGCGGAAAAGGTTCGAATTGTGTTTCACTTGAATCTAGCCCTTAATAACACACATATGTAAAACTGTTTGCGTTGTTATAACAAAGCCCGGTATAGGCTATCTGCTTTGGATGGGGATGCCTTGGTCATAGGACTTTCTAAGGAGTTCTAATGCATATTCACGTTACATCTGGAAAAAACTGACCAAAACTCCAGATGGTTAGAAAGGCAGCCACGCGATGGGCCCGTACCCGAACATTTCAAACTTCGGCCTTGAACCACGTTGTGTGTCTTTACCCACTCAGCCATATTGGAGTCACATGTATAAAAAAATCTGATGTGTCCAACACATGACTTCCTTGCACGTCCATTAGATCAAAAATATTTTCGACGCACTTCCTCTAAATTTATTTGTTTGAAAGAGATAAAATATCAATAATAGTAAGGTTTAGCGATTTCTAGCCAAATATTTCGATATCGCCAAGCTGAGTTCAATTTGAAAGATTTCCTTCTGACACTTTATTTGGCGATATTTCACCAAAAGCCGACAAACTTGAGATAGTCAGCGAGATTTTGGGGATAGCCAAAGTAGTCATTGACCACAGACTTTCAATGAATTGAATGCATCTATACACCTCAATGTATTCAAAGTCATTTGGCTCACCATATAAATAAATTCTCAGTCGATTGCTGTCAAAAAAGATATTGAAAACAGTTAGATATTACAATAGTTCTAAATACAAAGTTAAAAAATCTACGGGTTAAAGTTTTAGAGTTATACAAAATAGGAAATAATTTTTGGCGCCAAATTTGGCGATATTTCGGCGAAACTCGTCAATGTCGACGACATTTGGCAAGATTTTAAGCATAAACCAAACAATGACAGATTATCGCCAAATTTGGCGATATTTCGCCAAAACTCGCCAAGAACGATGACAAATGGCGATACTTTGGGCATGGACCAAATGACTGACTATCGCCAAATTTGGCGATATTTCGCCAAAACTCGCCAAGGTCGAGGACAGACAGCGAGATTTTGGGCATGTACCAAACAATGACTGTCTACAGTTGTATTATAATGAAGATGTCCATAGACATTAAAGTACTGAAATTCTTTTCGGTGGTTCAGTAAATAATCTCTTTATTAGATTGGAACCAAAAATCGAGATGCACAACTATATGTTACAACAATCTTATATATGAAATTTCATAATAGTTTTTGAGATTCGAGAGTTAAATATGCACACACGTACACCAAAAGTCGCCAAGCTTGGCGACTTTTGGATAGTTCTTGAGGGAGGCACGTGACCGTGGTCGGACCATTACCTAACTTATGTGGTAGGACGGTATTGTGCTTGAAATGGATGAATGCCCCTAAAATTGCTATTGACCGTAATGTATTGGAAATCTTTTGAGTGTTCCTGTAGCAGAACTATAAATGATAAAGACACTTTTTTTAAAGGAGAAATTCATTTTCTAACTCTTTACAGCATATATCACTTCTGAGTCATTTGAAATATCCCAATACCTCTAAAAAACGCTTTGATGAATTTCGGCCCATAGAGCGTAATGTATTTCGAATCTTTTGGGCGGTCCTGTACATAAACTATTCAGTCGAATGGAGCCGAAAGGGGAGGTGCACAACTAGATGTTACAACAATCCTAAATATAAAGTTTCAACATTCAACGCCTAACAGTTTTTGAGATATGCGAGTTTAATGAATTTCGGCCCATTGAGTGTACTGTATTTCGAATGTTTTGGGCAGTCCTGTAGATAAACTATCCAGTCGAATGGAACCAAAAGGGGAGGTGCACAACTAGATGTTACAACTATCCAAAATATGAAGTTTCGACATTCTACGCTTAATAGCTTTTGAGTTAGGCGAGTTTAATGAATTTCGGCCCATAGAGCGTAATGTATTTCGAATCTTTTGGGCGGTCCTGTACATAAACTATCCATTCGATTGTCACCAAAAGGGGAGGTGCACAACTAGATCATAGAACAATCCTAAATATCAAATCTCAACATTCTACGACCAATAGTTTTTGAGATATGCGAGTTACATACATACGTACGTACAGACGGCATGGAAAAACTGGCCACAATAGACTCGCCGCTGGTCAAAATGAGTTGCAGACGCATTAATATGATCGTGCATGATAGCCTACGATGAGATGCATCGAAAAAAAATTTTTAATTCAATTTATAGGTAGTCAAAATCGGTTTTTTTGTCGAAATTTGGCCCCCAAAATTTTTTGGGATCACATTACTTCCTTATACTACGTACAAGGAAGTAAAAATTAGCTGAGTACAAACGTTTCGGGGTTTAAGAAGGATATATCTTCTTCAGTTTTAAAAAGTTACCCTTTCCACACAGGGTGCAATGTATGCAAACATGAAATATGCATCTAGGTATGAAGATATCAATTATTTACTTTACTATTTTTTATATAAGTAGGAAAATATCAAATTTATTCCTTTATTTGTTTGAATAATTTGTTTTAATAATTTCAAATTCCGTGCGAAGAACGATACTTCAGTTACAATTCAATAATTCTGAAAACACAGAAAGCCTCAAAATAATTTGATGTATGAAATTTATCACACTACTGTTTAACTCCTCGAATGATAATTGAATTCCGCAGATTGCGATTAAATATTTCTCTAGAATTCAAATTTCGCAAAATTCATGAGGCGAGGAAATTTTTACTCTGGTGTTTCTATTCCCTAATTTGGTCTCGAGAACGAAACACAGCGTAAACCGCATGTAATCTCTGGAGCGCTACAAGAATTGTTAAAGAGGTATTTAAGAAGAGAAATGTGCGTGCTTTTTAAGTTAATTACACGAGAAAAGGAATTCGAAGCATGTTAAAAGGCAGCGAATCCATAAGCTAATCAGCCGTGTTTGTTAGTTATTCCTGTTATGCATTGTTTGAAATAAGAGTTAACTAAAGGTGGGAGTTCTTTGAAGTGGCGGATCTCGAAAAGTTTCAATTGAGAGGCGATAACTAAGACGAAATATATTACCAGAGATGTGATCTATGAGGGAGTTGTTCGGATAAGTTTTAAAAATTTTAAATAGAAATTAAAGTGAACGTAAAATGGCATTCCGTTTGAAAAAAACTATGTCTCGTTGCACTCCAAAAAACAAATATACAAATGAAGATCAAAGTAGTTTATTTAAAAAAATAATAGCAATTATTATAATGGAGGTTGACAGCAAACCAAAACATTATCAGGCCGTGATAAAAGCGATAAGTGAGTGTATCACGAAGTGCAAACACAGTAGGCCAACTTGGCGATAGCGCTAGGAGCAAGAAAGAACAGATGCCAATTAAACCGCCAGATTGAAAAAAAAAAAAAAAACAAGTTGCGAGATAGTGAAAACGCAATTGAATTAAAATTGAAATGCGGGTTCGCGAATAGGGGATAGGTAAGGAGAACTTGTAACACAAGAACATTTACAGAAGCCCCGTGGGAAAATAAGGAGGAAAGTAAATACCGGACACGAGGGCGTCTGATATTATAACGGTTAAAATCCAAAGTAAATAACCAAACGGAATTAAAATAGCGTAACGGATAGAGATGTGAATTTAAATAGGGCAATCAGTATTAAATTTAGAATAATGAAAGGAAAATCAGAACTTATTAAAAATAAGTGATGACATGCATCACAGGATTACTCTTTTTTCTGTAACCTGTTCGTTTTTAATATTGAAACCATATACAACCGCTTCGCTCTCATCATAAAAAAGACGTAGCAGTTCTTTGACCATTGTTGCTTCCCTGAATTTCTGGGGGCTAGCGTTGCGCTTGCGAGATCGCTTGGTCATCCAGCGAACCGTTCTGGGAAGCGGCATCGGTCAAAGAAGGAGAGTCTTCATTGTTGCATCGAATCAATAATGAGAGCGAACAGGTTAAACATGGGTTCAGTAGTGGTTTTAAGTACAATCACCCTATCGCTCCCTCCCTTTGCATCTACTGCTGCCATAAGTTAAATAATCGTGTTTGCACTTATTCCTGCGATGCATTCTTTAAAGTAAGAGTTGAGTAGACGAAGGGGTTCTTAAAGATGCATGTCTCGAAATTCAGAAATATAACTTCATTTAACCTTGATTCCAATCCATCAAGTTAAAAATACTTTAAGTTGAAGAAAATTGGTACTATCGAGAGAAAGATAGATTGTTCTGTCATGCACATCTTTTCGGAAATTTTCTATTTCTTTTCTTAATTCTAGGTCGGCGTGATTGATTATCAATTTCTTTTTTCTTTAACACTACGTGTCAGTCAAACTTAAATACAGGGTGTCCATAATTAAAGTCACACTTTAAAACGATCAGAAGAGGAAAACTGCTGGACCAAATGTTATCAAACTTGGTAATTGTGTAAAGGTGGTTGGTCAGGGCAGTCATTATCGGCGATAAAGGTGTTTAAAAATTCAGCACCAGCGGCTAAGGGAGAGGGGTTGTTCCAGGGGTCCGAACTTCCTCCTCCACGAAATTTTGATTTTTGTTAATAAAATGATATTGATACAGTTTCCTTTTGAGAAAAATACTGCCTTTTTTTACCGTTTGGACCCCCTCCGAAATTTTTGAACCCCCCCCTCCAAAATGTTCTTTATGGGGTTGGGGTCGGACCCCTGAACCAACCCCCTCCCCTTAAATACGTTCTTGCCCCTGGTGTTGAATTTTTGAGCATTTTTTCCACGGATAATAAATCCCCTGATCACCTTTATACAATTACCAAGTTTGATAACATTGGGTCCAGTAGTTTTCCTTTTCTGATCGTTTTAATGCAGAACTTCAATTATGGACACCCTGTACTTCGTTCTATTGTGTTGGTCAAGGTATCTCCTCTTTCTAAAATCTGGAGCTGTTGAGTTTCAATGACAAACTACTTATTTCATCATTTTTTTTTTTTTTTTTGGTCTATGCTTTTTACTACCGTTTCCAATTATTAAATCAGATCATCCCATCGAGCTTCCTTCAGATTTGTAGTTTTTTAGGAATTCAAGTAATTTGGTACTCAGTAATCCATAACAATTGTAAACTTTATCCCAAGTAGGCACTGTCTCAACCTATCAAGTGCCAATACAATTGCCATTAATTCTAACTTGCTTGAATGTCAGCTCTTTCCCACGCCGGTGGTTTTCTTATTTACGCAGAGTACACCAAATAACATTTTTCATCATTCCCACGTTTAAGTAGAATTTGGAATAATACATTTCAACTTGAATCTGCGTGCACTTCCGTAAATACAGGAAATTTCACAAAAACTTATCAAAATTTCACAAAAAATCACCTAAAAATTATCACACTTCAATATGTCCGTGAACGATATTTGAATTCATCAGTACACGTCAACCCTTTGAAGCGCGATGGTTGCGCTGTGAAACCACCTTATTTTAGTGCTTTCACTGCTACTCACAAAAGAATACAGTTAAATGGTCTCAACGCTAAAATAGTGCAGCCGTTGCCATCGATCCATTTAAATGCCAATAACATGGCGGTCGATCGAATAGCCCATCTGGCCCCACATCTGAAGAAGTTTTCTGACACAGCGGCTGAGCATGGTGTTGGTAGTTAACCCTTTAACGCGCAGTGTTCCCGCTCTGGGAACACCCAACTCTGACGTTTTGACTATTGCCAGTCACAAAGAATAGATTTGATTTCTATAAAAATAGTTGCGGGTGACATAGATCCACGAGAATCTTCTACTTTTTAGCACGTCATTTCCCGTAAAAAATGGTCACGATTCTTTTTAACAGCACTGACATCTGCTGAATACTGGAAGAATGCCAGAACAGCTGGATAGATTGCCCAATGCTTTAAAAAGGGCAGCCGTTGCCATCGCTCTGCTTAACTACCAGCAAGATGGCTGACGATCGGAACGTTCATCGCGTGCCACAGATCTAGAGACCCTTTTTTTGACGACAGCTGGCTGTGCGCGGGCACAGATATCTGCGTCAAAAAAAGGGTCTCTATAGATCTGTGGCACGCGATGAACGTTTCGATCGTCCGCCATTTTGCTGGTAGTTAAGTCGAGCGATGGCAACGGCTGCCTTTTTTTCAGCATTGGGAAAGGGTTGCGCCTCAAAGGGTTAAATGGATCGATTGCAACTGCTGTACTTTTTCAGCGTTGAGCCGTGCATCCAGTTGGTCTTCGATATTGATGTGAAAATGCTTACGGTTCAAGGGTTTAAGTTTTCTATTAAATATTTCCCTGCAATTCAAATTTTGCCTTATTCATGAGGCAGGTAACATTTTAACTCTACAATCCTGAACCTTAATTGGGTTCTCGATAACGAAACACACCATAAACCTCATGTAATCTCTAGAGTGCTACAGGAATTGTTAAGCAAGTATTTAAGAAGAGAAATATGTATGCTTTAAGTTAATTACACGAAAAGAGAAGTTAGATGCCTCTCAAGAGGCAGTGAAATCCATAAGCTACGAAGCCTTGTTTGTAGTTATAAATTATCAACCTGTTATAAATTATCTTTAAAAAAAAGAGTTTAGTTGACTGGGGGAGGGGTGTTGTAAGGGGCCTCTTTGTAAAAAATTCATGTTTAGAAATTGGAGGATGAAACTTGATTTTGAAACCTGATGATGAAACAGCCTTTGCCATCGCTCGACTTAAGTACCAGCAAGATGGCGGACGATCGAAACGTTTATCGCGTGCCACAGACTAGAGACCTTTTCTTGACGAGAGCAGTCTGTGCGCGGGCACAGATATCTGCTTCAAAAAAAGGGTCTCTATAGATCTGTGGCACGCGATGAACGTTTCGATCGTCTGCCATTTTGCTGGTAGTTAAGTCGAGCGATGTCAACGGCTGCCCTTTTTTCAGCATTGGGAAAGGGTTGCGCCTCAAAGGGTTAAATGGATCGATTGCAACTGCTGTACTTTTTCAGCGTTGAGCCGTGCATCCAGTTGGTCTTCGATATTGATGTGAAAATGCTTACGGTTCAAGGGTTTAAGTTTTCTATTAAATATTTCCCTGCAATTCAAATTTTGCCAAATTCATGAGGCAGGTAACTTTTTAACTCTGCAATCCTGAACCTTAATTGGGTTCTCGATAACGAAACACACCATAAAACATAAAAACCACAGCCAGCTGTCAATTGGCTATCGTATGCACTATATGGGAAAAATTACCAGTTGCGTTAATCTTCGTTTTTCACGTGAAAATTAATTTGATTACCCTTATTGATATGCTGAACAATAAATATTCTTGAATTAAAAAAAAAATTGCCAAAGATTACTGAGCCCCTTAAAGTTGGATGTATCAGAAAATCAGTTAACCAACCAAGCAGTTATCCAAGTTAGTTGACCAACACAGCGCGTGCTGATAGTAAGAAGAACAAAATTACGTAGAAAGTGTCCATCAAAAACGCTTCCTTTCTCTAGGTTTAGAATTAGAAAGAATTTTTATGAAATGAGCTACAAATCATGTACAAGTATCTTTTTGACATCCAGAATATAAAACCGTATGTATGTAGATGTAAATCTATTGTATTTTAAATGAAATAATGGTGACATACACAAATAAATAAATAAATGTAAAAATGAATCGAAACACCCAGAAAGTGTACAAATTTATATCACTATTCTTATTAACATAACAAAAACTTTCAGTTTAATTTTATAGAATGTTTTAGAAAATTTCTCCTCTTTCTACAAATTAATCACCGTGCTTTATGATACTATAAATATAAAGTGTATAAAGTCTATATTAAAATGTTATTCTTAAACTGCATATAGGATGAATCAGTTCGAGCTAGGCCAGGCATTAAAATTTGATTTTTGAAGCGGGGCAAGAAATTTTTGACTCCTGCAGACCTCTAGTGCAGATGAAAACGATCTGCGCAAATTTTTCAAATGTATATCATTATTAATAGTGATAGTAATTTTTCATCCTCGTGATACCTTCTGTTACCCATCTGAGTTTGTTTGCTAACTTGTGTAACGGGAAAAGCTTTTGAGATAAATTATGGAGGACATGCTCCTCTGATCGCAATGATTAGCAGACAAGTGATGGGTCTATATAAAACAAATTTTGTTAATTATTAGACTTTAATATAGTAAATCAGGCTGTCTTAAATAACACTCAAAATATTCCACTCGTAAATTATTTAACCCTTTAACGCGCAGTGTTCCCGCTCTGGGAACACCAAACTCTGACGTTTTGACCGTTGCCAGTCGCGAAGAATAGATTTGATTTCTATAAAAATAGTTGCGGGTGACATATAGCTCCACGAGAATCCTTTAACTTTTTAGCACGTCATTTCCCGTAAAAAAATTGTCACGATTCTTTTTTAACAGCACTGACATCTGCTGAAAAATGGAAAAATGCGAGAACAGCTGGATAGATTGCCCAATGCCGAAAAAAGGGCTGTCGTTGTCATCGCTCGATTTAATTACGCGTTTTGTCACTAAGCAACGCGTTTTGTCACTTAAACTTAGACTAACAGAATGGTAACCCGAAGTAGATGTTTTTAAGATCAAAATTACAAACGCAATTTTCTCTTTTTGTTTTCATTAATAATGGCTAGACATGTAGTTAGACACAACGTTAATTGTCGTTAGGCTTTTTCGTTACACTGCTACAGCTCATTAAATTGTTCAAGAAGTAATCTGCGGGGGAAAAATGCGTCTAATATCCTAATAAACATTTTCTAATACCCCAATAAAAAACCCAAATGCCTTCCATTCCTACTTCGAATTAAACCTCTCTTTTAAATACTTAATGCTGAGGAACTAAACAAAGCTATAAAAATCTTTCATGAAGTCGACGTTACATTTCTTTTTCCTTTCATGGAAAGCTTTTAATGCTTGCTTTGAAATGCATTTCTGCCTATAGGTACTCAAACTTAAAGAAACATTTAAAGAAAGAAATGTTAGTAATCTTAAAATGCAGTTTGTAAGTTTATTTAATTTGAGGAAGCTTTCATTTTTTCCATATGTTGAATGTACTAGAAGCGTTAAGTTCAAGCTTAATGCCACTGCAGCCTGGAAAGCGGATGTTAGATTTAACAATGATTGTACGTTTTTTTATATAATGCGTATTTCATCACTACTATTTTTAATTAATTCTTAATTTGCTATTCTAAATGTATAACACTCCTGTCCGTTTTTCAAATCCCATCTTTCAGGCTACCCGACTATTTCCTACCATTTTTGAATATCACTTAGGTTTTCACTATTCATGCAGTAATTTATTCTTTCTTTGATGTATCCCTGCCGTGACAATTCTAAAAGTTGATCTCCCAAAAGAGTTCCTCACAGATTTCAGTATATTTGCTAGGGTAGCCAGCTCTTTGTATCCAACCCCAGTTGGCGTTTCTGGATTAAAAAATATTACAAAACTCTTAATTTATACCTATTCATCCATAGGCGCCACATCAACTATGCGCTCACTGGGCGATTAAATTGCGATCATTGTATCCCTGTGCTTTCGCCAGCTTAGCTTACACCAATCCCAAATTTGTTCCATTATTTGATAATTTGTCCTTCAAACAAGTACATCATTCGCCATACTATCAGCCACCGGTAAATTATCTTTCAACATTTTTAACAAACCAATTTGATTCTACACTGGACTGCGTTACAGGTTATTGCACGTTAATTTTTATACGATCACGCTAACATGGCGAAACTTCAAATTTTATCTTTTGTTTTGTCGAATCCTTGACAAGAAATTCCCTGGTAAAATAACTTATGAATGGATAGGCTGAGTATTATTTAGAATAGTCTCATTTACAATACTAAGGTAAAATAATTCCCATAATTTGTCTTTCATAGATCAATACCACGACTAATAATAATTGCGACCAGAGGAGCATGGCCCTCATAATTTATTTGAATAGCTTTTCCCATTGTACAAGATAACGAACAAATTCAGATAGGTGATAAATGGTTCCACGCGGATAAAAAAGTACCATAGAACATAAGGTCAAAAACCTCATTCAGTAGTGAAAACAATAAAAGTAAAATGACCAAATAAAGTCAAATGACTAAATAAAAGGAGAACTGCAGTCGATAATAAGTAATCTTCTCGTGTGCAAATACCCATTCTGCTTCTACCATTCTTTCTGTGCACCAGTAGTACCAAGGCAACTATCCTGGTAGCTCTCGGTCTACTCAGTGCAGAAGATAGAAACAAACTACTGTTTCACGGTTTCAAAGTGGCGCTTCAGAATGTCGGCATTCTACAAGGGAAAAGTTTCCCTGTTTTTAACAAGTGTTCCAACTACCAAGCCACTGCGGATCATATTCTTCATTGCTTGGAACTCACGAAAGAAGAATTTCACTAGCATCCGCTGCTGGTTATGAATTTTCTAAGAGTTAACAATGTCATCGATTTGATCCTGTTGGCTTGGAGATTAGTGGCAACAACAACAAACTTCTCACTTATTCTGGGAAAGTAAAAGCAACGGACAAGTACTTATTAGTAAACATTGCAAAATTCGAAAGGATTAAATTCCATTCCGAAACAATATATGTCGGATTACACGAACCAGGAATATGCGGATATGAATTTGATTCATGGGCTAGCAAGGGGTAATGGACGCCTAGCACAAATAAGCAAACTGCAGCAAATGCCGTGAGATTAGTCCAGATAGCAGCAACAATCTATTGCTCTCGCAGCAAGTTTGGATACGTGTATTTAAAAATTCATTACTTGAATGTTTCTTTCTATTTCAGATGTATTTCAAGACTAAATACGAAATTGGAAAATGCATACAAATAAAAGTGGAATACATTATTTTTGTTCTACGTATTATTGATCACTTTTTTCATGCTAAGCCAAAATATCTGCAACTACAATTAACCGTTAAAGTTTTGACCGAGCTGAACAGTTTATGCTGCCACCTTATAAAAGCTCACAACATTATTTACTACAAGTTTCGAAATTTTATTTCGATCCCTGGTACATACACAGACAGAAAAATGGATCAAGATCTGAACGTATTTTTAAGAAAAAAAATTATCTATACAGAAATCTAAACGTGTAGAAACAAAGGGTGAGGGCTCCATGACTTGCTGGTAAAAATGCAGTCCATAGTAGCAGTGACTGCTTGTTTTCTGCTCGGTCGTTCATCGACTCATCTAATTCAGTCATCGGCAAGTGCACTTTTGTTTTTCTGCAATAGATGAACTTTTATTCATGGATAGAAGTGATCTAGACGAGCAGTTTCGCCGATGGGAAACCGACAAACAATATCTTATCCGAAACTGCAGCTCTATAGTCATCGGGCCTTGCAGGTGTCCCAGTGGTTTAATGTGCCTTTTCTAATCTAAGGGAAATTTTGAAAAATTCTTGAATGAATGACATAATTTACTTCAAATTTCTTATATTGGGGTTGGGACGGGGCAGGGGGGGGTGATATCCCCCCACAAAATTTAAATGAAATATTTACAAAAAAAAGTAAGTGTTTATTATATAAAATCGTTTGTAATATTTAAATAATTTTTAAAAAATGTGTTTAAAAAAAAAGGAAAAGAAAATCTGTTTGAGCGTCAGCTGCATTATAAGAATAACGGAAACTTAATTAAAATGAGCAACTCTTTTGAAACCTCCTTAATGTAAACAGCAAGAAGAGAAATCACTTAATTTTTATAAGTTATCCAATCCAAGAAATATGAAAGTTAAAATCACACTAAAATTCCTTTACTATTTGCAATATTGTTTTTTAATTATTAATTTTGAATGTTGTTGCTACTTACATACATTGGTAAAAAGTGAAATTAATTTGTTACCAATTGAATAATTTGACTATTATTAATAATAGCTGAACAGCACTTTGTCAAAATTTCACCAAAGTCCCAATCTGTGACTAAAATAACCGGTACTTCAATCTTTGGCTAGCACATGATAAGTCTGGATGGTCTTGCGGTAGCGTGCAGGCTTAGATTCTGCAGACTCAGGGTTCGGGTACGGTGGAGGAAGAATTATTTTTCCCTTTTTTTTTCAGAAAAACGGAAAGTTAGCATCCAAAAAACGAAAACATAATAAACGGAATGGACATTTTTTGAAAATTTTGCTGCCAGTCGTTTATTTTTTATTAACAAATATATTTTAAACAGTTTATCGCTTTCTCATCGGTTCCTTTTAGTTATCTCATCGGAGTCATCGGGAAACGATGATCGGCTTTATTTATCGGCCCACCAAGCGGACATTTTGTACCAGTTGCCGATGAAATTTCCTCTTTTTTTTGGATGAAAAGCCGTGATCGGCCATTGCTTCTTCTCCTCGGATTAAACTCACCCGCCTCTCATTGACCGATGGGTTATTGATACTAGGGGTTACATTCTTTTAAGTGTGTGTATCATTTGAATTTCATTTGACTTATTATAGAGAAACCCCAGGGATTCACTAGTTGTACCACGGGGTTCGTGAAAATAATTCACTAGCATACAACGATTACACAAGGGATTCATCAAATTCTTCAGGATTTAAGAAGCGGTTGGCAAGGAGAAAAAGGTTGGGAACCACTGTTATAGAGCATGTGCTAACTTACCCAGAAGGTATAGGCAATTTGCCTCGCTACAAGGCAAGCTGACACTCATTTTTTCTCCTTAGTCTTCTGTTATACATAAACTGCACACATTACGAAATGAGAACTGCTTGGTAATCATAACCAAATATCTGTGCTTAAAGGATGCTGCCCAATTTTGTTAATATTCTTGAGAAAAGAAATTAATAAAAATAAAACACTAAGAACAGCGCGTACTAGCACCGTTCTCCCTATGTGCAACAATTTAGGGACAACGCTATTGCAACGTTAGCATTTCTTGGAGAATGTCTAGTACATTCCCAAATACTTCGAAACTATGCACTTCTGGGTGATGTAATGCTGACGCACAGAACAAATCTTGGAAAATCACTCACCAGACAAACGATGCATTATTTTTATTTAAAACAAAACTTTTAATGGGATCCTTTAAAATGCAGTTTCGCTCTAAGTTACGCCAATTAAGAGAAACATTTTTGAAAAAAAAATGAAGTCTTGATCGCCTTAAAATGCTGTTTCAGTTTATTTAAATGGAGAAAGTTTTTTGGATTTCTTGTTAGCGCAAATGCTTGTTGGAGCATTTAGTTAAAGTTAAAATTAATTTCGCTGTACAGATTGAGGGAATAAAAACAGATCTGAAGTGTTTCGATTGTAAAATTATTGTTTATCTTAAAATACCCTTCTTGTGCATATTTTTAATTCTTTATAAATTACTTTTAATTTTTGTATAAATAACGTGAGTAAGTAATTATCTCAAATGTGTTTTCTGAATATCATTTACTTGTTTTATTTTGAACAGATGAAACATTCAATTAAAGCGAAACTAACAAGTAGAAAACGGTAATATGATTACATTTAAATGTTGTTCAATGTTATTTCAGAAAGTTTTAATATCTTCCTCGAGTAACGATACATTTAAGGATTTAGTTAAAGAAAGCGCAATGTGTTTACATCTCCAAAATGAATTTGTTCTAATGCGTATATCATGAGTTATCTGTACGGCTTTAATTCCTTACGTGCATATATATTTTTGCAATTATTCAAACTTCTTTCTTTGACACCAGCAGTTCTCGCTCTAGCATTAACTAGTCGTAATAATTCATGCATTCACGCTTCGGGTTTCAAGAAGTTCTCACTGAATTATTTGCACAGGATGTTTTTTTTTCCCTGATGTACAAAATTATCAAAATCCTTGTAAACATATGGAATCAGCTGATTATCATATCCATCATAAAATCCAACTTTTATTCGGTAGTTTTGTACTCCCTCTCAAAAAAGTAACCGAGTGTAAGACAAGCTTCCACTCCAAATTACAAGCTGGTGCAGCTCGTTCAAAATATTCTTGACTGCTGAATATAAGTTTACCATGCTCTCTGGATCCTATCCTTGCTAATGTTCGAGGTATTAATGAATTAACATTTATTTATTTATCTATCTAACTCTTTATTCTTTTATTTCCATTAGCAGTGCTGGAACAGGACAATTCCGCCGCGCCATTTTGTCATGAACTGACCCCTGTAGGACAATTCCGCCCCTCCATTTTCTTGTGACAAGACATGGAGTTTGAATAGCACGTTCATATTTGAAGATTCATCCAGCAGGTGTTGGCTACGACGAAATACCAATACGTCCACGAGTGCATGTGCTATAAATTAGTGAACATACTGATAATTTTCTTGACACAGAATTTTCTTTGCCTTTTGAATTAATTTCCGGATTCAAATCTCACATTTCTAAACAAATGTCACAAAATATACATGGATCGCACATCCATGTATATTTTGTGCATTTAAATATTGCACAAAATTTCGGTTACAATTGTTCACAGTCCATGGGATTGAAAATGGCAGATATGTGCCCTTAATTTTCTGTTTGCTGCCGGATGAACAACAAGAAACTTATTCTAATTTATTCAGAACGATTCTCGAAAAATGCCTTGAACAAAATCTTCATTTTGAACCGAGCCATTTTTGGTTTGATCCTTAATCTTTGACTTGGAAAAGAATTTCGTGAAGGGAAATCAAATGAGGTTGGCAAATGGATAAAAAAAATATTAGGACTTTCATATTTGAAGCCAGAAGACGTTGGAGAATGTTTAGCATTAGACCTAGGCCCAATTCTGCCGGAAGATCAGTTTTAACCACACCAATTTTTATTTTAAAGTCTGCCAGTCCTAAATCTGGATAAAGTAAGAAGAAACTTGTTCCCTTAAATGTCAAAAACCGTAAAACACAAAAAGACTACAGTAAATTAGGAATATTCGAGATCAAGATCTTTTTCCTCATACCTCTCAAAATATCCTATTTGTAGTCAAAGAACAAATAAATGTCGCCAACTCCTCGTTGCCAAAAGGAACTCTGTCTATAAACCCTTCGAAGGAATTGTCCTCTCGATAAAATACACCCAAAAAAGAATCGGCGGAATTGGGAGAAATGAGAGGGAAATTTTTCGTCGGAATCGTCCTACACTGCGGCGGAATTGGTTAGTGACCAGCAGTGCTTTGAGAATACAAAAGAGAAAGGAACCTCAAAAATAAGCGAGAAGATAAACATAAAAAGTCATTTTCTCATTCTTCCTCTCGCTACCCAATATAAACGTCCTGCGATCTAGTAGGGAAGCTTTTAGCAGCTAAAGTACGAAAGATCTAATACTCTCGAATGGAAAATCTAATTTTTATTAAAGGGTAAAATATTTATAAGAATGGCTTAGGCACCCTACTCAGTTACGACATGGACCACAGATCGACCAGTAATCTGATTGACCATTCATGTGATCAACCGTGGTCACGTGTTCGGTGTTATATATTAAAGGTGAAAATTTTTATCTTTGGATCTACAATGGCCCAATCAGTTTACATTAGGTTCCCGTAAAAACGCCGAAAATGACGTTTGTCAGTGCTTGGCAGGATGACAAGCTCTTACTATCCATGTTGCTCTTACTGTCCACAGATCATACCCAGCTGCAGAATGGATTCGTAGCTATATAGGTGGATATTTCATGCTAGAGCTAAACAGAGCTGGTGCTGCTTGGCACTATGTTCTGTTCGAAGGTTACAAAGTAGTGGGAAGAAACGCGAGTAACTATGATGACGAGGTCTGCGCAATACATGAAGCAGCCAGCATCCTTCAGACTTTTACCATCCCCCATGGTCAAATCACCTTCGTGTTTGATTCCCGGAGCTACCATTTGGGGTCTAAACAATAACAATCCTACAGACTGTCTTCACATAATTCACTACCGAACTAATATGGTCGAGACCGGTTAGGTTGACACTCCCAGCAACGAGAAGCCAATGACCTATGAAAACGGAGCGCAGCCTCGGAAAAATCAGTTATAGCAGCCCTACTTAGAGCAGCACATAACAAAATAAAAGTTATCCTTAACAGCATTACTAAAGAATACCTTGATTAATAAAAGGAGAGGCAAACGATGAGAATGCCTGGTCACATCAGGCACAATTCCCTAAATATCTGGAGAGATCAACAGCTGTCTCCCTGTTTCGGTTAAGCATGAGACATGACTACCTACAGGTCCACTTACACCGCATTGGCCTCGCTGCTAATGATACATCTCCACTTCGCGAACCATCCACGATGGATGATGGCACCTGCTCACCTTCCCATCTATTTATCACCTAATTACTGATATCCATTTGCGGTACTGGGAGGCTTGCCATCAAATGGCCGTTCAGCCAAAGGAAAAGTGTTGGCGGAAGAAAAATCTCATCTCTCTCCTGTAAGGCTGTGCGACCATGTACACTAAAGGGAGCTGGTGCACGTAAAATCGATGTTGTCCTATTCACACGATATCTCTGGCACTGCCAATCTAGGCGCTGGTGTCTCATTTGGAATTGGCTCAAAAGTAGGAGACCACGAGCTGAATCGGTCTTCCTCCAATTGGGTCTCAGTAAAATAGAAGCTGTCCAGCGTCGCCCATTGCTCTTCTATACGTAAGGAGGTTCTGGTAACACTCTGCAGTTAGCCAGATGGCATTAGAAACAATAAGCAACATCAATAATCTTTTGTGTTTAGAGAGAGGATCAGCCGTGTGATTGCTCATCTTTTAGGACAAAAAATATTGTATTAAATGAAAACATTTTGATCATTTGCGCAACCTTACATTTATGTCAACCACCAATCGTCAGAATTTATTTTTACATTGCTTTTTATACCGAATAAACATACATGTGTTCTTAAGGATGATCCGAAATCGAATTCCCTCTTCATTAGAAGAATTCATCGAAATGCTTTACTGCAATAATAATTAACGCTGTCGAAATCGCATTCCCTTTTCACTTCCATCGTCAACTATATCTGTTCACAAGCCATGCTGCTACACAATTTCATACGGCGCCTAATTATGAATTAAACTGAATAACTGCTTTTGGGAATTTAAGTCTCCCCCTGAACTGCGACGCCCCATGTAAGCTAATAAATTAAGCTCTGTGGAGATGATTTATTCCGCATGTTTGCTGATTGATTTACCGAAATGAATAGAAAATACCAAATTTAATCTGCACTGCCTAAACATGTCAACGATGTTATATATTATAGGTAAATTTCGTTATAATGCTTACAAAGAAAAGTATTGCAAAAATTATTTTTTGTTTATTTTATTTACGAATTCAGGAACGCCATATTACTGATGGTATTAGTTGAGTTTAATCCCGGGTTCCGTACTGTCTAATGACAGGGTGAGGTGGCCTAAAATAATCCTAGAGGGCAAAACGATGCACATACGTTTTCTTAGATACAGGTAAAGTTATCTACCGGGTAACACATAAACTAGTTGTGTGAAGTAAAGAAGAAGCAATAGCGGTATTCAAGTGGTCAGATTATTACGCATCTAAATAGAATGCTTTGAAAAATTAGGTTTTATAACATCTGTTGTAACTTGAACACAACTTTCCTGTTTATTTAGATTTACAGACTTTCATACCCCCAGAAATATGATTTGTGTTACTGGATGGAGTATGCTTTCAGATGGGAATTACACTTGCTAAGTTTGTTATATTTCTCTGCGTCATTCAGCAATATGACCTAAAACGTGCAGCCATACTGCGGGGTAAAATGATTCATCGACTGAAGAAACTACAGTAACGGGTCCCAGACATCATGCCTAGCCTTCAACCGTTCTCAAAATGCGTGACACCCCATTACATAATTTTATTTATTTCTACATTTACCGCAGGGCATAATTTTTGAATTATAATTTTGAAATATCCCATTTTGTTTTTGGTGAAATGTTTTTATTTTAAAATTTTTATAAAATAAATTATGTATACTATATGATTTTAAAACTTATTTCATTTCATTATGCATAGTCATAAATTTTTACATATTTTATTTTTCCGATAAAAATCAATACAAAATTATTTTTAAATGAAGGATCATTTTGCCCTTTGGTTGAGGGTGATCTTTCACACTTGGGGTGTGAGAGAGATTTTGCACACTTTCTCAAAATTCTATTTTTTTTTTCATTACGGAATGTGCTTTTAAAATACTATTAAAATATGTTTATGATGCAAAATATAGTGTACAATAGGATAGCAAAGGGCCAAAGCTTTATTTAAACATTTATGTTATTTTATACAGGTATCATTTTAGTCCACCTTTCCCTGCATCTGGTTCGTCGTGCTCGGATTCTTATGGAATTTTACATTCACTCAACACTCTGGTGACTGTATTCTTAAAAATACTTCATTGTTTTGAAAGAAATAAACAGCATGTTACAAGTTAGAATATATAAAGAGCACTTTGAATGCTTCTGGCGAAATTATTCAGATGTTTAAGAACATTGTTTTAATATTTATTGCCATGATTTCATATTGTTAATTGATTGATTGATTGATTGATCTCACGGCCTAGTATTCATACTCTAAAACAGTGGTCCCAGGCTTTTAAACATCGCGATCCACATTTTATAAATCAATCATCCCACTTCATTCTTGGTGCTGGGAAGTTTATCAGATACTCAGAAAATAAAAAAGATTTTTTTTTTCTATGTGTGCAAATTGCGTCGCGACCCATTCAAAATTGATTAACAGAGACAGTTTGGAAAAAAGTGTTTCAAAAAAAAAAAAGTAGGTTGATTACAAAAAAAAGAACTTTTTTTTTTTTTTTTGAATTTACGCACTGCACATTTCTGCAATTCTATGGTGGCTTTGATTTTAAAAGCAAAGCACTTTTCACTTATTTCTCCTCTTTCCAATAAAAGTGTAACATTTTCTCGATGCAATTCGTATCGCGCGCTGTTTTTATTTAATCTACAAACAATTCATCAATGACTCGTTTTAAATACGCATACAATAGAAAAAGGATTTGGATCTGCAGAAGGATTCTTACAGGGTTTTCCCGCAATAATCATATGTAAATTCACGGATTGAAAGACCGAGGATGTTTTCAGTTGAGAGCAGGAATTGATTCCTTCCTCCCTTTATCTTCCAATAGCAATACACTATCTCCCCCCTAAAAAAATAAGAAAAGAATTGCATAAGGCTGTTATTGAAGAGGGAGTAGATTTGTATTGATGGAATAGCGTAAGAAGCAATAACACTAAGGATATCAATCAATTTATAAAACAGGGGTCGGTTTCTTTTGACAGATCCTGAACTCAGTCTCAATTTTCGGCATTTTGTCTTAATCCATTTGTTCACAGTTTGTTATTTACAGGAAATTCAAATTTTGATACGCTTGTTGTGCCAAAATTCAAAACTGCTATTTTGTGTGTGTGTGTTTTTCAATACGCAAGTATTATATCGTATTTCTTCAAAATACGATATAATACTTGCGACATTGACAATACATTGATTGATGCAGTGTCAAATGCGAAATTCTCACTTTTTATATAGATTTTTATAAAGCAAATATACCGATTTCCTAAGCAATTAATTTCAGCAATCTATTGCAGCATCCTTCATTAAAAATACCAGAATAATGTGATGGTATTGGTGAGACGTAAATGGATTAAATTAAAGGTATCAGTCCACAGACAAGACACATTCTACTTGTATGTGGTGATTTCCAATTAAAAAAACTTTAAAAATTGGAAAGCGTAATGGTATTGGTGAAGCCTCAAATGGATTAAATGAAATATATTAGTGCATAGACAAGACACATTTTAATTGTATGGGGTGATTTTCAAGTAAAAAAGGAGCATAGACTTGAGTTTGAGATACTAAATTGAATTTGGAAACCTGCGGATAAGACGATTATCGGAAGATGTTTTAACTCAAGCAACTGAAGAATAAATTGAAACAAAAAATAGGAACTCCAGCAATTTAACTTTTATCAACAAGTAACAGTTAAATGGAACAAGAACAACAACTACGTAAGGACGATGATTAAAGATCACGAGTCGCCAAAATAAGGTCGGGTTTGACGAATGTTCCAAGACGAATGTTTTTAAAGGTAATCTAGTGTAAATGCTAAGAAAATTATAATGCTGTTGGATGAGATGCGTGTTAAAACGATCTCAGGAACCATGTCCACAGGAATCCGGAACTCTGCAGATAAAAGTTTCGGCATGGTGAATTTCTTAGTCTCAACCAACTGCAAAGCTTACAAATATTTCTTCTACACGTAGTTTGAGAATTTAAAAGTTTCCTTTGAAAAGCAAAACTGTTTATATTACAAAACAGTGTAAATGTATCTCGGTGAAGAATTATAGAAGAAGTGGCATCGGTAATCAATTGATGATATTAATGAATGAAAATAAAAATAATAATAAAAAACCGAAATATTTTTATATTTTGAATACGCACTAAAATGCTATATTTTTAAAATGTATCATAATCCATGCGTCGTCCCTATTTTTCTTTCTTTTCCATTAAGTTGGAAATTGTATCATAATCCATGAGTAGGCCTTATATATTTTTCTTCCTTGTTCCATAAAACACTTCTTTAAAATGGAAATTTGCCTACTAAAACTGTTTTATAGTCTTCGGAAAGCACATTCTAATTATACTTGTCCTTCATAAATACTGTTTGGAATGTTCATCATAATCCATGATCGCGCTTTATTTGTCTTCCAAATTGCTTCTTTGCACATGCAGTCTATATTAAAATCGCTATCTATGCTAAAACTGTTTCGCAATCTTCGTCAGGCATATGCTAACTATACTTCTCCTTTGTAATAAAATGTAGCGTCTAGCAGTTTCTAGCCAAATATGGACGATATCACCAAACTAGGTTCAGTTTGGGAACTTATTTCCAAGCTTGGCGATAAATCATCAAAAAAAAAAAGCAAACCTTTTCGACTTTCAACATTTTATTCTTTCCACACACTGGCGATATCTGGCAACCCTATTGAAAAATGCAACGCAAACATGTCCTCAACAATATGTCGACAGAAAGAAATAGCATTCTAGTACTAATAACTTTACTTTGATATGAATTTCGTATCAGTCCGTTTGTCTTGCAATGAAATGTATATGATTGTGTAGCTATCTGCCAGTGCGAGATGTAAAACCTCAGCTGCCATGACGTGTTCTGTTCTTCGAAGAACATTGAATCTATTTCTTCAGAGAGACAGCTGAGGTCGTTGAGTAATTTGCGACAAAAACACTACGGCTGATGATGATGATCACACGCTAAAAAATGTTTGTTGAATTCAACGAAATTTGCTTGGTTAAACAGTTTGGTCAATGGCGCAACCAAACATTTTTCTTGGGGGGGGGGCTATGACTACTGCAACTCATATATATGTACACGTGTGTGTGATAAGGGAGTGAAAAATATACATTTGAAAGGCAAAGACAAAAAATTCAAGGGGGGGTGTGACCCACCCAACATCGTGGCTACGCCACTGACTTTGGTAGTTTTGTTTTATTGTTTTGAGAGAAATTTGTTTTATTCAGCCAAATCGATTAGCCAAATGCTTTTAATTTTAACAAAACGTTTCGTTGAAAGTGTTGAAAGATTCTAATTGGTCCAATCAATTTACGCATGCGTTAATGGGCGGTGCGAGGGAGACGAACGATCAGAATAGATTTTTCAAAAACATTTAGTAACGACCATTTTATTAACACGTTGAACTATGTGTTATATAAAATCGCCTTCATCCTGGAAACTGTTCGCTTCAAATTTTTTTCTCTAGGGTCGTCCCAACCTCCGTTGGTGTTTCATGCAGTCAATACTTTTGATTCATGTATAGATTTAACTCCGTGGCAATGTTTTTTTTTTTTTTTTTTTTTTTTTTTTTTGCAATTCAAGATGGATAATTCCACCATACCATGGATATTTAGGAGTACAAAGACGTTCGCCTGAACGAAGCTAGAAGCCCAGACAACAACAAATACAAAATATACTAATCGATCTGGGGTTTACTGAGTTAGTCGAAAGTTTGTGAAGTTAGTTTAATTATTTTACCTATTCATTAAAATTTAAATTTTTTGTTTTATTTCTTTTATCTGTATCAACATAGTTTAAAACAACTCAATGTCAAATTTTTCAGAGAAAGTAAACCATCAGAATCGTATGTGCCTTCGTGATAAAATTAAAAACAAATGTGTATAATTAAAATGGATAGCTCGATCCTTATGTAAGGAAGTGCTGGGATTATTTAATAGACGTTTACAATGTTTACACTAGTATACTACATTCGCTTTGCGCTTATCACGAGTGATCTGTTTTCTTTTTTATTTCGATTCTAGTTTAACCCATTGAGGCGCAACCCTTTCCCAATGCTGAAAAAAGGAGCAGCCGTTGCCATCGCTCGACTTAACTACCAGCAAAATGGCGGACGATGGGAACGTTCATCACGTGCCACAGATCTAGAGACCCTTTTTTGACGACAGCTGGCTGTGCCGCACAGCCAGCTGTCGTCACAAAAGGGTCTCTAGATCTGTGGCACGTGATGAACGTTTCCATCGTCCGCCATTTTGCTGGTAGTTAAGTCGAGCGATGGCAACGGCTGCCCCGTTTTCCAGCATTGGGCAATCTATCCAGCTGTTCTCGCATTCTTCCATTTTTCAGCAGATGTCAGTGCAGTTAAAAATAATTGTGACATCTGTTTTACGAGAAATGACGTGCTAAAAAAGTAAAGGATTCTCGTGGCGCAACTATTTTTATAGAAATCAAATCTATTCTTCGTGACTGGCAACAGTCAAAACGTCAGAGTTTGGTGTTCCCAGAGCGGGAACACTGCGCATTAAAGGGTTAAGGTTGTTCGCATGCATTTCTCCAAAAATGGCCCCTGGTGCAATTAATGCAGGAAAAGAGCATTATAAAATAACATGTAATAAGTTTGCCTGACACAGTTTATATTATAATTATTAACAACAGAATAAGGGAATCAGTTGTATTTAAATAATGTTACTTTCCCCTTACTACACGTTTTTCATAGCCCTGCAAAGTTTCTTTACCTTGCTTAATTCATTTAATCATGTATTCAGTATGCATTAACAATGTTTCGGTCATTTAAAATAATTCAGCGATTATTTGTGTGCATAACTACCTAAATTTATGGCTAACGTCTATTTTGACTTCTCACAAGAAACGCTTCTTTTATCGATACATATTGGTTGTTTGTATGTGTAAGTGGTAAATATTCACCCAAATTTCGGCATTAAATTATTTCGGATGTGACTACATAATAGGAAAACACACTCATCATAAATTTTGAATAATCTGACAGTCTTACTAAGTTTGTCTTAGGCGGCGGAAAAAAACTCAAAGTTGATAAAATTAAACTTGTAGATACATAAAAGCACTCAAATGAAAATGTAAATTTTGATAAATAGATAATTAATTACTTTAATTTCTGAAAATTTCAACCAACTGTTTATGGGTTAAAAAATAACATAGTTAAATCAACAAAATAATTTTGTTAAATGGCTAGGGGCCAAGGCCCCCTAGAATCGCTATGCTCGCATTTCGTATGAGGCATTTGGCCCCTAAAAAGACTTATCCGTAAAAAGACATAATTTCAACAAACAAAACCTAAATGTTGGATAAGATAGAATGTTACCGAGCTACACATTGCTTTGTTCTTGCATGTTGCTTGGAACATAAAAATTTAAACCTCGCACTATTCGTAATTGTGTGAAACCCATGGTACGCCTTGCGTATTAGCCAATTATGGAGAATTTTCATAATTTGGCGACTTGCGTATATGTATAGTTAATAATTAGCTCTAAGAAAACAGTAATTCATATGTTTTCTTTGATAAAAACTACGGAACAGGTAGGATAGCTTGCCACCCATGGCGACTTTTCATTATTTGGCGATTTACACATGCTCACAACCTATAATTACTGTTCATTTAAGGTTCCCGGAAAACCCCCGGTTCCTGTTATCCATATTTTCATTTACATTATTCTTTGCAGATTGGCGTGCTTAGCACCACGAATTATGCCATCTCGCCGCGCTAGCAAATATCCAAAGTGTACTAAAACTGCTATTGGCATAGTTAACGCCGCCAAATATTTCTACTGGTAGCAAATGATCCAGCTGGACCGAACCGGATTTAAAATAATCTGCATTTTAATTATTTTTAATTTTCAAGATATTAGTTATTCTGTTTTGGAAAAATGAATAATCGCTAATTCTAAACTCTGTTGTCTAAGCGAACTTACTATTTGAAAATTGTCAACTTTGTGTAACACATTTTGAGTTACTTATTTCATATACTTTTTAATTTGGCGTAAAATGGATGTAATTCTACTTCATGTTTGACAATTTCACGTGATTCTACATAATTGGAATTGCTTTGTTGCAAAGGAATGAATGATTTTATGCCAAATCTGGCAACCATTATGTTTTTTTTTCAGTTTTTATTAATATCTTCTAAAATAATTCGATTTTCGAAATTTAAGTCACTTTATCAGGTTCCTCGGAGATTTCCGTATGCTGGAACTTGTTTCTCGAAATTCAAATCCCCACGATTTAGGAGAAGATAGGTCAAGCTCTGACAGCGGCGACAGCAGCCTTTACTTTTTTTTAGAGTAGAGAGATACATGAACATACCAGTACGTAAAAGATTTTTGTTAATTCAAACAAGTAATTTGGTTGATTAGTTTGGTTAAATTAACATAACGCTTGTTTATTTTAATAAATGAACTGACAAAATGTTTTGTTGAAATAACCGAATAATTTTAGTAAAATAATTTTGTTAAATTAACAAAAATTTCGTTGGTGCTATTTCAACCGGAAAATTTTGTTGATTAAACAAAACATTCTGTTCGGTGCAGGCAAACAACTGTTCATAAAAGCTGTGCTGTTAGTTTCAAATAACCTTAGATGTTGACCAGTTTAACTTGCATTTTAATATTTGAATCCGACACCTTCACACTCCATCCATTCATCATGTTTAGTGGACTAGTAAAAGCAAATATTTTTATTTTCCAAAAGAAGTACTTCGAAGCGTTTTTTTATTTTTTCACTTACTCCTAATCTATTCATCAGCTCATTTTAAATACGCATAGGAAATAGAAAAGTGCATCGTATTCCTCTAAAACCTTCACCGAATGGTGATCGCATGTAAATTGGGAACAGAAACAGCAGAATACGTTTGGCGAAAGAGAGAAAAATTTATTTCTTCGAGTTTTCAGACTAAACACAATTCGCAGTACTTGTGGAGAAGGAAAGCATCCCCGTCATTGGATCAAATAGGGATTAATCAGATACCAAGCAGCGCTGAGGATATAATTGTAAGAAATACAAACTTACTGAAACTTACCGAAATATTTATTCGGGAATATTTGTTATTCAAATGTTTTCGGTTTTGTATAAGGAATATTTATTTTTATTAGGTGTATCGGGAAAGTAATGTCCTTTTTTTTTACATAAAATTGAAAAAAATAAATATTCAACAAGAACTGATTTATAAACAAACTGTGTCTAACACAGTGTTGCCAACACTATCAGAGAAAAAATGGCTAGAATCAAATCGAGTGGCAAAAAGTGGCTAAAAATGATTTCGAACTGAGAAAGCATAAATTACTCTTAACTGATTCCAAAAAAAAATATCGTTTTTTCCTCGTTTTTGTGGAACTTCTGCCTTAAATGGAGTGAATTCTGACGCCAAGTGAAACTGCCATATTGTGTTGTCGACATCCTCTGCGAAGTTTAATTTTGCCGTATATGGTCTCCGTTTTTAAAAAGACCATAATGGTATAATTTTATGCCCTCAAGTTTGCGCAGAAGCGTTATAACATAAATTTAAATAACATTTAATAATGCAAATATAAAACTGCAGATACGAGCAAGCGAAACGCAAAGGATGATCAACGACGATTGAAATTGGCTAGAAATTGCGTATAACAGAAAGAATTAAAGTAAATAAAAAACTTTGTAAAAGCACACATAAGATGTTATAGGTAAGAGGATACGTACGTTTCAGCCAAAAATTTTTTTGGCCTTCTTCAGTCCAAGCCCTTCGTCGCAAGCCCGGCGAAGGGCTAGGCTTGCGACGAAGGGCTTGGACTGAAGAAGGCCAAAACAATTTTTGGCTGAAACGTACGTATCCTCTTACCTATAACATATTATGTGTGTTTTTTACAAAGTTTTTATTTACTTTATTGTTTTACACCAGTATTTTGAGTGTTTTTTTCCACAGAAAGAATTTGACTAGAAATGGCCAGAAATAAATTAAAACGGAAAGAATATGGATAAAAGAATTTCTAGTAGCTTCCTCGAACTTTTCTCGGTTCTTAAAGATTTCTTGGTTGTTAAAGTGGCCAGATTGAGCCACAAATTTGCTAAGTTGGCGAACCTGGCCCATGGGCGCCGGCAGCATAGGGCAAGGGGGGGCAATGCCCCCCCTGGATTTTTGTATGCAGTGTTTTCCCTTGCTTTTTTGCTCTTTCCAACATGGTAACCATACGTTAAAGTAGTCTTTGTCCTCCCCCCTGGGGAAATATTCTGCCGGCGCCCATGATCTGGCCTAATGTCCAGTCAGCATGTGTGGCTAAAAGGACTTGCCTGGCAAAAGGTGGGGTAGAAGTTTTTTTCTTTTAATTTGAACACGTTAGTGCCAATAAAAAAAAAAAAAATTATCCAGCATGGCCGACCCCAGGTAAACTTTCCACTGAAAAAAAAAAAAAAACCACGAAAATTAATTAATTTTTGAGGATTTTTCGAAATATCTCAGAAATGGTTGAATTTAGCAATAGTCTTATGTAACGTTGAAAGATGATTAAATTTCGCTGCAACTTTCATTATTGCAACATTTTTGTAATTTAAATAGCCAGCGCGTTGCGGCTTGTTGAAAGTTATTTGCCTCAACTTGATTGATTCAGGGATGGTGCGTGAAAACTGAGAAAAAGAAGAGGATGTCGGACAGTTCACAAGCTAAACGACGTCGCGTTGCTACTCTACCAGCAGACGACACACACAGACACACACACACACACACACACACACACACATATATATATATATATATATATATGACAATTTTTAAATGTTTAAATGCTCAAGATATTTTAAAAAGCATTCGAGAAGAATATTCCACTTGAACTGTATTTGCTTGTATTGATTTAGTCATTAATATCTGAACTGCAAAGGTCTCGACTGCTTTTAAAATATTTTGAACATTTAAAAATTTTCATCTCTTGCAAAAGTGAAATATCTATATTTTTTACAAAAGTTTTCTTAGTTTAGAAGCTTTCGTTCATTTATAGCATATCTTTGCAAGAAGAAATTTTTATTTTATGACTTTTAGGGCTCCATAATTAAAAGCTTCTACTTTTGAAAATTGCATTTTTACTTAATTTTTTATGCCAAGAAAAATTCAAATAAAAGAAAACATTCTGTAAACTTGAATTTTCACTTAGCTTCCATTCTTTAAAATCGGAGCATTGCCTTCGTTTCGTCTTAACCCATTTATGCCTAGTGTCCCTTTTTTGGGACGGCATTTTTGCTATTAGTCGAAAACGTTATTTATTTTTCCTAGCCTTTTTTCATGAGTATTGAGCCTCAACTCTACAAAATATTTTAACATGAGCAAGTAGGATGTTGATATTTCTATTTTTATGCATAATGATTTTAAAAGAAATCATCCCTTGTTCAAGAAGTTGACATCAGAAATTTATCTACTGTTTCTGTTATCAGTAAAAATCGAAGAAAGTCGCAAAAATATCCAGGCACAAATGGGTTAAGCCAGCGAACAGTTGCAAAGCTAAGAGAAGAAAAAACAAAGTGAGTGTAGATAACGCAAAAGAGATTCGAAGTTGAACTATATATATATTTTTTAAAGATTTACTTTTAACATCGATTTTCATCAAACGTTAAGTAGGTGGATTCAAAACCGGAATGTTAACAGACAACGGAAGCAAGCCATTTCTCTCTGCATCCAGATACAATAGAATCGACTACATTAGAATAGCGATTTCATTTGTTAAGTCTAAGCTCAAAACCCTTGTTCCTAGGAAGATTCGTTGAAAGAACACAGTGAACTGACGATATATTTACACGAGTTTTTAAATTGAGTACATGAGCTTCCACATTTCGATCATGAGAGAAAATAGTTGTGTTTCGTTTTCTTTTATTGTAGATGTAGGGAGCGATTCTAAATAAATAAGACTAAGAGACGAATATTGTACAATTTGCACAATCAATTAACCCATTAGGGACTGCACACATTTTCCATTCATCAGAATCGTTGATTATTGACATTTTAAGACTCACTAATCTATCTATCTATATAAATAAAACAGAGTGTAAACTATCCATTAGTTTGTTTGTCTTCACCTCGCCTAGCTCCTAGACGGATGGTCGTAGACCTACCAAATTTTGTATGGAAATTATCCAGGACGGGTCCCTACATACCTTGAAGCGATTTTTTCGAAATTCGAAGTATTTTAAGAGATATCGATAAAAAATGTGTCGCAAAAGGCAAATATTTTCTCTCGCCATTTCGCAATTGTAACCCGCAGTGGAAAAAGAGAGAATATAGCATATCTAGGTTGCCATATTTGGCAAGTTTATTAAATGATTCAGTCTCTTGAAGTAAAAATAAAAGAATAACGATTTTTTTTTTGTTTAGATTATTTGTAAGGTTGTTTTTTAATTAAAATATCGTGTGCATGTGAAATCAGCGCAGGAATGAAATGTTTTATACTCAAAAGAAAAATAGGATTTGGAAATTTTCCGAGACTAAAATGTGCCACTTTTTAATTTCGCGAAAAATAAAATGGTTGATGTGCTATTTTGAGGAGATGAGTCTAAAGCTTGGTGCTATTTATATTAATTTTATTGTCTGCTACTTGATATATGAATACACCTGAGAATAAGTTTTTGAAATTTTCATTCAGTTGGAATTGTGCATTTTTCTGCGCAGCTCTTCCCCATCTATTTCTAATGTATTACATCCAGAAAAAGGATGTTAGAAATATCACTTTTCATTTTGTTTAATCACACTCATGAGTATATGATTTACTTTCCAACTTAATGAAATAAGGAACAAAAATAGGGAAGACCCAAGGATTGTAATACACTTTTAATATATAGCACTTTAGTGCATATTTAAAATCTGAAAGTGTGTCAGATTTTCTTACTTTTTTTTTTCTTTTTCCTTTCCGTTTTTTGATAAAGGCCAATATATCCAGAAGCTCTTCAGAATTAATATAGGACGAAAATAATTTGTTCCTTTTTGTCGGTTTTTATCGTTTAATATCTTATTCTTGTAACCAGGCCCTTTCGAAATAATGCACTTATGCCAACGAATAATCCAATCATCAAAACATTTTTTAAACACATTCTTCGGAATCGACTTCAGTTCTCGCAGTGAATTCTCTTTTATGTCTTCTATCGACGAAACGGGTGCCTCGAACTGGTAATTTAAGTTGTAGAAAGAGAAAAAAAGTTGTCTGGATCGATATCGGGTGAATACGGTGGTTGCTCGGTGGTATTTGTTAAGTTTTGATCAGAAATTCGTTCACAATGATAGCCTTATGAGATGGTGCGTTGTCGAGGTGCAAAATCTAAGAGTTTTCTTTCCACAAATCCCGCATTTTTCGACGAATTTTCTCTCTCAATCGCCGCATAACGCTCAGATAATATTCTTTATTTACCGTCTGACCTTCTGGCAAGAATTCCGAGTGCACAACACAGTGATAATCAACTTTGACGAGGTTTCTTCGGTTTCGGCTAAGTGGAGGGCGCCATTTCGAAGCTTGTTGACAGGTTTGCATATCAAACTCGTAAACCCATGTCTCATCACCAGTTACAATGCGTTTTATGAATGCAAAAATCACAAAACACTCTTGAAATAAACTGATAAAATCGAGCACTGTGAACAAACTGAATGAGAGATAACGCTCTAACTCCACGTCAGTATAGACGACAGTTGTGCCAACTTGGCGACAAAAAGTATTTTGGCAATCTCTTTAGGCGGGCTTTTTAAATGACCAATTTCCGGTACTTTTTGGAAAGAATGTAAATAAACAACTGCATAAACCGAAAAAAGATCCCAAGGTGGAAAAAGTGCTGCCGCAACCATCGATCGATTTAACTATAGGCAACATGATGGTCGATCAAATCGCCAGTCGTACGCCACAGAACCAAAGAGCTTCTATGGCACAGCTGACTGAGTGGTACGCGATTGGCGACTCGATGGACCGTCATATTTTAGTTAACCCTTTAACGCGCAGTGTTCCCGCTCTGGGAACACCAAACTCTAACGTTTTGACTGTTGCCAGTCACGAAGAATAGATTCGATTTCTATAAAAATAGTTGCGGGTGACATAGCTCCATGAGAATCCTTCACTTTTTAGCACGTCATTTCCCGTAAAAAGAACTCACGATTATTTTTAACAGCACTGACATCTGCTGAAAAATGGAAGGATGCCAGAACAGCTGGAAAGATTGCCCAATGCTGAAAAAAGAGCAGCCATTGCCATCGCTCGACTTAACTACTTACAGCTGGCTGTGCCCACGCACAGCCAGCTGTCGTCAAAAATAGGGTCTCTAGATCTGTGAAATGCGATGACCATTTCGATCGTCCGCCATCTTGCTGGTAGTTAAGTCGAACGATGGCAACCGCTGCCCTTTTTTCAGCATTGGGAAAGGGTTGCGCCTCAAAGGGTTAAATGACCAATTCCTGGTACTTTTTTGACAGAATGTAAATGAACAACTGCATAAACTGAAAAAAGACCTCCAAGGTGGAAAAAGTGCTGCCTCAACCATCGCTCCATTTAACTATAGGCAACATGGTGGTCGATCAAATCGCCAATCGTACGCCACACAACTTAAGAACTTCTGTGGCACAGCTGGCTGTATGGTACGCGATTGGCGCCTCGATGGACCGTCATATTTTAGTTAAATCCAATGATAGCTGCGGTTACACTTTATCAGCGTTGGACAGTCTACCCAGTCATACTTAGGTTTTGATGACACGAAATCACCACCAGAGAAGCTGTTATTCAAATTTTCGAGAAAGCTTACTGTGCGTTGAAATAATCAAACATTTCATCAGATTGTTCATGTGATACTTTTTCTTTAATGAAATTTGATAAAGAACCACCTTCCTCATCGTCGTTTTCAACCAGGTCCTCCAAATCTTCTCGTCGCGTCGAGTGGATGCACTGAATGTAACAATAACCGATGAAGATTTTATGTATTGCTACACAAAATATGCTACCTCTTATGGAAAGATTGCGATATTGAAAAACAGCACATTTTGTGGTGAATAAAAGTTATTTTTGTTGTAGCCAAATATAACTTTTATACAAGCACTTTTACCGCAGCTCTTGCATTTGCTAAATAAATCTTTTATACCGGGTGATTCAAAATATATGTTAAAGCGTTCATCTTTTTAACCGTAAGTGATCGAAACATACTTTCAATTGGAAAAATCGTCAAATTAAGAATAGCTTTCAAATACAGCAATTTTTTCCCTAGGGGCTGTATACATATTTAAAAAATCAATTTTTCTACAGTCTCTCATCTCCTATCAATTAAATTCAAAAAATTTTGTCCTGTGCCCAAGAAAATTAATTTTTAAAAAATGCATGTCTCTAACTGAAATAGTTAGCTAGATACTTTATGTTAAAGTTAACTACTTTAACATGCCAACCATAACCTGCTGTTGGTGTTCGTTTTCAGCAGAAAAGAAATTTTTACTTTAGGGGACCCACTATGAGTTGATAAAAGTTAAATCATGATCCCACTGTTAGAAAATGGCAACCAAGCGCATTCAAACGCGTAAAATTAACAAGTTCAATTTTACCTGAACTGATAGATACTATGGAATGATCGATAATTTATTCTTTTAGGGTATCATCCACTTATTACGTTATGCTTCTAGAGAAGGACTTTTAAAGTGTAATAGAGAATATGAAAGCAATGGTGTGGACTAACTTTCACTAGAAACTGCCAAGCATGCATTATAGGAAAATTCCAGACAAAATTGGACTGCCAGGAGTCAAATGTAACTGTCGAAAGACCATTGATATAAATAAATGTCAGTTGAAAAGTAACTTTACTTTTCTCCCATTTGAGACATCCTCTTAGCATTTGCCGACAAATGCTAAAATGTTTAACTTGCGACATCTTGGTAATTATTCCACTCAGAAACACGGAATTTTTTTTTTATTTACCTTCTTAGAACAACATTTTTAAAAGTATAAGTGGTAAGAAAGGAGGGACCGCATAAAAATTAAATTTCACATTTTAATATGTATACGGAATCTAGTAAAAAAAATGCCATATCCGAAAGTTACTTTTTATTTGACGAACTTTTTTCTAATTGAACGTACGTTTCGATCACTTATCGTTTAAAACATAATCGATTTAACATCTATTTTGAATCACCCGGCATAAATTGGACGATACTCGCCATTTTCTCCCATTTATTATGAATAATCTTGTATCTAAAATAATGTTAGTAATGACTATTATAAATTCACCCACATACAAGAACTTGGAGATAGTCAAATGAATAATACAAGTACTATTCACAGCTCTAACGATTGCACGAATGATTATTGAATGTCGGCATTCGGTTCATTCAGCGATGTTGCAATTAATTATTTATTAGAAGTGTTCTCATCGGACGTACGTCAGACACGCTGCTGAAACACTGTAAACGAACTTGCAGTCATGAGGAACGATGACGGCGTAAATTCATCGCCACTCTATCATCAAAGTAATAAATTTCAAGTTTTACTCAGCTGATGCGTATGAACTAGAGACTAAGCTAATCTATTCAGAAACATCAACAGCAAAACGTTTACCCGCAGAAAGGACTTGTTCCAATTGTACTAAATTTTTGGGATGACTTGCTCTTAAATTAGGCGAAAATTCGTGTTCAAATGATTAAAAACTGTATTTTGTTACAACAAAATCGGTGAACTGGAACACAAAATAAAGAGTTTTGGATATCCCTTTGTTTAACATAGGGTTTTCTCGAGTTCTAGAGAATTATTGGTGCTATCGCTTAGCTGACTTCAGTTATGGGAGAATTATTTTTAGCGCCAAATCAGGCAGTTTTTCGCCCAAAAGTAGCTAAGCGTGGGAAAATATGGTGCGTTTTTATTTATTGGCCCTGTTACGTTTGCTTCCCTGCATTAGTATTATGTAACAGCCTAGTATTACGCAATTGCATTTCTATTAAGCAGTCAAGGTTCGCGATTGATTGGGATTTTTCTAGCGATAGAATCTCTGAAATGTTCGCGTAACGTTGGCGGAAGCTATAAAAGAGCAAGGTCGCTAACAGCCGTTAGCTGACAAACTGACTGTTATGAAGCAAGTTACCGACTTAATTCCCGAGAACTGAGTATGCCAGATTCTTCGTCGAAATTCTAGGATCAATGAAATTTGTGTTTTGTCTTGTCAACTGGACGGTTTATTTGAACTTTTCATCTACACTGGACTTTTAAGTTACGAATCCGAAAACTAATTAGAGTTTTCTGCAACAATAGGTATACTAATCTAGTGATTACAGAACTGGTGCGACAGTATACCGATTGACGTTATTGCGTGATGTTTCGCAATTTTGTGAAACCCGTATTTACTAAGGTTAAATATCGAAATTTTCGGTATTAGCTGTAAATGGGAAATTGATTTTTCATTATTAAAGTATTGACGTACTGTATTGAATGGGCACTTGCAGTTATTTAAAATGCTCTCCCCCCTTCCCCTGATGTAGCCTTAACCACAGAATTCTGCGCAGTGCAAATTGCTTTGCTTTTACCCGATCAGAGGTTAGACGTTGAAAGGGTGCACGGTAGGGTGGTGCGAAAAACATTTTTTTTTTTTTTAATTTGAAACGTCACCATGTGCAATAGTTGCGATTTTGTTAGTAAAATTAAACCCTGAAATTTGGATGAAATTGTGCAAATTATATGCAGTTGTGCAAATTATATGAAGTTTTTATGCATACTAAAACAATAATTACGCAGTTTGAAACGATTTTCAAAAAAATCTTTAAACCCAATCATTTTTTTTTTTAAATCCGACGTCTATATCTTACGTTGAGTGACCACCTGTTATGTCACCAACACGCTTAAATCTATTGATTAAAACTAACACTCCTTCATTGATTAAATTTCTTATCGGCTGATTTAAATCCTTTTACGCTAAAAAATACTCATTAAAGACAATAATTTCTTATCTCCTCAATTCACCTCATCCTTCCGATTCACTAGATTCTACTTAGCTCAATTTTCACAATATTTTTGTCTATTTGAGTATTCTGTCTGTCTCTTCTCCCCCACGACCCATATCCTATTACTATCACGTGACCAACGCTCTTCAACGGATAACGTTTCATAGTCACAAACGTGGCTCACGGCTTAGTTGTGTGTGTATTCGCTAGTGATAATTTGGTTTTATATCCGAATACCAAATGCATCTTTTTCTTAATGAGTTGTGAAATAAATTCAGCCTAGATATGGAGGAGATGCTTTAGGTAAAGATTTCGCTTTATGACACAGTTTCTTACGATTGGATTATAAAAAGCTGTTGTAAAACAAATGAAGTTATGATATCTCCACTCAAGTGAGTAAGTAGTATTTTACCTTTTTCATGTAAATAAATTTGGTTGCTGCTTTAATTAAATCTCACAGCTGGTTTAACCATGACTGTACTGTGAATTCGTTTTATAACTAGAGACTATAGTGAAATTATATTCTATTTATTAAAAAAATACTTTTTTATAGTGTATTAAGATATATGTAATGTATTTGCCTTGATTTAAAATTTATTTTCTCGGGCTTATAATCATAGATTACAGCTCTGATAATAAAAAATGAAGAAAACGAATAATTCAATATATTAATCAAAAACAGCAAATTTTAATAAAACACCCTTTTTATTGCTTAAAATAATAATCTTAACTGAGTACAGATATATTAATTAAAAAAAGGCTGATTTTGTAAAAACGCTCATTCTATAGCTTAAAAAATAATCATAATTGAGTACAGTTATATTAATCAAAAACGGACAGACACTCCTCATTTTTGATTATTATTTAGCCTAAATGGAGCTGTTGTATAATGCTCAAAAATTGAGAATTTTTCTCTCCATTGATTTTTGTCGATTAATGTAGCAAATTTTACTAAATCGGGAAAATGGCTGTCTGAAGTCAAAAATTGAGTAAAAATATACTCCGTTTGATTATTATTTTACTCAATAGATTTGAGCGTGAAATTTCCTTTCTTCCGCTTCAGTCGTTATTACGTTATGTGTGAACAAAAATTTACGCAATTCAAAACAATTTTCTGAAAATCTCAAAATCCAATGAATTTTTTAAAAATTCGACGCCTAAACTTCAAGGTAAGTGACCACCTATCATGCCACCAAACTTTATTTCATTTGCTTCAGTCAGCTTTACGTGATGTGCGAATAAATAAAGTGTCTCTGACAGAACGACAGACAGACAAACTATTTTCTTTTTTACGGTCGTACTGGGGTCCCAAATGCTTAAAACGGATAGAAATCACAAAATTTTTTAATACCAAGTAGTGTACAGGCAAAGTATAATATTATTTATTTAGATACATAAAAGTTCTCATTCCGAAATTGAAACAACAATCACTTCAAACTTTAGTTATTTCATATCGAATAGAACCCGTCTGGTGGTTAGAACGCTCGCCCTCCGCTCCTTGGTTCTTCAGTTCGATACCAGTCTCGGAAGTTAGAAGGAGGCAGTTTAAAAGTAACTTGAAGTTCTTACGTATAATAGCTGCACTAAAATTGAATGACGTCACAATCCATTTTTTCCCCAATTCACTTTTTGTCCATATGTATCTGAGCGTGATGGTAACGCGGAAGTGGGATGGTCACGCGAATTCAGTGACTTTACCCATACCACAAGTGCCCAACGTGCCTAAAAAAGTTTTCACTTCAAAAAGTACATGTATTATGTTTCTGGTCCGGTATTGCAAACACTAAATCTACGGCATGATCAGCCGCTCATAGGGTTAAATACGTAAAATCTTGATCAAAACCAAAACACAGGGAAGTATTTATGAAACTTTGAACGAAATAAAGTTGATTCCTGAACAATTCATTCGATCTAGCAGGAGCGACAGTTCAGGAAATTAATAATACACCTTCTGCACTTCCAGGAAAAACGTGAGTGGTTGTCGGTCGGCAAACAAAAGATCTAAAGCGTTGCGATAAACCTTTCAAAGAACTTAACATCCTTGTTGACATTTTGCCAGAAATCGAATTGCGCTTCTATTGAAAATCCTGTAATACTCTTCCCCCCAAATTCAGCTGTTTCCGGAGATATACATTTTGTAGATGAATGTATTTACTAAGCCGCACTTCAGGAAAGTTGTAAAATGTTACCTGCACGGTGACATAATGCTTAATTTGTTCTGAATTTCTGAAAAATGTGAATTAATTATTAAAGCATCAGTTTCGAGCTTTTTTCCCTAAAAAGTGTTATCTTAAAAAATCATCAAAAATTACATATTGTAATAAATTTAAGTTTCCTACACTTTCGTAAAAATATATTTCGGTCACCTCACGGCATTTTTCAGTTTCAACTAGTCCCACCCAGAACTCTAAAATATCTGTCAATCTTGACAACATCGAGAAAATTGCTGATTGATTATAAAAACAGAACTTATGCCTTTTTCGTGAATCACCAGACATTTAATCAACAGATGTCGCTGTAAATGACATGGCAGAGCCAAGCATTGACGATGCTTGCAACGTTTTGCTCGTGTGAACAAGAAAAGCACAGGACATTTTTGACTGAAGAAGACTCTGAGAAAGCGGAAATATAATTTTAGGATTTTCAGATTATTACAATTTTATAATTAATCTTATCTTGTTAAAAAAAATTATCCACGAAACGCGGAAACTGAAATTTTATTATATATAGCGCACCATGATTGCTCAAGACTGTCAGAACAACAACAACAACAACAAAAGACAAATCAAGCCAAACACATCAACAATAAAACACTTTCCAATACAACCTTATCGGTAGATTTATTACCATTGCCTAACATAAATAATCTGTACGCTCCCAAGGGTAATACGGTAAGATATAGCAGAAAAACTCAAAGATCCATGCTGAAAAGAAAATAAAATATCTGCCACATCGGCCTTAATGAAACATAGAGTAAAGAAGTAAATAGGAAGACAAATCATGCCAAACGCATCGATTAGAAAATACTTTCTTACATAACTTTTTCTTTGGGTGTGTGTGTATGTCAAATTTGGTAATGTATCGATATAACACCGATTCGAGAATTTCATGATTATTACGTTGTCTTGATGATGAGGATTATCGATTTGACGTTTTTTCGTGAGCACAGTTGCGAGATTTTAGACATGGCCTTAAAAAGTGCATCTCTATTAATTATATTTTGTGATATGCTTTAAAAATATTAAATGTTATTTCAAAGATTTGGGCCCTACCATGGCCGAGTGGATAAGGCACTGAACATAGTTGATGGCTGAAGTCTGAAGGTTCACTGTCCTGACCTACCTTGCGTCTGTCGATTTAACGGTCTGGAATTTCGGTCGTTATCTCCAGATGGAACGTGAATACGAGTTAGAACTTTGAAAAGTTCTCTGCCCAAGGCACCCTCCCTTATGCCGATAGCTTTTCCATAGCTTTGCTTTGACGCAACACACATATGTTGTTGTTGTTGTTTTTGTTGTCGTGTCCATGCATAGACGAATCCATGGAAAGAGGGGTGCAGTGCCCCCGAGGGGGTTGGACTTCTACTTGTTGATCCCTAATTTTGAACCGATTCCAGATGAGGGACCAACCACCACCTGAAATCGGCACCCCCAGAATCCATGGAAAGAGGGGTGCCAGTGCCCCCGAGGGGGTTGGACTTCTACTTGTTGGTCCCTAATTTTGAACCGATTCCAGATGAGGGACCAACCACCACCTGAAATCGGCACCCGCTGGCTTTTCCGACGCAGCTGGCTGTGCCGCACAGCCAGCTGTCTAAAAAGGGTCTCGAGATCTGTAGCACGCGATGAACGTTCCGGTCGTCCGCCATCTTGCTGGTAGTTAAGTCGAGCGATGGCAACGGCTGCCCTTTTTTTCAGCATTGGGAAATCTATCCAGCTGTTCTCGACATTCTACCATTTTTCAGCAGTTGCCAGTGCTGTTAAAAATAATCGTGACCATTTTTTTACGGGAAAGGACGTGCTAAAAAGTAAAGGATTCTCGTGGAGCAATGTCACCCGCTACTATTTTTATAGAAATCAAATCTATTCTTCGTGACTGGCAACAGTCAAAACGTCAGAGTTTGGTGTTCCCAGAGCGGGAACACTGCGAGTTAAAGGGTTAAACCTCCTCAGGATTGAGAGAAAATTTTACTCCAAACAGCGCTTCAATCAGTCCTGTAAGAAGAAATACATATTTTAAACATTGTCTTTTATATACATAAATATTAACACTGCTTTTCGAAATTTCGATGTGTAATTAATTTGGCCCAGAAAATGCTTTCACTTTCATAACTCTGTCGCGGACTTAGTTTTAAGCAACTAATTTATCAAACTATCTTCCAGTTTACTGGAGGCTTAAAACTGTCTCCTCCAATGTTTACCGATAATTGCGTCTTAAAATACTAGCATAGAAGTTACTATTAATACACTTATTCAATTAAACCGTCGCGTTGTAGACGCAATTAGTTAAATTTTATCTTATTGAAATATTTCACAGTTCTTATTAGTCAATAAATAAATCGTACTTTTCTTGCAGTGAAAGTATGTTAAGATTTGAATAATTTACTTTTTAAACACTTTCCAAGAATTTTGCAAATTGCTTGAGGTTTTATTTGTGCCAGACTGTATTCAAGCTGTCGTAAGCATGCATACGGGCCTCAAGTTCTTATTATCTGTTATTGAGAAATGCAATTGCTTGCTTCCTCGAAAAATATATATATAGTGTGTAATAGTATTTATAGATTTACAATATATTAAGAAGTCAGGACGGCAATTGCTCGTAGTGTGTCTTAGTGACTATAATATCTTTCAAACAAACCGGAATAGCATTTAACATCCGCTAAACTAAAATCCTGGCGAAGTGGTGCATGAGGATTTTAGTTTGGTGGAGCTACAGATCCAGTTGAACTTGTTTATAGCTACAATTCTCTTATAACGTTA
Source organism: Cheiracanthium punctorium (assembly GCA_038373885.1). NCBI lineage: Eukaryota > Metazoa > Arthropoda > Arachnida > Araneae > Cheiracanthiidae > Cheiracanthium > Cheiracanthium punctorium. The sequence goes on from JAWZYV010001807.1 coordinate 431,823, forward strand.
AGCGTTAATACAGGGTGTCCAGCAAATAACACCCTGAATTAAAAATTAAAAATCTCAAAAATAAAGGTCAATAGGAAAATTCAGTAAACGGTATATACTGGGTATGTTTATTTTGTAATCTCTAAGCATTTTATACAGAAGTTTTAAAATAGTGGTTACAATATCTACTAACAGGCAGTGCTGAACAGAAATTTACCGTGGGGTGCCCCCATTGTTTTACTAACCTCACCATTCGTCATGTTTTAACCTCATGCACTGCTTTTAATAATTTTGACCAAATACTTTGATTTTACTATTTTTACGCATAGTCTGCCGCAGTATGTCCTTTCTAAACCTTGTGCCATTAAACACAAACTAGCTAACTGAACAGAGATTTCCTTTAAGGCGATAGACATAACTGTAGACGTAATTTTAATGTTAAAAGACACAATCTTTATGTTGAAAATTAAAAATTTATGTACTTTATGTTAAAAAATCTTCTACAATGGGGAGGAGGGGCGTAAAACGCCCAAATAATCCCTTGCGTAGATCATGCATGAGTATGAACTCATTCTCAGCAAGCATTTACAGCATTATTTTTTCAAAATGTCGAACGTTCGACTTAGAGCGGAGTCGCAAAATTATAATGATCACTTTCTTTTCAAAGGCCAGACACTAACCATTTTATTTTGGGAGCACCCAGTGGGCGGCTAGCGTTAAACCCTATGAAAGGACTCACAAGTCAACACCCAAACCTAAGTCAGGACTCGATCCCTGGTCCAAGGTGCTACAAAAGGCCACACAAATAAACAACTCAAGGTAGTCCAGTGTCTTGGGATGATTCTGGTAGACAATATATCTCAATGTTCTCTACAGAAAGTAATCACAAGGAGTCAGATCGGGATCAAATATGGATGCCTACTGTTACAACGCCATCTGTTAACGGTTCTTCTAACTACTACTTCGAAAATTATGTGTAAAATTCTTACAATTTACATAATAAACATACCGTTTGCAGCACCCTTCTCTTGGTCTTTATTTTTCATATTTACTTTCCGAACATGTACCATGTAAAGGAAAGTATTGTAATCATGAAAACATTCGACTTCGAGATTTTTTAAATTTTGAAATTAGGATGTTATTTGCTAGGTAACCTATATATCCTGTATCATTCCTGATAGAAGAGAAACCCAGTTAAAACTTCATTCGTTAAAGCGTCATAAATAATTATCTGGGGCCTAATTAATTTTCAAACACATAAATAAAATTCTCCGTTCCAGTTTAAAAGATTTTATTGATACTACTGATACACTATTTCCTGGACTACTTCTAAAATTAGCTGTCAGTGTAGTTTAGCCTCTATCGGCCACACAAAAAAAAACACGCACTAAAGGATAGAATCAAGTAACACATAGCTCTAGTTTAAAAGCATGAAACTAAGAAGTAGGTATAGCTAGGTACTGCAGAAACGCTAACCACAGTTTCGATTTCAGTACAGAAAAATTTATTTGTAAGCCCCAATCCCCCAGTGAATTTGATATTTTAGAAAACCTTCAACATAAACAAAGATTTGCTAATGTATATTTCGCCGTTCTTTGTTCGATTGTTGGGAATCCCTTACCGTTTCCACTTAGCTTTGCACATAACCTCTCTTTTCCTCTCCAACTATGTTTGCTGTATGCAGCTCTTGTCCCTGAATATGTGTATCTACAATACTAGCAATTTTGCTTGGCCCATCATCGGCTGGCTACGTGGCCGGTGGTAGCCTGAGCAAACTTGCTAGTAGAGTACAGTGTCCCCCAAAAGGATGAAAAAACACTTTAATTCTTTATTCATTAGAGATAAGTGGGCAATTTAAATTGAAAACAATGATAAAAATAAGGCAGGTAAAAAAGGCTACGTTAAGAAAAAATTTGTCTAGTTAATTTTCGAAAAGTGACATTTTAAAAATATGTATACTATCCCCCTAGAGACATAAAAAATCTAGAGTGACTCCACTCGACTTTCCGAACATTACGCATTTAAATAAATTTTAATCGATGAATAATTCAAACATATATACGAAATTGAAGCTCAATCGAATGCGCCGTTTAAACGCTAGCGCACTTTCAAGAATTTCTCCCAATACGCTATAATGTAAAAGAAATATTTGTCGTAGCCCTGTAGAAAAACTATAAAACCTATACACATCAAAATCAATACCGGTCTTACGATGGTGGTTTATAACATGTATACCCATTTTGAGCTCAATCGAATGTACCGTTTAAACGCTAGCGCACTTTCAAGAATTTCCCTCATAGGACATAATTTAAAAGAAATCTTTGACGTAGGTCTGTAAAAAAACTATAAGTACTATACACATCAAAATCAATACCAGTCTTGCGATCTTGGTTTGTAACATATATACCAAATTTGAGCTCAATCCAATGCCCTGTTTAGGAGCTATCGTGTTCACTCACATACACACACACATACGCACATACATACATACATCTCGTAGGAATAGCATAAATGAATTCAGAAGACCTCATACACCAAAATCTCGAAGTCGAATTTTTTCATGATTACAATACTTTCCTTACATGGTACATGTTCGGAAAGTAAAAATTAGGTAAATGCGCCCCCCATACATGAGGTGATGCACAAAATTTCAGTCTTCATCATAAAATGTCTCGGACATCTTTCAGATATTCACAATTCAGAGAGATCGTCAGGAGATGTACATGAATTTGAATGCAAAATTTTATTGCTAGACTGCGAAACATTGTTTTCTTTTGTAATTTCTGTACGAAACCTGAAACGAGATCATTTGATGGGCATCATGACTCAAAGTGATATTTTTTTTTCTTTCAAAAGCCATTGAAAAGTGGTTTAAGTCAGCATACATTTATCTTTATAAACACTTTTCAGAATTTAATTCTCAAATTTTGTCTATCCCGTCTTAAGTAAAGGGCACTTTTTACTGGCTGGGATTGTTTTTCATGTGAGAGTCGTGTACAAATATAAAAAGTATCATTTTCTGAAAATTAACGAGCGAAATATTTTCTTAACTTGGACTTTTTTCTAGTTTATTTTCAACATTTTATCAGTTTTCATTGCCCATTTATCCCTAACGGATAAAGAATTAAAGCGTATTACAACATTTTCAAATACCCTGTATGCCGAAGCACATCTTTTTGCCGCCTCATTCCCTCACAGACGATGGTAAGTCATACTTACCGAACATATACTCTCATTGGAGTCGGCAATATTGTTCATTTTGTGTTAATTGTTTTACATCAAGCTACGAATTCTATGATATGTTGGATAAAATCACTTCATTCATCGAGGTTGAGCTTTCTTTATACTTGTTACTAACATTTTCCATTAAGTTTGAAAAGTGTTCAGAATTTCGGTTTGTCTGTCTGTCTCTCTGTCCGACCGTCGTGCTTTAACCCTATAATGCAGTTCCCAGAGCGGGAACACCAAACTCTGCCGTTTTGACTGTTGCCAGTCACGAAGAATAGATTTGATTTCTATAAAAATAGTTGCGGGTGACATAGCTCCAAGAGAATCCTTTACTTTTTAGCACGTCATTTCCCGTAAAAAAGTGGTCACGATTATTTTTAACAGCACTCACTTCTGTTGAAAAGTGGTAGAATGCGAGAACAGCTGGATAGATTGCACAATGCTGAAAAAGGGCAGCCGTTGCCATCACTCAACTTAACTACCAGCAAGATGGCGGACGATCGAAACGTTCATCGCGTGTCACAGATCTAGAGACCCCTTTTTTGACGACAGCTGTCTGTGACCGCGCACAGCCAGCCTACCATACTGTTTCTGCAGTTTTTACCTTGTTCCCAAAGAATTTATTTTTCGACATTCCTTAAACCTTTGAGGTGCAACCCTTTCCCAATTATGAAAAAAGGCAGCCGTTGCCATCGCGGCGCACAGCCAGCTGTCGTCAAAAAAGGGTCTCTCGATCTGTGGAACGCGATGAACGTTTCGATCCTCCGCCATCTTGCTGGTAGTTAAGTCGAGCGATGGCAACGGCTGCCCTTTTTTCAGCAGTGGGAAAGGCTTGCGCCTCAAAGGGTTACTTGCCGTAAATGTGCATCGATCACCACGAAATTTATGCATGTTATTCCTACGTACAGCACTACATACTCTTTTACATCGTCTATGTACTATTTATAGATCTTTTACAGGAGTACTGAAAAGAATTGCAAAACATTACGCTCTATCCAGTTATTCTTTACGTGTAATTTAGAGATATTCGGATATTTCAAACGAAACAAAATCGATATATGTTATTAAGGATTACAAGATAAAGCTGTCTATCGAAAATAGCGCGACCATCATTTATAGTTCTACTACACTCAAAAGAACTAAGCACTCAAAAGAATTGCAAAGCATTACTATTTCAATGGTTGTTTTACAGACATTCACCCATTTCAAGCACAATGTCATCTTACCGCATACTTCGGTAATTGATCCAATGACGGTCGTGTTTCTCCTTCAAAAATTTCGCCAAATGGTGCCAAGCTTGGTTACTTTTAGAGATAAATCGCGAAATATGACAGGGATATTTCAAACATTAGCTTTAATTGCCGTGATTGAAATAATATATCGTAGTTACGATAAAATATTTCAAAAAATGAACCCAGCTTGACGATATTTCCATTTTTTGGGCGATAAATCAAAAAACTCTGATAACATTAAGATATCGCGATTTCAATAGGAATTTCGAAAATTCTTAGGTCACCTTCTAATTAACCGATTTTTGAGTTGGAAAGAGTTTCATAATCGATGCGTGCGGCATGATTTTAATGTCTATGTCATTTTATCTCTCATCCCCTTTATTGAGAATTGTCCAAAAAAATGTGTCCCAAAAAAGCGACATAAAAATGTGACATAATTTTACATATATTTAAAAGCTATTAGTTCATAACAGCTTTAATCTATTGTTAAAATATTTCGAAAGCTGTAGAATATGCATCACATGTATTTTTCTATAAATAGGTTACAATCATAAAAATTTCAACATAGCGTTACCAGGCAAAATACGCGAAAGATGAGTGATAAAATGACATATTGAATTAATATCGTTTTAATATGGCAATAATGAAACTAAAAAATTAGGTGGGTTCAGGGGGTCTCCCCCTGACGAGGCTCGAACATCAGAGTTATATCTTTTTAATTTTTATTATTTCCTGATTTGATATGTTTGAAAATAAGACATGTGCCGTAAAGTGTTACATCGTCTATGCATCTAGTATGTTTTATCTTACTTGTCTTATTTTAGATACATCTTAGACGATGTTTACACGAAACGCAAACTAAGAGGTTAAATGCGTTATTCGTTCACCCTATTTTCTAATTAAGTTGTCCCGCCATGCATTTGGAATTGCCTTTGGCAAATTATACATGCAATTAGCTATCTCTCACGTTGTGAAATCCCTGTCTTGGACTTAGTCTTAAGAAACTAATCTATTAGAAGCGGAAAATTTTCTGCTTCTTACTCGAGGCTTAAAACTGTCCCTGTCACAGCTTACTTATAATTGCGTGTCCAAAATGTTACAGTTTTGAAGATACTAATATATATTTATTCGTGTACGTAGACGTTATTAGGGAGATGCTTATGAAGTAAGCTCCTCACATAAACCATTTCATAATTAAATAAAGTACTTTTTATAATGCACACATAGCAGTAAAAACCTTTGTTCGTTTAACCCTTTGAGGCGCAACCCTTTCCCAATGTTGAAAAAAGGGCAGCCGTTGCCATCGCTCGACTTAACTACCAACAAGATGGCGGACGATCGAAACGTTCGTCGCGTGCCACAGATCTAGAGACCCTTTTTTGACGCAGCTGGCTGTGCCGACACAGACAGCTGCGTCAAAAAAGGGTCTCTAGATCTGTGGCACGCGACGAACGTTTCGATCGTCCGCCATCTTGTTGGTAGTTAAGTCGAGCGATGGCAACGGCTTCCCTTTTTTCAACATTGGACAATCTATCCAGCTGTTCTCGCATTCTTCCATTTTTCAGCAGATGTCAGTGCTGTTAAAAATAATCATGACCATTTTTTTACGGGAAATGACGTGCTAAAAAATAAAGGATTCTGGTGGAGCTATGTACCCGTAACTATCTTTACAGAAAGCAGATCTATTCTTCGTGACTGGTAACAGTCAAAACGTCAGAGTTTGGTGTTCCCAGAGCAAGAACATTGCTCGTTAAAGGGTTAGACATATACAAAAAGTTGTCTTGGTTATTATTCTAAAAGGAGAAGGTGTACAGAAAACTTGTCATGGCTCCAATGTCTTCTGTGTTCAAATGATGCCTTTAAGGGTGCAAATCCCGATGCTAGGTCTCTCATCTGGAATTCATTTAAAAGAAAACGGAGACCCATTCCCACCTTCTTACGGGGTTGGCAAAATACTAGGCGGCCCAATAACGAAATGTGATTTGCAACTTCAGCCATGGTTGTACTTCAGGCATTTCTAATGGTGAATGCTTACAGAGCAATTGCACCGTCGTCGTCCTAGGGGAAAAAAAGTTCAGGTAGTTTCTTCTGTTAAAAGACTGCCGCGTGATATATCAAAGTAGGCTTATATTTAGTACCTTTCACGGTTAGTTGGGTTTAGGCACTTTCCATTCAGTGAGAGTCTCACAAATAAAAGCCACCACACATACGGCTGGCCCCACAAAAAGAAATCTAGACTTGAAAGATTTGGCTAGCATGGTGTCTGAACTACTGGCCTACTTCACCAAAACTGTAGAGAAACGTCGTTGGTTAGCATGTGGACTTTAATATGCAAATGCATATTGGTTGAGGGTGTTAAATGCATCCTCAAGTGAGAAGGTAACATTCATCCCTGAAGAGTAGGAGAGAGGGGGCAGAGTAGGACACTTTTCGCATTTTTTGTAATATTTTTTCCCTTTTAATAAAAAATAAAAATTAAATACAAAACAATATTTTGCCAGCTTTCATTAGTTTCTTTTTCAGAATTTATCCTTATTTTATACTGTGAAAAAAGATTAATTTTCAAAAGGTACTCAACTTGTCCCAGTATGACCCATTGCGGGGCACAGTGGGACAATGTGTAAAGAACATAAAAAATCAGCTATATTATGGCAAATCATTATTATTGTAGTTAAATTCAGGTTAAGATATTCAACACACACTATATATAAGCAATGGAACACATATTTAAGAGTTGCAAAATTCTTTGCTGAAAAATGTTTGATGAATTAAAAATAATAAAATAGCATCAAATTAAACTGCTTTTCCAACTAGTTTTTCCAACAGTGATAGTAGAAACAAAAATGGCTGCAACTTCCCAACAGGATCAATTGATACAGTGACTAGTTTTTACGGTGTTGCAATTGTGGTAAACGAAATTATGGAATTTTTTTCTAATTTTTGAGATTTTGAATAATAGAAAAATATCTATCGTCCCACTGTGCCCCCCCCTCCCCTATATTTGGCAGCCTCTAGCGTCTTTGCTGACGTAGCTGGCTGTCAGCTGTGACAGAAAACTTCTTTAGCTCTCTGGCGTCAGATGGGCTATTCGGTTGACCGCCATGTTTTTGGTAGTTAAATTGGCCGCTGGCAATGGCTTCACTTTCCAGCGTTGGACAGTCTATTCAGTTATTCTTCTATATTGATGAATAGTGAAAATGCTCGCGCTTCAAAAGATTAATCAGCAACATGTTACGAATGTATTTGTTCACCCAACCAATTTTCTTCCCGTAATCTCTCTTTGCATATCCACGTATTACGGAGTAGTTACAGGACTAAAAATTCATTGATTCCTTTCCCCAGCTTTCGCTCTCTTTAATACCTTAATTAGACATTCTTTAGATATTCCAGACAAACTAGTGATATGGTTATGTCTTTCTGTTAAACATTATAGCGAATATATCATGTAATTACAGTTAATCAGTTTGTGTGAAACACGCTAAACTACGAAAGCAGACTGTATCGGTAATCGATTCCTTGTAATAATAATCAACACCTACCTTCTTTAAACATTCTTTTGGATTTGCCATTAAGTAAATAATTTCAGAACAGAATGAAAACTGAACAATACTACTTCTGTAGATTCATTTTCAATGGAAAAATGCGTGAAATCCAACAACTTAATCAGCAATGTGGTACGTGTACTTTTCTTCTCTCATCCAATTTTCTTCCTGTAATCTCTTTTTGCGTTTCCATATATTACGGAATAGTTACAGGGTTAAAAATTGGATGATTCCTTTCCCCCAGAAGACGCTCCTTTAATACCTTAATTAGACATGCTGTAAATATTCCAGACAAACTAAGGATATGGAGTTTTGCCTTTTTGTTGAACTTTACAGCAAATATATCATGTAATTAAAGTTAATCCGTTTGTGTAAAACAAGCTAAACTCTAAAAGCAGATTATATAACACAATCTGTTTTCGCTGTTCTGTACGTTTTCTGAAATAAATAAATAAATAAATGACTTACAGACAAAAGGAAAGTACAGTTTTATAACGGTAAATGTACTTTATTACCGTAGATAGACAGACGTTTATATTTAGCAATAATCAATGTATTAAATTATAATAAAAGTTTTAAAAATGTATTTGCGGCACTTCTGTTTCCTTTATATTTGAAAGAAGCGTGTCGGAAAAAAATCAAATTACAAATTTTCGTGAATTTTAAACTGGCAGTGTACGAGTTAAAAAGTAAAGCCTTCGCGTATTTAGCATTACTCCATATGAGTCGATGAGGTAGTTTTACATTTTATAAATAGTAAAATATATTTTAGCATAATACATAAATCAAAAATAACTGTACGCGTTTTTTCTCATTGATATAACAAGCTTTTGAAGCAAACGACAGGGAGTTGAACTAATTGCCACGCCATCTATAGCTGCAAAAACTGCTTACACTAATATGGAACTGCTGCCATAATATTTATCTCCTTTTAATATTACTTCTTGGTAAACACCAAGTAGCTGACTGCTTTCTGAAATAAATTTTCCTTAAACATTGGGAAAATCTCTTGCATTTAATAAACCACTCCTTAGATATCTTACCTTTTATAAAAAACACTGATGTCACATGCCGGTGTAACGAAATCTGGAAGTGGATGTATGCTAAAATAGTCAACAAGCTTGAAAAATTCAAAATAACACTTTATACTACGAAAAAAAGTCCCATATTTCACAATAAATACAGCATTTTTAACACATATCACAGCCGATCATTAGCTTTTCACAGCAATAACACTATTCAAACAACAGTATCAATGGTATCATCTTGCTCTTAATATCTGCAGTCTATCACACACTAACTCACAATGAGAGTGGATTCTTTACTTATAGATTTCGCAGTAAATATGATGTCATTTTTCTAGACTTTTAAAGGAACTTCTCTTCTAATTGAAATACAGCCAAAACTCCACCAGTTTCCAGAATTTTTGTCGCTAAAGTCGCCAAGTTTTTGAAGTGAAACTTCTTTAGTGGCGACTAGGGAGTAACTCGGATTTTTTTTTTTTTTTTTGAAAAGAAAAGTGGCGTATATGTCTTAGCGCGCCCCGAAAAAGAACCACCTCTGAAAATCCTACTTTTTCGACCTGCTTTCGCCGTTCTCCGAATTCGTCGTCCACCCCCAGCAGACGAAATCAACGCTTAAGAATACTGTGATAGAAAAACACAAAAAAAAATTACACTACCTGCATTCGAACTCAACAAACTGAGGAAAACATCAGTTAAAGAACACAGTTAAAGTATTATACTAGACTATGGACATTCCCCCCATTCAAACCCAACTTCCAGACGGAACAATATGGTATAAGAAAATAGTTAAAGAATAATACTACAACATGGACACTTCCTGGATTCTAAGTAATTATCACGAAGTACCGATGATTCTGACTGGAGGTTTTATGTTAATTTTCGCTCTCAATAACCTCAGCCGTTAGTTGATTTTTTAAAAGAAATATTGGATCTAACTATGAATACTTCTCGACTCCAATCAACAACGATGTTTCGGTACAACGATAGATGCTGTATCTTCAAGAAAATTAGCAAATTTAGAGAGTAAAATTTATGTTTCACATTATACTTACCACAAACCTATAATTTCATACATAAAAAATTATGATGACCTTCAAGTACCTAATTCCAATGAATAATATGAATATAACATTTATGTAATCTTTGTAAGTACATGAATAATAAATATATTTAAATTATAATATGATATTTATTTTAAGTTAAAGTTTAATCATTTCAGCGATATGTGTCGTAAACGTCAAAGAAGTTTTACTTCAAAAGCGCGTTAACATTACACTCACACACTTTTTTTCCAAGTCAAAGGGTCACATACTCATTTCTCTTGAAACAAAGCTAGTACAACACACTTTTCAACAACACACACCGGAGCGGGAAAACAACATTACAATTTTGTGACACCAGTAAAAATCCATTCCCTCTTTTGTATGCTAATGAATAAGTATTTATTACATGCTTTATGTTTATGAGGAACTAATGCACTATCACCTGTCCAATAAGCTTGCTCCAGAAGTAAGTCAGGCAGAACTTTATCGTTGTCTTCTCTCCTTCCAAACTTGTCGAAAGTAAGGTTTATTGATCACCGGATGTCAAATTATCGAATTTATATCAACAAAGTAATTATTCTCCAAATTACGCGTGTGTCAAAATGATGCAGTGTTTCTGAGCAAAGGTGCATGAATTTTGGCAATGCTGGGAACTATTGAATGCATGCATGAGACATATAAATATAAAACACATAAATTACTGTTGGGATTTCCCATCTTATCTTTCGAATAAAAAGATGATAGTTATTACATTTTCCCACAGTACGAACACAGAAATGTAAACGTGAATTGACTTTTAAAAAATTGAGTAGAATAATGTTTTTATGTCATGTATTGTGGAGAGCATCCAGGCATTAAAATGATTGCCGAAACTGTCCCAAGAGGGCAGCACATATGTAGTGCCAGTAGTTGTACTTTATAGTTTTATCTGGCTGATATATTTTTGAAATATTTTTATAAAAATAATACAGATATTAGAAAGTAAAAAAGTGTTATTCTCTCTTATTTTAATGATTAAATAATCACACACTCAAACCCAACTCAATCACCTCACACATCTTTCAGTAAAATATAATAAATCTCATAAAAGTAGCAGGTATAACGCATGAAAAAGGGCGTTTGTAAATAAAAAAGCTGCTGGATTTTACACTAATGAAGGAAAAGAGGAAAAGAGAACGGTATTTTTTTTTTTTACTTTTTTGCAGTGGAGGCTCGTGACCTAGTTTAGTGGTAAAAAAAAATAGCAAGAATCCAATAAGTAAAAAAATGTATGTACATAGAACGCTTTTTTTCTCTGCGCACAGTGTTAAGTATTGAAAATTTTTGAAACGGAAAATGGCTATAAAGGTATCAGACAAACCAGTCTTATAATTTAACTATTACTCTTAGAAACGTTGTTCTGCCATTAGCCTCTTTTTAGGGGATTTTTTAAATGCTAATATTCACGTAGAACAAAATTCGTGTATTTTTTACACGAAACAATAATAAAAGTATATGATTAAAATGTTCTATAATAGAAGAAAAAGCAGTTTTTTGTATTATAAGGTGGGACCAGGCCCCTCTGGCCAATAATGACGAGCAGCCACTGCCTGATGGCAACAGCGCAAGAAGATGAGAGTGGAATCACATTAACACATGTGCTTTCAACTCTCTCAACAGACTGCCAATTATATTTTCATCCTTGATGTCTTTTATTTAGCAGGTAAAAAAATATGATGTCGTTATGTTAACAAGTAATTTTTCTGCGAAGAAATCTTCTTTGCGTTGTAAATGAGGACTAATGTTTATTTTCTAAGTAAATAACCTTATGAGGTTTCTTTTCTTCCGAACAACCCAGGCACTAGAATTGGACTGTTGTGAATGCTACTTACTGCCATATGTGAACGATCTCTAGAAGCAATACATTGGCGCCTAAGAGTGTGCACATACCAGATTTCACCATGTTTATGGTTCAGTTGCAGACATTGGAGCAAACTAAATTAATGTTTTACCAATATTTCGATTCCATCTAGCGAAATTGTAAACCAGCAGAACTCCACTCACTCCAAACCAGCAGCACTCCACTCCAGCAGAACTCCTCTCACTTATTTCACGCGTAAACTAATGTGGTTCTATAACGAATAATTTTCTGTGTAACTGTACAGAACAAGGCATTACTTTTAAATAAACATTTAATTACTATTTCTGATCCTCAGAGATTTATGTCCGGGAAAAAATCTGAAAATTGTTTCGTACGAACAATTAAGACTAATAAGAAATGAATTTAAAATTCTAACACATTTCGAACGTTGAAAGTTCTATGATGATACCTATATTGGAAGTATCTCAATTATAATAAATACTTAAGCATTTAGTAGTAGAGAACATACTAAAGGGCATTTTTAAAATTATTTAGCAGATAATTTTTAGAAATCCTCAAAAGCATCTCAGTACATTTATGCAAAATCAAAATATCCTCTTGAATAAAAGGTTCGGAAATACAATATATTCCCTGATTTCAGTAATCACAGAGCACATTTCTATGTACTAAAATGATAATACTAACAGATATTTCGTATTTTAATTTATTTAATGCATAACTTTTCAATACTTCCAAAATATATCTGTAGCTAATTAATTTTAATTTTTTGTATCAACGTTTCAGACGACACAATCTTAAACGCATCAAACGCACAATCTTAAACGTATACAATATATTTGATAAACAGCTGCCATCTAGTGGACGAATTTTGTATTTTACAGAAATATTAAAAGCTATAGATTGTGTCATCTGACACTTTTTTTATACTGTATGCGAAAATTAAAAAACAAGAGTTGAAATTAGAGTTAGAAGTTTGACAAAAATATGCATAGCATGGGAGTCAGTGGGGCTGTCCGAACTTTCCCGGTACCCTTAAATCTAACCCACCGGCTTCAAAAGCCACTGCGATGTAGTTTTCAGAGATTTTTTGTTTTGTTTGTCGCGCTTTTGAATTCAGAAAAAATTCTTTTATAATGATTCTTGGAGAATGAATTGTCATCCAACAGAGGGGACCGCTATTGTGAATATCCAAACCGTTTCTGTGTAAATCTTATATTTCGGCGTAAACTTTGACAAATATTATGGTGTGAATTTCAACGGAAGTTTTTTGATTAAAACTAATTTAAAAACACATAACTATTTTATTTCTTTAAATAATATTTAGGGAATGTCACTACAATAACATTCATTAAATTATTTTAATTTATTTTATTTTTTAATCTCACTGCAGATATGTACAAAATTAAAAAATGTCTTAAACTCGGATCCTTAGCAATAATAATTTTTAAATTTCTGAAGAAGCATTTTCTTTTTATGCTTTGTACAAAAGAAAATTAACGTAATTTTAAAGTCATGGAAAGTAACACACTTCTAATAAGAAATCAACTTTATTCATTTATCTTCAAAAAAGTTACTTAACAATACTTGAATTTGAACTTTCTGTCAATCTTTTATTATTCCTTAGCTTTGAACAATTAAAAATCATATTAAATATAGTAAACTTTCTGTCATTCAATCAATTGCTATTTCAGTATATTATCACGAACTAAATGCATCAAATATTATCAACGAATTTACCCCCAAACATTTCAGATTCATTTAGAAAACTTATTTTCTGCATGTTACAAATGTAATATTGCAGAACAAACTTCATCGGCATGCCATCGCATAAATCCCTTGTTATTTCCCTTATATGAACGAAGTTCTATACGTAGACAGCTCAGATTGCGTTATGCCTGGCAGAAAACAATCTGCCGTTGTCTTTTCTGTTAGCGTGAGTTGTGCTACAGAAGCTAGTCAGGCAGTACTTCATGGTACACTTTCATGCTGCTCAAGCTGTCGGACGAAGAGGTTATCGATCACTGCGTGTCAAGGAACCGAATTCGTTTTAACCCAGTAATTAATCTAAAAATTTTGCAGGCGTCGTAATAATGCAAAGTGATTAGGTAAGGGTTACACTACGCCTGATGTATGGGACTGCTGAGAAATACTTGATACACACTTAACTCTTTGAAGGGCTCCGGTGTATAATAGATCCCAGTTGCAATCTGAAAAAAAATAATCACTTATTTATTTTCAGGTTTTTGTCCTTTAACCCTGACTGCTCAATTTGTGAACCAAAATCGCTAGAAAATTTTACAATTTTTTTTTTTCATATTTTAAATCTATGTACATTGGAGGATTGAAATATGCATTTTTTCTTTCTAGAAAAGATTTTTTATATAGATTTTTATCATGCGAAGCTAAGCTTCAGAAACATCAATTTCCGATGATACCACACAAAAACTTTTTATAAAATAAATTTCAATTTAATCACAGTTAATTTCAATTCATTTCATAATATAAGAAAATGCACCACTGCCAAACGCTTTGCAAGTTTATTGAATCATGATCGGATTCATCGACGTCTGAGGAGCAGTCCAAAAAATATATATCAAACTAAAATCCCTTTCAGAATCTGATAAATCATCCGGAATATATACTCCGTCAGTTGCTGAACGTTCTCTAGCAGCCATTTCTGATTAGAAAAAGGTGGCAAAGAAGTGAAGTTAGAGCATTAAATACCGAGTACAGTGGCTGCCGTTTATTTGGATCCCGTTCGGGCGACTGATTTTTGATCCAATAAAGCGGCTGATTCGAAAAAGCGGTGGCGGTTTTGGTTGAGGCTTTGAAGAGAATGATCGCATTTCGTTTTCCATAATTTGATTCGATAAAGCGGCTGATCCAATTAACCAGTGATACAATTAAGCGGCGGCCACTGTACCTTCAAATGACGCAATTTAGTGGACGACTAACGACATCTCTTGGTCAGAACCTAAATTAAACGTCTAACACTATCTAATTTATTTCACTGGTTAAACGGTGAAAATGCGGGGTGCCCTCCTCAATAAAGAAAGAAAAACATCTGCCCGCTAAAATCACGGGATAAGCAAATTTTGTTAAATTTGAGTTGCCCGTCGAAATCGCGGGATGAGCAGCCAGAGGGTTTAATAATTGATAAGTCACCATAAGAGAAACACTTATTATATATGAAATAATTATTAACAAGGTATATTATGCTTATCCTTCTAATTACAACAAATCTTCTTATAAACCGTTCCTTATTTAAATCCTCTATCTCGTAAAAATATCCAACTGCGTAATCTAGAGGATCTGTTTAGAACAGCACAAAATGCGAACAGGATGCGAATTTCGTGGCAGAGTTTACTACTTTCATGCAGGTTTTAATTTATAACGTCACGTTCCTGACTCTAATTTTTTTTCTTTTCACTAGACCGTTACGGAGGAACCTTATCCTATTTTAAACAGGTATGAAAACATGAAAATTTACACGTATGGTTGTCATTCTCCAGCATTTTGTGAGAACCAATAACTTTAATAATTGCTTAATTTTTAATTTACCAGCATCTACACAATTTGATGCATGTAATTCGTATTTAAAGATGCAAGATAAACTGTTGTTAATACATGAAATCTCAAATTTTATTTATGAAACTTTATAACAAATATATCTGGCAGTTTACATTGTCAAAAATCTAACATCATGACTCATACTCAAGTCAGTGTTAGAAATGATATCAAGCATGAAACATTAATAGGTTTTCGCGAAAACAAAGGCTGCTTTGATAATATGAGCGAATCTCACTTTAGACAGATGAGATATCGGATAAATCCAAATAATACTTATTCCCGCTATTTCTTTTGCAGGCGTTAAATTTAGCTTCAGAAAGCAATCAGGCATAAGTTAGGATTCCCCACCGTTTTATTCTTTCTGAAGCTGCCGAGAGAAGAACTTATCGATCATAGGGTGTCTGGCATTATCTTGCCGAGATATCCTGGAAATTCTATGGCTGTATAATAATGTGTTCAGAGCACTGTTTAAATAAGTTAAAATGATTAGTAATAAAATAGTAAGGTAAAAAAGGTAAGATTGAATGGTATACTTAACCCTTTAACCCGCAGTGTTCCCGCTCTCGGAACACCAAACTCTGACGTTTTGACTGTTGCCAGTCACGAAGAATAGATTAGATTTCTATAAAAATAGTTGCGGGTGACATAGCTCCACGAGAATCCTTTACTTTTTAGCACGACTTTTCCCGTAAAAAAATGGTCACGATTATTTTTAACAGCACTGACATCGTCTGAAAAATGGGAGAATGCGAGAACAGCTGGATATATTGCCCAATGCTGAAAAAAGGGGGCACAGCCAGCTGTCGCCAAAAAAGGGGTCTCTAGATCTGTGGCACGCGATGAACGTTTCTATCGTCCGCCATCTTGCTGGTAGTTAAGTCAAGCTATGGCAACGACTGCCCTTTTTTCAGCATTGGGAAAGGGTTGCACCCAGGGATCAAGCTGTAGTCGCATTTTTCGCAAAATGCGAAAAAAGCAACTCGTCTTCCTAGAGCGTCCCAAACGTGCTCTATTGGATTCATGTCTGGAGAACACGCTGGCCACTCCATTCGTACGATTCCTTCCTCGAAAAGAAAATCCTCCACCAGGTCAGTATGATGTGGCCTGCAGTTATCGTCCATTAAAATTAAGTCATCTCCGATTGCTGCAGATGCTGAATTGCTCCGATGCTGAACCTTTCTGGTCCCTTCTGGTTATAAATTTTAAGATAATGAAATATTGCAAGTGCTGTGAACAAAATTAATTCAGATTTTTTTAAGGTAACAAACAGGACGTAATTCACTTTAAATTATCAATATGAATCATTTATTAAATTGGTATCTCCTATTATTGGTGGATAACTTTATTTAACTTGTTTATTGTGAAGCTTATTTATTTCATTAATTGTTTTATATTTTAGTCTATTGCTCTTTAAAAATGTATTCTGCCCACTGTTGATAGTTTTGTGCAAGCAACTTTTTAACTACATATTTGCAAAATAATGGACAGTTTCTAAAAAGGGGAATTGTCGAAACTAAGCTGTTTTGTTAGCATAAAAGCGAATGAAGATTTATTAAGCCCACACTCATGTAGGTATTCTTGAAAAGGACCATGGTTTGTGGAGAACAAGTATAACTTTCTGTGGTTTAGTAAAAATAATTCGGATGTTTTTTTTTTTTTTTAAACAGCTAAATAAGCAGCGGCATGTTTTAGCATTATTCCATATTCTTCTTGTCATTTATTTATTTTGTCTCTTTTTTATATGTATTAAAAAAAGATAATAGTTGCAGGTAGAATATTCCTATTTTGTGTTGGAGGTGACCTCTGCTGTGAAAACCGACTAATAAAAGCATACTGGCATAAGGTAGAAAAAATAAATCTGAATATTACCCATTTAAAAAATTTCCCTACTTCATTTGTAATAAAAAAAAACCCAAAATAATTTTCTCGCCATTTCGATTATTACAATAGTGAATTATTATCGGAATGAGAACTTTAGAGATCAATAAGTAGCTAGCTCTCTGATAACCGATTAACATCCGATCTCGAACGTACAGACTTTGATTAATTAACGCGTAAAACATTAATTTAAGAGCAAATCAAACTTGAAAGAGCAGATCAGTCCGCAAACTAGTAATAACACTCTGTACTTTTACACTATTCAAGTATAATCACAGTTTACTTCTAAATGACATCGCCTGGAAAGCTCAAGCAACTATCACAACACCGAACATCAACATTTCACCGAAGAGAAATAATACGCTACTCTTGAAAAAAAAAAAAAAAAGAGAATCTCGACTCAGACAACTGAGATTGTGATAAGTGTAGCAGAAAATGCTTTTCCATTGTTTCTTCAACCGGCATGAAGTTTAGCTCCAGTTTCTAATCTGGCAGAATTGGAGATTTCCGCCTGTCGTTTTACTCCTGAAGTTGCATTTATCCCTGGGTGTCAAATTCCCACTTCATTGGAACTCTGAGTGTTATATAAGTAGAACGGCTGAAACTAAGATCCGTAATGGAAATAATAAGATTCCCTTTGTTGAGTGCCTGATTCTTGCCGAACTTTATTCAGTGCATTCTAAAATTCATGTAGTTATATTAATAACTAGCCGCCTCCGACGACCAGTTGGTTCGCCATCTTCATAAATCTTGTTCGGAGAGTCCATCTTAATACATCTTGTTCCTTACCGGCTTAATTGGCACTGAAATCTCGGATTCTGAATGGAATTTAAAATTAAGATGGTTAAAAACAGGAGCGGCCCTAGGGTAAGTGGCGCCCCCTGCTAATTTAAAAGAAGACTTCCCCTTTTATGCTCTAGTTAGTTTTTGAGTTCGAAATGACGCCCCTTCGAAGCCGGCTTCGAGATGCGATGCTTACACAGTGTCGGGCCACCCGTGGTTACAAAAATTAGATAGTTAAATGATATAAACCCACAAAAAGATACAAATTATTTTCGTCCTATATTAATTCTGAAGAGCTTCTGGATATACTGGCCTTTATCAAAAAACGAAAGGGGGGGGGGAAAGTAAGAAAATCTGAAACACTTTCAGATTTTAAATACGCACTACAGTACTATATATTAAAAGCATATTATAATCCATGGGTCTTCCCTATTTTCGTTCCTTATTTCATTAAGTTGGAAAGTATATCATTATTCATGAGTGTGATCACGCAAAGTTAAAATTGACATTTCTAACATCCTTTTTCTGGATGTAATATATTATAAATAGATGGAGAAAAGCTGCGCAGAAAAATGCACGATTCCAACTGAATGAAAATTTCAAAAACTTATTCTCAGGTGTATTCATAATCCAAATAGCAGACGATTGAATTACGATAAATAGCGCCAAGCGTTAGAATCCTCCTCAAAATCGCATATCAACCATTTTATTTTTCGCCAAATTAAAAAGTTGCACATTTTAGTATCGGAAAATTTCCAGATCCTATTTTTCTTTTGAGTATAAAACATTTCATTCCTGCTCTGATTTCACATGCACACGATATTTTAATTAAAAAACAACCTTACAAATAATCTAAACAAAAAAAATCGTTATTCTTTTATTTTTACTTCAAGAGTCTGAATCATTTAATAAACTTGCCAAGTATGGCAACCTAGATATGCTAAATTCTCCTTCTTTCCACTGCAGGATTAAAATTGCGAAATGGCGATAGCAAAATTAGCCTCATGCGATAGGTTTTTGATCGATATCTCCTAAAATAATTCGAATATTGGAAATATCGCTTCGAGATATGTTGGGAACCGTCCTGGATAATTTCCATACAAAATTTGGTAGGTCCAGGATCATCCGTCTAATAGCTAGGCGAGACACAGACAAACTAACTAACTAACTAACCAACCAACTAACTGACATGTTACAGTTTGTTTTATTTATATAGATGTAGATTAAGTAGCTTTCATGAATTTATAAGAGCCGTAGACTCTTGACTTAGGCGAAGGATGCGTTCCAAGAATCCTCGCGTAAGTGAAAAATTTCGCGTTATGGGATAGGGTGTAAGAGAAGGTGGCCTAAAATGATCCTAGTGGGCAAAACGATCCACATGTTTTCTTCCTGACAGACAGCTCTATCTGCTAGGTAACATATAAACTAGTTGTATCAAGTCAAGAAGAAGCATTGGCGATATTTAAGCGATCCGTGTATTGCGTGTCTGAGTAGTATTTTTTCAAAAAGCTGGGTTATATCATATAAGGTAAACACTATCTTTCCTATTTATTTAGAAATTCAATCGTTAATGTACAGAAATGTACATTAATGTCCATCTAGCTATGTATATATAAATAAGCTAAGGAAAAACTTTGTCTCCTTTTTAGAGCACCTTCGCAAACGCATTAGCCCGAAATTCCATATATTTAAAGTTCGTGGGGAGGTGGTTGTGCGAATGTTAAAATTTTTGTATAATATGCTAATACACCGTAAAAAATTAGATAAGTAATTTGGCACTCAGTATTTCGCGCCAAGTCGGGCGATGGATCCATCTTTCTGTCAATTTTGAAATAACTACACTGAGTTTCGGCAGTACTTTAGGGTTATAATATTACAACAAAATTTGCAAAAAGTGAAATTATTCCCCAGTTTGGTGAAACGCCAATGACTAAAATGTGCTTTAACCCTCTGCTAGGCGACTTTTTTTAGACGGTCGATAAGTGCGTGAAGTGTTGTAAATTCCATCTTTTAAATTGTGGAAAAACGAACCGAACAAGGCAGTTTGCAATCAAAAGACGTGTTACAGAAACAAACATTGTTGGAAAATAACACAGTGGGTGTATGTTAAAATAGTTTAACAACCTCGAAAATAACGAAAATTATAGTTTATTCGACGAATGAAGCACTATATCTCACAGAAAGTGCATTACTTTTAACACTTGCCACAGCGTATCCTTATACATCACAGCAATGACACTATTCAAATGGCAATACCAATCGTGCAGATTTTCTCTCAATATCCGCAGTCAATCAAACTAACAAGACAGCGAGAGAGACTCTCTATTTATAGTTTTTCAGGCAGGAAGTGACGACATATAGGTCGTGACATCATTTTCGAATTTTCTCGTAACTTTTTTCCTAATTGAAATTACATCCAAAATTTCATTACGTTTGAGAACTTTCTTTTCATCTCTTAAGTCGCCAAACGGTCGCCAAGGTTTTCACCAGGGCCTGAATACGGAAAAGGCTTGGGAAGTTTGAGCTTCTCCTCAGATTTTGTAGGGAGCCCAAAAAATGGCTGGAAAATTGAAAGAGAAATAAAAATTTTGTTTTTAAATGATTGTACAGATTTTTATTGAACAGAAGTGGAAAGCTATTTTTATGGTTTCTCAGAAGTCTCATACTTCATGTCGCAACATTTCTAAATTGGTTCAGTTTAAGATGTCTTTACCTGGGGCATCCGCTCCAGTTGAGTTTTTTCTATTATGGGGAACGTTTGGTCCGCAGAGAAGGGTTGACTTTCAATATGTAATGTTTAACATCTTTTAAATGTCAAAATTAATTCCGAACTTTTATGTTGCGATTTTTATGATGTCATGAAAACAAAGAATTCTTGATTAAAAAAAACCATTTCTAATAAAAAATAGGGCTCAATAAATAAAGTTTAATGTTCCAGCAAGGTAATGCTTTTAGTTTCCTCTTTAAAGTAGTTTCAAAAATACTGTAAAATCTTGTTACAATGAACTAAACTGTCAATCATTAAAACTTATTTAATCAATGAAATATCATTTGAATAAAATAGTTGTTTTTCTAGAAAATTATTAAAATTTTACTTTTCTCAAACAAAAAGGGGAGAGGGGCCCCGAAATGAGACTGAGGTTCCCCTAACTTCAGAGGTTAATCGGGCCCTGGTTTTCACCAAGGTCTAAGGGTTACATACTCACTTCTTAGGAATGCAATCCCGCACTGTTTTCCGTTTCGCGCGATTGTGGCTATTTGTTGCGTCCACCACTATTTCCCCCCAAATAAAATATTTTCCATGTATGGAAGTAGATGCAGTAGATGTATGTCTTAAAATACCTAGGGAATGCAATCCCGCCCTGTTATTCGTTTCGCGGGATTTCCGGATTCAGATCCCGCGGGATTGACATTTCATTCAAATAACAATTAAATAAAATTAATTTAATGAAATAAAAATAATTAATAAAAAATAAAATAAATAAAAAAATAATAAATTAATAAAAATTAATTTATTAATTTAAAAGAGAAAAGTAGGAAAAAGTAAGATTGTAAGCACTATCAAGTTTAATACTTTATCTTATTTGATAATTAATACAATACCTTACATAAATATGAAAATTATAGTCATTATATAGTCTTTCCGCGGGATCGGTTTTGCATTCCCTACTCATTTCACTTGTAAAAATTCCTGTACATCTCTCTTTCCAGCAACACACATTAATGCGAGAAAACAACATTACAGTTTTGTGGCAATAGTTTGCTTGGTGAGCCGTCTAATTATAGTTGTGCTTGTATTATGAACCAGAGTATAAGTTTATAATGTAAACAAACTGTAATCAGACAGTTCACATTAGAATAAATCTTGCAATAAAGGCTCTCCATGGCATTAAGCTTATCTCAAGAAACTAATCAGTAAGAATTGGGGATTTACTATAGTCTTTCGCAAACCAAAGATATCGGGAGGAGGTTTTATTGATCATACTACATCAAGTTTCCTCGTTTGTCTCCACATAAATCTTTTAGGAACTATGCGGGTGCCCTAATTATGTATTTGAAAGGAGATCATTTGCGGCAAACTTAAGGATATCGGCAAACAGTGTCTGGCTACATGCAATTAACCCGTCATCTGCATAAGGACAATACTATCATCAAGGGAACAAGAAATACTGAAAACACTCAAAAAACTGGTTTTAAGGGTAAAATAAAGGGAAACAACTTTGTAAAATGAATTAAAAATACTGTAAAATAATACACATGAAATATACCACTGTATGATAATTTCGCGTGGTAGAAAAAGTCCCCCTTTTCTCAGCTACGAAAAAAACACAATCATACGCCATGATCATGAAAATACTGAGATATATTTTGTATTTATCACGTTATTTTGCAAAATTTCAATTAACTTTACCTTTAGACAACAGTTTCTTTTTTTGCGTGTGTGAATTAACTTGTTTAATCAC
Organism: Cheiracanthium punctorium; assembly: GCA_038373885.1. NCBI lineage: Eukaryota > Metazoa > Arthropoda > Arachnida > Araneae > Cheiracanthiidae > Cheiracanthium > Cheiracanthium punctorium. Next base: position 454,427 of record JAWZYV010001807.1, read on the forward strand.
ACAACAAAAATAAGACGCGCATGTTCAAATTAATGTTTGAGAAAGTGTTAAAGAGCAGATTTTTTTTTTCAAGATACACCTATGTTAAACAGACATTTTCTTCCGAAACACCATAACTATTGGTCACTTTGGTTTTCGGCTTACCACATGACGTCACAGTGTTTCTGATGAGCAAAAGTAACCAATATCTCAATCCATGTGACATCACTGAGTCATTTATTAGGAAACATGGAACAAACCTACTAGAATGTCCAATTTAATGATCTAGAAAAAGTTTAGATGCTTTCAATATGCACTGTAAAATCGACTAGATGAAAAACATCGAGCTTAAAACATTGATGTCAAACAAACATCTGCATCAAAAAATGGAAGGATAAAACATCGATAATTTTTTTAAAAAACACCCTTTTTTGTTTTTTGAAAACATGAACATTGATGTTGCATCCTTATCTTCTGTGGTTAAACTTTTTTTCATTTGAAAAAGGATGAACACTTGCCCGAGGATGCCCGAAATGTGCGTCCTGAACGATAAGTACTTTTTATGTGTGTTATTTTACAAAGTTGGCTCACCTTTTGAGCACCAGTTTCTGTTGAGTGTTTTTCGCTGTTCAGCTCAAGGATTGCTTGAGAACATTCCCGTGACGAAGTTCACATATTTTTCGTGTCTAAAATAATTTTCCTATGTTTCGTTGTTCTCTCCACTTTGTTTTGCGGCTCGATAAAATGTTCTTTCTTTTACGCGACGGTATGTCTGGGATTTTCGGGGTTCCCCTTCTAAATTAATTTCGCTTCAGCATATGCTGTGTAAGTTCGTTGTGCCTCCCGGTCGTCCGTCTTTGCTTTCTCACGGGGTTGTAGGCTTTTGTTTTGGCGTCGCCAAATCCTGGTACTGCTGCCTTGGCGATTTGCTGTTGTTCCGTTAATTTCAATTTTTATATTTATTTCGCCTACCGGACGGTGTTTGTCACGTGGGGCTGTGGCATATGAGTGCTCATATTTTACTCCCCAACCTGTAAAAAGCTGGCAGTTTTGTAAGAAGTTTTTAAGACTTCTCGATAGCTCTCCGTCAGAGGAGGTTGTATTCTGACTCCGGCACGCTGGTGGCCGGAACGATTAGATACGTTCCTGATGTTATTTTCTACTAACGCAATGTACTGTTGTACTGTACTGAGACTGTTTTGCTGATACCTCTAATAAACGTGGCTTTTCAGAATTCGAGTCATCTGCCTGCTTTCTATGTCTTCAGCGTAACTCGTGGATTTCATTAACACACTATACGTTATGTAAAACGGCCGAATGAAAGTTCTTTTGACCGACCTCCGACAACTCCCTCATAATTCCATTTGACATTACCGTCTTAATTCCTGATTTCCAAGCATGCTTTTGTTTAGCTGCTCTTTCGTGTATAGTTAGTTCATCTAGAAATAATACGAAATCTAGTCTTACGAAAGAAAAGAAAAGATTTTTCAGATAAGAGGAAATGCTTCGTTTTGCTTAAGCTAATACAATATTCCTATTTATATATCGCATTGTTTGCTCAGAGATACATCATAAATTCACATTTCTCCTCTGCGTTAGATTAGTACTGTCCTACTAAATTTGTTTGGGACATGTGACCGACTATTTGATACTCCTATTTCGCGACATCTGTATAGTTTTCTCCGGAATGACATTTTATTCCTGATGTCAAACTTGGGAAAATAGGTCAAGCGTAGTGACAATCCAACAGTCAGTATGTTTAGACTTTCTAAGATTATGGAATACATAAGAGCTTTCCAAAACAACATGAAATACGCCTTGTAAAATAGAGTGCCGAATGCATCGGGATGACATTTCTTCTAATGCACAATTTTTATTTAAAAAGACTTCAGTGCATGGCGAATAAATAAAATGTATTAATTTCACTCTGATGGGAAGGAATATACAAAAGTGAGTGTAATGCAGTTTCATCACATATTCTTAATTAATTTGTGTTTGGCTTTCCTATTCTAAATTTAATATATTGCAGTTTTTTTAAATATCAAAATTATTCCCTTTTGCTTCCGTTTTAAAAGATTTTCGGTATGCCTGTTGTTACATTAATTTTATTTAGCTAAAAGCGTCAGTCATGCTCTAAAAAATAACTTCTCGGCCCTACGTTTTCATGTCCGTTATGTACATTACTTTGCGTTTTCTTCTGATTAAGAACATTTCATTTTCGATAGTTTGTTCATGACCAAATAAGGTAACAAATCTGATAAACAGAGCCCTATTATCGCTTGGGACTTTGCCCAGGTCCCCGGCTCGAAAGGGCCCCCACTTAAAAGTCATATTCCGAAATATTCTTTTTTTATATCAAAATTTTATGAAAAATAACACAAAAATCATAGATGGGGGGCCCACAAATTCATCAATGCCCGGGGCCCCTGTTTATCATAATCAAGCCCTGCTGATAAATAACATTTGGCTTTCATTTCGGGTTACAATTCTGCTGTTACATTATTTGTTTCATCCTTTTGACGCGTCTGGTTTCTAAAATTCTCTCTATTTGATACGGCTACTGGACAATAGCGCCAGTCATAAACGGATATGTTGTTGGCATATTATTTGGCGTCCGTTTAACGCTCCTGCATCGATTTTCGCCAATTTGGCCTCCTAGGCCATTCGCGTTTTCTCGGGGACTTCGATTTTGGATACTGATCTAGAAGTACGTTAATTACTGCCTCTTACCTGGCCGCCAATATGTATCAATAATTAATTAATAATTCCTTTACTTTATAATAAAAACATTTAAAGTAATATTTTGTCTCTTAACCCTTTGAGGCGCAACCCTTTCTCAATGCTGAAAAAAGGGCAGTCGTTACAGCCATCGCTCGACTTAACTACCAGGAAGATGGCAGACGATCGAAACGTTCATCGCGTGCCACAGCTCTAGAGACCCTTTTTTTGACGACAGCTGGCTGTGCGGCACGGCCAGCTGCGTCAAAACAGGGTCTCTTGATCTGTGGCACGCGATGAACGTTTCGATCGTCCGCCATCTTGCTTGTAGTTAAGTCGAGCGATGGTAACGGCTGCCCTTTTTTCAGAATTGGGCAATCTACCCAGCTGTTCTCGCATTCTTCCATTTTTCAGCAGATGTCAGTGCCGTTGAAACTAATCGTGACCATTTTTTGCGGGAAATGACGTGCTTAAAAAGTAAAGGATTCTCGTGGAGCTATGTCACCGCAACTATTTTTATAGAAATCAAATCCCAGAGCGGGAACACAGCGCGTTAAAGGGTTAATTTGCTTCGTTCCTCTGTATTGCGATGCTTTGTACTACAACTACCAATTAAGATCACACCGATGTAATTTAATAGCGAGTGTTACAAAATAATGACCTCACATTTTAACCCTTCAATGCGTCGTATCATCCTCGCCGTGAGGACACAACTCTGATATTTTGACTGTTTTGATTTCCGAATGATAAATTCGATTTCAATAAAATACTTAAGGACATAAAATAAATAAAAACTTTGTGAAAAAACACACATAAAATGTTACTTATAACACGTTACGATCGTTTCGACCAAAAAAATTATTTCGGTCTTCATCATACAAAGTCCTTCGTCTCACTAAGCAGAGGGAACCGATCAAACAAATGTTTTTGTTTTTATGTCTGTGTTTCTGTCTGTCCTTTATGTTTTTTATTAATAAAAAAAATAAATAAATAATAAAAAAATTATTTAATGTGCTGTCCTGTATGTTGTTTTTATATAAAAAAGATATTGTGTTTTTATGTTATATTTGTTTTATGGTCTTTTATTTGTTCTGTTTTCTCTTGTTTTTCTTTTTTGTGTACGTTCGTGTGTTCTTTTTTGCTTGTCTTTATTTTCTTTTCTATCCCTTCCCTTTTTCCCCTCTCTCCGTGGTTTTGTTCGTCTTTTCTTGTTTCCATGTGGCAACATGCTAGTTTGTTTATCTTTTTCAGTTCCCTCTGCTTAGTGAGACGCACTTCGTCTGATGAAGACCGAAAGAATTTTTTCGTCGAAACGATCGTAACGTGTTATAAGTAACATCTTATGTGTGTTTTTTCACAAAGCTTTTATTTATTTTATCATTTTAACACAAGCATTTTGAGTGTTTTTTTGCTTAAGGACATAGTTGCTCGAGAATCATTTTCTATTTCGTACATAATTTCCCATAAAATTTATGGGTTATTTGTAAAATGGATGTCACATTTACTTTTTTCAGCACCGGCATCTGCTGAGAACTGGGGAATATCATGAAAGTATATGCATCAATATAGATGAAAATACTAAAACTAAATTGACTGCGTCTAATGCCGAAGAAATGCAGCCGCTCAATTTAACTAGCGTCAACATGGCGGTCGATCGTATCGCCCATCGTGTGCCGCAGAGTTAAATAACATTTTTGAAACAGCTGGCTGTGTGGCATTTTTTTCGGCATTGGGAAATGCTATCTATTCAAAGGGTAAATTGCAAATCTTTTTTCCTTCCTTGCACAAACCAAACAAAATGTTATAATCACAAAAATAGTCAGTGTTCAAATTTTGACAGAAAAATCGATTTCGACCATTTCTAAATTCACTTTGACGAGTTTTCGCATAGCGTCTTTATTTACGTATCCATCCCATTTTGACCGACCGAGAGTCCATCATGACTAATTTAGGTGTGACGTCTGTACGTACGTATGCACTTAAGTCTTGTACACCAATAAATCTCTCATAACTCAAAAAGCGATTAGCCGCATTACGAAATTACATATGGGGGGCTGTCCTAATATCTATAGTTGTGCAATCGACTGAGTAGTTTATTGACAGGATCATCCAAAAAGGCTTTCAGTGCTTTAAAATCTGTGTGGCCAGCTTCTGTACATTAAAAGACTAGGGACCATGGACATCTAATACAGTAGGCAGCGCATCCTATGACCAACATTAATGTAGAGCAGTAACAACAAAAGGATGTAGCATATGCTGGTAATGAGGTAGCCAGCTTCAGACTTTTATTGCACTTTTGGTGTCACTGGTGGGGAAAATTAAGAACTGTGGTGTTCGGTCATGGACATCTAAAAAGGCAGACAGCGCTACCTATTGCGCACAGAAAGATATACCATGTGACTATACTGAAGTGACAGTAATCTTTTGGATACGTCAGGTTGCCGGATGCACTGTCCACTGTACGTCTATGCTATGGACAGTCACTGTTTGGGCCATGGCCAAAATCGTGCCAATTGTCGCCAAGTTTGGCGAGTTTTGACAAAATGTCCCTAAATTGAGCACCAAAAATCCGTTTTAGAAACCGAACCCATTTTGGCAATATCTCTTATTTTTGATATATTTATATTTGGTGAGAAATCGCGAAAATTTTAATATTATTCAAGTATCGTATTAAAATTTTAAATGAAGTAAGTTTAAACGAACATCAAAAATATGCATAATTTATTAGGCGTACAAGGCAGTCATGACTTTTTTTTTAAATTACCAAGAGCCCAAATGCTTGCTTTTGTATGTGATGTAGTTTTATAGGTTGAATATTAAATTTAATATCCTTAAAAACTTTCCAAATTTTAAACAACTAAAAAATATATTTTTATTTTTTTACATAACATAATAAAATACCCGAAGTTACACTCATTCTTTACCAAGAGATACAGTTACCTGTCTTTCACACTAAACGCTGATGAAACTATTTACATAATTCATGGAAATAAAACTTTATGGATGAATTTTACATTCCCGAATTTCTAAACTTTATATTTTTTCTGCGTAGGAAAGTTTGTTCTATAAATTATGCTAGCATATAAATTTAATAAGACATGTATACCTGGTGGTCTTTTAGTTTACAGGAACCTGAAACTTTAATGAATATAAAAATGTATTACAGCGATATATATAGGATATATAATGAATATAAAAATGTATTACAGAGAACATTTTTCACTGCTTTTCAAAAATTTAAATTTTATGTCAAAAATATAAGGCTAATCACTTTATATTTTCTGCTGGGATATGACGTTTAAGTAAGAGTAATTGAAAACTCAAAGTTTGTTGCTTAAGTAGGAATATATGTGTTTGGTTTTTAGCCCTACGATATAAACAGTCTCTTTATTTTTCTGGGAAATGCTGCAAGAGAAACTACTTATGATGTACTTTGCTGCGTCTTTTTATTCAATTTATACATACAGGGGATTGAATTGTATTAATTTAAATTTTGAAATTTAGTTTAGTTGAAGTAAAAATGAACTATCTGACACTGGCCGAGAACTAAATCTTACAGAGATATCAGTCGACTAAAAATTGATATTTTATAAATTCTATTTCATTTCATTCATGAAATTGTCGAAGAAAAGCACCTTATTTATGAAACTTCATTAAGGAATTAAATAAACACTTCTGCACTTCCTCCACAATGATTATGAACGGATACATGAAGAAGATAAAATAAATAAAAACTTTGTAAAAAAACACACATAAAATGTTACTTATAAAGCCGCACGATCGTTTCGACCAAAAATTCTTTCGGTTTTCCTCAGTCAAAGCCCTTCGTCTCACTAGTGAGACAAAGGGCACAGTTATATGTTACAAGGTACTTACGTACTATCCAGGTGGTCCGCCAAGACGAGCGATTTTTTGCCAAGAGAAATGCCGGGCATATGAAATTATTTGAATACGATTGGCAACAGTTTGGCAGCTCATTTAACGGAAAAATCGTTTGGTGGGAATGACCGCCGTTATAATACGCAAGTACCTGTTACAATAGTTCTAAATACAAAATCTCAGCATTATGCAGTTAAAAGTTTTAGAGTTATGCCAAATACACAATTATTCTTGGCGTCAACTTTAGCGATATTGCTTCTTTAAAATTGGAACTGTCACCACAGAATAACGCAGTCATATTGCAATGTGGTCTAAGCAATTTGGCAGATCGGTTAATGTTTCGGCTTCCCTATCACATATCTGACGCCGTCTACTTGTATTAAATCCCTCCATGAAATATACCAATTTACTCATCCGCCATTCTTGCGTCAAAACGTTTTCATAATTGCACATCGGTCTTTGTAACACAGGTGACGGTTTTGTTGTTACAAATTTTAAGTAATGAAGCACTGTTTAAGCTCTTGAATGGAAAAAGTATAGGATATGGATGTTTGTTCACAGTTTTGTTGCTCGAATTATTCCAATAAAAGGCATTGCATGTTCAATTTTTCAGCGGAAATCAACAGTAAAAAAAAGATTTTGAACTGTCACAGAGATGCTTGGTAGTCTTGACCGCGTGCTTGGTTTGCTGCCTTTGTTAAAACTTTACGGATGAAAATTATTTATAAAGTGAGCAGGTGGTTGAGTGGGTAAGGGTCTGTCCTTTTCTCCGCTAATCGTTTAATATTGTCTTGAGTTCGATTCCCATCTGGCTCGATTTATCTCTGATTGTTTGTGTTTGTCCTATGAATTGTAACTTTCCTTTCTCTGTGCTGGTAAAAGTTGTCACTGTGTTGTCCACTTTATTTGACGTATGTGCGAGTGGGTTACTGAATCCAAGCAAACAAGTCCGAAAATAATTGTTGCAGATACAACAAGTGTTTATGGTTTCGGTTTCTCTGTCTGTCCTTCCGTTCGTTTAAGTGCTGCAGTCACCATTTTCAATTCGGTACTTGGTACACTACAATGGAGTAACATCTGTAAATTTCTTAGTAACTGATGCATTCTTACGTCAGTTAGAGCACGGACGGGCAGACAGACACACCGAAATGATAAACACTTTTCAGCCTTGTTGGAAAGCATCAAAAAGGTATTTATGTTAAAAAAGTGATAATTTACAAAAGGAAAAAATGTTCTAACGATTTAATGGCACATTCGAATTTTGACTTTAACAAGGATTGCTTAATTTCATAATTTATATTTTAAATTCGAGCTATTTGTGTTGTCTACGGAAGATGATCGATTAACTTACTCCGCTATTTCTCTTATAGTTAACGCGACAAGGGGGGAATTATGGCCAGAAATTTTCCACAACCACAAAATCTGAAATAATTATGATTTCATACTTCTAGACCACATGTATAACAATGTGATGGATCGAAGAAAGCACGTTATTTACAGACAAGATTAAATGTTTGTGTAACCTAATGCAGTGATAGTGAAGTGTAGTCACAAAACAGTCACATACGGATAACACGTAGTCATTATGATGGCGGGTCGTTCACAATCACCCTTACGTTCTTCGGCGGAGACGTCCTAATGTGACCTTAGAAGTCACAAAAGAAAAGACTGTTACCTTTATGACTAGTCATCAGTGTGACTACGTTGTGATGTTATATTGCAGTTCGGTCATAGTACAACTTTAATGGGGCATTAATGTCGCAACAGTGACTCGCATCAAAAACAGTTACAAAGGAAACAATAGTTACTATTGTGACTACACTGAAGGGTTATACTGTAGCCACCCTATGGCCCATATGACGCCACAATGTGATCTTGGCCTTACAGTGTAGCCGCGACGTTAACAGTAGTTGCCGTTGACTTTACAGCGTAGTCGTAGGTAACAGTGTGGCTACTCTTTTGTTACATTGTAATCCCGGGCACTGTGCAATTGTAATGTGACACCACATCGTAGTCACAATGGCGACTCATGCCTGCCAATGGTGGCATCACAAAGGGGTTAGAAAGGCAACCGTCATTGCAGGATTACATTGTGACGTCACTTTATAATCATCACACAAGGAGTCAGGGTGGTGGTAACGAAAAATCCTGTGTAATTACTGTATGATTTGTAACAGAGGTATACACAGGATTGTTTTTTTGTTGTTGTTTGTTTTTTTCGGGAGCTCTGAAATAAATCTTAATAAACAAAATTTCTGCATCACATTAAACTTGTGCTAATTCGAAAATTTCAGGATGAAAGTGATATCCTGTCTACACGCCTGATTTCTGGCATGCAATGTCTTTTTATCCTAGAACATATAAAAAGATTGAGATGTCTAATGTCACTATTGCGTGAGTTGTTCAAAGAACAGTGTAGTTTTGATGCACTGAAAAAGAAGAGATCAGATAAATTATTTCATGAAGTTCAATTATGATTTCGGCTTTCGTGTGTAGACACCAATTATGAAAATTTTAAAAAATAATATCTGTATCGAACTATTCTTCAAGTTAAAAGTACATTCGACTGTAAAGTTACAATATAATTTACAATTTTATATAACTTGTAAGCAATTCTTATGAAAGATTTCTTAGTTTAAGTTTACACGGGCGTCTGTCGAAATATCATTTTGAGAGGAAGCAATTTCGTATGTCAATATTTCGTCTAGCGAAAGCTATTGAAGCTAATGACTCGAATTTTGGCATGTATGTAAGTTTTTTAACGTAAGTGCTGGATTAGACAACCTTTTCCAAAATTCGTAACCTATGAATGTTTGTGGGTGAAAATGTTCTTTTTCACATACCTCAAAAAGGAAATATCCATAAAATTCTTGCTGTAACATATAACACACGCTAAAAGCAAATTTCAGGACATTTTTAAATACGGCCTCACCCCACATTTTGGACTTATTTTTATTGAAAGGAAAACCTTCAATTTCTTGTTTTAAAATGTAACAAATATGAAACCTGTGTTTAGATACAACTTCCGTGCAGCTAAAATTTTGGTGAAAATTTATTTTGTTGAATTTAATGCAAATAATATTTATTAATTGGGATTTATACAGAAGGTAACTGAGTATCACCTTGAACCTGAAATTATTGGTAATCTTGAGAAGTTGCTCCCAATGATAAATCCGATAAATTTTATGCATCCCTGGGAAAAAACGCAACAATTGTCGATGGAGAGGTACAAGCTATCTATATTACAACACAACAACGAATTATAACAGAAAGAGATTTAAAAAAAAAACAGTTATTCTCTATCGCATTCTATCTCTTCTGTTCAAGCAATAATTTATTAGCTTAAGATTTCTGACTGAAGAAGAATTGAGGATTGTAGAAAAAAAATGTAACCCTTTAAAGCGCGCTGACATTTTTGACCCAGCCGGCTGTGTCAAAAACGTTCTTGAGCCCTGTGGCACGCACTGGGTTCGATCGACCGCCATCTTGCTGGTAGTTAAATAGTACGATGGCAACAGCTCCACTTTCCCCACACTGGGAAATGGTTGCACTTCAAAGGGTTAAACATCTTAAAGATGTGGGAAAGGAAGTAGAATTACAATGGATCCTGGCTCACTGTGGAATTTCCGGAAGGAAATGACTGACCAACTATCCAAAAAAGGAACAAAAATAAAGCAAACATCAAACAACGAAATACCCTTCTCTTCAAAGTCAAGAATTATCAGGAGAAAAATAGATTTGCATCATAAAATGAGAAAACTGGGTGAAATTGTAAATGAATGGGAAAATCCAATATCTTATATCCCTGCAACACCTAGAAGAAGAGCAAGTGTAACCTTATTTAGACTCAGTGGCTATTGCTAATCATTGTGTCACACCCCCCCCAATAATAATAATGATATCCACCAAGGTGTTTATAGTGCTGCGTAATTTTTACTGAAACCCAGTTTTGTCAACCTTCTCTTCTGGAACTTCTTGCCTTAAGAGGTTCTAGTGGACGTGCTGGCAATACTTTCTTTCACTTCGGAACCCTAGCACAAATAATAATAACTACCGATATCTTATAAATAAAAATGAAATTCTGTTTGTTTGTTTGTTTGTTTGTTTGTTTGTTTGTTTATTTGTTTGTTTGTGGATTTGAGTTGTATACAAATTCACAAAAATGGACCTATCAGCCTGAAATTTTGCATAGATATGTAAAATAATATAGAATAAATCATAGTCCACTTTAAAATTTTGAAAGTCCATCCGTTCCCGGAATTTAAGAGATTTTTTATGTTCTCCACGCAAAAAGCTTTCCGTAATTGTAACCCCTGTAGTGAAAAAAGTGTGAAATAAGGATCGTGGTTGCCATGTGTGGCGATTTTGCCGAATAAGATGTTTTAAATTCTCAAAGCAAAAATAAAAGAATAATAATGATTTTTTTTTTGTTAGTTTATATTCGTAAGGTTATATTTTTTTTAATTATAATATCGTGTGCATGGGAAATCGGAGCAGGAATGAAATGTTTTATACGCAAAACAATAAGAATTGAAGATTTCCGAGGCTAATATGTTAAAATTTTTTAGTTTGGCGAAAAAATAAAATGGCTCAAATGCCGAGAAAGTGAGTTCTAGCGGTTTGCATAATTTCCGGCTTGGCGCAATTTACTGAGAGCTTAAGGAAACGGATTTTTGAAAACAAGTGCAAAGGTTTTATTAGAATACAGCGTTAAATTTTAATGATCCGTGCAAAAATAATGCAGTTATTAAGGGATTTCAAGCGATCTATCTTCAGCATTCTCGCGATTTTGAGGAGGATTCTAACGCTTGGCGCTATTTATCGTAATTTAATCGTCTGCTATTTGGGTTATGAATACACCTGCGTAAAGTTTTTGAAATTTTCATTCAGTTGGAATTGTGCATTTTTCAGAGCAGCTTTTCTGCATCTAATGTATTACATCCAGAAAAAAGGATGTTAGAAATATCAATTTTAATTTTGTTTAATCACACTCATGAATAATGATACACTTTCCAACTTAATAAAAGAAGGAACGAAAATAGGGAAGACCCATGGATTATAACTCTTTTTATATATAGCCCTTTAGTGCTTTTTTAAAAATCTGAAAGTGTGTCAGATTTTCTATGATTCTAGCGCTTGGCGCAATTTAATGAGAGGGTATTTTTAAAAACAAGCGTAGGTTATCTTATAAATAAAAATGAAATTATGTTTGTCAATTTGTTGATTGGGGTAGTATACAATTCCACAAAAATGGACCTGTCAGCCTGAAATTTTACACAGATATGTAAAATAATATAGAATAAATGATAGTCCACTTTAAAACTTTGAAACTCCACTTAAAAACGTTTTCCTCCTGAAGGGTTCCCTTAATTTCCGTTCCCGGAATTTAAGAGATTTTTTATGTTCTCCACGCAGAAAGCTTTACGTAATATTAACCCCTGTAGTGAAAAAAGTGTGTAAAATAAGCATCTTGGTTGCCATGTGTGGCGATTTTGCCGAATAAAATGTTTTAAATTCTTAAAGTAAAAATAAAAGAATAATAATGATTTTTTTAGTTTATTTTTTTAGGTTATTTTTTTAATTATAATATCGTGTGCGCATAAGAAATGAGAGCAGGAATGAAATGTTTTATACGCAAAACAATGAGGATCGAAGATATCCGAGACTAATATGTAATTTTTTTTAGTTTGGCGAAAAATAAAATGGCTGATAGGCCGATTTTTAGAGTGTGAGTTCTAGCGGTTTGCACAGTTTTAGGCTTTTTGGCTCAATTTACTGAGAGCTTAAGGGAATAGCATTTTTGAAAACAAGTGTATAGGTTTTCTTAGAATACAGCATTAAATTTTAACTATCCGTGCAGAAATAATGCAGTTATTAGGACATTTCAAGCGATGTAGCTTCAGAATTCTCGCCAATTGAGTACATTGATTTAACTTGGGGGAAATCCGCCAAATTTCAGAAAATTGAAATCTTCCCATTTAGTACATCGAGGTAACGATGAATAAAACATGTTATAGTTGATAATTTAAAAAATGCGGCTGTATTAAGGGATTCCACTTTTCAAATAAATGCCTGGCGGTCGAACCATTTCCCATTTTGATTGCTGCTAAGTCAATGCTTCGAATGATTCCCTGAAAAAACTCTTGCAAAATGGCGTATGCTGGCACTTTGGCGAGGCTTAGATTTGAAACTGGATTTTACTTGAGACTGGTATATACGTATAATAAGACTGGTTATAGATAAAAATGAATGTTGGTATGTGTGTAGGAGGTTGAAAAACTCCAGCACCGTTTCACCGATCACCATGAAATTTGGTTCACCTAAGTCTTTTATCATGGAGAAGGTTTTTATGCTATCCGTTTTCCTCTAACTTTTCACTAGGTGGCGCAGCAGAACGTCGAATTCTATTCCGTTTAGCCGTTTGCTATGCGAATATCGTCCAACAAATTTCGATGAAATTTGGTACACACGAATATTAGAACACGGAGAATATTTTTCACTATCCATTTGCTGTAACTTACCGCTAAATAGCGCTGCAACGCATCAACTTCTATACCGTTCTACTGTCGGCATAAAATTTTTTATACTTACACATTTGAGAACGAAGAATATATTCTAACTGCGTTACTTTTGATGTTACTCACCACTAGATGGCACTGCAATGCATTATTATTTTAACTCGCCACTAGATGACGCTGCAGCAGGCCAAATTTTTGACCATTCAAACGGTCTCTATGAAAATCAGTATACATAGCTATTTGAACAATGAGAATATTTTGGCGTTATACATTTTGCTATAACTCGCCACATGACGGCGCTGTAGCAAATCATTACTTTAATTAACCACTAGATGGCCCTGCAGTGTATCACTTCTTGACTGTGCGAATAATCGCTATGAAAATAGGTATACATAGATATTTGAACACGGGGAAGAGTTTGGCACGATCCATTTTCCTATAACTTGACACTAGATGTCGCGTCAACACATGAACTTCAAGACTATTCAGCCGATCGTCATGAAAATTCGTATACATCGATATCTGAATGCGAAGAATATTTTTGCCGTATCCGTTTTGCTAAAACTCGCCACTAGATTGTGCTACGCCGCATCGCCTTCTGCATCGTAAAAACGATTGCCTTGAAATTCAGTATGAATGATTATTGAACACAATATAACGCGATATCCATTTTGCTATATCTCTTTATTACAATAAATAGTAATCACAACAAATATTAATATCAAAAAGTCCATTCATTCTCGTGCGAAGAACGGGTACTTCAGCTAGTATTAAGATAAAAACACTGTTACAGTGTACACGGAGTAGTAATGTACAGCACCTGCTTCGCTGTACATTACTACTCTGATCTGAGCAAGAGCGTGTGTAATCTTTACTGCACCTCCAGTTTAGTCGAGCTGTTCATTCGCACACTTGCCCAAGATCCACTGCCTCCCCACTCCCCCCCCCCCAGCAAGAGAAAGTGTTCTTAGTTAGAGCCCTATTTAAAAGTGGAACAAAAAACATATAAAATGGCAACACATAAGTTGAGAAAAACTTGCTGTATTCTAGTTTCATGAAGAAAATGTTGAAACTTCTAAACTGGAAATAAAGTTGAGATGAAATAACACTTTTAATTTCCACAGGTGCACAAAACATGTGTCTTTCATTATATTTATTCTTATTTCTAATCTCTGAAACCTTTTTCATCACCAAATCAGATCTTTTTTTCAAATTAATTGAAAATTTTAAAGCCAGCATTTTTGTTTGGTGTCACCCCCTCTGCTGGTGTCATCTAGAGTGATCCGCATCCCCCCCCCCACACACACACACCCGCAATGCCACTATTTAGAATTGCCACGGGACACAACTATCTACCTAATTATCTGTTTAGTTTGGTATCCTCGGAAATACAAGCTGCTTTATTTGTAGAGAGAATGTAATCCTAGATGCACCACTTATGACTGTGCCCCCGCTCTATCGAGTAACTGTATATCTGGCAGGTACTGGGAAGCCAGGAAACTAATGAGAACAATAGAATACCAGCCTAATTAACATTCTGACAGTTGACTTAAGTTTTCTCCAAAGTTTCTATATGTCACTCTTGTTTTTCTTTATTGTTCAGTTGTTTTAGTGGCATATAATAATGTATAGATGCATGTCTAAATGTAATTGCTTTAATAAGAAAAAGTAAAAAACGATATTTCTTTCGTGCACCTAATAGAAAGGTCTTAAATACTTAACGATGTTAAATTTTCTTTGTGCCATATAGGAATTATATATATCAATGTTTGTATTTTTTAGTACAATGGAACCTCGATTATCCGAATAAATTGTAGCCAAACCTGCATCGGATAATCGAAATTTCAGTATAATAGAGACCTTTTCAATAATCACAGAGTTCCATACGTAACATCGTCATGGAACTGCAATTATATACGACTGTTAAACTCCTAAATAAATATATAAATTAAAATTATACGGGAAAATTGATTTTAAAATAGGTTATTGTTCTCCTTTCTTGCGAGGGTGTAGCAGCATTCGATCGCGCTGGCACTTGGCAATACGGCATTCTGAATTCACAAATGGGAAGCGTTAAGATAATTTTTAGAAGAATTCTAAGAGAAACTAAAATATTTATCTGTTCGAAAAGAAAGCCTGCATACACAAGGAATGTTTACAAAAACTTTAAAAATGGTTTTAGTTAACACAAAGTGATGCTTAAAAGAGATTCAGATAACAGAAGATGAAAAAGAATCAGGAACAAGACATCGTTTCCGGTTCCGGTAGAAACTAGAAATTTCCGGTTAGACGAGGGTTGGATAATCGAGATTCTAATGTCTATGTTTCCAAGATACACTTTTCTTAAGCTGAAAAAACAAAAGTAACAACAACAACACAATAGAAGAGGGGAAACAAAAGAAAAAGTGCGAGTAATTGAAAGAAAATTTGTCATTCAAACTGATTTGTAAATTTTTTTCTCCTGAGTATGAAATTCTTTTAGTACAAACCGTCACTTCACGCTGAAGCGGGGATGCTTGATCGATTAGTTTGGTAAAACGATGAAGTCATAACTCACTTATCTCTCGAACTGAGTAAAGAGAGAGGGGGAAACCTAACTACTTAATGACATGTGTACATTTTTAGAAGTCAATATCAGTTCCCTTAAGTTGTCTTACTATAAACGTTCATAACAAACTACTTTGATTTAACCCTTTGAAGTGCAACGATTTCCCAATGCCTAAAAAGTGCAGATGTTGCCATTGCTTGATTTAGCAACCGTCACTTTGCGGCATCGGGCAGTCTATCTAGTTTTTCTTCGATGTACATATTTATCATATTCTCCAGATCTCAGCAGACGCTCGTACTGGTAAAAATAATTCTGATATCCATTTTACAAATAATCGATCATTTGTACGGAAAATTGATGTGCTAAATAGAAAATGGATTCTCGTGTAACTATGTCCTCCTTAAGTATTTTACTGAAGTAAAATTTATTCATCGTGAATCAGAACTGTCAAAACGTCAGAGCTGTGTACTGACGGTGAGGACACCGCAATTTGAAGGGTTAACAGTGATATACTTTTTTTTTTGAGGTTACACCCTAAATCCCGTGAAGTTTGACAAAAATACATCGGCAAATTTGGCACAAAAGGACTGTTGTGTGGTCAATTTTTTTTAATTGTTGTATTAGCATGATTTATCTTTCTTGTTTATTCTATTTTGAATCGTAGGATAATTCTTTATTTTCTAAGGATTTTTAAGAGTTCGTTATGAAATTGCAACTTTTCTTTTTTTTCAGCTCTCTCCCGTGTATTAGTTATTTTTCCTTTCAAGTAGAGCAACCATAACAAGCAAAAAACTTTTATTTCGAAATAATGTATCTGAAATCACTCTACAAAATGTTAAATTAGGGTAATTCCGGGACTTACGCAGCACATTTTTGGGAATTTGTGTAAAAAATCGCAGGTTGCACATATAATACAATAAATCATGCTGTGCTATTTAATGTAGAATATAAAGCATGTGTACAGCGAAAAAAAAATTATACATATATAAATAATACATATTTTTAAACTTTTTTCTAACTCATTGCACTTCGGGTGAGACGACGCTCTTGTAAGGGAGTTATGCCGCGCCTGTCTTAAAAACAGAATGAAATAATAAATCAAAAGAAAATCTTCAAAAATATTCATATCTATAATTACTATAATTACCTATGTAATAAAAAAAGAAACTAATTG
The DNA here is from genome assembly GCA_038373885.1 of Cheiracanthium punctorium. Taxonomy (NCBI): domain Eukaryota; kingdom Metazoa; phylum Arthropoda; class Arachnida; order Araneae; family Cheiracanthiidae; genus Cheiracanthium; species Cheiracanthium punctorium. Next base: position 471,243 of record JAWZYV010001807.1, read on the forward strand.
AGTAGAAAGAGACGTATTAGTATGTTTCAATCAATATTAGCCTGCCGACTCAGTTCATTACGAAAGTTAAATACATTTTTAATTGAATTTTTATTTTATTTCATCAACAACGTAACATCAGTGTATTTGAGAGGAGAAAAAATAGTAAAGTAGTGTTAATTTAATTTTATTCGTTTTAACGTTGTTTAGTTTATTTCTTTTACATTGCTTTTTCTTTTATAAAATGTTGGCGTTTCTAATAAAATCTGTAAAAAAATTTCAAATTTATCTGGTTTTTAAAAGCAATATTTCATTTAAGTCAGAACGTTAAAATGCAAAATTATTACAATTACAGTTAACGACAAATAAAAACGCTTAATTAAATCCAGCAAATATACTTCAGCAACATAAATTCAGTACTATAAAAAGTAGGACATGGAGAGATAAATTAAAATTTTACTAAAAGCGGCATCCTGTACAAAAGAAACTGCGGCATGTATACCGGAATAGCAGTGCGATAGGTATCCCATTTCGTTACGGAACAGACGTAAAACATCACAGTCGCCTGTCTTCGCAACGAAAAGTGACGTAACCATACACGCAGTACTCTATACAGGTGCTACACTTAGTTTTGACTTCGATATCATGCATGGGTTTTGTAAATAGCGTAAAAAAAGCACTTAAGCGTAAGATGTTTAAAAGTTTGGATAGTGAAATCATGCGCATATCTCGAAATAAGGATTGTATAGGTACAGCTAAAGCATTGAAAGGGATTACTGCTGTACCTTAGTGAAGGAAATCTCATTGCACACCTATGCTGTGCAATGAGTGCAATAGGGTTACGAAGTAGTGCGGGGGGGGAGAAATAAAATGTTGAAAGTCACCAAAGTTTGCAAATTTTGATTATTTATCGCCAAGTTTGGCACCAAAAAATAAGTTTCCAAAACTGAATCTATATTCGCGATATCCTCCATATTTGGAGAAAAACTGGCAAACGCTATTGTTTATTACAACGAAGAAGTATAGTTAGAATATGCCTGATTAAGATTGTAAAACAGTTCGAGTAGGCGATTTTAATGTATGTTTCAACTCTGAAATGTGACTGCACGCTATCGACACTATCGACGTTGCGTCGACGTATCGACAGCACGCAATCGACGTTGACCGCTAGCTATCGACAATTATAAGAAATGCAGGGGGTGCGGCGGCTCTCCCGGAATTACCCTACATAATAAAATATTTTGATAAGCATGTTCTCGTTTAGACATGTTAAAGCACTTGTTTCTATCTTTTACCTAGAAATGTGCTAGTGTCGTGAAAACACTGCTTATTTTTCGGATTCGTAAGCTTTAAAGTCCGGCGAATATGGAAAACTCTTGTAATCAGCCGACTTATCAGGGCAAAGCACAAATTTGATTGGTTTTGAACTTCAACGAACAATTTACTACACACAATTCACATCAATTAACCGTCAGTAACTCGATTTATAACCGTCTGCTTAACACAGAAGTTTTCTCAGATGCTCTATTTCACACACAGTGGAATTCTTCCACACGCTAAAATTCAGTAGAAATTCCCGAAGGAAATTATCGGTAATTCCTCAGGATTCATCAATGACGGATTCACAAACAGCTTTCAAAAATAATCTTCTCAAAACAAGCGATAAGTTGCTCCCAAAAGCACACCAACAGACCTTTATGCTCTCAGCAGAATCAACGTCTGTTCCAGAGCTGACTACGGCAAACTTAACCGTGAGTGATCTGCCCCTCCTTATACAATCTGTCCGAAATTCCTTGCAATCTCTCGAAACTCTATCTCTAGAAAAATCCTAATCAACAAACCTTGATTGATAAATAGGAATGGGCAGAAGCTGAATTTTTTTCGGTGATGATTCCGCGATGGTATGTCCGATTTCAGATTTTCTTTTTTTTTAAGTGATCAGAATCGTGACCTTGACCAATGTCATAGGTTAAATGAACGTGCGGAGCGAATAATTGAGAAATAGAACAATTCTTCTAATATCTCCATTGAAAGTTAATGGTAGCAGGTTTTTCGGTGATTATTCCTCCGTGGTCAACCCGAATGGTTTGATTTCTAATTAATAACTTGCTATCATTGGTACCTGTAACCATGCCAAATTTAAATTAAATCGGTCAAGCGGTTTAGGAGGAAAAGCGTTACATTAAAATGCCTGAGTGTAGTGTAAGACCTTCGCTCACTTCGCTCAGCTCAATGAAGGGAAGCAAATATTCCAGACCCCATTAGTAAAATCGTGCCAAATGTAGCCAAGCTTGGCAGCTTTTTGGCGAAATATCGTCAAATTTGGCGCAAAAAATAAGTTTCCAAAACTGAAGTCAGCTAACGGTAGTGCCAATATTTCTCGAGAATTCAAGAAAAGCCTGTGTTAAGCAACGGGGTCACCCAAAACTCCGTTTCTCGCGTTCTAGTTAACCAATTTTCATGCAACAAAATGCAAATTTTAATTATTTGACGCATAGAATACAAATTTTTCACTATATATAACACTCTAAGGACAGACCAAACCAAAGATTCGTAAAACTTGTATATATTTGTTTTTACCTTTATCTAGAAATTACTGCACTGCAAAAAAAGTCTGTCAAATTTACAGAAAAAAACTGTCAGCCAGGACGCCATTTATTTCCGTTTTTTTTTTTCTTTTACAGAAGTCATCCATAAATTTTACAGATTCTCAGTTTATTTTACAGAAATCTTCCGTATAAGGGAAAAAATACGGGAGACTTCCGTAAAAAATACGAAATAAACTGGCGTCTTGAGTGACAGTTTTTTTCTGCCGGTTTAAGAGACTATTTTTTGCAGTGTGCTACTAATTTTAAAGCTAACCTTGATAGCTAAATTTTGTTAAAAACTCAAATATTTCTTCAATTTTCATTTTTAATAGAATATCTTTATGATGCATAATTTTTTAGCTATGATTAGTTATATGTAGATCTTACATGTACATTAAATGATGTATTTCCCAAAAAATTCTTTTGACAAATCTTTATTTTCAATTTATTTACAGAACAACCCATCTGAAATAACTTGGTAAATCTAGATCTAAATGTAGATTTCGGATGAGAAACTATTTTGTGTGTTCAGACATTTTGACTAACCAGGCAGCAGCGATTGCTCGAAGCAGGGAACTGAGGAAATTAAAGGAGCGAATCAGACGGGGGAAAAAAAGATTGCGCAACAGCAACATGGCAGGGAAAGGAGTTTTACAGGCATTTTATGAAGACATTAAAAATACAGAGATTTAGTTTTTTTTTAATTTTTTGGCTAGGTGTGATTTCATTATAGCTAAGCAGACGTAAAGGCAACAAAAAGAAATAAACAGTGAGAAAGATTTGATCTTTTTTCCATTTTGTAGGATATCATTGTAAAAATGAAACGACTCAAATCAGTTATTTCGGTTGTTCATCTATTACTGATATAATTGTTAATGTTTCACTCTAACAATATATAAGTGAGTTGCATGTTTGTCTATTGAGGGAAGATATGTGTAAGATTTAATTGTCTTACTTTTGTGATAAGTGCATATGTGTAAGGGAGGGCCAGAGTAAAAATACTTTTCAATGGCTCTCGAAGAAAAACAATCATTTCAGATGATCAGTTTGCGAGGTCGTGCACAAATTACAAGAGAAATATAAACGATTTGTGGTATTTTTTAGCTAAAAGCATTTTATTTGTTTATAATGCATTTCTACGCTACATTATTTGCGCTGTAGCTATAAAAGTTTACATTGAAATTTACGCATAATCCTTCTCCAACCTTCTTTAAACATAACTCTGAGACATTTTATGTGAAAAATCTAAAATTGCATGCATCACCTAAATAAGTAAGCTTCTCATTTTACTATTTTTTTTCCTTTGTTCGGGGACCGTATAAAAATCTTGATTTAGTATTTACTCAAATTTAGTCCCTAAAAAACTTAGTTGATTTCATGAAGTTCTGTATTTTTTTACGTAATTTTGTAATTTATTACGTCTATGATTAATGTTTGAGAAATAAAAACCGAGGTGTGTTTCTGTGACACTCTGTATATATCACAATCATTTATATTATAATTTGAAATGCTGCAGAAATTCAATATCAGTAGCTTTTCATTTTTGTTTATTGATATTAGTATTATATTCCTATTTTTGCTTAATGCATCAAAAGATAATTGAGAGTTATTATCTGGTGCAAAAATTCTATGAAACTGTCTCAACAATATCCATATTTTTATATTATGAGTTATATTTTTTAGAATTTTCTATATTTCATAGTGCATCCGTTTATATTTTTCACTAATGAAATTTTAAAAAAAATCCCCTTTAAAGAGCTAATTTTGCTCCACTAAAGTATTTTATTTTATTTTTACTTAAATATTTTTTGTTGCTGAATCCCTGATGAGCCCGTCTAATTGATATATCATAGGAAATAAAAAGGCCACAACCCATTGATGTCACTAAAGAAAAATCGATTACTGCTCAGCTGAAACACATAAGAGACAAAGAGAGGATAATCTAACAACTTAATGACACACGCACAATTTTTTGACATCAACACCAAATCGTTTAATTGATTGAATAAAGCCTGGTATAATTATTTCCACGAAATTGGAGCTTCCACAAAACATTAGATTATGTTCCCTATGGAAACTTATCGATTAACTGCAACCGCTATTTATCTTGGGGAACAGCCCGACTTGGGTATTATGGTGAGAAATTTTCTCCCGTCTGGAACCGTCGGATCACAAGTATATTAACGATTTCATGCTTCAAGAGCAAATGTTTAACAATAGGATGGGCGGAAGAAAACTTGCTGAGCAAGGTGTTTTAGCAAATAGAAATGTTGAGATTCCTTTCGCATTCGCTGAAAGAGTAGCAGACTTTGAAGACATCAGATTTGAAATATAATTAACGTATGTTCTGTGTAATGATGTTGCTTCGACTGAAATATCAAAATAAGAAACATATATTATGTCTCACGCATCGATTAAAAAGCACTTTCGTGTACGATCTTACTAGCACTTACACTGACTTTTAAAACTAGTGATCTAAATTCATCAAAGCTAATTTAGAACAGGCACTAGTATATTTGTCCATGCGAGCAGCACTTATGGTCAGAGAAAGAGAACTTTTGCCGTCGCGTCGTTGAAACGATGGTATAAAGCAGGTTTAGTAAACGTGAACATTATCCATAAGAACATAGTTCAATCACTGTTCTTAAAACCTTAATTCTTTGTAGCGAAAAAGAACGTAAAGTATTTATTTCAATAACTGATCTTAAAACCTTAATTTATGATAGGTGTTAGTAAAAACGAAACTAAAGGTATTTATTTCAATGACTGATCTTAGAACCTTAATCTATGACAGGTTTAAGCAAAAGATTGTCTGATCTGAAGTGTTTATTTTAATCACTCAGAACCTTAATCTATTACAGGTTTTATCAAAATGATAATAAAGTATTTATTTGAATCATTGACCTTAAAACCTAATATCTATGACTGTACTTTTATTTGCGTTTTCCGAAGAACATTCAACGTTACGTTCACTCTTTTACATACTAATTTTGATTTATTTGAATTAAATTAGCCCCATCATGGCTGAGTGGATAAGTCACTCAAAATGTTAGACGGCTGAGGTCCAACGTTCTGACTTGTCCTATCGAGCGGCAGCCGCTCAAGAAACAATTTTTAAGGCCTTCACTATTCTGTATTCTTATATTAATCAAGAAAAAAAGATGTATTGTCCAAGAGAAGAAAATAAAATAAATAAAGGAATCTCTGTCACCAGCCAAAATGCGTTTCAAATTGGATCAATGCTTGCTTAACCAAGAGATATTTCGAATAGTGAAGGTACAATTACCTTAACCCTTTGAGGCTCAACCCTTTCCCAATGATGAAAAAAGGGCAACCGTTGCCATCGCTCGACTTAACTACCAGCAAGATTGCGGAAGATCGAAACGTTCATCGCGTGCCACAGATCTAGAGACCCTTTTTTACGACAGCTGCGTCAAAAAAGGGGTCTCAAGATCTGTGGCACGCGATGAACGTTTCGATCGTCCGCCATCTTGCTGGTAGCTAAGTCGAGCGATGGCAACAGCTGCCCTTGTTTTAGCATTGGGCAATCTAACTAGCTGTTCTCGCATTCTTCTATTTTTTGGCAGACGTCGGTATTGTTTAAAATAATTTTTTTACGGCAAATGACGTGCTAAAAAGTAAAGGATTCTTGTGGAGCTATGTCACCCGCAACTATTTTTATAGAAATCAAATCTATTCTTCGTGACTGGCAACAGTCAAAACGTCAGAGTTTGGTGTTCCCAGAGCGGGAACACTGCGTGCTAAAGAGTTAAACTGGGCTATTCTGGAAGTCAAAATTCTTCTTGCCTTCTCTCTGAACTTAGAACTGGCAACATTGGACTTTGTACACCAGCACTGTACTCAAGTTTTTTGTTTTCTGTTTCTGATTTATTTGTCGTTCGTTTTTTAGTAAATTATGTAAAAAAATTAATCCTGCAATTTAATAATCACATTTAGTCTTTCTTCGTTGGTTTCGCTTGTTTGGGTCTACGGCTGTAATTTCACAGGTTATCTGGAGGGCAGGTCTTATATAAACCGTAAACCAATAGTTCTGTTTGCTGCTCTCGGGAAATCTGTAAATCGGGAGTTTTGATCGGTTTTCTCCAGATGTAACATTGGAACACCTTAAAAAGTTTTCTGATCAAGGCACCCCCCCGTACTTGGCAGATAGCCCATGCGTAGTTTTGCCATAACACAAACTTGAACTTTAAATAAATTAACGTTTCTAAAGGCACTTGAAACAGCATGCATTTTCCTCAAACAAACTGCCCGTAGATCCCGTATTGGAAAACTTTTGAGTAGCTTTGAAAAAAGATATCCGTTAACGCTGTACACATTATTTTTAATAGGGAAATCGTATAGTAAATAAGAATAACTTGTATAAATTTCAGGACAATTCTTATTTAGGGAGTTTAGAAAGACATACTATTTCAAGACTTTTTTTTTCATAATCAGCACTTTGAAGACAGACAGACAGACCAACTGACTTCATGAATACTTTTCAAAATTGACACTATACATTTAAAAATAGCTGAATGTGTTAAAGATTGCTGTTCTGAACAAATAGTCACGTGCAATAAAATGAAGGCATGGATCATTAAAAAAACTCTGCGGTTTCCTCTTAATAGAGAAAGTATTAGAAAAAAAAAAGATTTCTCAAGATCTTCTTTTAGAATATTCTGCTATTAACTTCAAAACGCAATTTTTTTCAAATCTCCTGAGTAAAAGTGTGGTATTTGCGAGACTTCTTCAATTTCATTTTAATCTTCATAAGAGTAAGAAAATGAAAAACTAGATTTACTAATGTTGTCACAAAATTTAATATGTCCAGTAAAAGAAACTTTTGTTTTTTGACTCAATATTCTCTTTAGATAGCTTTTTCTAATTTACTGGAAGAAAATAAATATGAAAGGTGATTAGTTTTCCTCATAAATTATTTAAATTTTCATCTCCGTAGAAATTTTGATCGTAGAAAGAAAGAAAAGTAGCTGTTTATGTAAATAACACATAATGTTATTATTATTATCAAAATTAAAATTGTTTGGCTGAAATTTCTTACTTAGGAAAACATGTAATTTTAGAGCTTTGTAATCTCTGGCAATCACCATTAAATAAAGCACTCCAGAGCACAAATAAAACTTGAATGGCAGTGGTGTTCTTTTTCCAATTTGTTTTTAGGAAATATTTGATTTCAGATGTCTAACCTGCTTCTTGAAATATAAAAGAATTAGTAACAAACTTATGCCAATCAAGTTGCACATCATTCTAGTTCTCATATCGTATGCGTCTAATAATATCCTTTTATTAAATAGTAAAACAATATCGGATCATTCTAATATAATTTCCATCATCTCTTTGATATAAGTTGTAATACTTTAAAAATTCAATAGATCGCTTTGGCTTTACATTTTTGGCTTTTCCTTTAAATATTTAAGTTCAGCATTCCACATGAGTTTTTTTTTTTTTTTTAGGCATAATCTTTTAATTGTTTTCCTTTGGCAACAACTCAAGTCTTGGCTTAGAAATGAATTTTAGAATTGTGACGAAGGGAAATTATATACCATGAGCAAGCAGGTCGAGTAGCTAGCAGATTGGTCCACATTTGAGGCTCTGGACTATCAGAAAACCATGTGAACAAACAAATAAGCTGGCGAAAGAGAGGCCTTTCGCGCCTAACGTGTGCAGTCTGGTTCCTTGAGAGGATATTACACGCCATCTAGAGCAATGGAGAGATATGGACAGGCGTTAAACCTTTAACGCGCAGTGTTCCCGCTCTGGGAACACCAAACTGTGACGTTTTGACTGTTGCCAGTCACGAAGAATAGATTTGATTTTTATAAAAATAGTTGCGGGTGACATAGCTCCACGAGAATCCTTTACTTTTTAGCCCGTCATTTCCCGTAAAAAAAGAGTCACGGTTATTTTTTGAAAAATGGAAGAATGAGAGAACAGCTGCACAGATTGCCCAATGCTGTAAAAAGGGCAGCAGTTGCCATCGCTCGACTTAACTACCAGCAAGATGGTGGACGATCGAAACGTTCATCGCGTGCCACAGATCTAGAGAGCATTGGGAAAGGGCTGCGCCTCAAAGGGTTAAAGGGGACTCCAGCATCTATAAGGAAAGATTCTGAAACTCCTGATTGCGACACCTGTTATGAGGATGACACTGCGTACCGCACTTGCATCAAATATGACACGGAACGTTTTACAAAAGAGCTTTACGACCCACATCGCTGCACTACGTCAAATCGCCGCAACCAGTCTGGCGACACTTTTTTTCAATGTTCATCTGAATAGTATGATTGGTGGAATATATGGCTTTGTACTTCTAAATATAAGAGTTGTCCCGCAAAAAATTGCCGTGACGTCACGTCGAAATGCTCTATGTACACAAAACTTGGCATTCCTTCGGACTGCTCTTATGATCCAAAAATAATAAGAACTCTGCGATTCCCAGTAGGATATAGGGCATTGGTTATTTTTTCGAAAACTTTGGAGGACTGGTAAGATGTGTGTTTAAAAAGAATCATCGTCTGTGCCATAGAAGAACAATCCGCCGTTTCACAGGCCGCAGCATACGCCTCCAGGAACAAACTTATATAAACATATCTATCTATCTATCTATCTATATATATATATATATATATATATATATATAAAATTTGATACTGCCATATGAATTGTAAATAAAGCAATAAACGTTGAAAATTATAAAATATTGAATAGATTTTACAAAAATACTGTAAATTTTGATGGCGTCAAATCATCGTGAAGACTTGAAATTAAATTATGAATTTAAAAGTACGAAATTTGTAAAGATAATATAAATGGTAGTACAATATGCTGTTTTAATAATTATTTCGTGCATACTAAATGAAAACTGTCTATTTTCCAACTGGTTGCCTTACAACTGACTAAACAATAAGTAATCCTACATTAATATATATCCGAGGTAGTTCAACAGAAAAGACTACCTGAACGGTTTCATTCTTTTTGTAAATTCAACATAAACTCTATTTATTTTAACATCTTTGATTCTCTGTTCTCTTGTTTATGATATAAAAATAAGTTTATAAATACTCAACAAGTCGGTCAATTAAAAAACAAAGGCGTAAATTAGTGCCTAACCAGCAAGTCTAAGTTTGCCACCACTGCTATAAAACAATCCGAACAATTTTCATTAGTTTCTGAAACATACTCTCATTAAAAAACTTTGGAGTTTAACACCTGATATTTGATTGGAACAAACCTGGTGGAGTTTGAAATAATAAAAGTGTTCCTTTCTAATTAAAATTCTAATCTTCTGCTACCGTTCAATAGCCTGCGCTACATAAAGTTAGACATTAACCCTTTGAAGCGCAAACATTTTCTAATGTCGAAAAACTGTAGCCGTTGCCATCGCACGATTTAACTACCAGCAAGATGGAGCCGCACAGCCGGCTATCCCAGAAATGCTCTTTAGCTCTGCGGCACGCACTGGGCGATTCGATCAACTGCTATCTTGCTGGTAGCTAAATGGTAAGGTTTGCTATGGCTGTACTTTGTAGACATTGAGCAATCTATCTAGATATCCTCCTTAAGTCTTCAATTGAAACTATATTTATTCTTCGTGAATCAAAACAGTCACAATGTCTGAGTTGTGTCCTACAGCGAGGACAGGGTTAACCCTTTAACGCGCAGTGTTCCTGCTCTGGGAACACCCAACTCTGACGTTTTGACTGTTGCCAGTCACGAAGAATAGATTTGATTTCTATAAAAATAGTTGCGGGTGACATAGCTCCACGAGAATCCTTTACTTTTTAGCACGTCATTTCCGTTAAAAAATTGTCACGATTATTTTGAACAGCACTGATATCTGCTGAAAAATGGAAGAATGCGAGAACAGCTGGATAGATTGCCCATTGCTGAAAAAAAGGGCAGTCGTTGCCATCACTCGACTTAAACAGCCAGCTGCGTCAAAAAAGGGTTTCTAGATCTGTGGCACGCGATGAACGTTTCGATCGTCCGCCATCTTGCTGGTAGTTAAGTCGAGTGATGGCAACGGCTGCCCTTTTTTCAGCATTGGGAAAGGGTTGCGCCTCAAAGGGTTAATGTTGTTCAAAGGCCATTATTTATCTAACATACCTTGTTAATTCCAAATTTTGAGCATATTTAGGTATTTTTAATTTTTATCTATAATAACATCTACTTATTTTTTATTTCAACATCATTACCTCTCTCAAAACTCTCGACTTCTCTGTTCGTTTAATTATCAAACAAAGGGATGAAATCATAACATGCTGTTGTCTACGAAACAAAATCAATTTCCATAAACAGTTTAGAACAGCGTGAACCTGAAAACTTATTCGTGTACGTATGCATTTTTTTAAAGTCTCTTTAACCCAAATTGCTTAATTGACTGAATAAAGCTGCATATAATTAATTTCACAAAATGTGAGCTGCCACAATATATCAGATTACGTTCGCTGCTTGGCTTATTGATTAACTCCCAACCACTATTTATCTTAGGCCCAGCGAGAAGGTGAGGATTATGATGTCTTCTTCAGCGCGCTGAAATGAATGCTTTCAAACAAAAAACTGAATTTACACGTATTTAAGTATTTAACGCTTCAAGGACAAATATATAGATTTCTTTATACTTTACCATATACTACTCTATAGGGCAATAATTGTTTAAAGTGTATGTGATTCATATTTGCCTGTTTAAAACAAAATAAAATTGATTTCTGTTGTTAAGTTTTTCAAAATAATGTTTTCCATCAAAAATAATGCATACGGCAATTCCTGTCCTGCTGCAGGAGTACCCAAAAGAATTTCAATACATTACGGTCTATGGCAATTCATCCATTCATTCATTTCAAGCGCAACATAAAAATCTGTAACTTCTTATTCCTGATTTAAAAATGAAAATAACATTTAACGTTCTTTTACAGGGTCTCAAAACATACATTAACAGTGATGTACACCTTTTTTTGCGGTACCTCCCAAAATCTGAGAAAGTTTGACTCACCAGAAAAAGACTGTTGTGTTGTAAGCACGTGTTGTGCTGGACTGTTGTCAGAATCGATGCGTTTGGCATGATATATAGATCTTGTTAATATATGCATGGAGTTGTAGAACATTATACTTTGCATGTTATTACACTTAAATTAGAACATGATAGAACCCAATAGCGCCAACTGCACTTAGCTTGCAACCCTGAAAGCATCGTTATTGACTCAGATACAGTGGAACCTGCTAAAGTGACCACCTTCGTAAAGATACCATTAGTAGTGACCACTTTTGGATAGTTGCACTTTAAAACCACCACATTTTACCGCCTTCGTAAGTTTTTGTTTTTCCCGTAGGTGGTCACATCAGACATCTTCCACTGTATATGTTTTTCTTCAGACTTCTTAAGGGACATTAGAAAAATTCAACAGCACAACACTTACTGTAAAAAAGAAGGAAAAATACTGAAAAACTTCATTGTTATTGACGATTGACCACTTTCCTTTTAAACGGCCGAAAAAATATAATTTGATGACAGAGGAAACCATAACGTTTGGTTGCAACAGAGATTTATATCCTTCGCAACTCCATGAACATGACGAAAAATAGCATTAACAGTACAAAAACATATACTTAGCAGGGAAAATATAACCCACTTTTCATAGAAAATACATATCAACTTCAATTTCATTCATGGTTAAAGAATTCCAAAATCACCTGCTTATGAACTTAAAAAAAATGCTTGATCACATAAATAAATATTAAACTGCTTTCTTGGAAATTTCTGTCGTTAAATTCCGCAAGATTTCCTTTTCATACAAAAAAGAAATTTTAAAAATCCTTTCGATTGGCAATGGATTATGCTGAGTATAATGGTGAGTCATTTAGCCCATTTATGCCTAGCGTCCCTTTTTTGGGACGGCATTTTCGCTATTAGTCGGAAACGTTATTTATTTTTTCTAGCCTTTATTCATGAGTATTGAGCCTCAACTCTACAAAATATTTTAACATGAGCAAGTAGGATGTTGATATTTCGATTTTTATGCATAATGATTTTAAATGAAATCATCCCTTGTTCAAGAAGTCGACGTCAGAAATTTATCTATTATTCCTGTTATCAGTAAAAATCGAAGAAAGTCGCAAAAATATCCAGGCAAAAATGGGTTAAGGAATCCTTAATTCAAGAGAATTGTAGCCAGAAAAAAAATTGATAGAAATGTTTCAAGTTTTGTGTTTCTGCGCAAATGGCAAACAACAAAATTGCGGTCTTTCCTTTAGTAAGAACGACACCTATCACTTCGTTTACAGGATCATTTCTAGAAATTTCTTTACAGACACCATTTATACTGCTTCCTGTCGTCAGGGTTCATCATACAAATGAAAAAAAAAAAAAACCCTTCATAGATTTCGGCTCTAAGGACATAGATTCAAAATAAATATTTTAGTGTCTAATCGGCTTTAACCTGATCGCTCCCATCGTTGCCAGGACTGGCAGCTGTCGTCAAAAAAGGGTCTCTAGATCTGTGGCCTGCGATGAACGTTTCGATCGTCCGCCATCTTGCTGGTAGTTAAGTCGAGCGATGGCAACGGCTGGCCTTTTTTCAGCATTGGGCAATCTATCCAGCTGTTCTCGCATTCTTCCATTTTTAAGCAGATATCAGTGCTGTTAAAAATAATCGTGACAATTTTTCTACGGGAAATGACGGGCTAAAAAGTAAAGGATTCTCGTGGAGCTATGTCACTATTTTTATAGAAATCAAATCTATTCTTCGTGACTGGCAACAGTCAAAACATCAGGGTTTGGTGTTCCCAGAGCGGGAACACTGCGCGTTAAAGGGTTAAAATATCTATATACTTTTATATTTCTGTAGAAATTCTCAGCCTGTTCGATATAAGCTTAGACACGATGCAAGGAAAAAAAGAACAGTTTCTACATCTGAAATTATATATAGGCCTTCGTCAAAAACAAGACAAAATATACACAATAAAATTTCTCTAAGCATTACAATAGCTAAAGCTAAATAAAAGAAACTATCAAAGTATTACAAACGTAACACTGAAAAAAAAATAAAAATCCACGAAAATAAATAAAAACTTAGCTCATATAAATGAAACTTGTCAAATATTACTATATTTTAAACCTTGCAAAAAATACAGAAATATCAAATGAATTTTTTCTTTAAAAAATCATAAAAAATGCAGCACGATATAATAAGCGCTTATCGTGTTTAAAGATGAAAATAAATAAATTCTAAATGTATTACGGGGCAGTAACTCTACTGAAAAAGCCACTAATAAATGAATGAAAATTTTGTTCGTGTACATACACAGAAGACCTTGATACTTTCAAACTGGACAAAAAATATATAACTTAAAAAGATCTTTCCCTTAAAAGAATGGGCGAAAAAAATATAAGGAACAATATTTGTTTGTCTATCCTGATTACATACAAATTGAGGGAAAAAACCTCACATGATTACAACCCTAAAATAAAGCAATGAATAAGTAACAACATTTAATAATTGAAATTTTAATGGGAAAAAAATAGAAAAATTTCCTTTAGTAAAAACTTAATTCATAAAACTACCCAATATATTTTTTCTTTTACGTAATAAAACATGCAGTCGAAAACATTTTAATTCATCTCTTATGCATATTTTTTATTTAACGCATAATTAAAATTATAAATAAAATCACGCATGAAGTACTTAATAATTACACAATAATAATTTCGAAATTAAGAATGCATATTTGAAATTCCTCTAATTTATAAATATATAACTTAGTGCTAGAGCTTCTTAGATAATTTAGTGCGCACATTAAAATTCAAATTAATGAAACCGTTAAACCGTTAAAAACACACACAGAAAAAAATAAGTCGGTAATGTTTGTCAAACTTTCGATTTTCATTAAATGCAGATTGTTAGTGCAGAAGTAATAAAAAAAAAAAAAAAAGAATATTCCTTTGAGAAGCAACTTTCGTTAGAAGTATGTGATTCCATTAAGAGTAATAATATCATTCAAACAACTGTTCGTGATTTCTGCATTTCCCCCATCACTTAACGAGGAAAAACATTTTGATAATTTCTAATTTTAAGCACGGAAAATGAAATATTTAAAATATTTTAATTTCATTCTGTTGTCGATAGGCAATTACCACTTTTAAATATGCTAAATTTTTTGGGGCTTATCAAATTTCTTTACTTATTTTTTTTAAACATTACCCAACAAAATTAAAAAATTTTATTATTGTAAATTAAAAATTGTAAATTAAAATTTTTTATTAAATGAAAATTTTTTGTTGTAAATTAAAAATTTTAAATTACAAAATTTTATTAAATTAAAATTTTTTATTATTGTAAATGTGCATCGATTGCAATAATGCATATAAATTATATGAATTGAGGGATTTGCTGTATATAGGAGGTAGCTTCATTCAACATGGCGTTCAATATATTGTGTTGAAGCTAAAAAAAAAACTAAAAAAAACTCTTTCGTGTGGCACCACGAAAGGATGTAGCTCCCATCATTAATTTTTGTGTTACACATAAGATGAACCTGCCTGTCTCGTTAGTTTGCATTAATCCCCAATCGTTTTACATTGCGAACAATTGGAGCCAGATCTAAGCAGAGTTCGGCAGAGTATCGTAACTTACATTAAGTGATTAAGTGAAAATTAAGTGATAAAGATGTGAACGCTTGATAAAGATCAAGGGTTCGAAAAGGCCAGTGGGTTTTCTTCGTATTTTTACTTTTAACAGCAGTTTTTTGTTGATCTTGTTGGATGACATTGTTAAAAAGAGTGAAAATAACATGATGGAAATTGTTCCATAGCCCATGCATTTGACGTGATTTCTCTTCCATGATTTTCTTGTAACCATCTGAGTAAGTCCGCCTCATAGATCATTTTATAACAAGTTTTGCCGTATTATATACATCCGTTTTAATATGCCTCTGCTGTTAATAGTTGAAATATGCTTGTTCAGGTTCGAAATTTACTGCGCTGCAAAACACTTAACCATTCTCCCTTAATCACATTCTGATATGTCAACTCATTTTAATGAGGTCTGGAGGATCAAATAAATATCCGCTTTAGATCTAGATAGTGTCAAAATTACTAGGGATACCGCACTAAATTGATTGAAGGCAGACTGGATATTTGGCTACAAACATCGCTCGTCTGAGGAACAATGGAAACTGAGTTCTCCTTTATATTTAACCCTTTGAAGAGCAAACGCTTTCACATCAGCGTATAAGATCAACTGGATAGACTGACCAATTCTGAAAAGTGAAGCCCTTGCCATCTGTCCATTTAACTATCGCAAACATGAAGATCAATCGAATCGCTCGTCTGGCGAGAGCTAAAGAAGTTTTCTGACACGGCTGTGTGCGCGCAGCCAGCCGTGTAAGATTCGCAAATTTAGCCCTTTAACCCTTTGAGGCGCAAAACTTTCCCAATGCTGAAAAAAGGGCAGTCGTTGCCATCGCACGACTTAACTGCCAGCAAGATGGCGGACGATCGAAACGTTCATCGCGTGTTAAAAATCTAGACACCTTATTTTGACGACAGCTGGCTGTGCGGCGCAGCCAACTGTCGTCAAAAAAGGGTCTCTAGATCTTTGGCACGCGATGATCGTTTCGATTGTCCGCCATCTTACCGGCAGTTAAATCGAGCGATGACAACAAATGCCCTTTTTTACAGCATTGGGCAATCTATCCAGCTGTTCTCGCATTCTTCCATTTTTCAGCAGATGTCCGTGCTGTTAAAAATAATCGTGACATTTTTTTACGGGAAATGACGTGCTAAAAAGTAAAGGATTCTCGTGGAGCTATGTCACCTGCAACTATTTTTATAGAAATCAAATCTATTCTTCGTGACTGGTAACAGTCAAAAAGTCAGAGTTTGGTGTTCCCAAAGCGGGAACACTGCGCATTAAAGGGTTAAAGTGTAAGCATTTTCACATCCATATAGAAGACCAAGTGGATAGACTGCCAATGTTGAAAAAGTGCAGTCGTTGCCACCGATCCATTTAGCTACGAACAACATGCTCAGCCGCACCCTCAGCTTTGTCAGAAAACATTTTTAGCTCTGTGGCGCCAGATGGGCGATCCAGTCAACCGTCATGTTGTTGGTAATTAAATGGACCGATGGCAACGGCTGCTTTTTTTCATAACTGGGACCATTTAACCGGTTTTTTTTTTTAGACTGGTGGTGAAAGTGCTTAAATAAGGTGGTTTCTCGACGCAACCACCGCTTGTGAAAGAGTTAACGCTTTCTAATTAACGAATAAAAGGACTGGAACATGTGTACAGTGGTGTACAGTGAAAAATATTCTCCAGAATGCTACCATATTTGAAGGGAACCATAATGAGGTTAGAGAGCCATGAAAAGTAAATTGGTGCGAAAAAAAAAAAAAGAAAATTAGTTCAGAAAATCACCATCAGGCGGAGCTTTATGATGTAATAATTGCTAATATGCGAATTCTCCCACCACGCAGAGGTATAAAACATCCGCTTAAAACAATTTTTTTGTTGTTTTATTAGCTTGATAATGATTATTTGTCTCATTTATTCTCAGTAAAATGTTTCGAAAGACGACCTGCTGGTGATTTTAAAAATATTTTCCCCACAGGATCGCATTAAGATTTACATGTGTTAAATAAAAAATAATAAAATATACAGATTAGTGTAAAAAGAGAACTATTCAAATTTTTCTTTCTCCTTACAGAGTCACACAAAATAGTTTCAATACATTACGGTCTATGTACAAGTGCATGTACTAAGTACATTTCAGAGACGTTACTCTATTTAAAACAATTCAAATTCAATATATTATAAAGAAGTTTACAAAAAATGCTCCCCATCAATAATAATTCAAATAGCATTTATTCTTTTACATGCAGAGAAAACAAGCGTACTTAGAAGATTACCAACGCTTTTGTTGTTTGTAATCTTTGTTTAATGTATATTTTAGAATTTAATTTACTGGAAGCACCATTGATGCAACTTTTAAAAAGTGCATTTTTTGTTTTAAAATTTTTCCCTGAAATATGATTTTTAGATAAAAATTACTCTGTCACATTTTTTTTTCTTTACACTTCAAAGAATGCCACAAGCACAGTTCATTCATGTATTATTCATATTTGTTTAAGAAAAAGTAAATTTTATTTTATATTACAGAATTCTTTAGCCGCCATTCATTTGTTTTTAGCTGTCGGTAGTTTCTTTAAACAATAATTTTTCGCTGTCAATTTTAAAAATGCAAGAGACAACAATCATCATCATAATTTTCATGGCACTACACGAAAAAAATCTTTACTTCATTTTTCATTTCCTCGCATCCTTTTTCTTCACACTAGCTATGTATTTATATATATATATGTTTAATTTAGCCTCCTCTCTTTTTACAGTAATTCATTTTCCTTTATACAAATTTCAACATGCAAGAGACACTGATTGACGTATGCTTAGTATAATATATCCTTATCAATAAATTTGCTTTGGTCGCAGCTATCTATTTCAGCTTTTACTTGAAATTTTTCCCCAGCTAGATAATTTTCTTTTAAATATCTTCTGCAACAAAAATTTTCAATTAAATGCCTTTTTATAACGTACAAGAGAAAAGACGCATCATAAGTTGACGCATTATTTACGACATGATTTGAAAACTAAAATCTTTTTTCTTTAACTTGCCCCTTATACATTTTTCCATCAATTATCCAGAGCTTATGAATTTAAAAGAAAATGTTTTAGGGGGAAAATAACTATTCATTATAAATATGAGATAAAATAATGTTTTAAGTAATTTTTATGGTGTGATTTGAAAAAATAAGTTCTTTTTCAGCCCCTTATTTATCTCTTTATTATTGATCTATTACTCCCATTATTTATTCAGTTTTTTATTATACAGTTATTCACACATTTATCTTTGAATAATTTTTGACTGGGTATTTTAAATATGATAAATACAGTAGTTGAATTATCACTGATGGCTGGATTTGAAAACTGTTATTTTTTCTTCTATAAATGCTTTTTAGATATTGTAGAGTGTTTTTAATAGATGCTTTATTAGAAAGAATAACAGGCATACCGCTGGGGCTGAGAGCGCGTGACCCATCCACTTTGTTTGAGAAACTATTCTCTTTTAAAATTTTCTGTTCAAAAATAAAGAAACTTCGATAATCTTACTCATTTATATGTATGTGCTCATCCACCCCGTCTTTTTCAAAATTTTCAGTCACGCTATTCGTATGGATAAAATAAATTTCTTCAGCTTATTTTAGGATTTTCTGTTTTAACCCTTTGAGGCGCAACCCTTTCCCAATGCTGAAAATAGAGTAGCCGTTGCCATCGCTCGACTTAACTACCAGCAAGATGGCGGACGATTGAATCGTTCATCGCGTGCCACAGATCTAGAGACCCTATTTTTGACGACAGCTGGCTGTGCCCTTGATGAACGATTCGATCGTCCGCCATCTTGCTGGTAGTTAATTCGAGCGATGGCAACGGCTGTCCTTTTTTCAGCATTGGGCAATCTATCCAGCTGTTGTCGCATTCTTCCATTTCTCAGCAGATGTCAGTGCTGTTAAAATTAATCGTGACAATTTTTTTACGGGAAATGACGTGCTTAAAAAGCAAAGGATTCTCGTGGAGCTATGTCACCCGCAACTATTTTTAGATATCATAGCACAGTTATCTATGTCATGATAACACATAGTGCACAGTCATGCACTATTCTTCGTTAGTGGCAACAGTCAAAACGTCAGAGTTTGGTTTCCCAGAGCGGGAACACTGCGCGTTAAAGGGTTAGAAAAGTAAGACAAAACAGTCATTGGCGTTACATTCATAATATGACCTGAAAAACAAATTGGGGTCTTTTCCCATTTTCAAAATAAGTCATTACTGCTTGTTAAGCGGTGCTTTTGACAGACATTTTTAAAACAAAGGAAGTTCCATTGAGTATTTTTTTATCCCATTTGTACCTAGACGTTTTTACGACTTTCTCCGACTTTTGCTAATACTAGCAGTAATAGATAAAATAAACTATCAACTTCTTTTACAAGGGATGAATTCTTTTAAAATCATTATGTTTAAAAATTGAAATGCCAACATCCTACTAGGTCATGTTAAAATATTTTGTGGAGTTGAGGTTCAATATTCATGAATAAATGCTACGAAAAATAAATATCTTTTTCGACTGACAATGAAAATTCAATCCCAAAAATGGGACATTAGGCATAAATGGGTTACAAATAATAAATAACATGATTTGGGTATCACACATGCTGTGATTTTAAAACTAAAGTTTTATTACTGGTTTTTAAATAATTATTCACATCATAATACCATTTTTTGATAGACAGATTGTAGAATATTAATATAGTTTTATACTGTGTTTTAGTATGGACCTAAAAATTAAAAATATAGTAATAATAATAATACCACGAAAAAGTTGAAAATTTGGGTAACTAAAATGATGTCAAAAATAAAATAAAAATTGGTATATATCTTTCGATCGCGCATCTGATGAAATAGTTGCCGAAATTTGGAAAAATTCGTGTTTTTGCAATAATTTTTAGCATTTTAAAGTAACCTGTCTCTGAATTTAAGAGCTCAAATTTTTACATATTCGAACCATAAAAAGTAATGCTGAAACATTATTTAAATCAATCAACGTTTTCCAGTCGCGCATTCCCTGCAGATTCAAAGAGATTTTGAAAAAAAAAAATTATACGATGGTAGATTACTGTTTAAGGGGAGAAAATACTAATATAATTTTTTTTTCTTAATTGAATACAAGTGTGATGAAGATCACATATCTAATTTTAATAATCATTTAATTTGGCTTTCTTTAATGTAATCTATCCAAAATCATGAATTCTTATCTATTTTTCTGTTATCATTTTTTGGTCACTTCGGCTTTTAATCTGTATATTCGTTTTTCCCCGTATGACTTATACTTGATTGTTTTTTTTGTTTTTTTTTTGTCTCTTGAGACCTGTTGGAGCTGTTGTGCTAAAAATAGATTAAATTACGTCCGTTTGCAATCACAACGAACATTTTTGCTTCTCCTCTTTGGCATCTTGATGGCGTAAGTAATTTTCTGTTGCCCTACCTCATCTTTAAAATTATTTTCTCGCGATTCCATCATTTTAATTTTATTGGATTAAGTTTTAAGGTTGCTCTGGGATAGGCGTTATTTATCTCAGCCAAGTGTTTGTTCTCGCCAATGTGTAATTCTGTGCTGGTTGAAAAAAAAAAAAAAGAAAAAAAAATACGTCCAATATGGACAGTGAAAATAAGATAGAATGAAATAAAAACTAATAACGGAACACTTGGCTGAGATAAATAACGCCAATCCCAGATCAAACCTAAAGCTTAATCCAATAAAATTAAAATGGAATCGCGGGAAAATAATTTTAAAGATGAGGTAGGGCAACAGAAAATAACTTACGCCATCAAGATGCCAAAGAGGGGAAGCAAAAATGTTCGTTGCGATTGCAAGCGGACGTAATATAATGATACAGCTCCAACAGGTCTGAAGAGACATTAAAAAAAAAATTAAGAATAATGCATACGGGGAAAAGCGAATAGATAGATTAAAAGCCGATGTGACCGAAAAATGAGAACAGAAAAGTACATTAGAATTCATGAGTTTGCATAGGTTACATTAAAGAAAGTCTAATTACATGGTTATTAAAATTAGATATGTGATCTTCATCACAACAAGGTTAAAATCCAATTATTGTTGAACGTTAGTAGTAATTTACAAGCATATTTCTTTTTTTTATTGATAAAACTAAGTTTTTATGTAAAGAGTTGCAAATCTAAGAAAATGGTGTTGACCATAGCTAAACATCTCTGATTTCACTCATTCTTAGCGTAAGGTATTTTGAAATGTGATTTATGGGTGAAGTTAAACAGGTTTCACTTTGACAGCATACTCATTCTTGTAACACCATCCTTAGACGCAGTTCTACAAAGTTTCCTTGGATTCTCTCAGAGTACATCTTTCAACATTCTATGTGTGAACTGCGAATGTCTTGAATATCATATCCCTCACACTTTGAGTAACTTTGGATATGTAAACAAAAACAAAAATAAAAATTCTTTTAGGAGCACACATAAATTAAAAATAGAAATGATGTACGTTCCGGGTTGTACAAAAGTTCCAACCTTCATCAGCTGCAAAAATGCCAATCAACACACATAGGACGACAAAGAAATGAGAAATGGAAACAGAAGATGTAGGTAATATGCACACAAAAGAGAATGCGCAGAATTTTCGTTTAAATGTTAGCACAGTAGTATCAGATGAGATTTAAATTTATATCATACAAAGTTAAATGGCAGTCATGTGGTCTCCCTTCCAATGATTAAGTTTTTTTGCTTCCATAACAACTAAATGCTCAACAGAAGGTATTTTATTTGATTCTGAATAATCATAGCCGACAGTTATATCACATATACAAAAATCATGTCTTAGCAACAAATAGAGTCAATAACAATAAAACATTTCCAAATCGCTACGTCAAAAAGTAATAGATATTTTTGGCTAAATTGATCAATTTTCTGTTGAAAAGAATCTTCGTTACTTTATCAACTATATACTAAACCTATAGTTGAGTATAACTGCATGACTATATAATCAGTTTGTGAAAAATTGACGCTTTTATTATCAACTTGGCTGTCAAGTCGTATATCTCCTGTGAACCACCAAATCGCGTTCTCACCTAGTAGAAGCTTGTTTGATCAAAATTCTTTAGTCTTATTATTATCAATTTATGTGTGAATCTAATAATGAATTTTAATTTTGATGTTCACAAATCCAAGCTTACTCAAAGTGTGTAGGATATAACATTCAGGCCATTCTTCGTTCACACACAGGATGCTGAAAAGTGTGAAATTCGTGACAGAAACCTCAAGAAATTGTTTTCGGAACTGCATTTAGGGATGGCTTTGTGCAGATGACTAATCTGTCAAAGTGAACCATGTTTAACTTCAACCATTCATCATATTTCAACGTACCTGAAGCTAAGAATGGGGCAAAACGGAGATGTTCAATTGTGTTAAACGACTTTTTCTTTCAAATAAGACTTTACATATGAAAACTTAGTTTTATCAATAATATATATAAGTCGACCGGATGCTGATAAATGATGAGCTGTGCTTTCTGAACTTTGTGGTCACGTGTTGTGGACGTTGCTGGCGCATGCTGAGAGCTTTCAGTGGATTTCTAGCCGTTGCAAGATTTGCTGCCGGGCGTTACGAGATTTGAATGAGCAAGCAGACGATTATATGTTTCTGTCGCCATCTGTCGCAGAAGGATGCCGTTAATTACCATTGTGTGCTAGCTTCAGACGTTATCCAACCGGACAAAATCTACCCAGTTGCCTGAAACTTCAAATAAAGTGTAGCTTGTAGCGGTGGCAATTGTATGTCCGCAAAACACTCTTATGAACATAAACTTTTTCTCTTTGTATTTTAATCTCTTTTGTAAAACAAGAGGAAACAAATGTTGATGACATATTAGAATATAAAATGGAGGGGTTGTTTTTTTCTTTCTTCTTCGTACTTAAAATGAATTATTTTTAATAATCATGTAAATCTTTTGATTTGTAAATGATTTTTAGAACCATAATGTCTTCTTTTATATATTTTATATATTTTTTAAATAAGCAACCACAACGATTTATTGACGGGTTAATGCCAGTACACGAAAATTCATTTTCTTTTTTTTTTCCCAATCCTTCAGACAAATTACTTTTAGAAGCTATACGATACTTCAGACTAGCAAACAATAGTGATAATAAATAATAATTTGCATTTGGTACATTTCAAATTAAGAGGAGAAAATAATAATAAATCAGTTACAGTAATTTTAAAATATAAATTCTCCCCTTTAACTTTCAACGAGCAGTCCTTCAACAATTTTAGGACAAGTGTAGTATTTTTTGCAGGTGAAATTGCATTCTTACATTTTTCCGCAAATCTTTGGAGTTTAGCAGTATTACTCATTTTCAATTATTATTTCGTAAGGAAAAATAGACCACTTGTGAGAAACACTATACCGTACTCAGTAATAGGGTTATATTGGTTAATTTCACCGCGATTATGCGAAGTTTTTGGAGAAACATTTTTAGAATAAATTGTTTACTATTGAGTATTTAGATGATTGAAAAGTCAATAAATACATATAATTTGAATGTGATTTTTGGATATGTATATTTAGATGTATATAATAGCTTTAATTTGAAAAAGGAAAAAAAAATTATTGCGAATAAATTTAAAGTACGTATTCATTTTGTCCTACTTAATCCACTGTCTTCTTAAAATGATCAAGACAAAACAAAAAGTGACTTTATGTGATGGTTTGACTTGAAAAACTGTTTACTGTTCCATTTCTTAAAATGTTGCTTTCTCTATGCAAGTGTTTTCAAGAAATATGCAAAAAATCATAATAATAATTTTCTACCGTGTATCTTGAAATCTTTCCCTCTCGCCCCCCCCCCCCCCATTTCTTTTTTAAGTAACGACGCCAAAACATTGGTCTATGGAATATTTATGGTAAGAAGTCACTTATACGACTTTAATGACTCTAGAGGTCATTTTTCAATAAAGAAAACAACAGCATGCATGAATAAAGCGTCTTCCCCTTTTCAAAGTAATTATTTATTCTAATTATATAGTACTAATGTATTACAAATAGAACAGTGTAATAATCCTCTATTTAGTCAAAAAGAAAGCAAGAAACACAATGATTGAATGATTGTGTTGATATGATAAGCCTTACCAAAAAAACTTCAAATGATCCCCCCCCCCTCAGTTCATGGTGCTTTTGATTCGAAGACAAAGTTCTAGAACAATAAAATTTCCCAATGTGCATTTTAAATAAATGAAACATTCATTGAAGGATTATCATAGCAAAATATGGAAAGTCGTATTTTCTCATCCTTCATATGAACTATTTTTAACAAATCATGCTGCATTTTTAAGCTGTAGCATTATCTTTAGAACAATATAAATTTTTTCCTAATATTTCAGTCGAAACAAACATTGATAGAAGGATTGTATATTGAAAAGTACTAAATCTCTTTCTTTTTACTTTCCTTCATTCTTCAAATGAATTATTTTAACCAAATAGTCGATACTTTTTGAATTATTTACTGCATTTTTTTAAGGCAATAAATAAATATTTTCACCATTTATACTTTAAGCAAGCAAGAAAACAATAATTAGAGGATTATTTATGGAAACGTATGAAAAGGTCTCTTTACCCGTCCATCCGACTAACTATTATTTTTTAACCAGTTCTACAGTTCTTTTAAATTACAGGCAATATTTTTCAGTAATACAATTTTTCAGTACTTACATTTTGAGCTAGCAAGAAAAACAATGATTGTAGAATTAATTATTTATTTATTTTAGAAAAAATTACTGTTCTTTTTAATTATAGACTTTTTAGAGCAATATAATTTCCCACGGTTTATATTTTAAACAAGCGAGAAAAACAATTATTAACGAATCATTTATTATTGAATTTTTACCGATTATGCTGTACGCTTTAATTATCCACAGCATTTTAAAGCAATATAAATTTCTCCCAATTTCTAGTTTTAAAAATTAAAAAAAAAACAATTACTAAATAATTATTTATTATTATATTACCGATTATACTTTACTTTTGAATTATATATTATCTTTTCTAGACCAATATAACTTTCTGCAATTCAAACAAGCAAGAAAAACACTTGTCAAGACTATTTGTGGTATAGTATGAATAATTCTTCATTTTTTCCACAACCTTTTAAATTATTTTTTTTTAACAACCGTATGGTATTTTTTAATAATTGGCAATTTTTATAGCAACATAATTTCTCCCTGCTTATATTTTAAAAAAGCAAGATAAACAAAAACTGTCATATCTACAATTTAAATAAGGAAGAAAAACTCTGTTTGAAGGACAATTTGTGTTAGAGTATGGATGCTTTTTACACAACCTTTCAAATTAATTTTTTAAACAATCGTTTAGTCCTTTTTAATTGTTGTTAATTTTCAGCAGCATAATTTATCACTACTTGCATTTTAAAAAGAAAAAAAAAATGATTGGCTTATCAACTCGTGGTACAGTATATAAAAAAAAAATTAAGCTTCGGAAAAAAACTCCAATTTATTTTAACAGTCGCTTACTATTTTTGTAATTATTCGCAAATTTTTTTATAGCAACATAAGTTCCTACGGCTTACATTTTTAAAAAAGTAAGAAAAGGGACTGACATATCAACTCGTGGCACAATATAAAAATGAAGCTTTGGAAAAAACTCCAATTTTTTTTAACAATCGTTCTGTACTTTATATTTCCAAATTTTTTATAGCAACATAATTTCCCACTACTTATATTTTTTACAAGTCAAGAAAAACAATCGTGGAACAATATAAAAAAAAAGCTTTGTAAAAAAAACAAAACTCCTTACCTGCGTCAGAATCCGGCCGTCCTTGTTTTCCCCTCAGTTAAATCCCGAAATGATAGCGCACATGGATCCTCTATCGCACTGGACATCCCTCCGTCGATACCCTCACTCGTCGGAGGTCTTCAACGCGTCTGCTGGAAAATAGGGGGTACTCAGGAGCAGGAACGGGGGCCGAAGAGGAGAAATGCCGGGGATCGTCTCTTGCTCCTCCCCGAGACGCATGCGTACGCGTGTGGGTGGTGATTGCCTTTGCTGGGGATGCTGGGGAGAAGATGTCTGGGTTTGTTACATCAAAAAACCTGATGAAAAATGCAAGGGAACTGTAACCAGGGATCTCGCAGATCCTGGGCAGATTACGAACCGTGGAAAGAAACAGATATTTCATGCAAGCGGCAGATGTATCAAGAAAACGCGTAATCACAAAGCCATCATTTGATTAAGAAAGGCGTATGATTGAAACAAAATTATCTTACTCTTTTTTGCATGTACGTTTAATGCAGTGCTCGGAATTAACAGCAGTCCGCTGGCCCGAGACTGCAGGAATTTATAACAGACCAGTAGAAGACGAAATTTATGGGTCCGCTGGACCAGTAAAGTTTCATTTACAATTTTCTTTTGCAAATTTCCCTTAGTCCCACAATACTTGTCATCTAATTATGCCAATACATGTCATATAATTTGATCTATTTAATATTTTCATACTAGGCATTTGTATTTTTCAATGCATGTTTTAACGGAAATCAATATATAGGGTGTACCAAAATTTACGCAAGATTTGAACTAAGGAGAAAACACAGATTTTTTTTTAGTTGTATTTGTTCAAACGTAAAGTACACAGCATGCTATTATGTATGTAATAGCACGTCGTTCAAATGTCTTCCCCGGCTTTGCTGGTACATGCGCACTCTTTTATCGAAATTTTCCAGGATCATTTTAATAAATGTGGTTGAATTTTCTGTTGATGCAGCGTTGAGTCTTCTGCACATCCTCCTCCAATGCACGGGTGGATGTGGGCTTGCTGGCATAGATCTTTGACTTCAAATATCCCCAAAGAAAGAAATCCAATGGTGTTGAATCACAGGATACTTCATTCATCATCAAAATCATCATGGATCAAAAGTTCATTATTTTTGAAATGTTGTTCAGCAATGAAAACGCGTTGTTACTTTGTATGTGATGCATTTTTACTTACCCTAAACTGTCGGTGGTCAAACTGTTTTCCTTCTTTAGTTGCCATCACTAAATTAATTAATTTTCTATTTAATTCAAGTCTTACGTAAATTTTGCAACCCCCTATAAATTGCTCGTGTAATTTCTTTTGTTTCGCAACTTTTATAAAATCATGTATACTGACCATTGATAAAAGTTACAGACCAGGGAAGTCATGGAGTCACTGGTGCTTTGGACCTCTGACTAAATATTCTAATTTCTACCCCCGATTTATTGCACAACGATTATCGATAGAGATTGCAAGTGATCTGGCATACCCTAGAACAGAAGTTCCCAACCTGCGGTACGAGAAAAGACTGGGACGGCATAAATCACAAAAATAGTTCAATTGAAAATACGCAAGAAAGTTGTGTAATTTTAAGATGACAAAGGATATTGTCATGTGTAATTTTAATTACTAATTATACGTTAGAACGCATTCCGATTTGGATAGAGCCTTTGGCGTCTTCCTTTAAGCTCAAAATATTGTTAATTAAAACACAAGCACATGTGAATTGTGTGTAGGTGAGGTTGACTTTATTAGAAACACCCTACTTCTAAAAGAAAAAAAGTAATCTAGAGGTAGGTGTAAAAAAGAAGGTTGGAAATCGCTGTCTTAAAGCATTTAATAAGGAGATACAATTGCCGAAAAGATGAATGTTGAAACTACAGATGATCACAAAGACATTAGTCGCACTGTCTTTATTGTACAATCAAATACAGTAAACCTAGTCAAATGAAAGAAAGAAACATTTATATTTTAAGCCAAAAAATTTGGACTTTAAAAAGTTTCGGTATGTCCCAACGCGTGCACTTGTGTGCGAGGATAGGAATAGGAACGAACAGGTCAGAACAAATAAGCCACAAAAGAATTCACTTTTAAAAATCTCTTTGGAGTATTAATTTATGGAAGTTGTTTCATTTAAACCTGTAAAGAGCTTTAAATCTACATGCAATACGTGCGATGGAGAACACACTTTTGTAAAGTTCGATAATAATATTTTTTCCCTTTGAAATACAGTTAAATAATTTACTGTCCATAAAGTGTATAGAACAAGAATTCTTTTTTGAGAGCCTTTATTTTTTTTTAATGTGTGGACACAGCATGAATTTATTATGCGTCTAATAAGTTACATAAATTTTTGGTGCATTTCATTCAAACTTGTTTAATTTAAATTCAGATACCATCTTTCAATCGGCGACTCTCGCAAAATATAAGCCGAGATACCATAAAGCTGGGATCTAATTTGAAAAAGTATTTTTGATGTAATATTCGGCGATGTTTCGCTGAAAGTCGCTAAGCTTAGTGAGAGTTTGCAAAATTGTCGGCATAGGCCAATTATTGACCGCAGTCTTTTAATGTACTGAAGACCTTCCCTAATGGCACAGATATTTACAAAACAGTCACTTTGACGCCACAGAGGGTCACTGTGGTCACCCAGTGTCACAAAATGCTCATATGGTGACTGGTAAGTGACGGGACTTAGTGGTCACTTTCACGCTTCATTTTCACTGTGATTTCACTTGATATAGTCATAAGGTGAATGCTCATTCTTATGACTCTAAAGTGACCGTTTTTATGGATTTTAAATCTGACTCGATTGTTACACATTTTAACTTCGGTAATAATAACGAAAAATTTGATGAAATCTTGTTTTAGGAAACTGGACACTTAATTTTTTTAAATCTAAGTTATTGATTTTCTGAATTTGGAAATACTTATTTGTACAATGTATAAAATCTTTTGAAATTATCGCACTTAGTAAGATTACTTTTAACAGTAAAAAAAAAAAAAAATGCTCATCGAATTATTAGCCCACCTTTTTACGAATAAATTGAAAAAAAAAAACTGACTTCTAGAAAATAATATTTGAACAAAAAAAAAAGGTTTTTCTATATGGGCAGGGGGAGAGGATTTCCAGATATTTGATTTATATCACAATAAATTATTGAAAATTATGAATTTGAAAATGTGTAATGTATCGAACCTAGCAAATGTTCAATAATTTACTAGCATTTATGGGTAATAAATAGGTAAATAAAAACACTCATAATCCTCGAAAATATTATTTCAAAGCATAAAGAAAATATTTCCAAAAATTTATTTTACATCTTAATTTAATAATTAAAGATTTTTCCTATAATCATAAAGTACACTAAACTCTCAGTTTTCAAAACTAATATGTTTTGCAATTGACTTTTTAGAAGAACTGTTTTAAAGCTGAATGGCTAGCATACTCTTTCACTAACCACTTGATCTGGGTTCGTATCTTTCGGCAGGAGCCGGAATCCCTGTAAAAGGTTCCGGATATTCAAAATACAGGCATTATTTCTATTATTCGGATCACATTTCTATCCTACCGGGTCACTATGTGGTCACCTCCTGTCTACATCACTTGTGGAGTCACAAGTTGACCGTCACGAGAGTAGGACATATCGATCTCACAGTGACTACTCAATGACTACCCGTAACCGGATTGTGACTGACATTTAAGGATTGCTTGGGGATCACCGTGTTATCAGGGTTATTGTATTGTCAGGGGTAAATTGAAAAAATAAAAAATTGACTTCTAGAAAATAATATTTGAACAAAAAGTCTTTTCAACAAGTCTTGAATTGTCAATTTGAACAAGTCTTTTGTTCTACAGAGTCTACAGAGTCTACAGAGTCACCCCAAAAAAGTCTTTTGGGTGACTCTGTAATAAACTGCCCAGTCAACTGCAGGGAAAAGAGTTGTGCAAAGCTAGATGATACATTAGTTCTTAATACAAAATTTAAAACTTCTGCGACTAACCTTTTTTTATAAGTCATAACAGTTGTATAATACATACAGACACATAAATACATACAGATGTGACCACAAAGCTCTTCAAAATGAAATCAATGTCTTTTAAAAAAACTTGTCAAAATAAATTTAAATGGTCAAAATCTTAAAGCCGATTTTTTGCGATTACAATACTCTCTTTTACTTCGTACAAAGAAGTAAAAATTAATCGTGTTACATAGATCCTTTTCTATGCCATAACATGGCATAATGTGGCATAGGATCAAGTACACTGCTGCATGGATAGGCGATTAACAGACAAAAATAATAAATGCTTTAAATAATTGACTCATAAATACCCAGAAAATGACGACGAAGGGGAGGATTTTATTGAACTGCATGAATTGGGATGGACAAGAAACACGTCTTATTTAGCCAAAGAAAGATATTACGCGAAATGGTTACGGTAAACGATATTGCACGAAAATGCAAAATTAGACTTTAAAGAAACTTTGTAAATATTGTATCAAAATTGTATTCCTGCATTAATGTGTGCTGCTGGAAAGGGAGCAGTACAGGCATTCTTGCAAGTGAAATGAGTAAGTGACCTTGACGATTTTGACTACTTAAAGAAAGGAATTAGTGGAATATTGACTGTATCTCAATATTGAAGGAAGTTACGAGAAAAATAGAGAAATATGGCGTCACGACTTGTATGACGTCACCACCTACATGTCATCACGACCTGCTTGGAAATCTATAAATGGCAGAGCCTCTCTTGCTGGGAGTCATCTGAAACAGACTGCGGATATAGAGAGCAGAGCTATAGGATTCAGATTATTGCTATTTGAATAGTGTTATTGCTGTGATAAATAATGATTTCTCGTTTCATGTGTTATTAAATTCTGTATTTTCTTGCGATATTAGTACTTCGATTAAAGTGTTATATTCGCAGCTTGTTGGACTATTTTAACGTATACCCACTTTGTAATTTCCGTAACGATATAGTTTCGTGAAATAATTAAAATTTTCTGAAATAACACGCATAACAGGCACTTACTTATCAGTCTGTTATATGCGTTATTTTACACAGTTTTAATTATTTCATATTCTAAACATCAACTTATTTTCGAGTGATTTTTTGGTAATATAGTCTTGTCTCGCGTAGTTAAATAAGACTGCGGCCGCTGTTGACATCAAAATTGCTCCCCCCTCATACGTATGCGCAAGCACTCACGAATTGTGCTTTGTGTCTGACATAACGAGACCATGGTCTTATCAGGTCTCGCATACTCTTCTTGCATTAGCAGTGTTTTTTTTCTTTCCAATAGCGGACTATGGGCTCGACCCCCCCCCCCCTCCTACAAGGACCCAGAAATGCTGATCATTTCATTACAAGAGCTAGCTCTAGGTAGGCAGGTCAACGTGGCTCCCTATGCATGGTCTCCATATTTGGAACCCATTTCTGATGAGAGACCTAGCACCTCGATCGGCATTCCCGTAAATATCGTTTGACATTAGAGGTGCAACATATTTTACGTTTGCCATCTCCCTTTAGCATGCGAGGAGCGTGCGTACAGAGAAAAATCAAACGAAGCAGATGCTTACCCTTCCAAGCACTAGACAAAGCCGATTATGTTTCACTTTCACTGTTCTGATGAGAGCCAAATTTAACCAACTCAGCCATTGTTGGACGTAGCAATAGAAGTAGACCTACTCTCTTTGCTTATGAACTAAACATCCTACTATATAGTTACACTGATCCCTGAATCACTGACTCACTCTGTAAAAATTCCTGGCAACTCATCCAAGTTATAAAACTTTTATCACCATTACTCCCAAACTATCTCAAAATTAATCACGGAAAAAGAAATAACATATACACCGTTTGTACGATCTGCTTGAAATTATTCATAATTATGTATAAAAATATAGAAAAGAATCTGCGCTGCTTTAAAAATCTGAAAATCCACCCGTTCCCCCATTTTTAATCGATTTTTTTCTATTTTCAGCTCTATTTTATTTCAAAGAGTAAAAAAAATGTTAATCATTTGCTTGACAAAATAAGCTTTTTCTACTGAGAATGACGTCATATGTAAAGTCCCAGTCACAGTCATCGTTTAAAATAGCTTTGTTAAACTTTTTTTTTTCATTAAAATAATAGTCTGTTTGAAACATGATATAAAAGGGGCTACACAAAACAAAATCGTTGGAATGCGAAAAGTTTGTTCGTTTCCAGAAGGGCATGAAATTCGGTTTGGGTATATAATAAAAATTCAATATGAAGTTATTTATTTTAGATGCTCGAAGATTAAATATATTGAGCGTACACAGGCTTTCGTCAAGTATTTTTTTTAGAGCCCGTGGTAATTGCCTCCACAACGGGCTTTGCCTTCTAGTAAAAAAATAACACTCTTGAACTAATGAATGCGCCGTTGACAATGTCTTTAGCACGCAATTCATCCCAAAAAAGTACAGAACGCAGTCTTTGATAAATTGAAGAAACTGGAAGAGATCTTGCAGATTAGATAAGAAATGGGCAGGTTTCGTTTGCTTTTTTTCCTCTCAATGCAAATATTAACTCATAGATTAAGGTATATTTAGTTTAATTAGATAAATTACTTAAGGAACATGTTTCACGACAGCGTCTACTTTTAACGTTACGTTTTAACTTTTACGTTTTCTAATTTTGTTTATGATTTCGGTTCGTTTAGTTGTCTGTTAGTGCTCAACACTGCCATAAAATATGGAACGATCACTACGAAAATTGTATTTGTTCCTGCGGTTAAACACCGGAAAAAAAATTTTAACCCTTTGAAGCACGACCCTTTCCCAATGCTGAAAAGGGCAGCCGTTGTCATCGCTCGACTTAACTACCGGCAAGATGGCGGACGATCGAAACGTTCATCGCGTGCCACAGATCTAGAGACCCTTTTTTGACGACAGCTGGCTGTGCCTGGTAGTTAAGTCGAGCGATGGCAACGGCTACCCTTTTTTCAGCATTGGGCAATCTATCCAGCTGTTCTCACATGCTTCCATTTTTCAGCAGATGTCAGTGCTGTTAAAAAGAATCGTGACAATTTTTTGACGGGACAAATGACGTGCTAAAAGTAAAGCATTCTCGGGGAGCTATGCCACCTGCAACTATTTTTATAGAAATCAAATCTATTCTTCGTGACTGGCAACACTGCGCGTTAAAGGGTTAAGGAATATCTATCACGAAAGCGTCTATTTTTAACGTTTTCTAACTTTGTTTATGATTTCAGTTCGTTTAGTTGTCTGTTAGTGCTCACAACTGACATAAAATACGGAACGATTACTGCGAAAACTGAATTTGTTCCTACATTTCACCCACTGGTAAAGGATGTTTATAGCATTTACAGTATTTTTACAGGTCCGACCGAAAAATGCGAATGCATTAGGATCCACGACCAATCATTGTTTTAAATGCATTTTACAGATGTATTCACCTATTTCAAAAAAGAGAAGTTTAAATTATATTATTGAAATTTATAAGAGAATTCGCTGTATCAAAAATAGTGAATGCAGCATTAATGTACAAGGTGGTCATAAAAGAACTTTGCCGACGCGACGTAAGGATCTCTAGCAGCCGTTCAGAGAATCCCGATCTCATACCTCTGAATTAATAAATTTGAAATTTTACCTCGACCGCTTGAACGGAACGGCCTCTAGAGCTCCTATGCATTTTTTATGATAATGACAAGCTTGTATTTATTTCGCGTAAGCGCAATGCAAAACTGGGCATTCAGAGAACCATGCTGGGAAAAAATGATTGCACAAAATGAAAATTTCTGCCTTCGCGTCTTTGCAATTAAGGAAGCGAACAGGTTAAGAAACTCGTTATGCTGCAGCGTATGAATACTGGTTCATAAAAATTTAATCAAAAATTTTGTAAAATAGCTACCACTAAATCAGGCGCGTAGCCAGGAAAAATTTTCGGGGGGGGGGGGGGATATGCGCCTGGAAAAATTTTCGGGGGGGATATGAACTTATATGTGTATCAATAGACGGAATTTTATCACTAATCCAAAAATTTCGGGAGGGGATATATCCCGATATCCCACCCCCTGGCTACGCCCCTGCACTAAATGATAAACAAGACAAGTACTGGATGATACAAATGATTTGCCATTCTTCAGTTGCAAAAAATTACATCATCAAAATTTGCACAAATTATTTTAACAAAGTTGCTTATTTTTATTTAATTTTTTTTAATATGAGCTTTTTGAAAGTTTTTAATATCTGTTGCCGTTCGTAGTGGTGAAAAAGAACACTAGTAGGTGCTTGTAAATAAAACGAGTCGTAGTGACTTTCAGAAACTCTTAAAAGAACGTCACATAATTTCCTTTACGATCCAGAACCTAATCAATCAAGATTTAAAATTAATTTTCATTGGTATTTTAATGATAATGGAATTAGTTATTTTAGTGGTTTTACTTATGAAATCAATATATCGGGTTATAAATAAACTGCTGATATACTAACACCAAATCAGCATATTGTCGTTTGTTCCCAGTCACGAAGAATAGATTTGATTTCCATAAAAATATTTGCGAGTGACATAGCTCCACGAGAATCCTTTACTTTTTAGCACGTCATTTCCCGTAAAAAAATGGTCACGATTATTTTGAACAGCACTGACATCTGCTGAAAAATGGAAGAATGCGAGAACAGCTGGATAGATTGCCCAATGCTGAAAAAAGGGCAGCCGTTGCCATCGCTCGACTTAACTATCAGCAAGATGGCAACGGCTGCCCTTTTTTCAGCATTGGGAAAGGGTTGCGCCTCAAAGGGTTAAAATACAATTTCGCTGGTAAAACCAAAGCTTAACATTTTAGCCAATTTTCATTTTAAAAACTTAGCATACTTCTACCGGTTATATTCTTATATTAAAAACAAATCATCGATTTTCCTATTAAAAATAAGCTACAAATAAAGTAAAATTCTTCTCTTCAACAAAGTAGTTTAACGAGGCAAATTTCCCTTCAGTGTCACATAAAGAGCATCACACTTTATTGTAAAAGGTTTTATGGCACGGTCTGTCTAGACTTCCTATCTCCCGATTCTATAATTATGAGATGAAGCATTTGAAAAGCAAAATATTATGACGCTCTTTTTATTGCAACGTTGAATGAATGTGCATTGTAAAAAAATAATAATAATAATGCTTTAATTTATAAGTTACGTTTCCTCCAGGGATGAAGAATGCATTAAGATGATCTTTTTCTGATAAAAACAAAAGAATAGTTTTCATCTGCAATTTATCACTGGAATGATTAGTGGGTCAAATCAAGTGCAGAGAGAAATTATTTGTTATTTTCTAATTTTGCGAGGAAAAAAAGTATTGAAGTAGGTGCTGTTTCTGTATGTGTTATCTTTCGTGTGAATAATTCAAGTACTAATATGCTTACCATAATCAATATATTGTGTATTAAGGCAAACCTGCCCGTGTGCGGTACCTGCCTAAATTGAAGGGTTCCT
This sequence comes from Cheiracanthium punctorium, assembly GCA_038373885.1. Lineage (NCBI taxonomy): Eukaryota > Metazoa > Arthropoda > Arachnida > Araneae > Cheiracanthiidae > Cheiracanthium > Cheiracanthium punctorium. The sequence goes on from JAWZYV010001807.1 coordinate 506,746, forward strand.
CGGTCGGAGGATTTTCTAAGGAGTCCTAACACTTATTCACGTTACAGCTGAAGAAAACCCTCCGAAACTCCAGACCTTTAGATAGACAGCAGCGCGATGGGGCCCGAACCCGGGACTTCCACACTACAGCCGTCTACCATTTTGAGTGTCTTGTCCACTCGGTCATTTACCATAATCAAAAATAATCGCAACCGGCACAAGACCCCTAATTAAGGGGGAAAGTAACAAATCCACAAAAAAAATGTTTACTTACATTACAAAAGAATTTTTTTTTAATGTCATGCATGTAATTTATGTTGTAATTCTCTTCAGAAGTTTTTAATTACTTTCTTTGGTTTTTTTATTTACATTCGTTCTTCTTAGTGACATGAACTTTTTTTCAATATATAATTATATATTTTTTTCTGAATATTTTTATAGAAATCGTTCCATTTAAAGCAAACTTTAAACCCTTTGAGGCGCCACCCTTTTCCAATGCTGAAAAAAGGGAGCCGTTGCCATCGCACGACTTAACTTCCAGCAAGATAGCGACTTAACTACAAGAAAGATGGCGACTTAACTACCAGCAAGATGGCGACTGTGCCGGCACAGCCAGCTGCGTCAAAAAAAGGTCTCTAGATCTGTGGCATGCGATGAACGTTTCAAACGTCCGCCATCTTGCTAGTAGTTAAGATAAGCGATAGCAACTGCTGCCCTTTTTTCGCAATCGATACACAGTATGAAATTTTTTTAAATTGCATTCATGAAATTTACATTCAAGGCAGTAATTGGAAACCTTTAACCCTTTAACGCGCAGTGTTCCCACTCTGGGAACATCAAACTCTGACGTTTTGACTGTTACGAAGTTACGACTGTTACTGACGTTTTGAATGTTATGAAGCTGGCTGTGCACAGCCAGCTGTCGTCAAAAAAGGGTCCCTAGATCTGTGGCACGCGATGAACGTTTCAAACGTCCGCCATCTTGCTGGTAGTTAAGTCGAGTGACAGCAACGGCTACAGTTTTTCGGCGTTTCGCAGTCTATCTAGTTTTTCTTCAGCATCCATGTATATCTTCAGCACATTCTCGTGTTCTCAACAGACGCCGGTACTGATAAAAATACTTATGGCATCCATTTTATAAATATCCGATCTTTTTCACGGGAAATGATATGCTATATAGAAAAGGATTCTCGTGTAACTCCGTCCTCCTTAACCCTTTAACGCGCAGTGTTCCCGCTCTGGGAACACCAAACTCTGACGTTTCGTCTGTTGCCAGTCACGAAGAATACATTTGATTTCTATAAAAACAGTTGCGAGGGACATAGCTCCACGAGAATCCTTTACTTTTAAACACGTCATTTCCCGTTAAATAATTGTCACGATTATTTTTAACAGCACTGACATCTGTTGAAAAATGAAGAACAGCTGAATAGATTGCCCAATGCTGAAAAAAGGGTCTCTAGATCTGTGGCACGCGATGAACGTTTGGATCGTCCGCCCTCTTGCTGGTAGTTAAGTCGAGCGATGGCAACGGCTCCACTGTTTTCAGCATTGGGCAATCTATCCAGCTGTTCTCGCATTCTTCCCTTTTTTAGCAGATGTCAGTGGCTGTTAAAAATAATCGTAACCATTTTTGTACGGAAAATGACGTGCTAAAAAAGTAAAGGATTCTCGTCGAGCTATGTCACCCGCAACTATTTTTATAGAAATCAAATCTATTCTTCGTAACTGGCAACAGTCAAAATGTCAGAGTTGGGTGTTCCCAGAGCGGGAACAATGCGCGTTAAAGGGTTAAGGATGTTTTACCCGAGGAGCGATCGTCGTCACAGGACTTTTGAACAGCTTTAAAAACAAAACAATGATGTCAAACACTCGAAAAAATTAATAATGCTTATTCACCCTTTGCACTATGGGCTGACGTTAACAGTAAAGCTGTATGCCTCGCGCAATTTTAAGAAAAAATTCATAAACACCAAAATGGCCTTCAAAAGTGGGGCCGAGGATTGACTCGTTTTTGGAAACATCGCGAAATTCAGTATGTTCAGCTTTTTTTTTTTTTTTTCTGACAATTTCTTAACTCTTGTATGCTCATTCTCAATGTACACTGCTCAAAACAATTAAAGTATATTGCGGTTTTAGGTGGATCTTGTGGCTGGGAAACTTTTTAGCTGATTGATAGATGGTCGACATTCGTAGTAGGTTATATGAGAATAAATTGCACATGTTTGGCAGAAAAAAATGCATTTTATTGCGCATTTGTGAAGAAAAGGAAAAAAACACAATTTGTGCATATGAGAAAAAAAGAATAAGAAAAGTTGTTTTCTTCAAAGGAAATCATTTTCAGTAGGGGGTATGGTTTCCACGGACGGCCAGCAACGAACACCTTTGAGGCATGGAGTCAATGAGGCTATTCATCACGAGTTGGGGTATTCTGTCCCACTCTTCCAGAAGAGCTCTTTCCAGTTCTTCGAAAGTTTGTGGGGGTGGTTGGCGGCCAGCAACTCGTCTTCCTAAAGCGTCCCAAACGTGCTCTATTGGATTCATGTCTGGAGAACACGCTGGCCATTCCATTCGTACGATTCCTTCCTCGAAAAGGAAATCCTCCACCAGGTTAGCACGATGTGGCCTGCAGTTATCGTCCATTAAAATGAAGTCATCTCCGATTGCTGCAGCGTAAGGGACTACAATAGGTCTGAGGATCTCATCCCTATATCGGCGACCAGTCAGAGGTCCATCTCGAATGATGTAGAGGTCTGTGCGTCCGTCAATGGAGATGCCACCATACACCGCCAAAGCTGACACTTTCGTGCACGAACGCAGGATTATTCCTACTACCACGGTCCCTCCAGATGAAAATACGCCTATTATCAGGATGAACTGAAAAACGGGACTCGTCAGAAAAAAGAACATTTTCCATCCATTTCTCCTCCAGTTCACACGCTCTGTTGCCCACTCCCTTCGGTCGCGACGATGCCTTGATGTTAGTCTAACACATACCATCGGTCGGCGAGCGTACAGACCTACACCATGGAGCCGGTTTCGGACAGTCTGAGTTGAAACCGTGGTGCCAGGAGCCGAGCGAAGGTGTTGTTCGAGAAGAGTAGCGTTCATATTCCGGTGTCTCCGAGCCGTTAACACTAAATAACGATCTTCATTGGGCGTTGTTGCCCGTCTACGACCTTGCCCTGGTCTTCCAGTCGCCAAAAACCGGTTCCAGATCCTGGAAATCACACTTTGTGACACTCCAATGTCTTGCGCTACTTCGGCTTGAGTTTGGCCCCCTTCTAACCTATCGACAACTCTCCAAGCTTCTGACTCGGTTAAATGACGTCGCTGAGACATCGTACTCATCGAAACAAAGCAGTCAATGAATGCCGATCATTCTTGTCTTCGTTGTCTTTTATTCAGTTGAAAGTCCAATTTCATTCGTTGCCGCTGAAGCGACGTTTTTGACGTCGAACTCAAAATTAGCATACTCCACAGTTTGAAAATCAGAAAAATTTTCATTTGTGATTCTCTTCTTCCATATTTGGCAAAAAAAATTTCGCTTATATCTTTATTTTATATAAAACTTACAATATCCTTTAATTGTTTTGAGCAGTGTATGTTCGCAGTGCTGCTTGCGACGATGCATAGAAAGCTGCTCTAAAGTTTCATGATTTTCAAGTGAAACAGCCTTAAAATACAGTAAAATAACGCTTGTAGGGACAGTCCAGCATTCGACGTCAATAATTCGACCAAATGTTTTTTACCATCGAGAAAACAGGTTGCATAATGAGCGTACATGTTGTACCAGCCCTACTTTTCTCGAAGGGCGAGAAAAAAGTCCTGGCTACGGTTTCGTTTTCTTGCTGACACATTAAAAAGGAAAGATAAATCATGCCAAAAGCATCGATTATAAAACACTTTCCATCACAGCAATATTTTTGCGCCAAATTTCGCGATGTATTGCACTTAAATGTGCCGAGATTTTAATTTAGTGTCTAAGGCAAAACGGCAGGAGGTGTATCTATCTACTTAAGGGGAGATTCGTTGGGCGCGGGATCTTCTTAATTCGTTTGTGACGTATTCACGTTTCATGAATGTGATACAATACACTTTTTTTTAAAGAATTCTAATATCTGATCCAATTCAAGTTTCTTATATTGGCAGTGGCGTACCTAGGTAAAATAGTGCCCATGACAGAAACAAAACTGCGCTCTTATCGTTAGAAATAACGACATCCATCACGTTGTTTGCACGGTTAGGTGATTCTCAGAATTTAATTTACAGTGACCATTTACTTTGGTTTCTGACGGAATTGTTCATTGCGAATCAAAGCACTCTAATAGACTTAAGTCATCATTAGAGTGATTCCAGATAAATATTTCAATGCCTTATTGACTTTAATATGTTCTCTTTCATCGTTACAGTAGCAAGATGTGAGGAATTCTCCCTTCTGTATCCATCGTTGTTTCCCGGAATGGTTCTTGGGCTTGTATGCTCGAATTTTGCGGGCCAGCATTTGCACACGAGTGCATGCGGTGTGGTGCAGCAGGGGAATTCAAAGACCCACGCCGGGAAGCAACGATGGATGCAGAGGTGAGACTCGCTGACGTCGCTTCTTTGCTATGATGAGAGCGAATAGGTCAGATGCTTTTTCCGTTGAGTCGATCCCGCAATGTAAATGTGCGCCCCTACCAAGTGTCATCCTTGGCACTTGCCCCTTCTACCCACCTAATTATGCCACTGTATATTGACAGCAATGTTAAGTTAGACACTCGGACATGCAGCCATTTACATGGATCATTCCAGAAGTAATGAGAAATGGCGAATATTCGATCAACAATAATACAAGAAAACTACAGGGTGGTCTAAAAGGAACTTCCCCTATATATGTGTCCCTTGGCCGAACCGTTGAACAAATCGAAATGAAAGTTCAGTTTTTTGAATGTATGGGGTCCAGATTGTGATGATTTAAAACAATAAACCTCTCACAGTTACGGTTACAGTGACAAAATTTCGAAAATTTCGAATGGCAACACCCACTTTTTTCGTGCGCAAATGGATCAAGGTGTGGAAAAACCTTAAATGGCATTAGAACGAGACACGTATGACGTAAACTGGCGGCGTAAAACATTTGCAAAGAAGAGCATCGTAAAGAACCCATCACAATAAAAGGGAAGGTGTAATTGATGCACTTTGCATAATTCACTGGGTTAGGCAGTAGAAGCACCCATCACAGAACGATCTTGCAAAACACTGCTTGGGATATAAGCAGTGTGCGGAGATTGTATCTCCGTGTTCGTGCTAATCCGTCTCGTTTCGTGCGAAGAAGATGGCACTTTCAGGGAAACAAAAAAGTGAATTGATAAAGCTTTTTTATATGAGAGGAGAAAATGCTGCCGTAGCATTGCGAGTTTATCGTCGAAATCTAAAGCTAAAACGAGGCCCATGTTCCGTAAAAAGTGTACGTAATTTGGTAAAGAAATTTGAAGAAACGGGATGCACACGTAATAGCCCGCGATACGGACGACCCCGTGTTCCTGTTGAAGTGCATAATACGATTACAGGTCCACTGCATACAGCAAGAAGTATTTCCCGCAATTTGGATGTACCGAAAACCACACTTCTCCAAATTCTGCGCTCTGTTCAGCGGATGTGTCCTCATCGATTCCAGCGCGTCCAGGCGTTGGCACCTGGAGACAGCGAACAGCGTGTCGACTTTGCGAATTTTTTCCTAATCAGATAGGATGAAGATAGCAGGTGGCCGCTACGGATATTATGGATGGATGAGGCACATTTCACCCTGACAGGGAATGTAAACTCCAAGAACTGCGTTCACTGGGCGGAAGAAAATTCTCACGGTGTGGCGCCAGTGTCTTTATACGACAAACACGTGACTGCGTGGTACGGCGTCGCAGGAACATTCACTATGGGCCCTTACTTCTTCGAAGAAGTCACCAGTGGTATGCAAACGTGCTCCGTTACAGGTGCTCGGCATAAAGCAATGTTGGACAGCGAAATGTCATTAATGACATTGTATAGATGCAAGATGGTGCTCCTCCGCACATTGCCAGAAGTGTTCGACAAGCGTTGCAACAGCACTTTGGTGATAGAGTCATCGCGCGTACCTTTGCAGTTTCGTGGCCAGCTCGTTCCCCCGTCCTCACTCCGATAGATTTCTGGTTCTGGAGTTATCTGAAATCAAAGGTGTACACATCAAATCCCCGGAATTTGTCTGACTGGGAAGATGCCCTAAAACGGAAAGTTCTACAAATTCCTCCTGCAATGATACGTTCGTTATTGTTATCGACAAGGTCCCGCATCCAATGCGTTGTCGTCTGCGAAGGTGGCCAAGTTGGAAATTTGCAATTCGAATAAAGTCTTTTCCCCTCTCCTCTCTTTTGTTATCATTGGTTCTTTACGATGTTCTTCTTTGCAAATGTTTTACACCGCCAATTTACGTCATACGTGTCTCGTTCCAACGCCATTTAAAGTTTTTCCATGCTCTGATCAATTTGCGCACGAAAAAAGTGGGCGTTGCCATTCGAAAATTTGATTTGTTGAACGGTTCGACAACTAGGGACTCATATATAGGGGAAGTTTCTTTTAGACCACCCTGTATATTGTGTCTTGTGTTGGACCACATTTTATCTTATTCACCAATTTAATGTAATTCAGCTCCATCCTTCACCTATTTTCTTTTCAATTATTCGTTCTTAAAACTCACCTTGATGAAAACAATTATTCTTTATGATCAATAATCCTATGTCGTACCACGAACACTCGACACGTATACCAGAATTGAGGCTTTGAAGGGAAAATGTTTTAAATCTCTATCACGGTGAAATGAAACACAGTTTTATTTCTTTTCAGTTATAATTCATATGCTTTGAAAAAAAATATGCCATGTGCATGTAGTATATACTTTTACAGATCTACAAGACCTCTTTCAGTTTCTTCAATTTATCAACGACAAGATTCTGCACTTCCCTGCGAGGGAACGAAATGCAGTCACTGGCTAGATATTCTTTTCTTTAAGTGTGTGACTCTTTTACGTTTGGCTTTTGAAATACAAAGAGAAAAGAATAAAGGAATATTACTTACTGTCTTAAATTATTCATTTAGACAATCTAATGCAATTCCTTCTAATTTTCTATCTGAAGTACTTAATGGTGCAATTTTCCATTTGCGCTTTTCTTTTGCTGTTTGATAATTACTGCAGCTTGAACAGAGATAAAGGAAGAAAGGTAATTCGCATCACTCCCATCGATTATAGAACACTTTCAATCACAATATATACTAGGGCGGGCCGAAAGTGCACTTTTGTACAAATTATCGAAATCGATAAGTTAAGAAAGACAGACTGCTTTAAGAAAAAATTCCTGTCATTAACTGTCAAAATGTGATTCTTTTTAAATTTGTATACGAATCCCCCAAACAAAAAAATCAAAATAAATAAACAAATAAAAAATAATCCCTTTAGTAAAATGTTCCTCATACACCAATCAAGCAACAGACAAAATTTGAGAATTATATCCTGAAAAGTATCAGAAATATGAAGATAAATATTTGCTGACTTAAACCAGTTTTCAATGGCTCTTTAAGGGGAAAAACAATTCGAATGATCTTGTTTCAGGGGTCATTCAAAAATCATGAAAACAAATTTGTCATGAAATAACAAATAAGAAAGAAATGACTTATTCAAAAAAAAAAAAAAAATGCTAAACAAGTGTTTAGCACTCTTGCACTAAACGTTTACATTCGAAATCATGTATAGCCAGCTCCCAGACCATCTTTGTTTAAATATATTTCTGAAAGGTTTTATGGTGAAAGGCTGAAAATTTGTAACTCCCATCATTAATATAGGGGGCACATTTCACTAACTGAGAATTTTTTCCTACGGGAATTGTATACAAATTTAAAAAGTGTGACTTTTTGAAAATTAACGAGAGAATTTTTTTTCCTTACCATAGTCTTTTTTCCTACCATATTTTTTAACATTTTTAAATTTGCATTATTGACTACTTATCTCCAATCGATTAATAATTAAAGCTTTTTACCACCTTTTTGAGACATCCTGTATATTGCCAATGATTTAAACAGGAAAACTAACTATGGTTACTAATCCACGTACCGAGCAAGCAGCATGTTGAACCAATAAATGCATTCCATTAGAGACACTAATTGAAAACGCATCGATACAGAACACTTTCAAACACAACAGTCTCTTTTTCGCAGAATTGGCGTGAAACTTGGCGAGATTGTGCTTGAAATGGATTAATGTCGATAAACTGCTCAAGGCCGTAATGCATTGGAATTATTTTTAATGCTCCTGTAGAAGAACGATAAGTGATACAGATACGGTTTTAGACGGTTCTCCTGTAAAAGAACTTTAATTTATAAAGTTCTTTCACACCCAAGAGAGTAGCTACATAAGCTATTTTCAATAGAAAGCTTTATTTTGTAGTTCTCAATAACATGTGCCAATTCTATTTCGTTTGAAACAGCCGAATATCTCTAAAATATACGCTTTAATGAATAACTGCCCGCAGAACGTAATGTATTGAAATTTTTTGGGGTGCTCCTGTAAAAGAACTGTCCGAAATCAAGCATTTTTCAACTTTGTTTGAACGTGTTAAATTGGGATATTAACTTTATAAAAAGCGAAATGCTCTAAGGAAAAAAAAAACTTCTTTCATTTTAAATAAATTACCTTTCTAATTGTTTTTCTCTTCTTTCATTTTTTTTTTCTTTTCTCCCTCACAAAAATTGAACCCATGTTTCTTCTATCAGAATAGGTGAAAGCCTTTTGCAAATTACACGAACAGATGGAAGAATCAACTAGAGAAGTTGAACTACAGAATTACTTAATGAATTCCCTGACTGTCCCAAAAGTGTTATTCGAGTCCAATTGGATGTGTTTTGCTAGCTATAGAATTCCGATAATGAAACTCGGTTACAGACAAGACAGAAAAACAGCGGATTTAAAAATAATTCTGGGAGGGATATGACATTATGGATTAATCATTAAACATTGAATCGGAAAATTTTCGAACAGCACATTTTAACAGTACATTTGCATGTCAAAAGTGGAATATATTTTTAATGTGTTTTGTGTTATAGCAAGCCTACGCGAAGGGCAGCTGCTTCGGGGGGGGGGGTTGCCTTGGTCGGTGGACTTTTTTAAGAGGTTCTAACAAGTATTCACGTTATATCTAGAGAAAACCGGCCAAAACTCCGTACCGTTGGACCGAAAACCGAGCGGTAAGTCCAAATGCAGGGCCTTCACACTTCAGCCGTCTACCATGTTCGGTGCCTTATCCACTTTACCATATTGGGGCCCTACATGTCCAAAATAAAAATCCCTGTTAATGATTTTGCTGGGGTGAAACTTCCGTCGCTTTTTTTTTACGATAAAAAATACATTATACAAAATAATTAATAAAAGTTGGAAGAAGAAAATTTAAAATTTAGCTACATTTTGGGTATATAAACTTCGACTGGGTTGTGTAGTGGTTATGGAGAGCCATTCTATACCACACCATGGGTCCGGTTCCAATTCCCGGCACGGGCTTGGATGTAAATTCATCCGTCACTTTATAGAAGGAAATGCTGGCCACCTATTATGTACCTACATTTTAAAGAGACCAATATTTACGCCTTTGGTATTAGACAATGCCTATAAGCGACAAGGCCCGCCATTAGAAATAAAAGAAAAAACATTTTACATTTTTCCTACAATTTTTTTCCCGTTGCTCAAGTACTGTCAATTTCGATTACAGTGAACGTAGTGTTAATCAGCAAATTTTGTTAACTGCATTGAATCTATAGCGAATATTTACCGAGCAAATAAAGCAGATTCAACATACAAAAATGCAGCAAATTCACTTAAAAATAAGGCATCCCCAATTGTTGTGCTAAAATTAATTAAGAACTTTGCAAATAACACACACATTTATTTTAACCTTTTAAACGCATACGCATAATTGAAAAATATTTCTCATTATGGTAAATCCACGAAAAAATAACTTTTTTTTATTAACCACATTGTCTGAGGAGGAAATGGAAACATTATGAGGTAAATGTAATCAGGCTCTCATTTATCTTCAAATGAAGTCAGAGACGAAATTGTTGCATCCACCTATTCACACGAAGTATCCGATTGACAACCAAATGCATGTAAGTCTACAGAAGAATAGGTTATAATTCCTTGGAACTTACAGAATTCTGTAAATTTCATGTGATATTTTCATACGGAATTTACATATACACCAGGTGTAGAAGTATGAAACCGGAATTTCCATATAGATGGTGTTAGCCATCAGTTTCGTGACCGCGAGACCGCTTCTACCTGCGACATTATCTCCCTCTAACAGCTGACGAAGATTCTCAACGCACAATAACCCAAGTTCCATACTCCGGTATATTTTTTTATAACCTTAACCCTTCGAGGCGCAATCCTTTCCCAATGCTGAAAAAAGGGCAGCCGTTGCCATCGCTCGACTTAACTACCAGCAAGATGGCGGACGATCGAAACGTTCATCGCGTGCCACAGATCTAGAGACTCTTTTTTGACGACAGCTGGCTGTGCGCGCACAGCCAGCTGTCGTCAAAAAAGAGTCTCTAGATCTGTGGCACGCGATGAACGTTTCGATCGTCCGCCATCTTGCTGGTAGTTAAGTCGAGCGATGGCAACGGCTGCCCTTTTTTCAGCATTGGGCAATCTGTCTAGCTGTTCTCGCATTCTTCCACTTTTCAGCAGATGTCAGTGCTGTTAAAAATAATCGTGATATTTTTTTTTACGGGAAATGACGTGCTTAAAAAGTAAAGGATTCTCGTGGAGCTATGTCACCCGCAACTATTTTTATAGAAATCGAATCTATTCTTCGTTACTGGCAACAGTCAAAACGTCTGAGTTTGGTGTTCCGAGAGCGGGAACACTGCGCGTTAAAGGGTTAAACATACCGACCTTTGTGCCTACGATCTGCGATTTGCGGAAAGCATTGGCTTTCTGTTATCATTTAAATAAAACTGCCGCAGAATCGCATCGAATATTTGTCGAAGCTTACGGTGAACATGCTTTTGGTAAAACACAGCGTTTCGAGAGTTTCAAAAACTTCAAAAGTGGTGATTTTGACGTTAGAAACGAAGAGCGTGAAAGATCACCGAAATCTATTATGAGTTATTAAAACCTGGTGAAACCGTTAAAACTGATCGCTACCAACAGCAGATGATCGATTTAAACCGAGCATTACACGAAAAACGACCGGAATATTGAAAAAGGCACCACAAAGTCACTTCACTCCATGATAATGCCCCCTTCAACACACGGCAAAACGGGTCAGGCAAACGATCGAGGCGTTCATTTGGGAAATACTAACGCAAGCGGCTTTTCTCCAGACTTGGCTCCGTCCGATTATCATCTGTTCGCATTACTGGGAACACGCTCTCGCTCAAATGTACGAAAATGGCTCGATAACTGTTTCGCTTCAAAATAACTGCTTTTTGGCTTGGCATTCATAAACTGCCAGAGAGGTGGGGGAAAATGTATAAATGGCAATGAATATTATTTTAAATAAAATACTTTTTATCATTTTCAAAAAACAGACGTATAATTTTTACAAAAAATATTCCTGTTTCATACTTCTACACCTGGTATATATATATATATATATGTGTGTGTGTGTGTGTATGTATACAGGATGTCCCTGAGTTATTGGGACGAATTTTAAGGGATGGTAGAGCACGAGATAAGGATTCAGGATCACACAGCAATGTGGGGTCGGAAACGTATTTTTGTAGCTGCTAATGATCACTTTGGAACAAGTGCTTAAATAATAGTGAACTTTTCTGCCCTTGTTCATACAAAACTAATGTATCTTTCGCAGAAAACATGTGAGTAAAAATAATAGTTTAAAGATTCTATTTAATTTCATGGATGGAATTTTATCGAAGATTAATTTCATGGAAGGAAAACCCGTTATCTATGAAAGTTGGTTAAGAAATTAGACAAACACTTCGGCTCTTTTTCCAAAGTGATTATTAACAGGTAAGGAAAAACGGGGTTTTTGACCCCACATTGCTAGGTGATTCTGAATCCTTATTATGTGCGCTACCTCCCATACAGTTTGACACAATAATTCTGGGACACCCTGTATATATGACCCATCTACACAAAGTACTATTTTTGTTTTATAAATGTGTGAATGCACATGCTTTAAAAGTGTAAAAGGTGTTCCCATCAGCAACGTTTGTACCGGGCCTCAAATTGATTTAGTCGGGCTCGGCCAATTATTTCGGTTTATCGGCATTCTACTGCAACTATTAGAAATGTGTGAATTGCACTTGCATGACACATTGCAAGCACGCCTTAGAAAGTGTTTCTATTAGACTACAGAAAAAAAGGCCATAATTCCAACAAGCCTACGAAGTTCTTTAAATTTCACAGGATATTTTCACATAGGATGTCCATGAGATCAACGTACACAAAAATCTATTTATGCTTCATATATGTTTTAATGCATATGCTTATAAAAGTATATAAGTTGCTCCCATGCGCAGTGTATGCCCCAGGCCTGAAATTGGCTAAGTCGGGCTCTGCCAGTTACCGGTAATTGGCAGTCGGTAATCGTCGGATTATTGTCATTTTACTGTACTCTTCGATAGCAAGAGATTAAGTTTATTTTGGACAAAGATACGACCAAAAAAATTATATTAACACTGATTTCTTTGTCATTACTTTCATCAAGCTTAAATATATATATACTAATGTTTCTAATTCTGCCTGAAAAGGAAAAGCCTCTTGCAAATTACACGAACATGCAGAAGAATTAACTAGGGGGAGTAGTTCTATTATTGAATTACTTAATGAACTTCCCAGCTTGTCCCAGCAGTATCAGTCGAGTCCGATTCGATGCCCTCTGTTCTCTATCGTATTTCGATAATGAAATGGTTCGGCTGAAATAAGATGGGAAAACAGGGAGACCAAGAATAATTCAGAAAAGGGAACGAACGCAAAAGGAATTATAAATTTTAAACAATAAAAAAATATCCTTGTAGATTCAAAGCTCGAAAATATTCAAACGGTTTATTTTATCATTACATTTGCATATGAAAAGGCCTGCATTTTTCAAAAAGAAATTCTTATTAAAGTGTCTGCTGAATTTAAAGTTTTGACCCACGTTTATTTATAGTATGATATATCGCGAAATATGAGTATGAATAATTGAAAAAAAAAAATCGAGAAATTTTTGGAATACTAAATGTTACAGAATAAAGCTATCAGCATTATATTTATAGTTTTTTTTTTCCATTTCTCTTCGTTCTTTTTTTTTTATTTTTTTTTCTTGTGGGGCTATTTAGTTTTACTTTGACTCTTCAGTTTAAATAACAAATCTTCATCTCTAATTCTCTCACTTTATTTCTTGAATATTTTCTAGCTTAAACGCAGAAATACTTTTAGTTAAGAATGCCAATTGAGATAGTTAGCGTTAGCAGAATACATTACATATTTAAGCAAAAATTTAGAAATTGGATCCCAGACAGCACAGCAAACTTGCATCAAACTTGCAGCAAGCTTGATTTATGAAGTCAATAAGCTTGAATTAAGCTTGAAAATTTCAAGCGTGTAAGCTTAATGCAAGCTTGAATCAAGTGTTCTAGTTTACACTTGCCCAGCTTGCATTAAGCTTGACATTTCAAGCATAAAAAATTTTCCTAAATACACGGGCCGCCTGTCGGTGAACTCGCTCCACATATTTTACTTTGCCACGCATTTCCCCTTCTACGCTGAAATTTCAATTTAATTTAATCTGTTTCCATCAAGTATTCGTGGCTGGAATAGAACCCGGGACCTTTCGTTTGGGAGTCGAGCTCGCTATCCGTTCAGCTACAAAGCTTCACGCAGATATGACTAAAGTTTGAAGTGACTTATCACGCTGTTTTCTCACCAGATTGATAAGTGGGCGATGTGTTATTTGTTTCTTTTATTTTTCCATGGGATGCATCAAAATTAAAATAATGTTATGTGTGATTTAGAGACTCTACTAATAGGGAAATAAACATAATATAAACTTAAGAGCAGCACACGTTTTAAAACTTTCAGTACCGCAACACTCATGAGCAATACTGCTGGCCAAAATCGAGACAAACGGCTGATTTTGAAATCAATTCCGTAGTATAATTGTATTTTATTTTGAAGATTTTCCATATTTGGAAATATAGAATGGGTTTACTTACTTAACACAAATTTTGTGTTAAGTAATCTGAAATCAAAGAAACAGATAGTTAAACGTTACTTCGAAATGCTATATCACAGTTGCTAACATGTATGGAATACAAACACTTTAGTCATTTTTGTAAATATTTCTTAAAATAACAAATAATTGAAAAATTTTGCTATTTTTTAACGCTTAAAATTCTCTTTACAAATGTGGTTAGTTATTTTCCTACATATTGGTATGCCATATCGATATAGAGCATTTCGAAGAATTAAAAATAAGTTTAAATTAATTTATACAAATGTAAATTTGAATTATTTTAACTGTTCATACTTTATAATTAAAAAAATTATTTAACTTCTGAATTTTTTTTATCCTTTGTAATTTTATTTTAAAACTACAAAAGTGTAAGATGTAAGATTTTTGGGCCCTAAAATATGTAGGAACTGGGCAGTTGCCCCTTTTCCTCTGCCGGTAATATGGCACTGGTAATAAAATAAATCACATCGTTTACGAACTTTCAGCAAATTTGAGGACGCTAGACAATTAATGTCCATTCTCTTTCACAGATGGCGCCATCACTGCACACTTTGAAAGCTAAAATCAAGCTAAAGCCAAGCTTGCATTAATACGTCAAATTCAAGGAAATGTCAAGCTTGATTTAAGCTTATGTGCTGATCGGGATATGACTATTCAAAAGAGGACAGAATTTAAAACTTTCATTCAGCTCTAATGGCTCATTTTCAAAATTATTCGTTGAAGTGGGAAAAAAAAGCAGATTTTTGGAGGCTTTGAACCGTTCAAATACTAAAAGCAAAATTTACATGCCTCTCGATTTAGAAAGATTCTGAAATATGACTTATAAGGAATAACATGTACAGTAAAATCTCTAATTTAACGAATTTTAAGGGACCGAAAATCAAATTCGTAATTCTGAAAAGTTCGTGAAAGTGAAAATCTCGCTGAAATTCATTTGCACTCTTATATGGCTTTCATTTCTAGTCAATTCTTTCTACTACGAATTTCAAGGGACCAAAGATCCATTCCTAATTCTGAAAAGTTTGTCAAAGTGAATGCTCTCGGTCACTAATATGAATGTGGTCACTAATATGAATTTATACTAATATGACTATTTCTTTCTAACAAACGTACCTCATTCGTAAATCTGAAATATTCGTAAAAGTGATATTCGTTGTAAGGAGATTTTACTGTAATAGAAATATTTTATTCGTTAATTTGAAACATTCCTAAATGTGAAGTTTGTTGTAACAAGATTTTACTGTAAAATAAATATAATCGTAAATAAGCCACAGTAACTGATGCTCCTTTAAAAAAAAAAATAGAATTTTTAAACATGGCTTAGTAATAAAAAAATGCATTAGTATTTTCTTACCAAAATTCCTGCTCATTACAAATTGTTTTCTTTTTTTCAATAAATCATTAAAAATTTTATAGCTAATTCATTTTTTGAAACATTAATTAAAATTGTTGGGTAACTCCTCCTACCAAAAAGACATTGAAGTATGGACAGAAAAGTCAGAGTTGTATTTCGGCTAAAATTCTACTTCTTAAGTGCTATAATCTTTACGGGAAATTGTATGTACCTTTTTTGTCGCAAAACATCATTTAGTTTTGTATGGAATATTTTATAAAATTGGTTATTGAATTAAGTGAATGGTACTTATGCTACACAACAGGGTAACTTATGCTACAACATAGACATTTGGTTTTCTGATGTCTGACTTTGAAGTGTTGCCATTCTGATAAATGAAACTTTTATACAAAATAAACTGTTGCGAACACAGCTACAACAACTTGGAATAATTTCTCACGATATTTATTTAAAAGTATTTTTTTTTAATGATCATGTCCATGTTCATATGGTGCCATAATGCATTGACCAAAATTTCTGGTGTGTATCAAAGGACTATGATTTCCCTCCTCTGGCTACGGCTTTGGTTACACAGTGTACATAAGAAGTGTTTAGACTACTAGCAATAGCACAATACTTTGAATTTTACTTAAATTTCGAAGTTACAGCTATTTAAAGTGCAGTGAAGTCTTGACTTACGCGAGGGATGCTTTCCCTTTCGCGTTGTGAATTAAGTTTTATGACTTTTTTGAAACATACACACAATTTCTTTAAATACTTATAAACACCCCCTCAAACAATTTTTAATCATTCCCTAAATGTATATTACCCTTTCCTACGCAAAGTAATAAATAAATTCAGGTTCACACCGGGACTCTCTGGGGGGCTACCGCCTTCAATTACGCTGCGAGCGCTGAAATATCGTTCGCTGACTGGCTGTTTTTTGTTCAATAGCCAGTCGAGAAGACGATACTTATCCCTCACATCTCGCACTTCTGCTTGCGCTTCTTACTGTTGGCGAAAATCCCATGCTGTGATCATGGGAGTCCGCGTTAGCTCTGAGATACGTCACTCCTGGAAAACTCATGTAATATCCCATTCATGTAAGATAGATCGCATTGTAGCTCGAGTCCACAGTAATCTCCTTGAACCTCCGTACAATGTTTGCATCGATGCATATGGAAAGAACGCTGGATGTCTCGATTATGAAACTCCTTCAGTCTCTTGGTCAGATATGTCTTCAATAAGGAGATTATGCATTACGTATTTTCCTACGTTAACGCTAATGCTATCCGCTATTACGAAATATCGAGCCAAAAATGAAACTTACTTTATATGTGCACATGCGCTGTACTGCAAAATGGCATGTAACGTTAGCGCTACCGTTAGTGGAACCGCTATGCACAAACTACCTATTGTAACGGAAACGTCCCCCAATACCATTTGTGTTATGATATGGCAAAGCTACGTAAGGGCTTCAAAGGATGGGAGGACTTTTTAAGGAGTTCCATCGCGTATTCACGTTACATCTGGAGAAAACCGATCAAAACTGCAGCCCGTTAGACCAACATCCGAGCGGTAGGCCTGAACGATGGACTTTCACACTTCAGACGACAACCATTTTGAATGCGTTATCCACTCAGTCATGCCAGTATCATTTATGTCCTCATAAGAATTAAAGAGTTCTGTTATTTTGTCATTGTATCATCAGAACATGAAAATATCAATATGAGACCACCCCTTTGGCTACCCCATTCCAATAAAAAAAAAGTATCATTAAAATCGGATCGTTTGGTAAAAAATTATTTAAAACCAAAAATTTATTTCTTTATTATATTTTCTTTATATCTCAGTAACAGAAAAGAAGAAGAAAATAAGATTCTAACGAATTGAGAATTTCCTGCATTTTTGAAGTCGTTTAAACATTAAATAAGTGACAACTTTTGATTCAAAGTGTTAATTTTTAACTATCACATTTTGTTTGTTTTTTCAACAGCTGCAGTTGCAAACCAATAATTTTCCATCATTCCCAAATAATACTTCCACTAAATCACCCAAGACAGCGAAAAATAAATCTCGGAAATAACCAGCTGTGGTTCGAACTATTGATTTACTAATCCCTTCCCGCTTAAAATTTCTCGCACTCTCAGCAATTTGTTTTTTTCCCCACTACTTATAAAAAGTCATCTGAAGTTGCATGGAATTTCCATATTGCCGCGTCAGAAAATTATTAATATACTTGCATGGTACCTATAAAGGAATGTGGAGTACTCAGTGCACTCCAGCGGATAATCTGTTGTAGGAAACATAACAAAAATATTAGTGTGTGAATGGCAGTGGAACATATTGTTTCTCTCTATTCTACAAAAAAAGTAAGGGCCGCTGTCGTCGCCGCTGTGAAAAGCTTGTTCGTCTATCTCCTCCTAAACCGTGGGGATTTCAGTTTCGACTAAGGTGCCCACAGATTCGAAAAATTCCGAGGAACCTGCAAAGCTGACTTAAATTTCGAAAATCGCATTATTTCAGAAGATTTTACATTATTAAAAATACAGCTGAAACAGGTGTTCTGATTTTATTATGCTTTAGCTCCTAATTAATATAACTTTTGAATGGCAACATTGAATATCATTGTGTTTCTGAGGAGTGCAAATAATTTTTCCAGTGATTATAGGCGGAGTCCACACTCCAGGTTGAGTATAGCTCAGGACCCGTACAACGTGGATTCCCATAACAAAATATCTTCCGTGTTATGAGGGGGGGGGGGTCTACTGTAGTGTGAAGTTTAAATTTTTATGTACCAATGAACATGCAAGAACCAAGCAATGTGTAGCTGAGTAAAATTCTATCTGATTCAATCTTCGGGTTTTGTCTGTTGAAATTATGTCTTTTTTACGAATAAGCCTTATTAGGGGCCGAATGCCTCATACGAAAAGCGAGCGTAACGAGTCTGGGGTCCTTGGCTCCTAGTCAATAAAATAATCAGAACTTTGTAAATTGTAGTGTCTGTTAAGGCAATGCTACTCGAGAGATGTCAGCCTAAGAAGGAGTGCCGTGTGCGGAGGTTTTCACGTAACATCTGGAGAAAACCACCCAAAACTCCAGACCGTTCGAACGATGGCCGAACGATAGTCCCGAACCCGGGACCTTCACACTTCAGCCATCTACCATGCTCATTGTATACATCCACGCGGCCATGGTGGGACAAAACTTTGCAAAATAACACATGTAAAAATTTACTTATCGGCAGAACTATTGTTTCAGGCTGTACAAAAGATCCACCCTTCTTCAGCTGCAAAAAAGCATCAATCTATAAATTTCCTTCATTTAAACACGTAACAATTTCATTTAAATACTTTTTTCTGGAAATTATCTTATTTTACAGTGAACCTTTACATTCTTCATAATAATAGTAGCTCTCTTTAATACTACATGGCGTCAACACTGCTTTCAAAGCGATATGTCGATCATTTTGAACAAGGATTAATTTTCTTTTATTTATTTATATTACATAAATGTTAGCTTTCTGGAAAGAGCATTCAAAGCATTTTATCAACTTGAAACCTTTCATTGCTTTTCTCATGCAATATTTTATTTATGACTATTGTGAAAGAAATCCTATTTAGTTTAATTTTGTAGTTATTGTTATGAAGTGAAGTAAGTATCACAAAAATTCAACTATAAATGTCTCATTCTCATAATAACTGTTTACAAAATTTAAAAAAATGTAAGGCATCTTAGTGTATTCCTTTATGAACACATACATGCATGTAAACCGACACTCAAATATTTCTAGAAGATGAGGGACCGGATCTTGAGGGCAAAAGAACAATATAGAAAGAGGTAATCAATCACGGTCTCACTACATCTTCTCAAGTTTTAACGATGTTGACACTACGATAGGTTCCATGAATCATGGAATTGTTGAATTATTTTATAATGGTTGTTGTACAACGAAAATTCGTATTTAATCTTACAGTGCATACTCTAGCCAATCGGAAACATTCTCATTTTTCCATAATAAAAAGAGAATGTAGCTTTTGTTTAAATTGTGCATTTAAAACGAATATAAAACCATTATGAAAATAATTTTTAGTTTTTAAAAATGTATGGCAAAATTATTTTTTAGAAAACGAGCATGAATTTTATTGCATATGCACTCAATCAACACCTCCTGGATATGGAAGGCCTGAGAACAGAGGCTTTTACGTCATCACTAGGTCTTCTAAGATGATTTCATCACAGCTTTACACTACAAGTAAAACTATTTAAAATTTCTGGTGAATGATACAATTATTAGAAAATATCCTAAGTTAAAGATAAAAAGTAAAATACCTTTCTGATAAAAAATAATTTATTATAATCCATTTCTATATCATATTACATAATTAGTGATAGTTAAAATTTCCTATTTGTCGTAAAGTTATATTTTCTATCTTAAATCATTAAAATGTTTTATGCGGGAGTAAATTCACCACAAATTTTGAATAGTTTTACTTTGTGAAAATAAATGTGTAATGACGTACGTCATTTTAGTGGAGCTAGTGATGACGTAAAGGTTTCTGTTCTCAGGCATTGCATACCTAGGAGGCGGTGACTCAGTTCACAGAGAACATTTTCGCCGAATTTTTGATTGCTTGTGATTTTTATTATTATATGAAAATCGGTACAAAACTATTAAAAATGGAAGTATAGGGCTCAATAAAGTAGAATTAGGCTTCTTTTGTTCTATGAGAGCTATAGGGTGGACATTCTAATTTCTCGAATTTGAACATTTTACATGATTTATCTAGGAAACTACATGTTGAATTTTCTCTTAAATATTTTTCCTAGGATAAGTAATTCTAAATGAAGTAGCAAATTTTATTTTCAGCCCGCTTTAAAATATCATTTATTGTACGGTAAAGAGAAAATGATAATGTTGAATCAATATTTATTTAGTTAAACGGTGGGCCACCTGTAAAATTATGAAACAAGCTTCAGAACTGAAGGTGGGAACATACGTACTTCTTTCCGACAAAGATGAAACATCTTAAGTCTGTTTTTCTTTTCACCTACTCCATTCCCACTCACTTTTTTAGAACGAGAATTTGAGTATGTGTTTTTTCGCTTTTTTGTTTACAATATATTTTTTAAAATATAAAATTTAAATGCATTATTGTCTTATTTTCGTGTTTGTGCCTATTTTGCATAAATGTATATGTTTTCCCTTCGTCTTCCCTCATTTCATTATTTGCTTCATTAAATTAATCACGAATAAATAATTATTCTAAAAGCAAAGTACATAAAATTTCATGTTGAAGTTTGCTGATCTGTATTTTTATCATCCTTATGTCACAGTTGGAGACAGTCTGTAACGTAGCTTGAATACATAAATACAACACGTCTGAAATAGTTGCAACACCAGAATAAACTTTTTGAAACAAATAAATAAGCAATTTAACGTCAAATGAAAGCACTGACAACTTGTCTGGACAGTTTTTCCTCGAGTGTCGTGTTATCAAGCAGTCTATCAAGACTTGCTTGATTCTTAAAACACCAGAAAATATATCTTAAAATCTCTCAAATGCAAAGTTCCCAGTTAGAAAAAGTTTGAAAATAAGTGTACGCAATCGAAGCTTATTTGGCACCTCTGCTTATGCAAAATAAGAAGTGAAAATTAAACTGTACACAAAACGTACACTAATTGATTCGTATGGGAGAAATCTAGACAGAATAAAAGGGAGCGTGGTCGGCTGATTCTAATGAATGAGGACATTCCTATGGCGTCACGAGTGGAGTACTGTTTTTGAATGCTCTGAATTTTTTCTCCTTTTAATTAATTATCAACTTTAATTTATACTGGTGCTGCCATCTGTCATTACAGTTAAAAATGAACATGAGAACTTCAAGTAGTTTTAAAACGGCGTTTTTCTAATATTCCGGGACTGAACTGTGCACCTTAGGCGTAATATAGAACAGAACAGCGTGCTGATCACCAGACATGGTTGACTCGGGATGAAGAGATTAGCCCTTTGAGGCGCAACCCTTTCCCAATGCTGAAAAAAGGGCAGCCATTGCCATCGCTCGACTTAACTACCAGCAAGATGGCGGACGATCGAAACGTTCACGATGAACGTTTCGATCGTCCGCCATCTTGCTGGTAGTTAAGTCGAGCGATGGCAATGGCTGCCCTTTTTTCAGCATTGGGCAATCTATCCAGAAGTTCTCGCATTCTTCCATTTTCATTCAGATGTCAGTGCTGTTAAAAAGAATCGTGACCATTTCTTTACGGGAAATGACGTGCTAAAAAGTAAAAGATTCTCGTGGAGCTAAGTCACCACAACTATTTTTATAGAAATCAAATCTATTCTTCGTGACTGGCAATAGTCAAAACGTCAGAGTTTGGTGTTCCCAGAGCGGGAACACTGCGCATTAAAGGGTTAAAGTTTGAAGTGAGAATTATTTCAATTTTGGAATGGGAACTTTTATATATCTACTTAAGGGGACAACCTACTTTTAAACTGCCCAAAAAATCGATTTTGAGATTTTTATCTTATTAAATAGTTTGCTTTATTCTAAAAAGATTGATACCAACCATTTTTCTGTATGGCAATTATTTGTTGAGATAAAAAGGAAAATGTAAACACAAGTTGGACAACATGCTGTAGAAGCTGCAACAAATGTTGACACTCAAAGCATAAAAGAGGAAGAAAAGAAATGTACAGAATTTAATTTAGAAACTCGAAGAGCCAGAAAAATGCTCAACAGTTCGCATTTAGGCAATAAAAGAAAACGAAGGCATTGTGTATGAAAGCGGAAAATTTTAAATCGAGAAGTTCATAAAGTGAAATAAAAACAAATTTTTATGTTGCAAAGTAAAAATAAATGAATATATATATGGATATAATTATTAAAATAACTTCAAATAATGTACTTTACCAATATTAATGCCTTTCTATCCTAAAAATGTATCTTTTGTTATGGTATGTACATATTTTTTCATATTTACAATTGTCGAGCTTTTCTTTAGACTGATGTTTCTTAAGCCATATTAAAAGATATTTTGGGTTAATCATTTTAAATACTCGGTAAAATTATTTTTAAATAGTAACTGTTTCAATAGAAAATGTTTTCAACTTTTAAAAATTAAAATTTATGTTCCAAAACTACAATTTGAACTTTAATTGGCGTTAACTCAAAACACTGTTTTTCAAGTTTGCGCGCATGATATTTTAAAAACTATTTAAGGTATCAACTTGAAATTTTTCTCAGGCATTTATGTTGATATAATGAATAAAATGAACTAAAATGAAATGGTTGAGTTTCATAGAAAAAAAGTTATGATTGTAAAACTATCAAAATTTTGATGGTAATTTAAATTTTGAGATTAAATGATTTTTTATAATTTAAATTATGAAAATAATTAAAACATTTTAGTTTAGATTGTTAATTTGAATGTTTTGTTTAATTTAGAAAAAAATTATGAGGATCAAAGGAATTCTAATTGAGATATCTTGCGCACAGTGGGAAAGTACCCTTGAATTTTTTTCCAGTATTGTGTGGTAAAATAATATTTTTTAAATTATCACCTTTATAATAAACTAAAATAATATTTTTAATCAATAGAGTAATGTCATAGTATTTAACTGAAAAAAAAAATGTGTTTCTGCATGCATTCATTATTTTTAAAAAAAATTATGAAAGTTGATCTAAAATTTCTACATTTTCCCATTCTTAAAAGTAGGCTGTCCCCTTAAATAAAATTATATTTTTGTCTGTCCATTACTTGAAATTCAAACATTTTGATATATCTATCCGCTTCAAGCACCTGGGACCACAGCACGACCGTTAGAAAAAAAGTTTGTCTGTCCGTCATTCTGCCCGTGACGCTTTTTTCCTTCGCTCATCAGATAAAACTGACTGAAGCGAATACAATGAAATTTGGTGACATGATAGGTGGTCACTCAACTTACACTATAGGCATCGAATTTTTAAAAAAAAAATTATTAGATTTTGAAATTTTGCGAAGACTGTTCACACTTTGTAAATCTTTGTGGCCCGATCACATAGAAACAACTAAAGCGAAAGAAATGAAATTCGGTGACATGATAGGTGATCTCTAAAATAAATTATAGGGATCAAAATTTTATAAACTTTGAGTAGACTTTGATATTTTATGCAAGTCCTTCCAAAATGCGTAAATATGTGTTCGCGCATCATGTAATAACGACAAAAACGAATGAATTGAAATTTAGTGACACGATAGGTGATCACTCATCTTAAACTACAGAAATAGAATTTTTTTTTTTTTTTTTTTTTGTTGATGTGATTTTGAAATGAGAAAATTCTTTCAAAATGCTTACATATTTGTTCGTAAATCACGTAATAACGACTTAAGCGAATGCAACAAAGTTAAGTAACATGATAGGTGGTCATACAACTTAAACTATGCTCGTTGAAGTTTTTAATATTTTGATTCGATTTTGATATTTTGTGAAAATTTATTCACAATGTGAGGAATATGTGAAAATGACGTTTTCACATATTCCTCACCACTGTCCTTTTGACGACAGCTTTGACGTTCTTAATTACTGATGCGTAAATATATAATTTCCCCAAACTAAATTCTTTATAGAGATTTACTGCAGAAAGTTACCATCTGAAAATCATGCGCACTTCAACCCCCAAGCACCTTAACCCCCAAGCCCCTCGCCCCATTTTATGACTTTTGAAAAAAAAAAGCGTCTTTTATAGTAAACCTAACGTTACGAACCTCACATGAATTCCATTTTTCGTATTATTTGCTTTGGTACTCCGTGTCTGGGTTATTTTATTTTATTCTATTTTGTTTATGTGTTTTTATTCAAGGGCGAGCACTTTCCCGTCGTAATTCTCAACTACTTAGGCTTAACAAGGACATCACAAGGATTAAACAGTAGATGACTATAAAAGAGTCATGTGAACCGATGAATCACGTTCCCAATTACACCATGCAAGTGAAAAGGTGCGAATATGGAAAAAGCAGCACGAAAGCATGGACTACAACTGCATTGCCATGACACGTCCAAACTAGTGGAGTCAATATTATGGTTTGGGGATGCTTTCTTCGCATTGTACGGGTCCTTTGATTCCTGTGAAACAACGTCTGAATGCTATGGGGTAATTAATTGTTATCGCAAGTCAAGTATGTCCTGTTATGTTAGTTTTGTACCATGGTGGAGTCGGATACTTCCAGCAGAGCAATTCTTTTTGTCATAAAGTTCTCATTGTCTTCAGATGGTTCGAAGAGCATGGCGGAGAATTTTTCTCGCTTAGTCGGTCTGCGCAATCACCAGATCTCAATCCATTTTGGAATTCGTGGGCCAGATCAAAAGAGATATCAGGCAGCTGGGTCCTGTACCCCGAATCTGAAGGAATTAGAAAATGCAGTTTATGGGCTGTCCTCTCAAACTCCTCATAGCACCTACTAAAATCTCCCAGAATCAATTCCGAGACGAATTTACGCAATATTAAGGGCAAAAAGGGGTCCAACATTCTATTAAAAGGGGGGGGGTCATAATAGTTTGACCACTCAGTGTAGGTTATAATCTGAGTTCTAAGAAAATCCTAACATTTCAGATCGAGTGGATAGTGGAACTTTATAGCAACTGAAGCAAGGGCAGCTCAGGTGAGGAGGCCATGGCATGACCCCGACCAAAATTTTGTTTTACAACTTTAGATTCGCATAATTCATGATTTCACACGTTCAATTTCCATTTTGAGCAATTTATAGACCTATGTAAAAAGTTCAATGGCCCCCTCCGAAAATTCTGTCTGGAGCCGCATTTGAACTGAAGAGAGATAGACCTTTTCGCACTACCCGAAATGATCGTTTGCGCGATACCTACATTTTTTTGTCTGTGTCATTTCACAAAGTTTTAATTATTTTACCTCAACGTTGAGTGTCAGTTTCTCTCTAAGTGCCGTAACAAGATATCGACATGTGTTACAAACATATGATGTGTCATTAGCATATAATGCCCACTGAGTTACTGCATGTGGGCGGTTATTTTCGCCGTTGCTTTTCGTATTAACAGCCTAATCATCAAAGAGTAAGAGTGCCTGAGTTTTAATATATTTATCCGATTGTCTCCTCTATCAGCCCGTGCTTTGACGTTCTTAATTACTGATGTGTAAATATATAATTTCCCTAAACTAAATTCTTTATAGAGATTTACTGCAGAAAGTTACCATCTGAAAATCATGCGCACTTCATAAGATTTTTATGAGGGCACACATAAGTATTTCAAAATATGAGTTGCTGATAACATTGAAGCACTTAAGATATGTCTAAAACATTCAATGAAATAAATGTTTTAGGAATAACTTAGGCCCACGATTACCGAGTGGATAAAACACTGTCCATGATCGATGACGGAAGTGTGAAGCTCCCGTGTTCGGTCCTAATGCGTGACTATCGATCTGACGGTCTCATGTTTTGGGCAGTTTTCTCCACAAGTAACGTCAATCCACGTTATAACCCCTGAAAAGTCCTCAGTTAAAGCAGTCCTCCCCCATAAAAGTACGAAATATCGTAACAATAGATTGAAGCTGTTCTGAACTAATAGTATTTAAATATATGTAAAAAATACATGTGATGCCTATTCTACAGCTTACGAAATATTGTAACAATAGATTAAAGCTGTTGTGAACTAATAATATTTAAATATATGTAAAATTATGTCGCTTTTTTGGGACCCATTTTTCGAACAATTTTCAATAAAGAGATAGAGAGATAAAATGACACAACCATCAAAGAAAAAGAAACCACTAAATCATAAACTATAAAATGTTTATTTCTGTAACAATTAGAAAAAAATATATCGATCAGGTTCGTTTTCTTTTCTTTTTTACACTGTTCAAATACGGTAATTGCATCAAAAAGTGTCTTATAATTCAGGAGCTTGGCATGACCCAATCGTCCTTGTTTCCGTGCATCTCGCAGAAATGTTCCTTTTTCAAATATTGCTCCAGAGAAGAAAAATGGTTTAGATTCGATACTTTTCGGAAAACACTTTAAAGAAAACTGGAGCACTGCTACCACTACTGAAAATATTTAATAAATAAGGGAAAACATAAAGGACGAAGTTTTTGTTTGAAGTACTGTTATCCCGTGTTCTTTTCTTTTTTTTCCCTGTTGAAAAGAAAGGAAATACTGTTTTCACTGCAATTGTACACTTCATAAAATTCGGAGGAAATTACAGTGCATTTGAAGTACTTTTAAGTAGTTACTTCAACTATTAAATCTCATAAAATGAGGCTAAAGAGAGTTTCAAACGAGAAAAAAAAGAATAAAACTTTTTTTTATTATTACTATTTTTCTTTAATAACATAACACTATTAACTTTATGATATGGCTACAGGATTGTTTTGAATACGCAATTACAGCTTAAGAGTCAATGTATTTTTGAAAATAATCGAACGGGTGTAAAATTATTTGCTGATTTTCGGTAGAAAATAAATGCAAGTTGGGTAAAGGGACTATTTAACAGTATTTGCGAATGTTTGGCTGCACTGTAAGTAATGAGTTTGTTGTCTAGTTTCCAAAAAGCATTAAAATAAAATTTTCTTTTGATTAAAATTTTCCAACAAAGTTCAAATTAAAGTAACCAGTTTTGTATAAACTGTACATAACAGTAATAAAAAACGGAACTTCATTTGTTTTCTAAAGTATCAGTGATTATGTTTTAAAACGTAAAAAGAAAAAGTGCTGTCAGATTCATCTGAAAATTCTATAAATTAATGACTGTTACCAAAGTAAAAATATCTCTCCAATTGGATGAAAAGTTACTAAATTCATTCGTGCAGATCCTCTAAATTAACAACACTCACTGATTGTCGGATTCAGGGGAGGGTCTAAGGGGCTTCACCTCCCCCAAAAATATACTGGAGAGTAATATTTTACTTTAATGTACATTTTCTTTAGATCAAGTAAGCTCTTCTGTAAATTAACTTATTCCCAAACAAATGTATTTAACGGTAACATTTTGCTATTGTGCATTTTGTTTAGTTTAAGTAAGGCTCACTTTTAAAATTAGCTACACCAACAAGCAAATTCTGAATAAGATACTGCTGTCTAGACGTATGATTCAAGAAGTACAAAAAAGGTACCTTAGTCTGCAGCAAAACGCACGTCAGTCCACACTTAGGTATAAAAGCAGATACAAAGATAAGTAAATGGAAATTGAAATGTTGATTGAAATGTATTAACCCTTTGAGGCGCAACCCTTTCCCAATGCAGAAAAAAAGGCAGCCGTTGCCATCGCTCGACTTAACTACAGCAAGATGGCGGACTATCGAAACGTTCATCGCGTGCCACAGATCTAGAGACCCTTTTTTGACGACAGCTGGCTGTGCTGCCAGCTACGTCAAAAAAGGGTCTTTAGATCTGTGGCACGTGATGAACGTTTCGATTGTCCGCCATCTTGCTGGTAGTTAAGTCGAGCGATGGCAACGGCCGCCTTTTTTTCAGCATTGGACAATCTATCCAGCTGTCCTCGCATTCTTCCATTTTTCAGCAGATGTAAGTGCTGTTAAAAATAATCGTGACAATTTTTTTACGGGAAATGACGTGCTAAAAAGTAAAGGGGATTCTCGTGGAGCTATGTCACCCCCAACTATTTTTATAGAAATGAAATCTATTCTTCGTGACTGGAAATAGTCAAACGTCAGAGTTTGGTGTTCCCAGAGTGGGAACACTGCGCGTTAAAGGGTTAAAATGTACTTTCATCTGCCACTGACTTTGCAATGCGATATCTTGAACTTGATGAGAAATGGAAAAAACTTCGCATTTTTGACTTCAATGATACTCGAAGGATTATTGGAGAATTAAACTGATATTGTCAGGATTAAGAAAAAAGAAGAAAAAAGAAAAATTTGTACTTTAATAAGACCTTAGATTATTTAAGTAACTATTTAAATGGATTTGATCCACTCTACAATTTCCTTTGAATTTCTTTAAATATAGTCGTATGAAAAACCCAAGAAATTCTTTTGTTCCTTTTAAAAGAAAAAGTAAACCATGAAAGTACTTCAAAGGAGAATTTCATATTTTATATAGTTCCCCTTATTTATTAAATATTTTTAGTTGTAGTACTTGAGCTTTCTTTAAAATGGTTAGGAAATGTGTTGAGTATATATTTTTTTTTCCCCAGGAAGTATTGGATACTTCAAAAGCTCTTCGAAAATTGATTGAAAAACAAAATCTTAAACACATTTTTTATGGATTAGCTTATCATCTAAAGTGCAAATTGTTAAGAT
Organism: Cheiracanthium punctorium; assembly: GCA_038373885.1. Taxonomy (NCBI): domain Eukaryota; kingdom Metazoa; phylum Arthropoda; class Arachnida; order Araneae; family Cheiracanthiidae; genus Cheiracanthium; species Cheiracanthium punctorium. The sequence goes on from JAWZYV010001807.1 coordinate 535,579, forward strand.
AAATTTTGATATGGGATTTTAATTCCTTAAATATGTTTTTTCCAAGATTGTATGTGTAAGTAGATAAATATTTTTATAAAATCTATTGAAATACACAAAAAATTCATATTTTAATCCTCTTGCTATCAAATAATAATAAAAAGGTAATGAACACTTTTTTTAATCATTAGTTGAATATAAATTACCGTTGTAAACTATACAGTGCCTCTTTTTTTTACCGTAAGTATGGTGATTTCTACTTTTTTTTTCATCTCAACCTTTATATGAGCTCGAAATGAAAAAAAGAAAAATTAGAAAGCCTAGAAAGTAGTAAAAAGTAGAAAGCCTAGCTGGTGGTTGCTGAACACCTTCTGGAGTGCCCTGCGCTTCATGCTAGAGATGAGACGGGCTCAGCCCGAGCCCGAAAGCCCGAGCCCGAGCCCGGGCCCGAACCGGGGGCCACAATTGCGTTCGGGCTCGGGCTCGTGAAAAATTTCTCCTTTATTGAACATGCTCCTTGAAACAGATTTTAAAAAGTGATTTATGAGGAAAATAAAAGTACAGTTAACTCCGGTTATAGTGAACCTCTGGGGACCATCCAATTTTGTACACTATATCCGAAGTTCACTAAAACCCAAGTGTCTTCATGATGGATAGAGATACTGTGTGTGAATCGGGACTAATGGTTTGCGTTCACTATATCCGATGGTTCTCTATATCCGGGTTCTTTATAACTGGAGTTGGCTGTACTTATAAAAAAAAAGTAGCGACACTGGCGCCTAGAAGGAGCGTTAAGCTCTTTGGATATTTCAGAACAGCGACTTATATTCATTAGTAGACCGCGGATTATATGCACTTAAAAAGTGGCAAAATATGCATGCAAATATGCATGAAAAAATCTAAAAATATGCACTAAAAATCTAAAAATATGCACTAAAAATCTAAAAGTATGCACCAAATAACTGAAAAAATATTCACATATTAAGAGAAAATAAAAACGGATTTATTTGTAAAAGTATTTTCTATCACTTACCTTGACACATTTTTGTCTCTTTGAAACTTCAAAGAATCATGAAAGACAGAATGAGAAATTTTTATTCACATTCTTAGTGATATGAAATATGAATTAAAGCTGCTTTCACTAATTTTTGTTGCAATACATACCTAAGTGTTTTTCTAAATTTTCAATAGTGAGGCTTTGTCTTTTATCATCTAAAATCATTTTATATCCTGAAAATGCTCTTTCAACATCAACGAATATCACTGGACAGTACTTATAATATTTCGCTTTGGATGGTTCTACTTTTTCCGGTAGTTCACTCCCCTCACCATTAATAAAATTATTTATTTTATTTACTGCCAAAAATCCTGAATTTTTATTTAAAATTTAATTCAGTTACTTGCTGATTTCTTCTCCTAATGAATCTGGAATCTTACCAACGCATTCCTCTACTTTTAGAACTTGACTCATTACATCACTCAGAAGCAGATTTTGATATTCTAATTTTGTGATGTCTGATGTTAAGAAAGAAAAATATGTTTCGATTATCCATAAACCTTTTCGGATAGACATATCGCTAAGCAGGGGCGTAGCCAGAAATTTTTCATGGGGGGGGTTTACGACTACTACAACTCATATATATGTATATGTGTGAGTGATAATGTAGTGAAGAATACACATTTTGTACGGCAAAAATTTCTCATGGGGGGGTTATGACCCCCTAACCCCCCCTTGGCTACGCCCCTGTCGCTAAGCATTTCTTCCGCAATGAAAAAAAGAAGAAGAATCGACGCTATCCAAAGCATTAACTACATCTTTTATTGAGTTAAGTCTTGTCCATAATCCGAAATCCACGTCTTCATCAGAGTTGACATGCCTGCTTTCATTCTAGCCATTTCTGAAATTTTAATACATAGGCTGACTTAATTTAAATTGTTACAAATACACACGAAAGAAATTGAAAGCGTATATGCTATTTTGCTGGGAACCTGGGGTTGTATAAATTTTTCTAAGCGTGGAACTTAAAGAGTTAAAAGAAAAATAAATAGTGAAAGGAAGATAAAAAAAAGTTACAAATTCAAAGCTAAAGAGATTGAAATATGCATCCAACAGAGAAAATGCGTCATTTTATGCAAAATCATCAAAAACACCTCAAATATGCAATTGCATATGCAAATATGCGATTACATATAATCCGTATAATGTTCATTAGTTAATCATGAGATCCGAGATTATTTGATAAACATATGGATAAATAAAGAATTAGAAAGTGCATTGAGAGTTTCCAACTATATTTGTCTTTAATTTGCACAAACGGCAAAATTCATTGTATTCTATCAATGAAGTAATTGGATTTTTTTTCACCTTTAACTGAAATTTCGGGCTCGGGCGGGCTCGGGCTCCGACTTAAACAATATTGCTCGGGCTCGGGCGGGCTCGGATTAAAAGTCCTCGGGCTCGGGCTTCAAAAAATGAGCCCGAACTCATCTCTACTTCATGCCTCCTCTATTAACCTCTCGTTATTGGGACACTAGATACCTTTTGGCTGCGATTTAATACTGTGTTTTTGTTTATGCACCTTTTTGTGTTTTGAGTTGGCCAAGGATAATGTCTTTTGTGCCTGCTGCATTGGTAATAAAAAAAAACCCTTCATATGAGGTTTGTTGTACTTAAACATTTTTTGAAATGTAGTGGAACATAAAGTATTAAGTTTACCGAAAGTTATGTCATTTTATCGTATGTCAATATTTTGACCAGCCAAAACTACCGAAGCTAATAATGCGAAATTTGATAGGTATGTGAATTTTTTTAGCATAGGTGCTACATTGGAGAACATTTTTCAAAATTTGTTACTCATGGGGAAGGGGATCACACCTTTCACATATCCTTCGTGATCTCAAAGAAGTAAAGAGCTATCCATAAAATTCTTGCTGCAAAATACAACACTCCCGCATTCCTAAAAGTCGATTTGAGAACATTTCGAATAGAATCCTCCAATGAGGATAGCCGCGGAAAAGGGGAAGGTTAGACGTTTTTCTTTAAAGGAAAAAAATACATTATCGATAAATTCTGGCTTTAAAATTTAACAAATTTGTGTCCTGTGCTTAGGCACGACTTGTTTATAATTGGTTGAAAATTTATTTGTTTGAATATCATGTACAAATTGGACATTACTTTCTGGAACACCTAATATTTTTTATACAAACAAATTTATTTTTAACAAATTTTAATGATACAGCAGTTGTGTGAAAGAAGTCGATTTGTATTTATTAAACGTTAAAGAAAGAATTCCATAGACGACTTTCTTTTTTCTTTCCACATAAAAAGAATGGGAAGCAGCTTCGCCCTCTTTGAGGACGAGTTTCAAAATGTGCTGTAATTGATTTCTGAGTAGAGTGATACATTTTATAGCAAGAATTTTATGAATACCCATTTTTTTTTCCTTTGAGATAAAAAGAGATATGTAAAACGTTTCGACTACCTACCGCCCGTAGATCGCGAATTATACAAAATTATCCCTTATCGAGCGTCTTACCAACTTCACAGAATCTTCTTCTCGCGAATTGTATGACCTTTGAATAACCATTTTGGTTCCAACGACAAAAGATTAATGTACTAAACCTCAAACCCCACCCTCCACACAATGGAGAGTGAGTGCTTCCGTCAGTTTTTCCGTGTTCCATTGCAATACTTAAGCGATTCATCTGTGTATCGGCCTTTCTGATTTAAACAAAACTGTAGCACTAAGCAAAATAGGAATTGAAATTGCTACATGTTTATGGTTTATCCCCCCCCCTTCCTTCTCTTGAAAAGTTTCTATAGACGTTTGTACCAACTGGCTTGAAATTTTACTAAAGGAAAACTGCAGAATTTAAATGCAAGTTGCGATTACATCAGCCATACATGTTTTACTGTTTTTACTTTCCGAACATGTACCATGTAAGGCAAGTATTGTAATAAAAAATAAAGTCGCTTTTTTATTTTTTATTACAATACTTGCCTTACATGGTACATGTTCGGAAAGTAAAAACAGTAAAACATGTATGGATGATGTAATCGCAACTTGCATTTAAATTCTGCAGTTTTCCTTTAGTAAAATTTCAAGCCAGTGAGATTTTAGTACATTTGTGCGTTTTGAGGTCTTCTTAATTCATGCACGCTGCTTTTACGAGATGTAGGTATCTATGTTGTGTATATCTGTGCGCGTGTGTGTTTGGTGTGTATGTGAGTAAACACGATAGCTCCTAAACCGAGCATACGATTGAGATCAAATTTGGTACATATGTTTTAAACCACCATCACATGACCAGTACTAATTTTGGTGTGTATAGGACTTAGTTTTTTACAGGGCTACGAAAGAAATTTCTTTTACATTATGGCCTATGGACGGAAATTCTTGAAAGTGCACTAGCGTTTAAACGGTGCATTAGATTGAGCACATATTCGACATGTATATAAAAGGTCATGGTCGCATGATCTGCATAGATTTTAGTGTGTGTAGAGTTGATTTTTTGTTCACGGTTCAAGAATAATTCTTATACTTTACGGCCTACGGACGCAAATCATTTAAAAAGAGCTAGTGTGTAAATGGTGTATTCGAATAAATTTCAAATTGGGTATGTTTATTATAGTTCACCGTCACACAACATGGATCTCATAGCCTCACCGTTGCACAGTGGTTATGTCATTGAAAATGGTAGACGTCCGAAGTGTGAAGGTCCCGGGTTTGGGTCCCATCGCACGTCTGTCGATCTAACGCTCTGGAGTTTTGGTAGGTTTTCTCCAGATGTAACGTTAATACGCGTTAAAAAGTCCCCTTAGAAAGTCCCCCTACCAAGGCACCTCCCATCGTCGGCAGATCGCCCTAGTGCAACGTTGCCATTAGTCGCACAAACAAACTCACAACATGTATAGGACTTATAGTTTTTTGACAGGACAACAAATAAGTGTTCCTTTGGAATATAGCTATGGACGGAAAATCCTGAAGTGCGCTAGCATGTATAAGGTGCATTTGATTGAATTCAAACCGGGTATGTATATTATAGGTCACACAGATGACAGCTGGCTGTGCCGGCACAGCCAGCTGTCGTCAAAAAAAGGGTCTCTAGATCTGTGGCGTGCGATGAACGTTTCGATCGTCCGCCATCTTGCTGGTAGTTAAGTCGAGCGATGGCAACGGCTGCCCTGTTTTCAGCATTGGGAAAGGGTTGCGCCTCAAAGGGTTAGCGTGAGCTAGTATCTAAAGGGTGCATTCCATTGACATCAAATTAGGTACGCATGCTATAGACCGATGTCTTACATACTGCATAAATTTAGCGAGTGCACGCCCTACAGTTTTTTACAGGGCTACAAATATGTGTTCTTATACATTGCGGCCTATACATTCACTAGTTCCTGATCACTAGATCCAATTCAGTTGAATGAAATTCATTTATACACTTGGTAAATATCAAATGTTCGGAAAGTTCAGAGAAGTCACTCCAGATTTTATATTTAACAAGCTTATGGAGCAAAAATTAAAATTTTATTTACACAAGCTAAAAACATAGAATTTAAATACAAGTTGCTATTACATCATGCATAATAAATGTGTTACTATTTTTATAAATAACAAGCTTGTGTAGCATAAATTGAAAATTTACTAAGACAAGCAAGAAATATAGAATTTAAACACAAGTTACTGTTACATTATGAATAAATGTTCTACTATTTTTATATTCATTAATCTTGAGGAGCATACCTAATAAAAATGTCGGTACATTAAATATACTTTTTCTCTGTGATAATGTATTATTTTGGTGCTTGAGTTAGTTTTTAAAATAAGCTCCATTCCCGTGTATGGATGCTACAGAAAATCTAACGATAAATTTCACTCTTGTAAACACGTTATACTTGCAAGTGCCGTTCTTTTGTTTTAGAGTTCCTCTTAGCCTACTTGTATATGTCAGTTTCCATTTAACTCACTTTCCTGGGTAGGTAAATATTATTTCAGACAGATAGTGAAACACAGAAGCACAAGACATATTCAAGTGCGTATTGATTGCCTTTTCCGTGCGTCCCTTTCACCTCCAGAAACGTGACCTTTAAACGGCAGTAAAGCACTTGAGCTGTCTATTGGAAACGCTAGCATTATGAAAGTTGTATGAAAGGTTTCACTTTTAAGTAACTTCTTATCGGTGTTGCCAATTGTCGCTAAATTTAGCTACTTTTCATCACATTTTGGAAATATAACTTCAAATTTAGTGATTTTTATGTTTGATTATTTTGAATATTTCAGATAAATCTGGCTTATGTTTTCAAAACAAATTTTAAATTATATGAAACCCGGTAAGGCATTTAAAAAAAAAAAAAAGATACCACCAACTATATGCCTAACGCTCGACATAAAACTCTGACGTCATTGTAAAGCAAGTTTATCTTTATTATTATTTATTTATTTTTAGAAAGTAATACTAAATAAAATTTTTGATAATAAATACTGACAGAATTTTACTAAAATTTAACATAAAACTGAAGATTTCTTCCGTTATAAAGTAATATGTTCCGTTATCATATGTATCCGTTATAAAGTTGTATTATATTTCTTTATCATACTAGATCAGTGGTCAGAAAATCGTGGCTTACGAGCAGCATATGTCTCTTTGGCCCCTTGAGTGCGGTGATGACCAGATTTAATAATGCAAACCTCCCCCATAATTAAAAAGAATGGAATTAAATAATTTAATTTATAATCTACTAGCCGCCTCCGGCGACCAGTTAGTTCGCCATCTTAATAAATCTTGTTCGGAGAAAATCCTGTTCCTCACCGGCTTCGTTGGCACTGAAATCTCTTAGATTCTGATTGGAATTTAAAATTAAGATGGTTACAAACAGGAGCGGCCGTACGGTAAGTATCGCCCCCTGCTAATATAAAAAAGACGCCCCCTTTTATGCTCTACTAAGTTTTGTGTTCGAAATGACGCCCATTCGAAGCCGGCGCCAATATGCGATGCTTTGTGTGTCGGGCCGCCCCTGGTTGCAAAAATAAGATGGTTAAATGATAAAAACCTACAAGAAGGAACAAATTATTTTCGTCCTATATTAATTCTGAAGAGCTTCTGGATATATTCGCCTTCATCAAAAAACGGAAAAGGAAAAAAAGGTAAGAAAATCTGAAACAATTTCAGATTTTAAATACGCACTAAAGTGCTATATATTAAAAGCGTATTATAATCCATGTGTCTTCCCTATTTTCGTTCCTTATTTCATTAAGATGGAAAGTATATCATTATTCATGAGTGTGATTAAACAAAAATAAAATTGATATTTCTAACATCCTTTTTCTGGATGTAATACATTAGAAATAGATGGAGAAAAGCTGCGCAGAAAAATGCACAATTCCAACTGAATGAAAATTTCAAAAACTTATTCTCAGGTGTATTCAGCAGACGATAAAATTACGATAAATTTCACCAAGTGTTAGAATCATCTCTTCAAAATCGCCCATCAACCATTTTATTTTTCGCCAAATTAAAAAGTTGCACATTTTAGTCTCGGAAAATTTCCGAATTCTATTTTTCTTTTGAGTATAAAACATTTCATTCCTGCTCTGATTTCACATACTCACGATATTTTAATTAAAAAACAGCCGTACAAATAATCTAAACAAAAAAAATCGTTATTCTTTTATTTTTACTTCAAGAATCATTTAATAAACATGTCAAATAGGGCAACCTAGATATGCTTAAATTCTCACTCATTCCACTGCGGGGTTACAATTGCGAAATGGCGATGTGAAAAAATGAGCCTTTTTGCGACACGTTTTTTATCGATATCTCCTACAATAATACGAATTTCGAAAAAATCGCTTCAAGGTATGTCGGGACCCGTCCTGGAGAATTTCCATACAAAATTTGGTAGGTCTACGATCACCCGTTTCGGAGCTACGCGAGACACATACAAACTAACTAACTAACTAACTGACAGTTTACACACTGTTTTATTTATATAGATTTATGAACAGTAAAATTGCAATATTTTATTGTTAATTTTCGCGTCGCAATATATTATATTAGGCATTTACTCAATATGCTTCATAATTTTTCCGATATGCTAGGGACTATTGAATTATTAAAATGTATGCTTATATTTTCCGATGCAACAATTTAATTAATTCTAAAATTGGGGATTATTTTGTTAATCTGTGTAGTTTTATTGTTTGTTTGTTTATCACAGATAAAATTCTCTGTCCAACGTGGCACTATTTCTTCATTTTGGTTTAATGAGGCATTGTTAGTCATATTTTTATCTCATGTTAATAAAAATTGTCCGCATTTGGATAAATACACTGTATTTTAATAAAATTTATATTTTTATTTCAATCATATTTTCTTGTAACGAGAGTGCTCTTCACTGGGTTTGACGTCATAGTAAAGCATTTAGATGAGTATAGCCTTCTACTACGGGTCTCCTGTGTAACAAGCAAGCAGTTTTTGTGATCTATTTCAATGGGAGAATTCCGATATTTAACATCCATGCACGATATTGAACTCAAATTGTCGGTTGATTGTAATGAATTGAGTCGGTTAAATAAACATTCGATTCTGATTTACTATTTGCATATTACGCACAGACTTGGATATAGGACGGATGGCGACGTATTCTAAAAAAAAAACTGAGTGAAGTTGCCTTTGAGATGGCAATAAGAGAGGTATTCAATCGACGTTTTACTTGTGCGCATGCGTGCATTAGTAGTAGATTGCATCATCATTCGTCGCTTGAGGACGCTTATGTTGGCCCGGATAATGGCGAAGGACATGAAAAGTGACTATGCTGACTGTCAAAGAGCTTGACTAAGGTACTTTAGTGCATATGAGCAAACAAAATTATTTATTGAGCGATGTCTTTGATACATTTAAATTTTCTCGTTATGCTTTATTTTCATTTGTTCACTAATATCAGTCAAGAATTTTAATACTCAGTTTTAGAATAAACATTTGATGAGGTTCTGCTGAAATTTGACTTTCAAAATATTTGAAACTGTCGCACTGCAAACACACACTCACTTGTTTACAGAAGTAAATCTCGAAAACCCGTCGACCGTTCAAATGACCACGCATATTTCTAATTTCGGAACTTCTGGAGGTGGCCATTTATATTATCATTAGTATGCAAGATTTTCCCAAAGTTCTCTCTCGAACGAGGTCATATCTGCCAAATAAATAATCACCCTAAATTCTCTCGGTGTAACCTTGGTAACGAGAAATAGACCGCACGTAAAATATTAGGAGGATTTGCATCCCCTCGTGATGTATTTGAGTTTTGTGTTAACTTTAATTTCACATCCATTGGACACGAGTTGGTGTGCAATAACGACAGGAAGTTGAGAACCCCAAGTGTCTCATTTTATGAGCACAGCTGTGTTACCCTCGTTCTTCACGCAGGGATTGTTTCAACAACCGAAACAATTGCAACTTATATTATTTTTCAGTTCTGTAATTGCCAGCATACTTGAAGAAATTTACAAATCGATTGCTTGAACGCTAAGGAAGATATTTTGGTACAGCTTTAGTATGGGTCCTTTGGCGCGATTTCTTTTTGGCGACTTTCTCTTGGCGCGATAAAGGAAGCCATTATTTTAACCCCGCCGTTTGATGATCGGAAGTTAAGATATGGTAAACCTAAACCCGGCGGTTTGTTTCCGGAAAATGGCGATGACAATGTGCTTTATGGTTTTATTTTAATGGCTTTATTTTACATTAAATTTTATTATTTAATTATTTTTGAAATTTAAAATGTATGTTCAGGTTTATACTGACTGTTTATATACAGTTTTGTATGAATATCTTTTGATAGTACGTTTCGTTAATATTTTCGATTTAATCGATTTAATATTTTTTATATAACAAATAATTACGTCAATAATATTTTATACAGTGAAATAATTTTGGATATTTTGATTGTATTATTTCCATATTGTAATAATTTAGCAATTTGAATCAAGGTATGAGATAAGCATTGTTTGTTTTTATTTGTTATGATTTCCTTTGTTTATTTGTTAAGGGTAGGAGCAGCAAATAATTTCGTTTTTAATATAATATTTGATATTTTTTATTTTATTATTTCAATATTGCAAAAATTTAGCGATTTTATTCAAGGTATGAGATAAGCATTGTTTGTTATGATTTAAACTAGTTCTTTACTTTTGCTTACGTAATCTTTTGTCAGAATGCTAAAATATATTTTAATTTTTTGTCTTTTTTATTTGTTATTTTTGTGAGGTATTGTCTTTAGAATATTATTTGTTTGCATTATTTAATTTATTCTACAAAAAAGAGAGGGGGGCACAGCCCCCCTCACATAAAAAGAAAAGTAATTAAATTTTATTAAACCGAATCTATATGAAAACCTTTAAAATAAATCATAGCAAAAATAACGGCGACGATCAATTATCTCGGAAACAGCGCCATCTGATCCGCCATATTGTTTACAATTGGCATCGGCAAAGCAAACTTAGGTTGGCAACAAGATTTTGTCGTCAAAACAAAAGCGCGCCAAAAAAGACCCGTACTAAAGCTGTTCCGATATTTCCTTTCGAACTTGAAAATTTCTGAAAAACTGGCTGAACGTATATATATGTATGTATTTATGTATTATATACGTATACGCAGATATAATGAGGGTGGGCGTGCTCCTATACAGGGTGTTTGAAAAAAGATTGTTTGAAAAAAGAAACTTTTAAGTGGCATACCCTCTCAAAATAATATTCGAGTGCAAGTCACATTTCCTTAATTTAATTCATCTTTAAAGTACAGTGAAACTTCTCGAGAGCAACTACCCTTTGTTCCACGAAAAATCGGTCATTAAGAGAGGTGGTCTCTCTAAGAAGTATAAACATATAGTAGCCAAGAAAAGAAAATGCTAAAAAATATTGTTTGTTTTGTCATTTATGAAACTGCATACTAATATATAAATAATTATGCTACCATATTCTTAAAATTTGAGTATAAATAAAATATTTAGGAATTTCAGGCTGTTTCATTCTTTTTACTGCGTTGTACGAAGTATAAGGAAGTAATGTGATCGCGAAAAATTTCGGAAGCCAGATTTTGAAGAAAAAACCGATTTTGACTGCCGCTAAATTTACATTTAAGAATTTTTGCGATGTATCTTGTCGTACGCATAAATGCGTGTTCATATAAATGCATGTAACACCCATTTTGACCGACTGCAAGTCCTTTTTTACCATTTTTTCCCTAACGTCTATACGTACCTACGTATGTAACTCGCATATCTCAAAAACTATTGGTCGCAAAATGTTGAAACTTCATATTTAGGATTGTTCTAACATCTAGTTGTGCACCTTTTCTTATGGTCCCAATCGACTGGATGGTTTATTGAAAGGGCCACCCAAAAGATTTCAAATATGGGCAGAAATTATCGCTGTATGGGCAGAAAGTCATTAAATCGTATTTTAGAGATATTAAGCTATTTCAAACGACTCAGAAGTGATATATGTTGTTAAGGGTTACAAAATGAATCTCTCCATCGAAAATAGTGTCTTTATCATTTATAGTTCTTCTACAGAAACACTCAAAAGATTTCCAATACATTACGGACGATGGCAATTTCAGGGACATTCATCTATTTCAAGCACGATACCGCCATACCATATAGTTAGGCAATGGACCGACGACGGTCACGTGCCTTCCTCAAAAACTATGCCAAAAGTCGCCAAGCTTGGCGACTTTTGGTGTACGCGTGTATATATTTAGCTCTCAAATCTCAAATACTATTAGTCGTAGAATGTTGAAATTTCATATAAGATTGTTGTTACATCTAGTTGCGCATCTCGATTTTTTATTTCAATCTGCTGGAGAGTTTATTTACAGGACCACCCAAAACCATTTCAATACATTAATGTCTTTGGATATCTTCAATATATTACTTCTGTTGTCAGTCATAACCATGCTCAAAATATCGCCTTTTCTCATCGACATTGACAAGTTTTGCCAGAATATTGCCAAATTTGACTCCAAAATAGTTTGGTATTTCGCATAACTCTAAAACTTTTAACAGCAGAATGTTTAAATTTTGTATTTAGAATTATTGTAACATTTAATTGTTCATCTCTTTTTTGATTGCAATGGACAGGGTAATTTATTTACAGGGTCACTCAAGTGACTTCAAATACATTATAAGGTGTATGGATACATTCAATTCATTGAAAATCTGCGGCAATTACTACTTTGGCTATGCCCAATATCTTGCAAACTATTTCAAGCTCGTCGGCTTTTGGCGAAATATTGCCAAATTAAATGTCAAAAAATAGCGGGGGTCGCTTAATGGAGGTGATCGCTCATAGAAGTTTCACCGTATTCTCCTCCGTAAAAAGGAATCATATAATAAATGCATAGAGCATCTCGTATTTTTGAAGTGGCACTTTATTTTTAATTAATGAAATATACATGAAACTGAAATAGAACAATAATACTCGAATTCAAGTCCAGATCTTTTTTCAGTGGATGTCCACATCCAAACAAACATCTTTCATGAAAGTTAAATGGTAATCTGGAATTTGTTCCATAGTGTTATACTCAAATTGAAAGTACTACTATTGTCTCTTAAAAACAAGTTCTAAATCTTGAGAATAAGGTTTCGAAAAGTCTATTTTTTCGATCATGATAGCAGACTAAAACTCTTTTTGTAACAAAGAAACTCCAGAGAAAAACATGGGGATTTTTCTAGAGCAATCTTTGATGTCACTTATATTCTATGTAAACTGTTACTAGCTGTCGCTCCCAAATCTAACCAATAATGGACTTGATAAATCGGGTTACCTCGGTAATGTGATATCGTGTACAAAGGAACAAACTCTGAATGAAAAAAAGCAAAAATAGTGTTTGCTTCTTTTTTTCATGTGTGTCTTCTTTGTTTCGCTTCTACTTCTGTACTTCAAAACCAGAATAGAAACTGAATGCTGATTCTAAACTTCAACCCTTCCATATCCATGTCTTCAAATTTTCATATGGGGGAAAGGTAAGATAAAAAACTCTGTATTTCTCCAACGCAATCATAAATACCAGCTCCTTTCAAAAAATCCAGTACTGGAAAACTACAGTACTGGATTATGAAGCCCAATACAATGTATGATGTAAGATGGGTCGTTTTGATAGTATTTTCAATTCAAATGTATTTATATATATTTTTTTTAATGGCCGGGTCAGCGGCTTAGTTGAATGCTTGACGATAGGAGGGCCGGAGATGTTGGTCATTTCAGCATGGGGGGTGCCTAGTAGGCAGGCCGACGTTACCCCTTATGAGTGGTCCCCTAATTTTGAACCGATTCCAGATGAGAGACCTAGCACCTGGATTGGTCCAACCAGAAATATCTTTTGAAGGTGGAGGACATTGGAGACTAGAATGATTTTACGTGCATCAGCTCCCTTTGACATACAAAGTCCAAACAGCCTCGGTCGAGAAAGTTCACCCTCCCAAGCACTGACCGAGCCGATGCTGCTTCACTTTCGGTGGTCTCATGGGAACCAAGTTTAATCGACCTATCTGCTGCCAGACATTTCTTTAATCTATGTTTGTAAATTTGTAGACTCTAATCGCAAAAAATTACCCTATAAAGATAAGTTATCTTTTCACCTCCATAAAATATTCTCAAAATACAACTAGTAAACGTTGAAAATCTTGTCTTATTTACCATAAGCTTGGAAAGTATTAAGTCGAAAATGACGATGTGGGGCAAGATGACCAGCCGTTCGTCATCTTTTCATCCTCCACTTCCGATGACCAGCAAGAACGCAACCAAGAGACCACGGAAGAAACTGTGTCTTCAACCACATTTCTTGATCTCCTGTAAAACAGGCTGTTGAAAAAGGAGAAAGAAGAAGAACTGGTTGAATTGTAAGGACACGAAAGATTGAAAAGAAAAGATGAAACATTAGCGTCAAAGAAAGCTAAATGTCTATTAAAAAAGAAAAGTAACATAGAAAGAATCAACGTTTTTAGAGATTACTGTTCATCTGGTAAGTCATCACAAAAAGTTCCGTTAGTGCGAGACGACGACCTTGATTACGTTATTGGAAAAGATTGCATCATTTGAGGCAGTAGCTCGTCAATTGCAAATCTTGGGCACATGATCAGTGTTCCATCTAGAATGACAATGCAACAAACAACACTCTGACTTCAAAGTAAGTAGTTAAGCACCTCCGGCTTTTAAAAGCTATATATGTTTTACATTAAAAATTTAATATTTAATGAATTTCCTAAGTATGATGATTGATAAACTATAGGACGTATTTGTGTATTGCAATAAATGTTTCAGCTTGGAAAATTTTCTCAAAAATTATTTTATAACTTTTAGTCCATCTTTGAATAAAACTCTTGATTTTAAAAGCTTTTTTTGTCCTTACTTTCCAATCCACGATCAAGGCCTACCTCTGAAGGTGTCACAATTTCGGGACAGGAGAATGACAGACACATTTTATTATACACCAGAATTTGGTTATATATGCCGGTCCAAACTCATCTTTTCAGAGCAAGACAATGCCTAATGTTCCCTCACACCAGAATTTGGTTATATATGCCGGTCCAAACTCATCTTTTCAGAGCAAGACAATGCCTAATGTTCCCTCCCTGAGTAGATATATATCTCGATCTCTTTGTTACATTCCATCATCATAAAATCATTAGCAGCAGCCATTACTCATTCGTAGCAAAGCATTCAATGAACGCTGGAAATGTCGCAAGGAACACTGCATCCTTGTCGAATACTCCATCCGTACCGAAAAAAAAAGCACTTTCGCCAATGGCTGCCTCGAGAGAACAGACTCTGATAAAAACTCTTTGATAGGACAGAGCGTTGAGTATCCGCACTGTCTTTAAAAAAAAATCCCGCCCCGCAGGCGTGCATCGTATATCCCCCACCATCACTGGTGATGAATTTATCGCCGTGTTTTCAAATGGGAGTTGTGGAAGTAATTGAAAACTTGATATTGTGAATGAAACAGTAATTTGCTTATGCGATGGAGAAAAGAATTCGATAAAATACGGGTATGTAAGTGTTTTGTAACAGTATAATACACAGGGTGTCGCAAAAAGGTGGTAACTAATAGATGATGAATTAACCACCTTTAACCTAGAGACCCCTTTTTTTGACGGCAGCTGGCTGTGCCCGTGCACAGCCAGCTGTCGTCAAAAAAGGGTCTTTAGATCTGTGGCACGCGATGAGCGTTTCGATCGTCCGCCATCTTGCTGGTAGTTAAGTCGAGCGATGTCAACGGCTGCCCTTTTTTTCAGCATTGGGCAATCTATCCAGCTGTTCTCGCATTCTTCCATTTTTCAGCAGATGTCAGTGCTGTTATAAATAATCGTGACAATTTCTTTACGAGAAATGACTTGCTAAAAAGTAAAGGATTCTCGTGGAGCTATGTCACCCGCAACTATTTTTATAGAAATCAAATCAGTTCTTCGTGAGTGGCAACAGTCAAAACGCCAGAGTTTGGTGTTCCCAGAGCGGGAACATTGCACGTTAAAGGGTTAAACAAGCACATGACTCAGGTAACGAAATTGAATAAACTGTGTGAAGCCGTGCTTTTACTTGAAAGAAATTAGGTGGAACAAATGCTTTGATTGAGTATGGATAAAAACTATGATGGAAAATAATCTGTACCAAATGCCTTGCTGTGTTGAAGTACCTCTCGGATTTCGTGGATAAATTTTACGTTTAAAAGGCATGTTACCTTATTTATTAAATTACCCTTGTATATTCCACGTCGGAAAAGAACAGATCATTTGGATGGATCTTCATGGGGTACCGATGGCCGCCTAGTAGGAGCCCCATACTAAAATGCCCACAGCCCACAATACCTTCCGGCAGTTGTAGCGGGAAATGCTTATCGGCAAGTGCCCTGCCGTTGAAAAACCAAAAAATATATAAATGTACAACTGTTTCACGTGTATTTTTTTTTCATGATCGTGCCAATTCTTCTGCACTTTAAAAAATGGCTTCATTTGGTGATGGCTCTAATTCTACCACTTCGAAAACTTCTCTTCCACCGCTATGTGGATATGAAAATCACTATTCTTGAAGCGTTAAAACTATTCATGACACGTTCTTTTACTAATAGCGGCCTCACCATAAGTATATGAAAGCGTTCGACGAGTCTCAAATACAGATTTCTCGTACTGAAGCAGAAAATTAAAACATCCCCACACGACCAAAATTCGGCTCGTAAGCATACATTTTCAATCAAGGATAACTGTATGATGTAAACACAAAATCGACTAATGCTTTTATGAGTTTATGTTGACAGATGCCGAGGTTTATTGCACGACATCAGTCTATTTATTTCGACTACTACTTACCGCTAAAGAGTCTACAGGAAAATGGCGAAAGTAAAACTATATACCTAATAAAATATTTCATTATATTCATTTTTTCAAAAGATCTTTTATTTTTAGTAATCTGCTACGTTGAAATGGGAATGTTTGACGAAAAATTCGAATTTCTGATTTTTTCTCAGAGAGGAGACGGGCTTCCGAAACACCATTATTCTTACGTTTTCCGAAAATTAAAAGCAAAGTTACTGCCAATTAAGTAAACAAGTAGAGCAAAACATTTCATTTAAGAAAAATCTTAACTGAGTTTTCTGAAAAACTAGTTTTCAATAATTTCTCTTCGCTATAAAACTGATTACTCCAACAGTTTCAGACAATTATTAGGTATTTATACACAATTTTTCTACATTGTTTCTACAGCTTCCTTTCTATACTTTGAAATAGAACGTAAGCTCTGTGCATACATTTCATGACTTTACAGGTTTTTATATCTCTCTATTCTAAAAAAAAGTAAAGGCCGCTGGCGCTGTCAAAGCTTGTTGGCCTATCTCCTCCTAAACCGCGGGGATTTGAGTTTCGACTAAGGTGCCCACAGATTCGAAAAATTCCGAGGAACCTGCTAAGCTGACTTAAATTTCGGAAATCGAATTATTTTAGAAGATATTAATAAAAAAAACTGAAAAAATAATCATAATGGTTGCCAGATTTGGCATAAAATCATTCATTCCTTTGCAACAAAGCGTTTCCAAGTATCTAGAATCGCGTGAAATTTACAAAGATGAGTTAGAATTACGCCCATTTTACGCCAAAATAAAAACTATATGAAATAAGTAACTCAAAATGTGTCACACAAAGTTGACAATTTTCAAATAGTAAGTTCGCTTAGACAACAGGAGTTTAGAATTAGCGATTATTCGTTTTTCCAAAACAGAATAACTAATATCTTGAAAATGAAAAATAATTAAAATGCAGATTATTTTAAAGCCGGTTCGGTCCAGCTGGATTATTTGCTACCAGTAGAAATATTGGGCGGCGTTCACTATGCCATTATAGCAGTTATAGTACACTTTGGATATTTGCTAGCGTGACGAGATGGTATAATTCGTGGTACTAAGTACGCTAATCTGCAAACGATTATGTAAATGAAAATATGGATAACGGTTTTCCGGTAACCTTACATGAACAGTAATTATAGGTTGTGAGCATGTGTAAATCGCCAAATAATGAAAAGTCGCCGTTGATGGAGAGCTATCCTATCTACTCCGTAGCTTTAACTTTACATGTACGCAAGTCGCCAAATAATGAAAAATCGCCATGGGTGGAAAATTCGCAAGGTGTTCAATAGGTTTTACATTATTAAAAATACAGCTGAAACAGATGTTCTGATTTTATTACGCTTTAGCTCCTAATTAATATAACTGTTGAATGGCACATTAAATATCATTGTGTTTCTGAGGAGTGCAAATAATTTTTCCAGCGATTATAAGCGGAGTCCGCACTCCAGGAGGAGTATAGCTCAGGACCCGTACAACACGGATTCCCATAACAAAATATCTTCCGTGTTATGAGGGAGGGGTCTACTGTAGTGTGAAATTTAAATTTTTATGTACCAATGAACATGCAAGAACCAAGCAATGTCTAGCTCAGTAACATTCTATCTGATCCAATCTTCGGTTTTTGTCTGTTGAAATTATGTCTTTTTTTTACGAATAAGCCTTATTAGGGGCCGAATGCCTCATACGAAAAGCGAGCGTAGCGAGTCTGTGGGCCTTGGCCCCTAGTTTATATTTAAAAAAAAAGATTTAAAAAATAATCAGTGTTTTTCGATGTGAGTGGACATACTTCAATTAACTTTATCACAAAGCCTTTAGTTCATTGCACAGTGAGCAATGTGTATAGTAGTAACAGCATAAAGGAAATTGAAAAACATGCTTCCAAATTCTGTAGACGACGGCTAGCGTTAGTATAAAATTTTGCTTAATTTTTTTGTGCACAAAATGGTCTATTATTTTAAAAATTTCAAAAACAATTATTATAATTGCACTAATTTTCATTATTTTAAGTCACATTCAATTAAAAGTGCGTATGCTTAATTCATATTCTGTATATTTTTTAAGTGCTCTGACGTAGGCAGATATTTTAAGCAGTCTTAGGACACACGGAACATCTCGACAAGTAAAAAGAGACACTTCTTGAAAAATATTTAACATCGCATATTTTATTTGAAAATTGAGATAGAAATGAAATTTTTTGTCCACTGTACATACACACATTATAATCTATATACAAAATAAAAATAATTAATTTAATTCTTAAATTAGTTTTTAAGAGCTAATTAACTTTTTACATATATCTGAATTTTGTGAACAGTATGCCAGTTTGGTACACTTTTCTAAAAAGCTATTCAGTTTATCATCTTAAAAATTGGTATGGTATTAGAGAACACAGTATCTGAAAATAATTAGAAGCGATTTTCAATTTGAATGAAAATAAAGGAAATTAAAAATATTTTACTAATAATCTTTAAAAATCCTTAATGTTAAAGAAACCAAAAAAATCATCATTTTCAAAACTTTTTCACTCAGATCTATAATGCTAGGTATTTTTTAAAGAAACAAGCTAGTTAAACAAAGTTTCAACTGTTTACCTGAAATAAAGTTTTAGAAAAGTGTACCAAATAATAAAAAAATACATTTTGGGAAAAAGGCGAAAAACTAAAGCGTTATTGTACCCAAACTATGTTTGCTTACTTATTAGCCATATTTTGAGTCTTTATATATTATAAACTGACATAAAATACATATATGTATGGAATCATCTGAGTCTGGTCTATTTTATAGGCATAGGATAATTGAAAATTCAAAAACTTGAGCCAATTTATCTTCCATATGTCTTTAATCTATGAACTTTTCGTGACACATCTTATACAGGCAAAATAAATCACCGTGGCGATAGGTGCGTATTGAATTCGTTTCCCTGCAGACAAGAGCTCTTGAGTCGATGACCGACGTGAAAAATGTCATGTAAATTTCCTTTCTTTTCCAGAGTCGTACGTCAGAATTTTACAGGATGGTAATAAGACGCACGTGGGCGTTTTAGGTGTTTTTCTGTCGCGAAAATGTGTTTCGAGGATATTCTTTTCCTTCTTTTTCGGCCATTCATTTTTTATCCTTCCGGCAATTCATCAATTACAAGCCGCTCAGTTTGACAAGGAATGCTGAAAAAAAAAAATTGTTGCAACAAAAAACTTTATGTTGGAAGGATTTAGGACTCACATTTTTCTTACGCTCGTAACGAGGAGTGCTTCCCTGATTTGTATAAGGGGGAGGGAAGATGTTGATTGGGAAACATGCAAATATTGAGAACTGCCTAAACGAAACAGAATTTAAAGTAACAAGTAAGATAAATCATACGAAACACATCAATTGTAAAAGACTTACCATACAACAATCTCTTTGCGGTAAATTCCGCGATGTCTTGTCGTCAAATTTTGCTAGATTTTGGGGATAACTTGACCCTTTGAGGCGGAACCCTTTCCCAATGCTGGAAAAAGGGCAGCCGTTGCCATCGCTCGACTTAACTGTGCGCGGGCGCAGCCAACTGTCGTCAAAAAAAGGGGTCTCTAGATCTGTGGCATGCGATGAACGTTTCGATCGTCCGCCATCTTGCTGGTACTTAAGTCGAGCGATGGCAACGGCTGCCCTTTTTTCAGCATTGGGCAATCTATTCAGCTGTTCTCGCATTCTTCCATTTTTCAGAAGATGTCAGTGCTGTTAAAAATAATCGTGACAATTTTTTACGGGAAATGAAGTGCTAAAAAGTAAAGGATTTTCGTGGAGCTATGTCACCCGCAAGTATTTTTATAGAAATCAAATCTATTCTTCGTGACTGGCAATAGTCAAAACGTCAGAGTTTGGTGTTCCCAGAGCGGGAACACTGCGCGTTAAAGCGTTAAAATGTACTTTCATCTGCCACTGACTTTGCAATGCGATATCTTGAACTTGATGAGAAATGGAAACAACTTCGCATTTTTGACTTCAATGATACTCGAAGGATTATTGGAGAATTAAACTGATATTGTAAGGATTAAGAAAAAAGAAGAAAAAAGAAAAAATTGTACTTTAATAAGACCTTAGATTACTTAAGTAACTATTTAAATGGATTTGATCCACTCTACAATTTAACACAAAGGGTTAAAAAGAAGAGAGAGAGAAAGGCAATTGTTCCTTTTAATGCAATTTTGAAAGGCCCAATGATAAAAACAACTTTTTGAGAGGAAATAAATGTGAGTGAAAAAGAAATAGTAAGATAGTATAAGCTAAGTAAACAGGATGACAATTATCGAGTTTTACCTCTCTGTTCTAAAAAAAAGTAAAGGCCGCTGGCGCTGTCAAACCTTGTTTTCCTATCTCCTCCTAAACCGTGGGGATTTGAGTTTCGCCTAAGGTGCCCACAGATTCGAAAAATTCCGAGAAACCGGCTAAGCTGACTTAAATTTCGAAAATCGAATTATTTTAGAAGATATTAATAAAAAACTGAAAAAATAAACAAATTGGTTGCCAGATTTGGCATAAAATCATTCATTCCTTTGCAAGAAAGCGTTTCCAAGTATCTAGAATCGCATGAAATTTACAAAAATGAATTAGAATTACGCCAATTTTATGCCAAAATAAAAACTATATGAAATAAGTAACTCAAAATGTCTTACACAAAGTTGACAATTTTCAAATAGTAAGTTCGTTTAGACAACAGGAGTTTAGAATTAGCGATTATTCGTTTTTCCAAAACAGAATAACTAATATCTTGAAAATGAAAAATAATTAAAATGCAGATTATTTTAAAGCCGGTTCGGTCCAGATGGATTATTTGCTACCAGTAGAAATATTTGGCGGCGTTAACTATGCGTTTATAGCAGTTATAGTACACTTTGGATATTTGCTAGCGCGACGAGATGGTATAATTCGTGCTGCTAAGTACGCCAATCTGCAAACGATTATGTAAATGAAAATATGGATAACGGTTTTCCGGTAACCTTACATGAACAGTAATTATAGGTTGTGAACATGTGTAAATCTCCAAATAATGAAAAGTCGCCATTGGTGGCAAGCTATCCTATCAGTTCCGTATCTTTTATTAACTTTACATGTACGCAAGTCGCCAAATAATGAAAAATCGCCATGGGTGGCAAATTCGCAAGGTGTCCAATAGGTTTTACATTATTAAAAATACAGCTGAAACAGATGTTCTGATTTTATTACGCTTTAGCTCCTAATTAATATAACTTTGGAATGGCAACATTAAATATCATTTTGTTTCTGAGGAGTGCAAATAATTTTTCTAGAGATTATAAGCGGAGTCCGAGGACCCGTACAACACGGATTCCCATAACAAAATATCTTCCGTGTTATGAGTGGGAGGGGTCTACTGTAGTGTGAAGTTTAAATTTTTATGTACCAATGAACATGCAAGAACCAAGCAATGTATAGCTGAGTAAAATTCTATCTGATTCAATCTTCGGGTTTTGTCTGTTGAAATTATGTCTTTTTTAAGAATAAGCCTTATTAGGGGCCGAATGCCTCATACGAAAAGCGAACGTAACGAGTTTGGGGTCCTTGGCTCCTAGTCAATAAATTAATCAGAACTTTGTAAATTGTAGTGTCTGTTAAAGCAATGCTACTCGAGAGATGTCAGCCTAAGAAGGAGTTCCGTGTGCGGAGGTTTTCACGTTACATCTGGAGAAAACCACCCAAAACTCCAGACCGTTCGAACGGCGAGTTTGGGGGCCTTGGCCCCTAGTATAAAAAAAAACCTTTTGTACCGTTTGTTGGCGGGATTCAGTTAGCGGTGTTGTGTGTGTATGCGTGTCCACTCGTGTTCAATCAGACATCTAACTAGTGTGTAAGATAGTGTAAGATACCCACCGGAGGGGCCGACCCGAGGGTTTACGGCCAATATCCCTCCGGGGAAGAAGAGTCCACCCCGCTCGGCAAGGCGACACCAGCCCGTTACTAATGCCAAGACCTCCTGGAGCCACAGCCTGGCCGCCAAGTCCAAAGCCGCCCCCCTATTCAGCATCAGCTGCTACTGATCAGACATTTCCCAAGTTACTTGCAATAACATATACAGATGAATTGCAAGTTCCACATTTTTGCGGCGAAAGTGTTCCACTGTTGGACACTGCAGCAGCATGCATCGTTGATGATACACGTGACACAAGTAGTGTCCCTGTAAAGAGAAAAAGTACCAAAAGACTTAGAAAGATTTTTCGAAAATTTTGCTGCTGTGGGTGCGTCAAAGTGCGTGATTAAGGATTTCTGTCGGAGGATAGTATAGCACCATCGCATGAATTATGAACAATTCATGTTGCCATTCACAGTTGGAGTCTGTTCAAAACCACCCGATTTCTCGTTTGATAAAATGAACGAATATTTTCTGAACTCAATTGAAATCATGAAATGAAATATCAAAGTGCTGAAACGTCAAACTGTTCCGAACTATTAGCTGACACATACTGAGTCAGAAACGAACTCGAATTTTTTCTCGTTGAATCGAGCCTGAACTCACTTCGTTCGGACTAAAGGCTTGTATGGACTATATGTCAAGCAGGAACTCTATGTGAATTCATAAACTAAGCGGCCTGAAATAATGAAGTGTTTCGAACTTTAGGCTTGCCTTGAATAAGAGTCTGCTTTGAACATTTTTTCTATTCTAAGAGTCATTGATGAAATCAAACAACGTCAAAGTTGGAAGATCAGACTATACCGATCTGACAGCTGATAATGTGTTGACTCATCATAAACAAACACAAATTGTTTCTTTTTCAATCGAGATTGCACTACCTATATTGGACATGTGTTTAAAACCTTTCTCACAGAATTAAGGGATAAGTCATGAATGAATTTTCACATCAAGGCTGAAACGCCTGTTTCGAACTGCTAAACTATGACTGAAGCAAGAACTGTTGTCAAAAACTAAGCCTGAGACAATGCATCGTTTCGGCTTAGGTTGTATAACAGTCCATTTTGAAACCTTCATGTTCTTTTTACAGATGATGAAACGCCAGAGTATTAATTCAAAAGGAGCGAGTCGCTTATGAACTTTTACAATTTTCTAGCTGAAACACCACAGTTTCGAACTTGAGCTGAGATGTGTTCCGAGTCAAAAACGAACTCAAATAATTGTTTTCCTTCTCAAATTGAGCTTGAACTGCTTCAAGTTCGAACTGTAAGCTCATATTGATTACGAGTCAAGTATGAACTCTAGGATCTCAAATACTGAACCTGAAATAGTACAATGTTATGGACGTTGGGTTTAGAATGAGTTATGAGTCTGCTTTGAACTTTTATGTACATTTCACACTGTATGCTCAATTGGAAAATATTTTGAAATAAAACAAAATTTTTTAACAGATAAAATGATGTCTCATTTATTTATTTTTCAAATAGCTCATTTGATTGTGTCAATAGTAGTTTTTAATCAAAAGTAAAAGAATAATGATGCCATTATTTTTGGGTGTGTAGAGGAAATTTTGCAAATGTGTATTTTTAAATAATGCATTAATTGTATTTTAATTAGCTATTTAGAAAGCTTGTAAGGTTAACTTGTATCAGGGTGACTGTAGTTTTAATGTTAATCGTTTTATAACTGCTTGTTTTTTGCTTTTCTACAACAAACGATATTAAAAGTAACTTTTACTAAAAATTAAAAAATGCATAAAAGATAATTTCAGTAGTGTAGTAGCGCCTAAAAGTGTACATTTAACGTCACGAAAAATGTATATTTAATATTTTATTTATTAGTTTACACACTTTCCATTACTATTTTTTCCAATAATTTAGTCAGATTTTTTTTTGCACAGTATTGCTATTACATAATGGTTGAGAATACTCATCTAGATAGTAAAAAAAAGAAATAAAACATAAACCCTCAATTTTTAGTGCATTTGTATGTTTTTGTGAAGATAATTATGAGATGCATTTTGAAAATTATACGTTTTATGAAAATTACATTGTATTTGTACATAAGCCAATGTGTATTCATGTATAAGCCGTCTTTTTTCGTTGCATTCCACATATTATTCGTTAAAAAAATTATCAATATTCCGACATGTCAGGTAAAAATTGCAGTGTGAAATGTCTTTTTCAGTAATTTTCTTTTGTTGATCCAACAGAATTATGCTGCTAAATTGACTCCAAGGAATTTAGTCTTGAATTTACAAAATTTTGAATTTAACAGAACAATCTTTTCAATGTAGCCAAACATTTTTTAAACAATTTTATTGCTTTATTTATTTATCATAATGTGCCCTGGTAACGTGTAAGGGGCTAAGTGATCTACAATTTTGACATGTGAGAGACCCCCAACTTCCAAAATTTGGAAGGAGGTTAAACACTTCTCATATCCCTGACAAACCAAGAATGAATGCGAAGCAGTTGCGGCCTTTTGTGTGTCTGCTCGACATGATTGTCTGGTTGCCCATCTGCACTGCCTAGCCATCTTTCCATGGTTCTGGGGATGCAATTAGACATAGATCACCTGCTCCGTTGTAGGGCTCTCCGTGGATGTCCAGATATTGGTTAGCAAGAGCGTCCCTCCAAGGGCTATGACTTCGGTCTGTGCTCTTTCTGTTTATTTTATATTTATTTATTCGAAACATCTTTGCCATTGGAAATTTTAAAAAAATGTATTTATGAATGAATATTAGAATCCATTAAAATTAATTAATAACTTTGTAATTTAAAATAATACACATAGTATAAAAAAAAAACATACCACTATACGACCGTTCAGGGTTCTAGAGAAGGTCCACCCTTCCCTAAGTGAAAAAAGAACTGTTTCAACCACGCAGACAAGAATTTTAGAAATTAAAATAAAAGAAAAACCAAAGAGAATAAAAGTTGAACCAGGGGAACGGAGAAATTAGTAAAAAAGGGACAGTAAGTTAAATATAAAAATAAATAGATAAATGAAATAATTATATGCATTAAACTTTCTTTCTCATTATTCTACTTGTTATCAGGAACGTAGCCAAGGGCGGATAGGATAGGGGGCCATAACCCCCCCGTGAGTTTACAAATAACGTTTTACAAATTTTGTAAAAAATTAATTAGTTATAAAATTTTTTGTAAAAAGAAAACCTGTATTTTACAGGAAGAAACTACCTTTAATGCTACAAAGTAATTCATTCCCTTTCCTTTAACCGTACTCATATGATGCAGCACATAAACATGTCACGGACAGACAAACAAACTTTTTCACAATAATCGTTTTCATATTCTTAGTACAGTGTAACGGAACCTGCTTAATGTGACCACCCTCGGAAATAGTATAACTGCTCACTTTATAAAACGGATAGCCTTACAAAAGTGGTAAACTGTGGTAGCTGCAAAGGGAAATTTTGCAAAAGTGTTCTCTACAAATAGGTAGTCTCTTTACCAACGGGATGACTTTCTCGTTTTCCACATGCACATGAAGCACATATACACCATAAAAAATTTTCATTAATAGCAATGTACAGCTGTTTGTGAAAAAAAAACTATAATTTTTCATAAAATACAATTAAAAGAAAAGAAAATAATTTAGTGTTATATTAACTAAAATCACATTACTTACTGTTCATTATATTATTGTTTTCAGTAAAACAAACTTATAAAAACACTAGGGAAAAACACTGAAATAATAAAAATAATCTCTGTAAGACAGAGAATTTTGCGTAGAAATTTTAAATGAGCGACCTTAAGGATAAACATGGTAAAATAAGTATTACCATGTTTTTGTAACATGGTTTTAAAGTTGCAAGTATACCGTCGTTCAGTTTTGAAGAGGTAGCCTAAGAGACGGAGTATGTATAGCAACAAGCATTTGATATGATGAATGAAAAATCATTAACGGAGCAGACATGATTTATCTGTTCCCATCAACGACGTAGAAATTAATAATGTAGTTCTATACTCCTGCAGGAAGATTTAGAATTAGTTGGCGCTTTCCGCTTGGTAGTTAAAGAGAACGGAATGATTTCGTGTCAAGCATTTGAACTGTCTTAATGTTGCCTTCTTAATCCCAACAATTCACCAAGGGAAATGAAAAGGGTTTAAATTCCTCGGCATCTTCTAAAAGGGAAAAATGTAAAGTTGTTTCTTTGCAAATTACATTCGAGCAAATGCTACGTAGCAAGGGGAAGTAACGTTATGGAAATTAAAACTCTAATCAGCTTTGAACACAGGTTTAACATTCCATTTCAACCGTTGCATTTGACAACGGTGAAGATCATTTTGAGCTTGAGTGAGACTTTGTGCTAGAAGCCATTCAAAAACCCAAGCTATTTAGCAGAACACAGTAAAGCCTCCAAATGAAAGGACAATAAATCTTCAAGGTGGTTACCGAACAAAATGACATTTGCCCTCTTCTGTAATAACCATAGCAGTTTTAATCTTCAAATACTCCTCACGCACTACCTACAAATTGGACCCTCGAGTGAAAAAGACCCATGCATGTTTTGCGCTTAAATTCTGCAGCCTGCCAGTAATAAATTCATTATCTTAGTTTATTTCGTAGTCATGTATTCATGAACAGTTATCATGGCAGTAAAAAAATGAAGTAAATACAAAAAATACTCAAACACAATCTTGTTTACAACCAAACCTCAAAAACCCGTATCAATCTAAAAATAAATTTTACTTTAAAACAGATATGCCAAACTGCTTTCAAATGCTTCCTTTTTTTCATGCAGAGACATCCTACACGTTTAAAAGTACATTTATCCTCCCTTTTTGTCAAAGGTGACAATCTTGCTTCTTAGCAATGTCCAAGTTAGCTTGAGTGCTAATAATTTCTGTGCGGATTTGCCTCATCATTCGCACCACTTTGCAGTTTGCCTTGAAAATTTTCATCTTGTTTCCATGTGTAAGTGTTTTTTATTTTCATATTATTTTGAATCAGAGAGATGATTATTTTTGTGATACTTTGAATTTCTTTAGAGAAATTGTAACTCTAAACAAATGTCTTCCCTTATATTCATACCCCAGAAATGTCGTTGATTTTTTAAGCTTAGACAAAATAGACGCAACGGATTGTTTGAGTTACAACTACTTTTTTTCACTAAAACCAAAGCGTCTACAAATTTAAAAATGTAATGTGTTATTTAAAAAAAACTCAGGAAAAATTCTGAAATTTCAATTAATTGCAAAGAGTATTTGTGTCTTTGAGTGAGTTGTAAAAGACGAAAACTGAAAAATAGGTATACACGAGGAGCTTTCTGGGATTAATAATACTAGTAATAAAAATGTGTATTTAATAATAATGTTAGGAATAATACCTGCAGTTTTAATACTGTCACTAACGTAAATTGGCATCATTTGCAAAACATAGCGCAAGAAAGAATCGCCTAATTGGTGACTGTACCGTGTTCTACGATGACTCTGGGTAGCAAAAGTGAGAAAGAAAATTCTTCGCAGTTGTGTCTTTGTAACTAATGCGCACGTTAAACATGTCAGGGGAGCAGATGCATGCAGACAGTTTCAAATATTTGAAATTACTGAATTTCCTGCTTTAATGTTTGATATTAATTTACATATCTTTCTTCTAATTTACTGTCTACAAGAATATTGAAGGAACGGGTGTTATACAAATATGTAACTTTTCCAGAACAATAAAATCTTAATTCAGTCATAAAAATTAACAGCTGCTTGAGAACGGGATTCAAACACACAAAAAATTCCTGTTTAAAAAGAATAGCAGCCTAGTTTAGCTTTGCGTAAAATAAAACTGAGGCAAGAGTTTCTGGTGCACACTTCAACTCTCTTAATTTTGCCTTTTAAACATATAAATGACATAAGCATTGTTGTGATGCCGTCTTAAAACCTTTCACTCAATTATCGGAATGCAGTTTATGTATTTTAAGATATTCTCAAAATCTGCACAATATTGGAAACGCATAAGAAATATTTTATCTGGTGTTAAATTATTCTAAGAGCAACAGGGTGAGCCCACATTTCCTGACAACTGCTTTGTATATTTCCTAAAATAGGTTTGCATTGGAAATATTTCCACAGAATCTGAAATATTGAGCAAATATTTATTTTATACGAGAAATTTCTTTCTTAAATTAGATGTAATCAATATTTAAACAAAAAAAAAAGAGAGTGAATATTGTATTGAAAGCAGATATGTCTAATAGTGTAAGCAAATCAAACTAGCATACATACAGATTTTCCTGCTCTGTATGTATTAGATTTTTCAGTATTAAAAGAGGAATGTCCTCGATTACTCTCCAAATTTTACATTGAGGAGACTATTGTATTTGTACTCTCACTCTCTGAGAGTATTTGCAAGATGATATTCTCACCTCAAACACAGCCTGTGTAAACGAGCATTCTCTTCGGAATAGAGTCGTAGCGTGTATACCTAATTTCGCCGACAAATGAAGGATCGCTAAGCCTCAATAAACCTCCGAGGCGAGATTTATGCCTTTCCTTTCAAATCGGAGAAATTTATTATGCAACTTTAAATTCTCAGTATAAAGACTTAAAATTAATTGCCCTTTCGGCTTTCGATGAGGTCACAGTGACTTCTTTAACTCACATAACTCCACCTAGTTTATCCTGGCAACAAAGAAATGAAACAAAAGTATTAAAGATACCTATGCCACAGTATGATCCAGGGCTTAGGTACTTTTAGTTCCAAGAACTTACTTTCTCTGTTTTCCGAACACTTTGACACTGTGCGGCGGCACACAGCCAATGTTTCCAAAATGTCCTTTAGCTCTGTGGCACGCGATGAGCGATTTGAGCTTCCGCCATGTTGCTGGTTGTTAAATCGAGCGATGGCACTTTTTCGGCATTGGGTAGTCTATCTAGTTTTTCTTCTATACCGATCTATATTTTCATCCCATTTACAAGTTCTCAGCAAATCTGGCACTGATGAAAATATTTCTGACATCCATTTTAGAAACAATCAATAATTTTTATCGGAAACTATGTTGTAAATAGAAAAGGATTCTCGTGTAAGGCTGTCCTCTTAAGAATTTTATTCAAATTAAATTGATTCTTCGTAAATCAAAACAGTCGAAATGTCAGAGTAGTGTCCTCTCGGCGAGGACGCCGCGCATTAAAGGCTCAAACAAGTTTAACATATTTTTTCGAACTAGTACATCGTCTGAAATTTGTTTTATTGCTTTCTCACTAAGCAATAAATTTAATGCTTAGGGGTTGGACTGTTCTGTTTACAATCCCGCATTTATTAAAAATAGCATGCTTACTTTAAAATTTCGAAATTAAACATGTTCTGTTCTTGCTCCTAAATGACTTAAGTAAACTAATTCAAGAGAAATAACGAAATCTGAAAACTTTTCGTGACAATGCTTTATGCCTTGTGCAATACTTCTGGAATGAAAAATTTCAACTTTAAGACCTAGTTTATATCCCCGTGGCGATATTAAATCCGCAGACTCTTTTCAAAACAAGTTCATTAAAGTCATCAGTTAAAAAGAGTCAGTTATCCTTGGCAATTATTAACTGTAAGCATAAACTTTTTGAGATGTTAACACATAATCAATCTTAAAGTTAGTAAAATTCGCAGTAAGTTATGTGGATAAGTTTGACTTAAGGCGATTTTTTAAAATCCTCTTGTAAATATCCTCCATTTAGCGTTTGGATAAAATTTGTTGTGAGCGAGTTATTTGTATAAAATTAATTAAAAGTTTTCAAAATAACACACATAAATAACCATATTAAAGTACGTTTCGTATGTTGAAAAATGGCCACCTTTCCCCAACTACAAAAATTTCTGCCATTATACAGGCAGGAAAGTGAGAACTAAAAGATTTTTGATATCCAATTGATAAAAATCCAAAATTTCGGAGGATGCCCAGGCCCCCAAGTCCAACAAATTGTTATTTGTGGCGTCTTGCTTAGTATTTTAAGATATCCAAAGCTTTGCAGCTCTCTAATGAGAAAGTGAGCAAATTTATGATTTTCTGTATTTGCACAGTATGCCGAACAGTATCTCGGGGTCAAATTTTCAACTCTCTGATCTATAAAAGTATCGAATAAATACTATGTCATCATTTCAGACAGTGTCTACTAACCATTTAGTAAAAAAATACTTATAAACAAGAGCAAAAAACAGAATTAAATATGTGTAAACTAGCTACGATTAAAGTTACTTTTGAGCATTCGGTAGCTACATTTGCTGCGTTTAGACAGTCTTTACTAAATAGCTTTTATTTACAACTTATACTTATTTTGGGGGATTTGCACAGGACTTGGATACGTTTTTTTGGCTCAAGTCTGTATGATTTTATGTTAAAAATTATGTTTCCTTTCTTATGTGAAAATTTTTCATTTTAAAACACGATTCACCAAAACTTTCTCATTAATTATTAGTTCTTTGAACATTTAAATGGTTTCTTCTTTACGAATAAAAGGAGTTTGAAGTTTATTATAGAAAAATATGAAAATATGTGTAACTGAAGTATTTTTTTTTTTAATATCATGAAAAGTAATACCTCCAGAACTCAAAGCGTTAAAGAAATATCAAAACGCCCTAAAAGTATGATTTATCGTATGATAGCTCGCCGTACGATGGCACATCAGGCAAACCTACAATTGTTAAGACTACTAGTAACGTATTTTCGCAGAGACAGATGGCATACAAAGAATGGCTTCAAGTCAAAAAATGTCTTTTGATGAAATTAGTAGAACTTACCGGTTACAAACCTCCGTGAACACTCTTCTTAGACGAATTTAAGAAATCTGTTTTATTATCCATACAATTATAGCTCTCTTCTTAAAACCACAAAACATCACATTAGTGAGAGATTACAGTAGGCTCGAAACCATATTTCATATGATGATAAATGGGTGGCTGTCCTTTACAGTGATAAAAAAAAAATTGAGTGACTTACGGAAATATATGTTTTTGGCATAATTTGCAAAAAAAAAAAAAGACACAAGACCTGTTTCAGTAGGTGAAGAGGTGGAGGATCTGTGATGGTATGAGCAGCATCGCCTTTCAACAGTCAAGTGGGGTTGGCCTTTCTGATTGGTCCTCTCTATGAAGTGAACAGAATACATAGAAACGCAAGAAAAGTATCTGATACCAGTTGCAGAAAATAAAGGGATACAAAATTGGGTGTAACACCAAGACAGAGCTCCCATCCATATTTCCTATGAAACTCGAAAACTATCACTGTTCTTGGACGCCACCGATGAACTTCGATCTAAACCAACGCCCCCTGTGCGGCTCTATGTCTTCGCATTTCGGTGAGAATGCAGCGCGTTTTATTCCAACGGTACCGAAAGTTTGAAGAAAGCCATTGAAAGTGCGTGGCACAACTTGAATCTAAGAGACATTACAAACCTTCATTATTTTAATTATTTTGATTTAAAAGCCTACATAGGCTGTCATACTGAAGAATAAAAAGACTTAAACTAAGAACTAAAGGTTTAAACTATTAGAAACACTGTACTGAGCTTGTAATCTTAAAAGGTCTTATGTTCTATAACCTTTTGCGATATCTAACACTTCCATGTTGTTATATAATTAAAATTTATTTATTCAAAATACTTCCTTTAATTCTAGAAAAAGTAACAAGAATGTAAGAGTAAAACAGTTACAAATCCGTGTGCATAAAAGAAATTGTATTCCTTTCTATTTTGCTAAAATGTGCATTTGACTAGAATTTATAAACTTTTGAGACAGACTGTATCTTTAGAACAGAAGTTTATCTTAAGAACAAAGCGGCTTTTGATCGAATACAAAGACCATAAAAAGAGAAAAGTATACATAGACGCTATCTGCCGCCCTTATGGGACTCTCTTCACGACAATGTCTTCACAGAAACCAAATACCGATGCAAATAAGTAAATCTTTTCCAGTACAGTGAAAATAAGAAAACTAGAATAAGTCTTTCGAATATTTCGGAACAACTGCATATAGATTCAGGAGTGCGTAAAGTTTTTTCACCATGTTTACAGAAAGTCACTTTTTCAAAAGAAACTTTGAACACAAAATTGCTTAAAAGAAAATCGAAGATCACATTTTCAAAGTTATTTTATAGTTCGTGCCTTAAGGGAAAAAAGCATCTTTATGCAAAAATATGTGGTTGAGTACTTTTTTAAACCAAAAAACAGCAACCCATTGCGCATGTTCACTTGAAATGTCTTCCTAATATACTAGGTGAAACAGTTTTATGCATAGTTTTTCATAAAAATAAATTTTTATTTAAATAAATGCATGTAACACATATAGTAGAAATCAATTTACTTGTATAAACAGAGTATAATCCATAAAAGTTGTGTGTTTCAAGAGGCCCTCAGTGGCCTAGTCGCTAAGCTCCGTTTTCATAAGAATAGGGGAAGTGAACCAGCACCTGCTTGGCCAGTGCTTGAGAGGGTAAACTCCTCTCTCTGCGGGACTGCTTTGGGACCTCGTACGCTAATGGGAGCTGGTGCACGTAAACTCTGTTCGTGGCTCCAATGTCCTCCAGGTTCAAACGATACCTCTAGGGGACGCCTATTTCAGGTGCTGGTCTCACATCCGGAATTGATATAAAATTTGAATGCCACAGGTTTCCCGGCTTGGTCGGCGAAGACGACCTTCAAGTCTTTCGCGGCAACTCCGCAGTTTATTGTAAAAGGAAAATAAAAAAGTGTTTTTTTACAAAGTTTAGCAGGAAGACCGTGCACAGGGGTTTCAGAGGCCTGTATCAAATAGTGTGCCAGTTTAATTTACATGAGATCGTCATGGTATGCAGGACAGGAGGTCCTGCATTGTTGCATTCATCTGTTTGCATGATGACCTGGGTGACTGGGCCTGCAGAACGTACACATACAGATTTACAGACATTCATTTTTATTATTATAGATGAAACAGATCTGAATTAATATAAAAAGGTATTCAATAAGTGATATTTAAATAAATTTATTGCAGACTAGGTCAAGTTACAGTACGATTTCGTTTATATCCTAAAAGTTATAGTGCTCAAACATCTATGAACATGTATATTATATATATTTTCCACTGTTAATTATAAAAACCTCGTAGCTGCTTGCTGTGTTATTTTGGTCCCCCAAGTATAAATATATCGTAGCGTGAATTCCTTACTATACGCCTTAAATTCGCATTCTTGCCTCAGGAAAATGACAAAATATATTTCCTCTATCCAGTGTCGTTATTTCTGAAAGCTTTAATCTGAAATAGAAGTGTAGAACTGGGGTACTTAATTTAAAAGCGCAGTGTATACGATGTACAGACTGAAAAATGAAATTTTAAACGAGTAAATTTTAAATTTCAACCATAATTTATCTAATTTACTGATATATGTTTTTCAGGGTAGACACTGCTTTTGAAAAGTCATGAACTTTTCTTTAAGTTAGGCTATATCCATATCTATTGGGTTGGTCGATCAATAAATTTATACTTGTTTTTCTTTTGTCGTCAAATCAAGCAAACTATTTTAGGATTTTTAAAAAATCAAAATTAAAAATTGAAAATATATATTTTTAACAAGCAAATGAGCTTTTCTTCTAAATAATTTTTTTCAAAAACTTTTCATGATTACATCGTTTTTATAATGCTCAAGAAAAACAATAAGTTGCATATTCAGCTAATCATCCTTTTTTTAATATCCAGAAACATAAAGGGCAACTTAAATGAAGAATGAAATTTGTGCTGGACTAGGCAAAAATCTTGAACTGCCCGAACTTGTCAACAATTTCTATTGTTTTTAAGGCAAACCTGAACTAATGGTATCTGCTTAGGGAAAGGTGCCTTGGGTGGAGGACTTTTTAAAGGATTCTAACAAGCAATCGCATTACATCTGGAGAAAACCTCCCGAAACTCCAGACCAATCGATCGACTGTCACACGGTACGCCGGAACGTCACACTTCAGGCGTCTATCATATTCTGTGTCTTTACCACTCTGCCAGATGTGGCCTCCAACAAGTAAGAACTGATTTTAAAAATTTTATAAAGGAGATTTCTCTTTCGAAGATTCACCCAATCTTTGAAGACCAGTTAAAATTGATAGTGAAAAAAATCAAAATATTCTTTGAAAATAATCAATACTGCACTAGAGTTGAGATATCCATCATATTTCGTACCTTCTAATCAAGAGTTGAAAATCATTTACGTTAGATACTACCTTAAAGAAACGAATGAACTTAATGGTCAAACTAATAAAGAATTTTGCAAAATCATGGATTAATATTAAAAATAGGTATTATTTAAGGGTCTAAAGATCTGGAGAAGGCACCGATTTCTTCGACAACAGGGGACACTCTCTGGTACGGGGCTAACGCATATGCGCATGTGCGGCTGGAGATAAACGGCCAGTGTTACAGCAAGTAATGGGGTTCGTAGAAATGTTGTCACACATGCGGAAGAAATAAAATGCAAAATAGCTATTTAGAACTGCATAAAAATTCTCAGTATTTTTAAAGCGTGAGTAAGATGTACTGTTTATTTAATATTTATCTGTTTCATTTTTATTAGTTTAAGAGCTCTAGAAATGATTTGAGTTTCATTGAATTGTAGAAGTTGTTAACTTAGTGTCAAAACTGCATTCTGTTATCTTGGGAACGGTAACTTTAAAACTAGAATATGAAATTCATAATTGATAGAAAGTGAAACATATTGAATATAATTTTCAATGATAAAATTTAAAAAATATGTTTGCTGGCAAGCTTGCTTTTCCTATGCGCAGATCATAAAATTCGACCTTATAGTGCCGCCCAAGTCCATATCTGTTGGAACCTTAGCAAATAATGCGTCCTCAAATTTCGGTTTGTTAAATGCTTTAAATAAAAACACCAATAATATCTACACTTTTAATTTGATTCACGAACAAAAGTTTATTAATACTGCAAACGCTTGTTTTTACTACAAAAAAAAATCATTTTATTTCTATTTACAGCATTTTTATTTAAAATATAGACAAATTATTTTTGTCACATGCATTTTCTCATTTCTAAAGCAGTGTTCTAACTATTTTGTGTATTTTGTAGCTTAAGTTAAACTATATATGTTTCTGTTCGGACACTCTAAAACGTTTTCTATTTGTTCCGAGGAATAAGCATTTGTTGAGATTTGCAGAACAGTTATTAAGGTCGGTTTCTAAAATATTTTTTGTGCAATTGCGCTTTCTGTCAAAATATATATTTGGTTTTTTTTTTTGTTTTTTGTTTTTTTTCCTTTTATTACATTTCACCGAAACAACATATATTCTATGTTTTAGAAAAGTACAGTGTTTAAGAATTTCAAAGAATGAAAAGAATTTTGCGGGGCGTATGAAGGACATTGGTATGCATATTTTGCCGAAGAATGAAAGAGGAAATTACAATGCTGCGGCAAGATATTTAAAATTGTTGTGAACTGTCAAAAGCACAAGTTTCTTGTAGTGCTTTTAGTTTCGTCTTTTCTGCCTTACTGTTGTGAATCGCTTGAGGAGAAATTTAAGTATGTTCTTTAAGTGATAGATCATACTCCGTTGGAAATGATTTATATTTGTCATGTTTATATGGAATACTGTGCGTCAAAAACAGGCCCGCAAATAGAGGGAGATAAACGGGTCAGATGACTTGGGCACCGTGCTGAAGGGGGCGCCCAAATCAATTATGGTTTGCAAGAAGAGGGCGCCAAAATTAAAGTTTACATCAGACGCCGTATTATATGAGGCACCAAAATTAAGGTTTCTCTCGGGTGGCGTGAAAAGCGGGTGAACTGCTCGAAAATACTGTACAAAGAACGGATTGAAACGGCATTGAACAATCCATTCAAACATTTAAGCTAGAGCGAACAGTAAAAGTTCTTAGATTTTAGTTATCGGAGTGAAAAAATTAAAATAAATGCTGTAATGCTTTCCTTTCTCTGTTCTCTACCATCGTTGTAAAGACGCGACAACAGCTAACAGCTCTCTACGCTAGGACAGAACGAAAGTGTTCAAAATTCCAAGCTGGGATGCGACAAAACATGGACATAGAAAGGGTCCCATCCTGCTCTTTGCAACGATGAGATCAAAAAAGTTAACTATACGTAAATCAGTTGGGATATGCGCAAATAAGTTTCCGCTGGAAATCGTTTTATATTCGATGTATTCCGAATGAATTATCTTTATGCAAGTTTTACTAACTTTTAGAAATTTTACTTTTTAAGCTATTATCTGTATACGGATCCATCTTCCCCATGAATGCTTGACATTTTTTTTTTATTTAAAAGTCATTTTTGATATTTTTATGTTTCTTCTTGCAAACAGAATGAAATCTGTCGTTTCATGATTTAATTTTGCTAACTGCAAATTAATCTAGGCAGAATTAACTACATATTACTTGATATCCAATAACATTTTCTGTGTATAAGCTACCCTTTTGAACTGATGAAATTAATTTTCATGTCATGCCACCGAAATCCATCTAGAATGACTAACGAAGTAATCTGAGATAAAATATCAAACTATTCTTCTTGGATAAAGGACAGAAGAGACAATAATCTTCTAGACATTAACATTTTAGAATTATTCGTATTTGAAAGAATTAAAATATGCAGGGAATGTCTCGATATTGGAATTTCCGTCGTCTTTTTAAGCTAAAATTAAATATTCATTTCGAAGGAAATATAATTGTAAATCTAACGCCTTGCACAATAATAATTGAAGATGGCTCGTAAAATGCCAAGAGCTCTGACGATGTCTAACAATTCGACAGCATTGCAACACAGCAGATAATTTTAACCCTGTAAGCGTCATGAAAAACGTCGAGAATGTAAACCAGTCTTTATTTCACGTCACGTTGACAGTTGTGTATATAAGAGAGGGCACGAAGACGTTAATGAGTACAGACTCCATTAAATCCAAGTTTGACCTGTTCATTCCCATTATTTCAAAATGGTGCAACGGTTAAGGTTCTTTCCTGTTTCCAGCAGTCCATAAGTACCCATCACATACAAGCAGTGACCAAATGCAAAGCGGGGTACAGAAGGGTAGTGTGATCAATGAGAAAGAACAGCTTAAACCCAAAACCCAAATTCACAAGAAAGTTAAATCATGAGAAACAAATCGTTATAAAAACATCCAACACAATTGTTCTTTTTTTGAACATGTGCATAACTGTATAAATATAATTCAAAATCAAACTCACTAAGCTACTTCTTTCAATCACCGCTATTACAGAGTAATCTTTTATATCGTGTTAAGGTCATTTAAGGATATATCAGGTATGTTCCGGACATTCCCAAATATTCATTAATTTAAAATACAATTTTCCAAACAATTTATTTCATCTCCAATTCATGAGCCAAAACTGATGAACGGTGGTACAAATCAAATTCAACTTTCATCCTATATCACTCTGAATGTCAAGCAACGGACAGAATGCTCAAATTTCCTGATTCT
The DNA here is from genome assembly GCA_038373885.1 of Cheiracanthium punctorium. Taxonomy (NCBI): domain Eukaryota; kingdom Metazoa; phylum Arthropoda; class Arachnida; order Araneae; family Cheiracanthiidae; genus Cheiracanthium; species Cheiracanthium punctorium. The sequence continues at coordinate 573,274 of JAWZYV010001807.1, forward strand.
GGTGAAAGTTCCATTAGCTCGTGCAAGCTTCCCATGGAGAGGTTCGTCTTCAATCGGTCCTTACTTTCTGAAGTTGCCTCGAACAATGAATTAAAGTAAACTAATTATGTCAAATCTTTTTAGTATGCTTTTATTAAAATGTTAAGGTGCTTTGGGATACACTTTGTGAAACAAACTGTACTAACACATTATAATCTGTACCATAAGTAACTCCTAGAAAATACTTAGAACAGCAATTAAAAAAATTAAACACATTTTGTGAAATGGAAAAGGTTTCTGTACCATTTCTGTGTCAGAAAACTTTTGTAATGCTTCATGAGAAGCACAGTTTGTTCAGCACAGTTCGGTGAGTAGTTCAGACATTCAGAGATTTATTTTATTGCCTGGGGCAGATTGTTATTTATTTTGATTTGTGTGCAAAGTCCGTGAATCCAATTTTGGCTTTTCAAACAGCATCTTTACCAGCTGAAAACCTAGCCAAACTTTGCTTCCGTACTCTTGCTGGAGCTTCAGGAAACGTCTACCTCACTGTGCTCAGGTCTAATGTAAAATCTTGTTCCACGCCATATCTTTAGAACACATCACACACGCCTTGAATTGGCTACTCAATTGCCTCTTAAGAGCTGCAAAACTGAAAAGGTGGCGAAAGTGGAGACTTTTTTATTGTATTTCTTGTTTTAGAAAGCAAACCACTGCATAAAAAGTTCATATGCAGTACTGGCGAAGTTATTATGATTTTAGCTAAAGTCATTTTAGCTAAAATCATACTTCTTTGTTTTAACAGAGTTTAATAAAAATTATATTGAGTAACATATCAGCTCGATGCTCCGATGAATTTTAGTTAAAAGCCGAAGGTGGCTATACCAAAAACACAGGATTGTATGTCATTTCTATATATGTTCAAAACAAAGCTTTTGTAACTCAGTTTTTTTTTATGAATCCAATAATTTGTCCAATATTGTACTTATGTCTTTTGAAAAGTCGTGTTTCCAAAGGGGTAGGTGAGCAGTAGGTCGAACGTCCCTCCGTTATTACACTCGAAACTAAATAACTGTCAATTTGTTAGGGAATTTGAAATTTAGTCTTTAGAATTGTGTTTAAATTGTTCGTTCTCACCGTTGTAAAACCATAACCTTCCTGTGAACACTGTCGCTTGCGCTTCATGATTTTTTGTAGAGCAATCATAGACTCTAACCGGAAAGGAACTCTAGCGCAGACAGATTTCTAAAGCTACTGAGGCAAATTTTCAAAGGCGGTAGAATAGGTGGCTCTTTGCTTCAGTCTACAGGAGGCGAAATTGTAAATCTATGTCAGAAGATAAGTCTTTTCCGCTTTTTCTTTTCAGTGATGAGAACGAATAAGTTAAATGCAGGGTTCAAGATTAAAAAATGAATAACTGATAAAAAAAAAGAACCCATCGCTAATTAAATAATTCCATATACTCCCATTTGCTTAATCCGCCACTGACGACCAATGTAACAAAAAGAAGTTGACGACTACTCATTTCCTAACATACTGTTTCATAATAGTTCTGCTAGCATGTATATTTCAAGACAACCCAACACAATATGTTTTTTCATCAAAATCTCTATCTTACAGGTTTTTAAAGGATTGAGAAACAGTATAAATATCATCTTCTATTATGTCTTTTTTAAAACTTTCCTTAATTCGTCAATAACGATCAGTATAATCGAAATCTGCTGGCTACTACTCATTTCTTATCATACTTTTTCACAGTACTTGGACTAACATACATATTTCAAGACCACCCACCACTATATTCTTTTTTATCAAAATCTTACTCTTAGATTTTTTAAAGGATTGAAAAAAATTATAAATATCATCTTTGGATACTTCGCTTTTTTTTTCTTTCAGGTGTGATTACTTACCGAAAAAGAGGGTGGGGAGGAAATATATCCACCCAAGTCTTCAAGATCGCAAACAGCTGACGTTTCCCTGATAAAGAAAGATAAACAAACACAGAATAGATGACGTCTACTGGAGCATAAATTTCCCTCCATTGAAAAGAAATCCAATTTTCTTTCCTTTCGTCATCATAACACAGGTTTTTAAAAATATATAAAAGTGGAATACACAACGCATACAGATCGCTCCTCTTTTGTCGGCACTGTATGGTACGATGAATGGAAATATCCATTTGAAGAATTTTATTTACTTCACTCTGTAACAAAACATGTTTCTTGAAGGAGTATTCTTATGCAACCATAAGTTTGCTGAAGACGCTGCATTGAAATTGCAATACATTATGTTGCTGGGTCAGATACATTTATTAAAGATATAAAAACAGTACCTATGTCCATGTACCAGTTTGTTGTAAGTAATTATTTGTTGTTTTTTTTTGTTTGTATTATATGGCGAGCCTACACGAGGGGCATCTTCTACCAAGAGGGCTACCTTCAGTGGAGGACTTTTCAAGAAGTGCTAACGCTTATTTATGTTAAATCGGGAGAAAATCGCCCAGAACGCCAGGCCGTTTGGTCAACATCCGTTTGACAGGCTCGAACCCGTTAACTTCACACTTCGGCCATCTACCATGTTCAGTGTCTTATCCACTCTGCAGTTTTGAAAGCAGATGAAGCTGTTCATTATCCAACAGAATTTTTGGATGCACTTGATCTGCCAGGGATGCTGAAATTGAAAATTCTCGTGTCAGGTATCATGTTGCGAAATATCAACCAGCAAAAACTTTGCAACGGCACACGGCTTGCAGTAAAAAAAAAAAAAAGTCTTTTTAAGATATTTGTGTTTCAGTAATCGGTACATTTTAGATAATTTAAACTTAGGATTTTATTTTTTTATTTTGATATTATTATACTTAGCTATTTTAGTTTTTTCTTTTGAATCTTTACAATATTTAACCTTTTACAGGGCAATGTTCCTAGTTGGAAACACCACATCAAAATCCACATCAATTTATTCAAAAATGAAATTTTATCAACATTGACGTGTAAAAATTAGCAGATACAGTTAAAAGATGATTTTTTTTTAAAGTTGTGAGTGGAAATCGACAAAAAATTATGAAAATCTCCATTTTCATAAATTTCATGCTGTTAATCGGGAACACAGTGAAAATTGTTTACAGTATTTTTTCAACATTTAAATGATCCTTTCACTAACGCATTAAGACAAAATATGCAACAAAAAATGATGCCAAGATGTCAATTCGGTCTGTAAAGGGTTAGTATTCATTTTTTTAAATCATAAATGCAAGAGATTGCATAAAAAGCAGGTAGTTATATAAATAATTCAAAAAGGGCCCCAAGAAAAATTTTTGCGGGAGGCTCAGACTTTCGCGGTACGCCACTGACGTGAATGATAGCTGAGTTCAGTCAGTTGTTGCGAGCAGACATTTGATTCTGCCGAGAGCATAAATCTCGGTATTATGTGCTTTTGTAAACGATCTTCTGTTTGTGTTGAGAAGCTTATTTTTTAAAGCTTTTAGTAAATATTTCTTTGCTGTGCGCTGAGGAATAGATGTCAGTTTTTCCTCGAGAATTTCCACTGAGTTTGAAGAACGTGGAAGAATTTTGTTGTGTGTGAAATACAGCATCTGATAAATCTTCTGCGCTAAGCTGACTGTTATAAAACGTGTCATTAATTCCTGTGAATTGTATGTAGCAAATTGTTTGTCGAAGTTCTAGAATGAATAAACTTTATGTTTCGTCTTGGCAAGTGGACTGTTTACTAGAAATTTCTATATACATTGGACAGCTAAGCTACGAACCCGAAGTCTAATCGCAGTTTACTGCAACATTATATAGGTGTGGTTAAACCTAGGTTGAACAAGGGGAAAGGGTCAAATTCCATAGCATCATCCTCTCTACCCTCCATCTCTGTATCTTGCATACGCCATTACCTTAAATATTTCTGGTAGTGAAAATATCTTCACATCATAATAAAATAATCAAAACTTTGTGAAATCTTTAGTCCCTAGTCTCTTAACAAACCTTCTAATAAGCCGTTTCTATTTTTTATATTAATAATGTAATGCCATTGCATAACTAACAAAAATTAAATATCATGCTCGATTTTAATAGAAAAAAATTATCTGGAATCTGAAATACTCAATTTTAATTAAATCTTCTGCAGTTCAGCAGAAGAAAATAGTTTATTTTAATCCTATGAAAACCGTCAAGCTCCCTAATCTCGAGGGGTTATTTAGAATCGCACAAAATTGCGAATCTGTTTTGTTATGCAGTAAATTTTGAGAGAAAGTTTATATAACTCATACGCAATTTTTTATTCATGACATCATGTTTTTGACCCTTTTTTGACGACAGCTGGCTGTGCCTGCGCACAGCCAGCTGTCGTCAAAAAAGGGTCTCTAGATCTTTGGCACGCGATGAACGTTTCGATCGTCCGCCATCTTGCTGGTAGTTAAGTCGAGTGATGGCAACGGCTGCCCTTTTTTCAGCATTGGGAAAGGGTTGCGCCTCAAAGGGTTAAGCAATTTTTTCAGGATGAAGGACCACCATTAACAGCTCAATTTCTTTTCTACATATAGTATTGATATGTAAATGCAAGAGGAAAAAAATTGGTTCCTTACTAAGTCCTTCTTTGCTTTTTCAATGAATGAAATGACAAAAAAATTATTAGTTTTAGTTTGTGAATGACTTTTTAATGTCCAAAAACTATACTTAGGTTTAACATAAGTCCATTTCACTATGCGCATTTAAAAGTCCAATCTTCAAGCTTTCTATTGTCTGATCTTCCGGCTAATTCAAACAAAAATTTAACAACTTTTAGGAAATGATTCCTAAAATGGCAATTTTTACACTGAACAAATGGCTATATCTCAAGAAATTTTTTTAAGAAAATAATAATAATAATTGTTTTGTGATACACAAGATATGTACATATTATTTACAATATCTCATAAAAATCAAAAATGATTTCTTAAAATTTGTTAATTTTATATGGAATGAACCAGGAGTAAAAATTGTTGATGTAAAGTCATCAAACTTGTTAAGATTTTAGGGCAGTTAATTGATTCTGTATGTTGCAATGCAAATGCCCCAAGATGTGTTAGATTGGAGAGCATTTGCTAAAATTAGTAAATTATGGGGGATGAGATGCCGAAATGTTCATTTCATATATCCTGCTTGATATCAAAGCAGAAAAGAGATATCCATAAAATTCTTTCTGTAAAACACAACACTCATGAATATCTAAAAATTGACTTCAGAACATTTCGAATAGAATCCACCAAGGAAGATGGACGTGAAAAGGGGAAAGAGTGGCCATTTTTTAAAGGTAAAAAATTATATATGTTGTCTATAAAATTCTGGCTTTAAAATTTAACAAATATGAGGCCTATGCTTAGGCACAGCTTGTTTATAATTAATTGAAAAAAATTTATTTAAATATTATGTTAAAAAAAGGACATTACTTTCCGGCACACCTAATATTTTTTTTTATATTAAGTACAAACAAATACATTTTAAATAAAATTTTAATGACAAAGCAGTTATGCCAAAGCAGTCAATTTATATTTATTAAATGTTAAAAGAAATAATTTCAAAGATGACATTCGTTTTTCTTTCCTCGTGAAAAGAAGGGGGGGGGGGTAGCTTTGCACCCTCCTTTGAGGGCGAGTTTCAAAATGTGCTGTAATTGATTTCTGGGTGACATGCTACATTAGAGTGGTCACAAGTTAGATGGGGGGAATTTTTTTAAATGTTATATTTTGGGGTACCCCCTAAAAGTTGCCAATTGACTGAGATTGGTAAAGTTTTAGCTCAATTGCATAATATTAGCCCGTGCCGCATCGAGGTTGAATTCTTGAAAAGTTACGATTTTTGCCATAAATATCTAATTTTTCCTGCATTTAGTATAAACGCTCTAGAAATCTGGTTCTTGTTTTATTTCATAAAAAATGTTGCTGTTTTGAACTTTTACTCTCAACAAAACCAATATTTAATGACATTAACTGTTTTTTAGTTCCGTTTGTGAATCGTACCACCAAAATTGCATTTTTGTAAAATTAGTGAAAATTAGTGTAAAAGTAGTAAAATTAGTAAAAATTTTAAATAATTTTGACCGTTTCTTATATTATTTACATCAAAAAACAAAAATAAATCAATAATTTTCATAACTTAAACTACAATTCGTGAAATATTTTTATTTATTTTTTGTATGCATTTCTGTGCTTCAGTAGAAAGATCTTGATTTGTATTTCAGTTGAAGCACATGTAAGAGAAACCGCTCAAATTCTCTTTATTATAAGGCTATTTTTGTTATCCGTTATCCTTATTTACTTTTAGAAAGGACATATACGTATGTGCAGGGAGGCGTTATGCGTCCCCTAGCTCCCATATTATCGTTATGATTTACGGGGGTCGTACATTCTTTGCTGCAGCAATTACTAGATCGAAATCTTCTATATATTTCCCTTATCGCCACTATATTTTAGAAATCATCCTGAAATCTTATTTGATTGCAAAGCCGGCAAAACTACTGCTCCTCATCCAGATATTTTATTTAAAATAAAATCAGATTGAGTGGTCTAAGTTGGGCAAGACAAAGTACAAAACTGCTATTGAAGATGAAACTATGACGTAAAAAATACAAAATTTGGAAGAAATTTCAAATTTTCTAGCAGAACATTTAAGAAATCAACAGCTCATGGATAACTATAAAGAATGAATCCAAAATTGTTTGATTTTTATCGGAGTCTCCCCCAAATAGACATTTCTTTCAGAGTACCCGGTGTTGTTCATCATGCCAGGTGGATGTCTATGGCAATTTACTATTCCGAAATACTTCTTTTCAGACATCAGGTCTCATTAACAGATTAAGAAAAATGAGCTATTACAGGCATTTGTTTATTTAAAATAAATATTTAAGTAAAGGCATGTTTCAACACTCCCACTCAGACTTTAGCCCCAATCAAGACTTAAAATTATTAAAATAACTTATTCAATACAGAAAATTTAATAAAGAGGCTGAAAATAAGCCATCTTTGGTATCTTAACTTGGAGCAAGTTGAATTTTCATTTTTGATGACACTTTGACAAAAAAAAAGTCAGAATAAGGATGGCTGTAAAATGAATTGCATTTGAAAAAGAAAACGATGATGATTATGATAAAGATGTAAGAGCAACAATGTTTCAACGAAGTGAATCATTTATTGGAGAAACGAGCTGATTTTTTAATTTCATCTCAAACAGTAATTTTTTTAAGCGATTTAATTTTAATATGCAATTTTTGAGTACTGATCCCGATGTATGGTGTGAAAATCAGTATTATTTGAAAGAAAAAAAAACCTGAAAGCTTTTAAGGTTTTTAATGACTCAACTGAAAGGGGAGTAAAATTAATCGAAGGATTCAATTCCTGTTTAACTGAGGATGAAGAACAAAAGCAGTTTTTACTATAGGTAGTATCCGAATGTTGAAAAAAACTTTTCCACACTCTTCGAAAGCTACATTATTTAAGCCTTGCTACTTTAACAAAAAAAAAAAAAATTGTAAACATCAATAATTTATTTTCTTTATAATGTGCTTCCTTTTTGATACATAAATTTATCAAATATATCTGAACGTATGGGCAGTCATTCTTGAAAACGTATTTTAGAGATATTCGATTTTTTTGAAATAAAACAAAGTTGGCATATATATTATTGTGGCTCTCAAAATAATGCTCTCCATTGAGAATAATGTCTGTATTAATAGAACTTCTAAAGAATTCCAATACATTACAGTCTGTGGCATTTGAGAGAAACTAATTAGCACAAGACAATGAGTATAAATTCCTTATATTCTTCAGTTAAACGTTGAAAAAAAAATTAAAAGTCTTTTACAGGTCTCATAAAATTCCATTTGTAGTGATAATACATTTTCTTATCCGAAATCACGTCAGTTTTAAGGAAAATTTGTCGCAAAAATGACCCTGACCGCAACAGGTAGCCTACCTGCTGCGGTCATTCTTCTGTTAACTGACGTCACGGTGGTCAACTGGTTGCGGTCAACCTCACCACATCCGATTCCAAGCCAAGAAAACAAAAATGAACATTGGCAACACTACGCTAATAACCGGAATAACCCACCTCAGTAGCCAGGTCATTCTGGCTGCGCTCTGGACACGTTGAGCAGGCAACAGCTACATGACCGAAACGTTTTCGAACGCGGTTACTTCCAGAGCTCCGCCCAACGCTCCGCCTTTTCGAACGCTCTGGTCATGCACCGGTGTTACTGGTGCACAACCGATGAACTCTCGAACGCGCCCTTAGATGCCAAAATTGTGGCTTTCGGCCACGGAAGCTTCCCTTCCACAGAAAATACCTCCGTGTGATTACCATATCTTTACTTCTGATCGTGAAACGGCAGGGTTACCGTAAAAGCTTCCTTTATCGCGCCAAGAAAAAAAGGAACGAAATGAAATCGCGCCAAAAAGGACTAATACTAAAGCTGTACCAAATATCCAATATAAAACACAAGGTCAACCTGGGCGTTAAACCTGTAACAAGGGAGGAATGTTCCTTTTAAAAGTGGTATTCGGTAATGTCTGCATTCCCTATCCCCTCCCTTCGCGTAAAAATTCCCCATCCAGTTTTCCTTCATCTGATTGTATTATGAAATGTTCCTGTCGCCATCCCCTTGTAGATTTTCCGGCAAAATAAAAGAGGTCTATAACTTAAACTGACAATGGCATATGTTGCTTCTTGCTGAGAAACAGTTAGTAATTCATTTATGCAATCTTATATATGGGTCACGCCCACACACTTAACAGAGATTTTCTTCTTTTAAAGAGAAGAGCGTTTCAATTTCTATCATGGGCAGGGGCGGATACAACCGGTCATAGAGGCCCGAGCAATATATGTGAACAGATAGGAACACTTATACATTACTCTGAATGCCTTCTGAATATATATTTTCAGGAATACGAAATACTAATATACATACTTATTAGGTATGGCACAAGTTCCTTCTTAACGACAAGCAGTTATAGTAATTCATTTAGGCAATATTTTGTATGGGTAACGCCCACATATTAAACCAAGTGAAGCTTTTCTTCTTTTAAAGAGAGAGACTGTCAATTTCTATCACAATAAGGTGTGTATACAACCAGTCAGACGGACCCGAGAAATGTATGTAAGCAGAGGTCCATTTATATTTTATTCTTAATATATCTACACGAAATATTTATATACATGTATATGAATAGGAATCCATCCTATCGGGAAACTTACCGGTGGACGTATCCGATGCTAAAGGATGGCGCTCAAGGTACGCCCAGCACTTCTTACAAATATAGAAAAATCGATATGTAAGAGAAAACTCTCAAAACTAAATTAATTTGCACCAATAAAAAGTCAATCCATCATCAGTGTTTTCTATAGATAAGTTTATTACAATGTAAAGTAATGTACGTTTTATTAATATACTCCTCAAAACAGAGTTCTTTTAAAAACATGTTTAAAAATTGTCGGTGAATTCAAATGTTGCACGTACGGTAATTTTCCAATTATGATCAGTGGAAGAAGTAACTCGCAGAGACTGTTTTTTAAGAAGATTAAAAATTATTTTTAGGTGGTGCATTGATAACCTTCAGTGGATAATCTGGCTATGTTTTGGAGAAACTCGACGATGTACATTATTTTAAGGTCATTAAAACTGGAGTATTAAAACCAAAGTCGGTTTAGTGCAAAACTCATGTAAAACATTAAGCTATATACATGAATTATCAAGTTAAATTAAGTGCGTCTATTGGAAACTGAAAAATTGCAGTCAATACACAGTATGATTTTTTTTAAAATTGCATTCATGAAATTTACACTCAAGGCAGTAATTGGAGGGAAACCTTTAAGGGACATCGATGAACTTGTTACAATTATTCGTCAGTCAATTTAATAGTTTGGTGTATGTATAAATGCGACAATTAAATTGGAGAAGTACCCAGCAAACACACAACTGCCCGCAAAATGACGGCCGGGTACCCGTCGTGCTGGCGAAGTGCCGTATACCGGGAGCAAGGTAGATTGCCACCGTTTGGAAGTCACTGGAGTACCAGTGCCTGAAAAGTGCATATGCGCCGGTACATAACTAGTAACGGCGAACTGCCATGTGTCTATGACATGCACAAAAAAGTTAACGGCGTGGTACTGTTATAATGTACCGGGCCAGCACTATTTGGCAGCAATGGGCCTGTATATATTTCGTAGTGTTGGCATAAAATTTCGTTATTTTAATTAAATAATATTGTTTCACATTCATATGGTGCAGAAGTGTTAGAGGATATAAGTTCCGGGCACCCAAAGGCAGGGTCACTGCAAAGATTTTTTTTTTTTTTGAGGGGGGGGGTGTAAGGGGAGAAGTTCATATTGTGCCTTCAAATATTTTAGTACTAAAAACTAAAATAATACAAACGAGTTCGGTATGTATAAAAATGTTTACTACACAGACAGTGGAACCTCCACTCTGTATATGACAGTATATAACCCCCACTTTGAACAGAATTATGAATTTTAATCTTAACATTTTTATAATTTATATTAATTTTTTACAATTTTGCTAAACTTTTCCTGAAAAACATATTTGGAGACTTTTTCTACGTTAAGCCCCTTTTAAAATCTACCGAATTAAGGTGCAGAAATATGTTAGAGAGTATTACACGAAGACCAGTCAGGGTTTTGCATGAGAGCTCAGCTCCGGTAATCTTTTTTTCTTCAGAGAATTTTAGATTAAATTAAAAATTTTAACAGACTACATAATTGCTTCTATTGACATTTTTCAATAAATTAAATATAGCAGGGGTAAAACAAAAGATTACTTAATTTTTAAATATAAATTAGGTAATTAATGCTCAAATTTACAATAAAACAAATTAGAGCTCCTGCAGCTATTTTCTTAGAAATTCAGCAATGAACCAGTATTTACATATTATTTCTTTCAATCTGTTTCGATTACTCTCGAATCAAATGTTCTATTTCACACCCTTTCACGGGCCTCCTTACGGGAAGCAAGAGGTCAATATATCTACCCAGGGTCAACTAATATCTCACGGTTGCACGATAAGGCACCAAGAATTCGAACTGTTATCGCGGATTTGGCTATATTAATTCAGATTATTTATACGAAGTACAAATGAATTTTTATGCATTTGAAGATTGGCGAGTTTTCGTGTCGATTGAGTATAGTAACCCATTCTTTTTTCTTTTGATGTTTCATTTCGTTTTGCAAATCTTGAAACGTTGAGCGGGAAGCCAGTTATGAAATATGCTTCTTAGGATACAGTTTTTCCGGTTGTTGTTGCAGACTTTCGAGAAGGTTATTGCTATAGACTAGTAAGATATCTCTGTTAGGAGCAATAATAATTATAATAAGATTTGCTTCTGCAGTGATATCTTGCTGGTTATGGATACAGAAAGTGGATTTCAAAGTTTTACAATTGGATTTTACATTTTTTAAAAGTCGGGAAAATATTACAGGTAAATTTTTACTTTTACTGTTTTTATATACACACGGTATCCACCGGTGACTTTAGCAACTAATTTAAAGATTAGGCGACTTTTTTAACCAAAAAACGTCATTTTCTTACTATTTTCAATTTTTGGCTACTTGTACCTACTCCAGGCGACTCATTTGAAAATCTGGTGTTGGTTTTTGTCAACTCCCTTTTTTTTAAAGCTGCTACTGAGCTTTCAGTGAACATTCTAATCTGTTTTTTTAATCGTGCTATAAAAATAAATGTATAATATGTTCTGTTATATATATATATGAAGTTTTTAAATTTATCATTTTATTCAATCCTTCTTAAATGAAGCTAAATTAAGCATGTTTATTTCTTAACTACAAAATCATTCAAAAATGTTACTATTTTGGGAACTAAAATTGAGAAAATGGCTACTAAACTGGTGACTTTTTTTAAGTCGGTGATGTTACTAATGATACTTATTTTAGTGTATAAAAGTACTTTCCTCCATAAAATTTGAATCATGCAGTATACAACAGATATAGATACAGAAAATTTCTTTTCAGAATAGCTAAGATTTAAAAAATAATTTGATCTAAACAAAATGTACAATAAAGCAAAATTGTTACCCTAAAGTTATGTGTGTAATCATTACAATTTTATTTATTATTACTTCATGTAAGATTTTGATTAGTACATACACACACACTCATATATACACTGCTGGCCACCCAAATTGCAACACCAAGAAAAACAAGAGATATCACAACAAAATTTATTGTGTAGATAACATGTTGACCAAGTAACAAATGATTAAATTTACAGCATTCTATGAAGCGTGGTTCCTGCCAAAATCAGTACCCAGAGTAGCCGCCGTTGTTGGAGATCACAGCTGCCACACGCCTCGGCATTGATTCAAAGAGACTTTGAATATGTTCTTGGGGTACAGCAGACCAAGCAGCTTCCACACGTTGCCAAAGTTGATCTGGTGTGACAGCTGGGGATGAACTCTGGGTCAGTCGTTGAGCAACCATGGACCACATGTTTTCTATCGGCGAAAGATCCGGAGAGCGCGCCGGCCAGGGAAGCAATTCAATCTGGTGATTGACGAAGAACCCTTGGACAATGCGTGCCACGTGTGGCCTTGCATTATCCTGCTGAAATATGGCTGTTGGCAAGCCCTGAAGGTAAGAAAGGACAACTGGCTCCAACACCTCGGAGATGTAGCGCTGGCTGGTTAAAGTACCGGCAATGCGTACTAGAGGAGTGCGAGAGAGATATCCGATACCGCCCCATACCATAATACCCGGTGCAGGACCAGTGTGACGGTGCATAATGCAGCTGTTCAGCATCCTCTCTCCACGGTGTCTCCAGACTCGAATCCGACCGTCGTGGTGTTGCATACAGAAGCGTGACTCGTCAGTAAAGAGAATTTCATTCCATTCTGTCGTCCACATCCTTCTTTCATCGCACCATTGGCGGCGGAGACGTCTGTGGTTCCGCGTCAGAGGTAGACAAAGCAACGGACGTCTTGCGGACAGACCATTCTGCTGTAAACGACGTCGAATGGTACGCGCAGACACTGGATGATGCGTTACAGACTGAATCTGCTGTGATATGGTTCGTGATGTGACTGAGCGGTCCGTCACTGCCATGCGTACAATCTGCCTGTCATCACGTGACGTGGTGCACTGAGGTCGATGCGGTCGATCACGTCTGTCCGTCGTACCCTCCTGCACCCAACGATCACATATCCGCATCACAGTTGTTTGGTTTCGTCCAATACGACGACCGATTTCCCTGAAAGATAACCCACAATCTCGGTATGCCACTATCCTTCCTCTGTCAAACTGATCAAAAGATGATCGTTGTTTCCTACGAGGCATAATTTATCGTTTTTTTGAAAAAAAAGCAAGAAAAACACAATTGCTGTACTTGAAACCGTCGAAATCTCCAAGCCTTAAATAGCGCTTTGAGGTGGCGCCACAGGCGCGCTTGATGTGCGTCTGCGCTGAAATTCTAATCATTTGCATATCTCACCTCAGCTAATGCATGTTGTAAATTTCATATTATTTGCATGCTTCCTTCAGGGTGTTGCATTTACGATGGCCAGCAGTGTATATATATCAACCATAAAGTATTATAACTCATTTATAAAATCTCTGAAATATTGAAATTAAACTGTTTATAAATGATTTTATGTTGGTTCTGAAATGTGTTACCGCCTCTCTCACAAAAAAAAAATCTTTTGCGACTGCAAATTTGTAAAAAAATTGCAGTTTATGAAAACTGCTCACAATTCACTAATGATAGGAGCACATAATTTGCAAACGATTGACCAACGGATTTTGCTGTTTTTTATCTTTATGTTGTTTTTTATCTTTCAAAATGTTACCCTTAAGGAATGTTTTTTTTTTTCCCGGGGTGGGGGTGAGGGTTGATGAATAAGCCCCCTATCCCGAATCCGCCACTGGCTAGTATTTTAATTATGTCAGCATTACTGTAAATAGGCACTAATCCGGTACCGTGCCATTACATTGTAGTCACTGTTAAGGTACCAGGCCAGTGCCTTTATTTTTAATAATAGCCGGCCCCCGGCCGTTTCATTTTGGGCATTATAAACTTAATGGGCCAGCGCCTTTATTGTGAGTAACGGCCGGCACATGTAGTATGCCAAGAGTGCCGTTGCCTTCGCGGGCTTCTGGCAAGGTACTTCTCGGGCGACCACTTTTGGTAAGATTCAGTTACTTTTTGCAGTGCCGGGCCGGTACTGGACGTAAAGGCAGAAAGGCACTGGCAAGGTACTCCGCCAGCAGGTGTGTGTTTGCTGGGTACTTTCTAATGCTCTACCGTTTATCATGATCTATCTTTCGAGCCACCCAGTAGTAGAACTGTAAATGGCAGATGCACAATTTTTGATGGACAGCTTTACCTTGTAAACACTAATAAAATGTATCAGTTTTGTTCGTTTTAAATATCCGAATATATCTCTAAATGACACTTTAAAGAATGAACGGGAAAAAAAGAGCGTAAGGTATTGGAATTCTTTTAAGTAATTCTGTAAAAATCTATAAATGCTACATACATCATTTTCAATAGGGTACTTACTGTTGTGCTTAGGAATAACATTTATAAATATAGTAGTAATCGATGCACTCTTACGGCATTTAAAGCACGGACGGAAGGGCAATTAACACGGGGGGGGGGGGGCAAACTGGAATCATAAGCACGTATCATCCTTGTTGGAAAGTGTTAAACATGGTATTTTTAATTTAAATTTGAATATGAAGAAACTGCATGATGTTGAAAAATACTAACCGGAAAAGTCTTAAGATTTTTTGTATGATTAATTTAGTGTGAATTTTATAAGTATTTTATTCTGAAAAACTTGAGTTTGTAGCATTTGCAGCTGTGATCAATGAAAGAAATAATGTGCCGCGAGATGAGCTGAACCGAAACCTGAAAGCCACTGCCGCCCAGACATCTACTTTCACACGGGCGCAAATACATTACATTATTTTTCTTTATTGTTTCCCGAATGTTGAAATTGACTTCCACAAAATACTGAGCGATAACATCACAAAGTAAAATGAGAATCTTTCATCGTCTTCATATTTTTAGAAAGATAATTGCGTTCTTTTTACCTCACAAATGTAATATATTTATTTATCACTTCTGACATCAACATAAATTGAAGAACGTTCTGAGAAAAGCCGGGTGGTAACCAGGTTCTTTTCTATTGTACCTTAATTTGTTTTCCAAATTACTTTTTTTTTCAGAAAACACTCGATTAATAATTTTACGCTATATGTGTACACAAGGGCGGAATCTACAACGTATCGACCCTGCTCATGAAACTTTCGCACAATGCCTCCGAAAAAATAATTTAGTATTTTCTCCCAAACATAGTCGGTTTAGAATAGTAATAAAGGCTGTTTTGTTCAGAAAAACTGGAATTATGCTCTCTTGCATGAAACTTTTAACTGTAAAACAATTAAACGATTTCAGAATCTCGTCTACAGAGGAGGAAGACTGAGCCTCTTCACCGGCGAATACGAATTTTTGGGGAAAGGGTCCTTTAAAAAAAAAAAGTAAGAAAATCTGAAACTCTTTCAAACTTTAAATACGCACTGAAGTGCTATATATTAAAAGCGTATCATAATTTATGCATCGTCCCTATTTTTCTTCCTTATTCCATTTAGTTGGAAAGTATCATTTTCATGAGTGTGCCGTATTTTTCTTCCATGTCCTTGTTGCATAAAATCCATCTTTGGAATCGAAATCTATTTTAAAATCGCCTACTAAAACTATTTCATAATCTTCGCCAAGTATATTCCAACTATACTTTACGTTTTAAATATTGTTTCGAATGTGTATCGTAATTCATGAGTGGGCCGTGTTTGTCTTTCTTGGGTTGATTCCTACTTTAACGCCCCGACTCGCCAAGGTGGCGATAATTATACGTACGCAGTTACCATGACGATTTTTTGCATTTATGTGGCAACCGTAATTTATAATTAAAACAGTGATTTGGAACAACATGCAAGTACAGCATTCTGATACTTATTCATTTGTTTTAGGTCATATATTTGCCGTCCAAAATGCATATTCTTCACTTTCTTAATACAAGCACGTATACATATATGTGAGTTGCAGTAGTCTTGACCCCCCCCCCCATTAAAAATATTTGGCTATGCCACTGGTCTCTATTCCATAAAACACTTCTTCGGAAATGAAATCTGTATTAAAATCGCCTACTAAAACTATTTTACGGTATTCGAAAGGCATTTTATAACTATACCCGTGATAAATTTAACATAAATTGTCGCGTTTCGGCACCAGATTTAGCGATAATTATCAAAAATTGAAAACGTTGTGCGACTTTCATAATTTTATTAACAACCAACCCCCCCCCCCCGAAAAGACCTTCACTGTCTGTGACAGTTCATATCTACAAAACCTGTCTACAAGATCGCGTAGACGAAAATGCGTACACAAAATTCTTGGATTGAGCGAAATAGCATGCTAGTGTTAAAAAAATTTACTTGATATAAACTATTTGGACAATAAAGCGCTATGTCATCCTAAAGCTACGTAAAATTTTATAGGAAGACAAGTTTATAAAAAAAAAAAAAACTCAGTGTAACAAATTGATTGCACCAGGACTGGGAATGTGGTTTGTTTGTGTGAATGCCAGACAAGCCAGTTCCTCTCTGGATCTGAAAGTACGCTACGTACGTACTTTTCTTAAGTGTCAGTGCATTAAATACGCAGTAAAATAAAATAAAAATGAATATTGCCTATGAAGAAATTTTTTTATTTGGTAATTGGGGGAGGAAAATGGCTAGAGTCTAGCCCTCCCCTTGATCCGCCCTCCTTAAAATTTGTGTTTTTACAAAAAGAAGAAAT
This sequence comes from Cheiracanthium punctorium, assembly GCA_038373885.1. Taxonomy (NCBI): domain Eukaryota; kingdom Metazoa; phylum Arthropoda; class Arachnida; order Araneae; family Cheiracanthiidae; genus Cheiracanthium; species Cheiracanthium punctorium. Next base: position 590,114 of record JAWZYV010001807.1, read on the forward strand.
TAATCAGTATGCCAGCAATAAATTTCTGTATTATTAAAATGTTAGTCAAGCTTGTTTTTCAACACACAGTAGAAATTTTGTGGCATGCTGTTGAAAGGAAACACTTATGCCCTTAAGAGGGTGGAGTTTCGACCGTCTTCGCCCAGCCCTGATAACGCCCATAGAAATAATCATCTTGCAAGCATCGCTCTGTATTAAAAACCCTTGGCTGCTTCTCAATTTGCAGTAGAGAAGCTGCTTATATGTATATTTTGTGTTTCTAGAGATTTGGTTCAAAAGTGAACACACACACACACAAAAAAAAAAAAAAAAAATTGCATTAGAATGAATTATAATTAAAAAAAGAAAATTAAAATTAAAAAAAGAAAAATAATTAAATGCCGTATTTCGTTGGGTTCTGTGTCTATACATTAAGTAGATAAAACCATATTTTCACGAAATATTAAAGCTATTAATTTTAAAATTATTTTTTGTGTATTAATAACGTACAATATGGTACTAAAATTTTTAAGTTATACAAACTGTGCTTTTATCAGATTACTTATGGTGCTTTCAGAAAAGAACTCTTTATGCACATTATATGCTTCTTGTAGACAAGAAATTGATCACTTATTTAACCCTTTGAGGCACAACCCTTTCCAAATGCTGAAAAAAGGGCAACCGTTACCATCGCTCGACTTAACTACCAGCAAGATGGCGGACGATCGAAACGTTCATCGCGTGCCACAGATCGAGAGACCTTTTTTGACGACAGCTGGCTGTGCCCGAGCACAGCATTGGGCAATCTATCCAGCTGTTCTCGCATTCTTCCATTTTTCAGCAGATGTCAGTGCTGTTAAAAAGAATCGTGACAATTTTTTTACGGGAAATGACGTGCTAAAATGTAAAAGATTCTCGTGCAGCTATGTCACCCGCAACTATTTTTATAGAAATGAAATCTATTCTTCGCGACTGGCAACAGTCAAAACGTCAGAGTTTCAGAGAGGAAAGCTATATTTTAATTTAAAAGACTTTTTTTACTGTAAAAACTAAATTGAGCGGAGAGCTAGTGTAGAAATTTCGTTGAAGTGTCTAAAAAAAAGTCTTGTGGCCTGTAGATGTGTCATTAAAAGAGAAAAAAACGAATGGTTCAAGCGTGGCAGAATGGTAAAGTGGCAATTTTTCGCCATACAAATAACATTGTGGTTTATAGAATACATTGTTTTGACAGTCATAAAAGCCTTCTTTATTTTGGCGCTTTATTGCTTATTTCTTTAATCCACTAAATTGAGAGAACGGCTGGATGTAGAAATTTGGTTGAAATGTCTGAAAAAGATCTTGGCCTGTAGACGTGTCATCAAAAGAGAACTGGAAAAAGTCGAACGGTTCAGGCTTGGCGGAACGGCAAAGTTGCAATTTTTCTCTATAGCAATACATCTATATATTAATTTGAAACATGTTTATCCTGTATCCACTAAGTTGAGAGAACGTCTAGGTGTAAAAGTTTGGTTGAGGTACTATCTAAAAAAAGGTCTCGGCCTGCAGATGTGACATCAGAGAAAAATAAAAAATCTGATGTGGACAACACATCACTTCCTTACACGTCTGTTAAATCAAAAATATTTTCGGCGCACTTCATCTACACTATTTTTCTTTCAGAGATAAAATACTGCAATCCTACTAAGGTTTAGCGATTTTTACCCAAATATTTTCATATTGCCAAGCTGGATTAATTTGAAAGATTTGCTTCCGACACTTAATTCAGCGATATTTCACAAAAGCCGACAAGCTAGTTTGCGAAATTTTGGGGATAACTAAATCAGTAATTGATCACATGAATTGAATGTAGCCATGCACCTTAATGCATTTCAAGTCATTTGGCTGACCCTGTAAATAAATTACCCAGTCATTGCAATAAATAAAAGATGCACAGTTAGATGTAACAATAGTTCTCAACACATAATTTCAACATTCTACAGTTAAAAGTTTTAGAGTTATGTGAAATACGAAATTATTATTGGCGCCAAATTTGGTGATATCTCGCCAAAACTCACCAAGGACGATGACAAATGGCAATATTTTGGGAATGGACCAAATGACTGACTACTACCAAATTTGGCGATATTTCGGCGAAAAATTGCCAAGGTCGATGACAAATGGTGAGATTTTGGGCATGGACCTAATAATGACTGACTACAGATCTAATATATTGAAGATGTCCGTAGACATTAATATATTGAAATTCTTTTGAGGGGTCCTGTAAATAAACTCTCCAGTAGATTGGAACCAAAATTCGAGAGGCACAACTAGATGTTACAACAATCTTATATATGAAGTTTCAGCATTCTACGACTAATAATTTTTGAGATTTAAGAGCTAAATTCATACACACATACACCAAAAGTCGCCAAGCTTGGCGAATTTGGCGTAATTCTTGAGGGAGGCACATGACCGTGGTCGGACCATTACCTAACTATATGGCAGGACGGTACTGTGCTTGAAATGGATGAATATCCCCTTCGAACACATCATTGACCGTATATGTTGAAAATCTTTTGAGTGTTCCTGTAGCTGAACTATAAATGATAAAGGGACTTTTTTCGATGGAGAAATTCATTTTTTAACCCTTAACAGCATATATCACTTCGGAGTCGTTTGAATTAGCCAAATATCTCTAAAATACACTTTAATGAATTTCTGTCCATAGAGCGTAATGTATTTAAAATCTTTTGGGCGGCCCTGTAGATAAACTATCCGGTCGATTGGGACCAAAAAGAGAGGTGCACAACTGCATGTTACAACGATCCTAAATATAAAGTTTGACCATTCTACGACCAATAGTTTTTGCGATATGCAAGTTACATACGTACGTACGTACAGACGATATGAAAAAATTGGTCAAAATAGACTCTCCGCTGGTCAAAATGTGTTGCAGAGCATTTAAGAGGCATTGCAGGGGCAAATCGGGCAGGGCGTTCCCATCACCATCTCAGAATTTCATGACTTTCTTTTATTGTGTTGCCTTGCCCAAGGAAAGAACAAATCTGAAATATTTTTTATTTACCTCTTTTAGTTTTGGAGTTATGGGGGGTCAAAGTACCCCAAAGGAGCAACGTCGAATTAATTTAGGGCCATTTTTGCCACTTTAATGTCTCGACTGTGACTGGCTCAGAGGTGCTTCAGAGATTTTTTTCATTTTATCCTATAATATACCTTGTATATTAACATCTCAAATTGAAAATTCATTCGAAAATTGTCAGGGCCCCAAATTAGGGCCCCCAAAATACCCCCAATTTCATAAAAAATACAGTTTTAAGAATGCTTTAAATCTTGGCTCTGACGTGATACAGAAAATATTTTTGCACAGTGCAGTTATATATCTTCATATAAAGTGAATCCAATGTTAAAAATTTTTGAAGGCCCCAGGGCCCCACGGTACGGGGCCCCAAACACGGTCCTTAGTGCTAATTTACGCAATTTCGAAGCATTGGTACAGCTGAAGCCGACTACCCACAGGAGAACTATTAAGATGCAGATGTAGTATCAACATAGTAGTTTGATATTCTGAAAAAACATTTCTTGAAGGTACAAATGTTTACAAAAAAAATCCCAAAAAGTACCTCCCTATTTGGGACATTCCACTGGCCCGCATGGGGGCATTTCGGCGTTACTTTTAGAACTTTAATCGACAGTGGCAATATTGAAAATTAACTTATTCTTCATATATCACAAATATATCCTCCATATATCACAAATAGTTATTTTACAGGGGCACTCATAAGAATTACATTACGCTGTATGGGGGATCTCTGCAACTAGTGAGCCGATTCGAAAAAATTTTTCCCTGATAGAAAGCTAAACTATTCCTGAGTATGATAAGCTACCTTTCACCATGTAGCATAACTAGTTCTTTTACAGGGACACTCAAAAGAATTCCAGCACATGACGCTATATGGACATCTCTGTAACTACAGAACCGATTCTAAAGATCTTTACACTGAAAGCTACACTATTCCTGAGTAACATAGGCTAAAATTCATGCATGTAGCATAATTTACAGGAACACTCAAAATAATTCGTAAACATTTTTAGAAAGTGATTCCATCAACCTTTCAAGTTATTAGGCAAGTTGGAGTGTATAGGCTGATTAATTTTTTTTTTTTTTAAATTAATCAGCCTATACACTCCAACTTGCCTAATAACTTGAAAGGTTGATGGAATCACTTTCTAAAAATGTATAATTTCCGCGGCGTAATGGAGTTGTCGCGAATGAATTGTTTCATCTGTTCTATCTGTGGTTTGCAGAGGAAGATGATAAATGCCAACGGTTCTAATGCGAGAAATTTCATCTGGGAATCGTCCCAGAGTAGCTCAGTGGTAGAGCACCCGCACGTTATGCGGCAGTCCTGGGTTCGATTCCCAGCTCTGGAATTTTTCGCATAGTTGGTAAAAAAAAAAAAATAATAATAAAAATAAATTAATCAGCCTATTCACTCCAACTTGCCTAATAATTCGTAAACATTGTAGTAACTGTCTCCATTCGCCACTCAAATTTATTCAAATTTTATTAAACTCCATACAAATTTTTGAACAGTGCAAATATATATATTCATATAAAGTGAATCCAATGTTAAAAATGTTTGAAGGCCCCCCAGGGCCCCTTGGTACGGCGCCCAAACATGGTCCTTAGCGCTAATTTATGCAATTTCGAAGCATAGGTACAGCTGGCTCTGAGAACTATTGGCATGGAGTTGTAGTTTCAACATAGTAGCCATGTTTGGAGGACCATGTTTGGGGCCCCCGTATCGAGGGGCCCGGGAATTTTTATTTTTTCTGTATCACACGTCAGAGCCAAGATTTAAAGCATTCTTTAAAACTGTATTTTTTATGAAATTGGGGATATTTGGGGGGGCTTATTTGGGGGCTCTGCATATTTTCAAATGAATTTCCAGTTTTAGATGTTAATATTAAAGGTATATTATCAGATTTAAAAAAAAAATTCTCTGAAGCATCTCAGAGCAAATCACAGTCGAAAGAGTAAAATGGCAAAAATGGTCCTAAATTCGTCACTCCTCTGGGGTACATTGACCCCGCCCCCCATAACTCCAAAACTAAAAGAGCTAAATCAAAAATATTTCAGATGTGTTCTTTCCTTGGGTAAGGCAACCCAAGAAAAAAAAAATCATGCGATTCTCAGATGGTGATTGAAACTTTCTTCCTTTTTTTACCTGATTTACTCTTGCGATGCCTCTTAAAATGACTGGATGGTAGAGGCCGCAAAGCTGGGAGCTTTCAAAAATATTTAACATTGGATTCACTTTATATGAAGATATATAACTGCACTGTTCAAAAATTTGAATGGAGTTTAATAAAATTTGAATAAATTTGAATGGTGAATGGAGACAGTTACGACAATGTTTACGAATCATTTTGAGTGTTCCTGTAAATTATGCTGCATGCATGAATTTTACCCTATGTTATTCAGGAATAGTGTAGCTTTCAGTGAAAAGATCTTTAGAATCCATTCAGTAGTTACCGAGATGTCCATATAGCGTCATGTGCTAGAACTTTTGAGTGCCCCTAGAAATTTCCCTAGAGTGTCCTCTAGTGTAAAAGAACTAGTTATGCTGCATGCTGAAAGGTAGCCTATATTACTCAGGAACAGTGTAGCTTTTCATCAGTGAAAAATTTTTTCGAATCGGTTCACTACTACCAGAGATCCCCATTCAGCGTAATGTAATTCTTATGAGTGTCCCTGTAAAATAACTATTTGTGATATATGGAGGATATATTTGAGATATATGAAGAATAAGTTAATTTTCAATATTGCCACTGTCGATTAAACTGCTAAAAGAAACGCCGAAATGCCCCCATTCGTGCCAGTGGAATGTCCCAAATAGGGAGGTACTTTTTGGGATTTTTCTTGTAAACATTTGTACCTTCAAGAAATGTTTTTTCATAATATCAAACTACTATGTTGATACTACATCTGCATGTCAATAGTTGTCCTGTTCGAAGTCGGCTTCAGCTGTACCAATGCTTCGAAATTGCGTAAATTAGCACTAAGGACCGTGTTTGGGGCCCCGTACCGTGGGGCCCTGGGGCCTTCAAAAAATTTTAACATTGGATTCACTTTATATGAAGATATATAACTGCACTGTGCAAAAATATTTTCTGTATCACGTCAGAGCCAAGATTTAAAGCATTCTTAAAACTGTATTTTTTATGAAATTGGGGGTATTTTGGGGGGCCCTAATTTGGGGCCCTGACAATTTTCGAATGAATTTTCAATTTGAGATGTTAATATACAAGGTATATTATAGGATAAAATGAAAAAAATCTCTGAAGCACCTCTGAGTCAGTCACAGTCGAGACATGGCCCTAAATTAATTCGACGTTGCTCCTCTGGGGTACTTTGACCGGGGCCATCGCTAAACAACGAGCCTGCTTATGAGTTGCCATCCCTAGAGGCCTGTTTTCCCCAGTGACAGTATTCTATTTTATTATTCTAAGTATTATAAATGTTATATTATTTTATTATTTTAAAACAATTTTCTTATACTTTTGTCGTACTAAAGAACTTTAGATGTAGGTAATCGTTTGGCGAATCTCACGCCATTTTCTTTCATGAAAATTTATCCTAAAATTCGAACATTTTGCTCTGAATGTAAAGGTAAGTGAACGCTTATAATGTATTTAGAAATTCTAAATATATGTATGTAAATCATGTTTGGTGAATAATTACTCATGTGTTATTTATAAATAAATTATTTTAATCAGAAATCGTATTACTTGAGTAGTTTTTATTCTTGTAAAAGCATGACGTTGTGATACTATTTAGACAATTTAATTTTGTCAGTTGAAAATGTTATTTATCAGTTATATATGCCTTGATTATGTGATTAAGACTTACATCTGGTACAGTGCAGAAATACAGTACATTATAAATTATTGATTTTTGCCCGTTTATACAGAAACTTCAAATGTAGTTCATATTTTGTACAAGCGTTCATTCTGCTTGCTCAATACTTAAGTTCGATTGAGAAAGCGACAAAAGAATAATATATACTACATGAAATGTCTTTATTAAAGAATAATTAATTCAGGGATCGCGCTATAGAGCGTATTTTATCAATTTTCTCCAATATACAGGATATCCCGAAAACACTGAAATGCGCTTTAATACATCATTTGTTAAAGATTAATGTTGAATTGTTTAAAATAACGTAGGAAATACGACTACATTCATGAAATATTCATTATAAAAATGTCTTGTGTATTTAGTTATTTTAAAGTATACTAAATATCCACTTGTGAAACTAAAATAAGCAATCGTGAATCATGAGAGTAAGCGCTACTTTGTTTTTCCTTCAAATTATATGCATCTATTTTCTTTATGTAAATATGTATCATAGCAAACAAATTAATGATGAGTTCGTACTTGAATTAGTAACACAATTACTACTTAAAACTACATTAAATAACGTTTGAAAGCACTGGGAAGCTTAAGAAATGCCTGATGTATACGTGAAGACTCGAGCATCCGTAGGCCTCTTTGGATGGCTCATCAAAATACACGCGCAGGCCCGTTACTAATTGCGAAGGCCCCGCTTTGACCCCCGATAACTCCAAAACTAAAAGAGGTAAATCAAAAATATTTCAGATTTGTTCTTTCCTTGGGTAAGGCAACACAATAAAAGAAAATCATGAAATCCTGAGATGGTGATGGGAACTTTTTTCTATTGACCTGCCCGATTTGCTTTTGCAACGGCTCTTATATGAACATGCATGCTAGCATACGAGATGCATCGAAAGCATTCTTAAAAGTAAATTTAGAGGTAGTCAAAAACGGTTTTTTCGGCGAAATTTGGAACCCTGAATTTTTTCGGGATCACATTACTTCCTTATACTCTGTACAAGGAAGTAAAAAGTGAAGATTCACTGTTAAACACTAAAGTGCTATTTCGTTTGCTCCGGTATTTTCTGACGACATAATTTGTGCACATATTCCCTGTAGATCGATTTGCGTCGATACGTTTATTTTGGATTTTTCAACGGGTGCATTTGACTGAGCTTACATTTGGCCTGCATATTAAAGACCACAGTCATACGACCAGTATTGATTTTGATGTGTCTAGGACTATAGCTTTTTTACAGGGCTGCAAAAAATATTTATCATGCATTACGGACTATGGAAAAAAAAAAACACTTAAAAGTGCGCTACCTTCAAAACGGGACATTTGATTGAGATCCCATTTGGTTTATACTACTAAAGGCCACCGTCAAAAAATAAGTCCTCAAAATCTGAGCTAAGCTTGGTGATATCTACCAAATTTGGTTAGAACTAGCAAACGCTACAGTTTATTACAAAGGAGAAGCAGTTTTGTTAGGCAATTTTAATATAGATTCAAAGTCCAAAAAAGCGTTTTATGGAAGAGGAAGGCAAATATGGTAAACTCATAGATATTGGTACAATGGACTCTGTTCGTCCAAACAGTATTTATAAAGGTGAAGTATAGTTAGAATATGCCTGATGAAGACTGTTAATTAGTTTTGATAGGCCATTGTAATATAGATTTCAATGTTGAAACTGTAGGGAACAAGAAAAACAAACACGGCACTCTCATGGATTATAATAAACATTTCAAACAGCATTTATATAGGTGAAGTTGGTTATAATATGCCTAACTAAGATTGTGAAACAGTTTTAGTAGGCGATTTTAGTATAGGTTTTAGGGATCAACCGATAGTATCAGTAACCGATTGTATCGTCGCCGATACCTCCTATTTTTTTAGGTATCGGTATCGGTTCTTTCATATTTCAAAAATATCGGAGAAAGTATCGGTTCCCGATACATTCATCCATTTTTACCAATACTTTCAGCCGATACTTAGCTTTTCAGAAGAAAAACCACGTAGGCGCAATACCACTCAAGAATCTATTCTTTTGATGAGATTAAAGGCGTCGTTTCATTGGCATATTTGTTTGCGCCTGCGCGACTGCTTTCGAAATGTGTTTTTTTTTCCTAATCATCACTAAATATTTATGTATCATCATCAAGTGTGGAAAAAAAGTATGGATGAGAAAACTTTAAATGAGAGTGGAAGAGCAGTCTTCTATTCTCTTAAAATATTTCGATTTGGAGCCTAACAGTAAATATGCTGTGCCGGGCACAGCCAGCTGTCGTCAAAAAAGGGTCTCTAGATCTGTGGCACGCGATGAACGTTTCGATCGTCCGCCATTTTGCTGGTAGTTAAGTCGAGCGATGGCAACGGCTGCCCTTTTTTCAGCATTGGGAAAGGGTTGCGCCTCAAAGGGTTAACTGCGTGAAAATGCATTTGCGCACGAACACGACTCAAAAACACCTAACGCTTCTCCTATTTCGTAACGTTCATCAGCTGTACACTGCAAAGTCAGTCTGGACTCAAATATAAAAGATTTTTCGTATGGAACTGCAGAAAGTCTGTACTTCGTAATTAAATTGATTGAATGTAAGTTTTGGGCGACTATTAGATTTAAAATAATCGTACTTTTCTCTCTTTTTTACCTATTTTTTTCCTTTTCTTCGTAAATAGTCTGTCGCCATAGGGTTCCATAAAGGAGACGGGAACAAGGTATCGCACTTCCCCACCCCTAGATTTTTATCTAGTACCCTATGATGAAACAAAATTGCGTTACTAATCAAAATCAGAACTGAAATTGTTACGCGTTCGAAGCTTGCTTACCCTCTTCCTATAAAAATTTCTATCGGCTCCTCTGTCTCCGCCCTCCTCTAACTTTCCATAACATTGGAACGTTCTAGTTTTATGATAGATTCAAAAAAGAAAACAAGACAATTTACGGCAATGAAAAATATTTTTTAAAAAATATCAGAATGCTCCATAAATAGAAAGCAAAATTTGATTTGTTCGGAATTCGAATAATTTTAGATATGCATACAGCAAGTCTTTTTCTCTGTATTTTTAAAGAAACGCCAAGTATAAATTTGGCTGTTTCATTCGAGCAAAGCAGGAATAACGATAAATTATTATAATCATAAATAAATAAATGAGTAACTATGCATTTTCTTCTGTTTACATTAATGCTTGTTCATGAAATTTAATATTTGGGTCGTAGATTTGCAGGAAAACGATGTTAATTGAAATTTCTGATTTGCTGCAGAAGAAAAGTTATTGGATCATTGGATGATTAAGTGAAATGTAAATTTTACTTGCAGGAGTTACAAAATACAGTTTTGAGGTTAAAATGAACGTGTGAGTGAAAAAATAGTGGTAAAATAGTAATCTACGTAAACAGGATGACAATTATCGAGCTTCATGAAAAAAAAAAAATCTTTAATAACTTTTTAACGGTACATTTTAGAGGTTTTTAGTGTGTGCTCGCGCGCCCACTAACTGTTGTGTTGCTTATTTTTCAAGTGAAAATGTCAAAATATGGCGTTTCTGTGTATATATCAAAAGACCTACTATTCGAGCAATAACAGTCTGATTACGAATCAAAAGAAATTTGCGACACTGTCCCAAACTGAAAGCAACTGGTCCAGGTGTTACAAAAATCAAAAATTTGATTCTAAAGTTAGTGTGGTATGTGAATTCGTTTCCGTTGACACAATACGAGATGTGATGACAAAAATTTCATTATTCGTTTGTGACACCTTTGTACGTCGAATAGCAGACATTTTGAAAAGATTGTGTCGGGACTGCTTGTTGAGAATGAGTTAATACTCGCACATGGTGATCGTCGTCGATCAGTTTTGACGTGCAGCGTTATCTGTTAGCAGTGACGTGCACAAGTTTGTGTTTGGGGGTTCTAACCGCCCTTGTCGAAGATTTTTTTTTATATTAAGTCCACAAATTTCTAATTTCCAAATAAAGATTACGGCTTTTAACATAACGTCCATAACTCCCTCTCCCTTAAAAGAAATTCTATGTACACCACTCTCTGTTAGCAGCTATTGTAACTGTTATTTCGAGACTTCTCTATAACATTTTTACAGGTTATATAATTAACGTCCTGCTCACTGTATTCTTCTATTGACTTTCCTTTGTGAGACTTTAAGTTTGGAAATCAGAATGTCCTTTGCTGGACACCCTGTATAAATCACCATAAAAATAGCATAAATGAATTCAAGAGCCCTTAAAACGTGTAATACATCAAAATATCAATATCGAATTTTGTCATGACAACAATGCTTTCCTTACATGGTATATGCCCCGAAAGTAATAATTTCCTATTTATTTATATCTAATACCGAAAATACCGGTATTTTACTTCAGTAAATAACGATTTCACGAATTACCGGTGATTCGCTAGGCAAATCACCTGTAGCACCGGTTGCAAAATAGTTCGAATTACCTTGTATTCAATACACGGTGTATCAGTATTGCATTTAGTATTGTTACTTTTCTGAATCATTTGTTCCATTTTTTATTGCTTTTTACTAAAGCACATGCATTTCGCAGACACATGTGTACCGAATAAAATAAATTATTCTCATTTACAAAAAGAGAAAATAACTATAAATTCTCTTTGAACACAAACGCAGTTAAACAACGCACATCTAGAGATAACAAGTCGATAAACAAACTTTCTTTCAATTTCAGTATTAATATAAGTCAATTTATAAAACAATAATGTGGAATGCGTTCGTCAAATTACGTGTCTAGGAAGACTACACTGTGTTACAGTATAAGTGTGTAACATTCCACTATTGAATTCCCTCATGCGTGTGCTTTTAACTCTCTTATTGCCGTACACGAAAACGAAATAAATCTTGTATGACGAGGTTTCAACATATTTCATGCATTAAAATCATCGTTCCGTATTTCATACAACATTTAGTAACATCTTTACAGGGACGCACGAAGTCCTCAGATGTCAGATAAATGGCTACTGCTTACTTAGAAGACATGATCGAAGAATTTTGAAACATCATGACTTTAACTTTTCTTGCCTTTGCGGTCACGAATATCTCCATTCAGTCAACTCATTTGCTCCATAAACCTAGGACTGATTTTCGACATCAAAGAAAATACGCTCTCAGAAAGATTCGTCTTTATACACTACTTTATCCCTCATTTTTCACCAAATAATTTCCGTACTCTAAAAAAACGCCATATTTCCGTGAATTCTACTCGAAAACCTGAAGAAGGGGAAGAAAATTCGTTGAATCTCCGTTGAGTTTCTTTAACCCTTTAACGCGCAGTGTTCCCGCTCTGGGAACACCAATCTTTGACGTTTTGACTGTTACCAGTCACGAAGAATAGATTTGATTTCTATAAAAATAGTTGCGGGTGACATAGCTCCACGAGAATCCTTTACCTTTTAGCACGTCACGATTATTTTTAATAGCACTGACATCTGCTGAAAAATGAAAGAATGCGAGAACAGCCGCATAGATTGCCCAATGCTGAAAAAAGGGAGCCGTTGCCATCACTCTCTGTGGCACGCGATGAACGCGATGATCTGTGGCACGCGATGAACGTTTCGATCGTCCGCCATCTTGCTGGTAGTTAAGTCGAGTGATGGCAACCGCTGCCCTTTTTTCAGCATTGGGAAAGGGTTGCGCCTCAAAGGGTTAAGCAATTTTTTCAGGATGAAGGACCACCATTAACAGCTCAATTTCTTTTCTACATATAGTATTGATATGTAAATGCAAGAGGAAAAAAATTGGTTCCTTACTAAGTCCTTCTTTGCTTTTTCAATGAATAAAATGACAAAAAAATTATTAGTTTTAGTTTGTGAATGACTTTTTAATGTCCAAAAACTGTACTTAGGTTTAACATAAGTCTATTTCACTATGCGCATTTAAAAGTCCAATCTTCAAGCTTTCTATTGTCTGATCTTCCAGCTAATTCAAACAAAAATTTAACAACTTTTAGGAAATGATTCCTAAAATGGCAATGTTTACACTGAACAAATGGCTATATCTCAAATTTTTTTAAGAAAAAAATAATAATAATTGTTTTGTGATACACAAGATATGTACATATTATTTACAATATCTCATAAAAATCAAAAATGATTTCTTAAAATTTGTTAATTTTATATGGAATGAACCAGGAGTACCTGGCCCGCGCACAGCCAGCTGTCGTCAAAAAAGGGTCTCTAGATCTTTGGCACGCGATGAACGTTTCGATCGTCCGCCATCTTGCTGGTAGTTAAGTCGAGCGATGGCAACGGCTCCCTTTTCTCAGCATTGGGAAAGGATTGCGCCTCAAAGGGTTAACTGAGAAGAAAAGGAAACGGATATTCGTCAAATAACGGAGATATTCCGGCAGCACTGCTGCCAGAAAAATGCCATGCATTGAAGGATTAATTTTTGAGAGTGGTTTTTATGTACTAATTTATAACGAATAAGTTCTCAAGTTTTCAACGAATAAGTTCTGAACTCCATGTCCGTGAATTCTTCACGAAAATGTGAAGAGGAAAATTTTTCACTGAATCTGAAGCCGTTTCTTCAATTGACAGAAGGAAGGGGGAACGGACATTCGTCAAGTAACGGACATATTCCGACATCACTGCTGACAGTAAAATTTCCGAGATATCAAGAAATATTTTTTGAGAGTGTATTTATTGAAAACATATATGCATCTTAGAAATGTCCTGAAAATACACTGAAGAGACAAAACATTATGAACATTTACTCAATAACGCGTTGCACCTCCTTTGACATTCATAAGAGCTCGCCTGGACATAGATGCCACGAGTTTTTGGTAGGTACAGCGGTTACGCAAAGTCGAGATAATAGAACATAGTGGTGTTTGAGCTCTGAGCTGCCGCTCCATGTAATCCCAAAGATGCTACAATGGATTAAGATCCGGCGAGTTATGTGGCCAGAACATTCATTGGAATTCATCACTATGCTTCTCGAACCACTCTAACACAATTCCAGTCTTGTGACATTTCACGTTGTCCTGTTGGAAAATTCCATTTCTTGTAGGGAAGACATACGCCATGTAAGAGTGCAACAGATCCGATAGTCCGGATGATCAGATAGTCCGGAGCATTCATGGTCTGTTCTACCACAACTGCAGGTCCCAGAGCCGCCCAAGAGAGCGTTCCCCAAAGCATAATACCATCGCCAAAACCTGTGTATAGCCTGCTGTATAAGAGGGGAGAGAGACGCAGGGGCTTCACAAAGTGTTTTAGAGTTCCATAGAGTAGAAACTGTCTATCTTTAGACATTCATACATCTAGTTGCTTCCGTGGTTGCCTGCCTTATGTCTAATTGATACATCACGTATATTTTCAAATGATACTTCAAAGCTAGAACAAAACGTTTCGAGTTTTTAAACACTGGAATCAATGGCTGTACAACAAATTTTCATTTTGTGCAGAATTATTAATTCAGGGCCGGATTAACCGGCCTGATTTAAGCGCCTGGAAGTTATTGAATAGTATGTTATATTAATCTAACTCACATATGGGCAACCGCCGGCCCTGGGCCGGATGTGGCGTGCAATGTCTTTAGATCCGGCCGCGCGAAACATATAAAAAACTCTTTGTATCCATATAAACCTATCATATTTCCATATAAATCTCAATTATATCTTAATTATTACTTCGCTAACATCCTGAAGTCTGGCCCGCGATTTCGCTAACTTCATAAAGTTTGGCACGCAATTTTTCAAAAGTTGCCCATACCTGATCTAACTATTTGATGTGCTAATCGGGCTTATCTTTTATAAATTCCAGGCAGAAGTGGATTACATGAACTAAATACTTTACAGAATGCCATTATTTTGGGGTGTGTAAAGGAAATTTTGCACATGAGTGTATTTTTAAATAATGTATTAATTGTATTTTAAGTACCTATTTAGAAAGTTTGTAAGGTTAATTTGTATCCGGGTGACTGTAATTTGTTAGTTTGTCGTTTTATACCTGTTTGTTTTTTGCTTTTCTGCAGCAAACTATATTAGAAGTAACTTTTCCTAAAAATTAAAAAATGCATAAAAGATAATTTCAAAGTTTTCAGAATGATAATCATTACAAAGTTTCTCGCTTCATTTTTGCGTAAGTTTGTCACCGCATTATAGTGTAGTAGCGCCTAAAAGAGTACATTTAACGTCACGAAAAATGTATATTTAATATTTTAATTATTAGTTTACACACTTTTCATTACTATTTTTTCCAATAATTTACTCAGAATTTTTTTGCACAGTATTGCTATTACATAATGGTTGAGAATACTCATCTAGATAGTAAGAAAAAGAAATAAGCATAAACCTTCAATTTTTAGTGCATTTGTATGATTTTATCATGATAATTATGAGATGTATTTTGAAAATTATACGTTTTATGAAACTTACATTGTATTTGGACATAAGCCCATGTGTATTCATGTAAAAGCCGTCTTTTTTCTTTGCATTCCACATATTATTCGTATAAAAAAATTATCAATATTCCGACATGTCAGGTAAAGGAGTATTGGTTCTCGATTGCCTAACCGAAAGTAAAAGGTAGCTCAAGAATTTTTATTTTTCTTATCTTTGAAAGACAAAATTAATGCAATGTATTTGATCAGCTGACTGCGTTCCTCCTTGATATATAGACCGAATTTAAAACTAAACTAGGGAATACCTTCATAATAACCATGCATTTGAAGAATGCTTTAAGAATAAGCTCTATATTAATGAAACTGCCAACTTCTAAAGAAAAGTCTCTTTATTACGTCGATGTTCATTTCATTAACCCTTTAACGCGCAGTGCTCCCGCTCTGGGAACACCAAACTCTTACGCTTTGACTGTTGCCAGTCACGAAGAATAGATTTGATTTTCATAAAAATAGTAGCGGTTGACGTAGCTCCACGAGAATCCTTTACTCTTTAGCACGTCATTTTCCGTAAAAAAATTGTCACGATTATTTTTAACAGCACTGACATCTGCTGAAAAATGGAAGAATGCGAAGGCAGCTCGATAGATTGCCCAATGCTGAAAAAAGGGCAGTCGTTGCCATCGCTCGACTTATCTAACAGCAAGATGGCGGACGATCGAAACGTTCATCGCGTGCCACAGATCTAGAGACACTTTTTGACGCAGCTGGCTGTTTTTTTCAGCATTGTGAAAGGGTTGCGCCTCAAAGGGTTAAGCTATTATCATTTGCACTTGGATTTGATTACGAACCCAGCCTAATGGAGAGCTGGGTAGACAGCTGCCAAACGGAAGCTTCTCTGCACTTCAAAACTCAAGATGTCACCTCCTGAATGACATGCCGTCCGCTTGGAAGCCTATATATAAAGGAGTTACTCTCACTGTCTAGTTAGTGTGAGATCGACTGCGTTTACTGAGAGAAAAGCAATACCTTGATATTGCCGTATGAATAGTATTATTGCTGTGTTATTTTAACGTTCCCCTGTGGCAAACAGGGACGTGTTGAGAATGCTGTATATATTGTGAAATATATATAGGGTCGTACTGACCCTATGAATGACGAATTACTACTATGTGTTTCTAATTAAAAGCAGGCCATGTACACATTGACTAGGCGAAGTTACTTGGACACACACATTTAATAATCTTTCTATTTACAAAGGTATCTCAGAATTATGTTACCACTCAGGTAAGTAGACAGAACATCCACACAGGATTCAATGCTTAAAAATTCGCCAGCCACGAAAAACAAAACATCACGTGACCTCCCACGTCAGGGGGGGTCTCGCAGGAAGGGGTGAAGCAGCTGCGCTCTGATTGAAACTTCGGATTCTACAGGCTCGGCCATCAGACCTGCGGTGTCCTCACCGCCCAGGACCATAAGGATATCTGAAATAAAACACTTAAAAAAAAAGAAAAGAAAAATAAATTATTTACAGGTCATTCAGGAATCTGAAAAGTTTTACAATCTGCTCCACGGTTTCATGTGATCCGCCGCAGAACTTGTGATGTTAGGACGTTCATGACGTCCAACCTTTTCGACATCGTATCTATCATGTCCTTTGACCTTCGTTATTTTGTAGGGACCAAAATATTTCAGCCGTAGCTTCAAACCAGTCCCGAACTGTGTCCTCTGGATTGCTACTAAGTCGCCTAATTTGTACTCCACTGCTTTCTTTCTCCTCTTATCATAACCTTTTTTATTTTCTTGTTGCATTTTGAGGATATTTTTTTTAGCCTCTTCTCTTAAAGAATTTCTCTCTTCCAAAAAACTTCTCTGGTATTCTTCGTTTAAGATTTCGTTAATTTTCAGGTCTTCTTTGTTCTTCATTCTAACCCCTGTCAATAATTCAAATGGGCTAGTTTTGATACTTCTGGCGGTGGTACTGTTCAAAATTCTTTGAACGGAGCTGACATATTTGTACCACTTTGTCGGGTCTTTGATTGACAATTTAGATAGCACTGATATTAAAGTTTTATGAACCCGCTCCACCTGGCCATTTCCACTTGGAATTCCTGTGGTTATTTGAATGTGTTTGATGCCTTCCGCTTCACAATAATCAGCAAATTCTTTTGAGCTGAAGGCGTTTCCTCTGCCTGAAATAATTCTTTCAGGATTCCCAGACGTCGTCTGCTGCAATTTCAGCTTCTCGAGGGCATCATGAGTGCTGGTTGATTTGACTGGATACAACCAGACAAATTTTGTGAATGCGTCCACTATACTTAAAACATGTTTGTAATTTTTGTTTGTAGATGGTAAAGGTCTACATGATAAGTACTCAAGGGTACCTCTTCTTTCGGGATAGGATTCAAGTATCCTTCACCCTTTCCTTGCTTTTTATTACATAAAATGCATTCTAAACAGTTGGTTATAACAGCTTCGACTTTCTTTCTCAGACCATTGACATGAAAATCTCTTTTGACCAGTTCTTCAGTTTTAGATGTAGCAAAATGTCCATTGCTATGAATTTTCTTAATCACTTGTAACTCCATATCTGCCGGTACTACGAGTAACTCTCTACATGCTTCGTATTTGTATAGCACGTTATTCTTGATGAAATAGTTATCTTCTTTTCCCAAAGCAACCAATTCCTTTAGCAATTCGCAGTGTTCATCTTCTTGTTGTGCAGCTGCAATTTTATGAGTCATATCAGCCGTCGGAGGTTCCGATACTAATACTGAGACGTTTCTGCTCAGTGCGTCAGCGTGTTTCATCTGTGAACCTGGACGATGGACTACCTCATAATCAAAGTCTTCCAGTAGCAAAGACCACCTGTCTAATCTCGGAGACAACTCTTTTCTACTCATCGTTTTCCGGAACGCTTGACAGTCTGTCACTATTTTGAATTTGGTGCCTAACAAGTAAGGTCTGAATTTTTTCAATGCTTCGACCACCGCTAAAAGCTCTAGCTCGTAACTTGAATATTTTTCCTGCTTTTCTGAGGTCTTTTTGCTCATGTAGTGTATCGGATGCATTTTATTATCCTCCCCTAACTGTAGTAAAATTGCGTCGAATCCGAAACTACTGGCGTCCGTGTGAAGTTCTAACTCATGACCTTGTCTGTAAAGGTGTAATACTGGGTCGTTCACTAATGCTTTTTTCAGTTCTTCGAACGCACGCTTTTGCTCTATTCCCAAACGGAACTCTTTGCTATCTCTAAGCAAGTCACTAAGGGGTTTGGCGATTTTGGCGTAGTCTTTGACGAATTTTCGAAAATACCCTGTTAAGCCTAAAAAATTTTGGATTTGCCTAATGTTTTTTGGCTGTGGGAAATTCTGAACAGCCATTATCTTCGCAGGAGATGGTTTGATCGTTCCACGTTCTATGATGTAACCCAAGAATTCTATCTTTCGCTTAAGAAACTGACAATTTTTCAAGTTCAGTTCTAATCCGAATTCTGAAGCGGTTTTTAAAACAAGTTGCAGTTTCTTAATCCCCTCTTCTTCGTTTTTGGATGGTATGATCAAGTCTTCTAAGTAAATCAGAATGACGCGGTCTTTCAGAAGGTCGTTAAAAATATGATAAATGTATCTTTGGAACACGCACGGGCTATTCGACAACCCGAAGGGAGCTTTTAGAAATTCGTACTGCCCCTCGTGAGTCACGAAAGAGGTGTACTTTGTACTATTTTTTTCTATGTCTACATGAAAAAAAGCATTTTTCAAATCTAACGTACTGAAGACTTCTTCGTCCTGTAACCGATCCAACACATCTTCGATAAGTGGAAGTGGGAAAGGATCCCTAACAATTTTCTTATTTAATTTGCGGAAATCGACACACAATCGCGAACTGCCGTCTTTTTTCTTAATTAAGACTATGGGTGCTGCAAAGTCAGAACAACTTGGTTGAATAATTTTTTCCTCGAGCCAATCCTGAATTTAGTTTTCTACAATTATTTGTTCATTATACGGCAATCTACGGGGACGCTGACAAATAGAAATTTCGTCTGTCAGAATTATACTCATTTTAACGTCCATACTTTTAGTTTTTTGTGGTTTGTAACTCTTAACAATGTTTATCACTTCTCCTCGCAAACGTGGATTAATTATGTGACTAACATCAATAATCTCTTCCGGGGGTGTTTCCACGAACAAGGCCAAAACGTCAGATTCTACAGGAAATTCATCTGGTACTCTCTCACATGCTTCAGAAGATTCAGCATTTTGGGAGCATGCAACGAATGGGGAAATATTTAACCCATTTGTGCCTGGACATTTTTGCGACTTTCTTCGATTTTTACTGATAACAGAAATAATAGATCAATTTCTGATGTCAACTTCTTGAACAAGGGATGATTTCTTTTAAAATCTGTATGCAGAAAAATCAAAATATCAACATCCTACTGGGTCATGTTAAAATCTTTTGTAGAGTTGAGCCTCAATACTCATGAATAAAGGCTAGGAAAAATAAATAACGTTTTCGACTAATAGCGAAAATGCCGTCCCAAAAAAGGGACACTAGGCATAAATGGGTTAAACACTGATCAGTCTCGATCTTTGACATTTGTAACCCGAGAGACTGTTGTTTACAAGTAACCGGGAGCACATCTGGTTCGAAATTGGGTGTTGAATAAAGGTATTTACCTAAATTCGTAACTCGTTTGGTAGGATACACTACCTCAAACATTGCTGGATTTTTTACGTTAACATTCCCTTGCACAAAATTAAATTCTAGTTTCAATATTACATCCATTCCAATGACTGCACTAAAGCGCATACGCTTCATAACATAAACATTAGTATACACTGCACAACTGTCAATCACTATTTTAGAATTAAAGAAACCAATGGGTGAAACTCTTTCAGAATCAATACCACACAAATTAATATCTGTACTGGATAGAATAGGAAAACCCATCTTTTCTTAAATATTCTGGTCAATCAAAGTTACTTCGGAACCAGTATCAATTAACGCTTTCACATCAAAATTAAAAATATTAACATATTTCTCAATTTTATTACTAGATGATTCCACAATTTTGTTCTCTACCTCCGATTCAGCTTTATTTCTATAACTATACTTTGCTCGACCATACCTTTCAGATCTGAATCTATTTTTACTTTCTGTTTTGCCTGGCTCTTCTACAACCATTTGATTAACAATTTTTCGTTTACCTTCACCTGTACGATCAAAATTATCGTTCAAAATTATCGCAATCGATCAAAATTATAGTAATTTTGTGTGAATAACTATTACAAGCATAACATTTTTTCCTGGTAGCTCCAAAATTTCTATTATCTTTCCCTGGTACGGGGCTAGAAAACGTATCATTTTCTTTATTCACTTTTTTAGGAAATGTTTTATTAGATAAAACACGAGCTGATTCATATTCTTCTAACTTTTCTACTGTTTCCTCCCTAGTGTTCCACTTATGCCAGTTATCTATAAAATGTTCTTTAACCTCTTGTGGCACTCATCTTTTTACCTGGTCAGAAACTATCAGTTCACAAAGACCAGTGAAATCTGTAACATTAACGCCATGAATCCATTCTTCAAAATAATGGTTAAGTTCAAAAGCGAATTCTCGCCAAGAACGAGAACTTTCTTTTTTATGAAAAAATAACTTTTGTCTAAACTGTTCTGCAGTCTTTAAATCTTTTCAGACATACTGCTTTAATGTGATCATAATCATTCGAAACATTTTCAGGTTCTCGTGTTATGATTTGCGCGATGTCTTGAGGTAATAAACCTAACAAGTGTGTGACCCGATCATCTTTTTTTAATTTCGACTCTTGTGGCTTGCCTCTCAAATAAAGCGAGATATGTGCTAATGTCTGCTTTAGGATCTCAATCTTTTCTTCGTTTTCGCGGTCCGCTGCAATGTTACTGAGAACAGATTTTGTGAATTCTTCATCATATTTCGCATCACTAATAATAATCTGTTTCATTTTAGCAATAGTTGGATTATCAGGAATTTTTAAATCCAATTCACACATTAATTTAATAATATCCTCTTTTCGATGTTTTCCGATGTAAGACATGTTTACTGATACAAAAACTCAGTACTTACAGTTTGCAGTCTTCGGCGATCAAACTCGCCCTGGCAATCCACAACAGATACGTGAGCACACAAAGCTTTCCTTGAAGCACAAATACACTGCTGGCCATCGTAAATGCAACACCCTGAAGGAAGCATGCAAATAATATGAAATTTACAACATGCATTAGCTGAGTGAGACTATGCAAATGATTAGAATTTCAGCGCAGACGCACATCAAGCGCGCCTGTGGCGCCACCTCAAAGCGCTATTTAAGGCTTGGAGATTTCGACGGTTTCAAGTACAGCAATTGTGTTTTTCTTGCTTTTTTTTCAAAAAAACGATAAATTATGCCTCGTAGGAAACAACGATCATCTTTTGATCAAGTATCCGAGTTTGACAGAGGAAGGATAGTGGCCATACCGAGATTGTGGGTTATCTTTCAGGGAAATCGGTCGTCGTATTGGACGAAACCAAACAACTGTGATGCGGATATGTGATCGTTGGGTGCAGGAGGGTACGACGGACAGACGTGATCGACCGCATCGACCTCAGTGCACCACGTCACGTGATGACAGGCAGATTGTACGCATGGCAGTGACGGACCACTCAGTCACATCACGAACCATATCACAGCAGATTCAGTCTGTAACGCATCATCCAGTGTCTGCGCGTACCATTCGACGTCGTTTACAGCAGAATGGTCTGTCCGCAAGACGTCCATTGCTTTGTCTACCTCTGACGCGGAACACAGACGTCTCCGCCGCCAATGGTGCGATGAAAGAAGGATGTGGACGACAGAATGGAATGAAATTTCTCTTTACTGACGAGTCACGCTTCTGTATGCAACACCACGACGGTCGGATTCGAGTCTGAGACACCGTGGAGAGAGGATGCTGAACAGCTGCATTATGCACCGTCACACACTGGTCCTGCACCGGGTATTATGGTATGGGGCGGTATCGGATATCTCTCTCGCACTCCTCTAGTACGCATTGCCGGTACTTTAACCAGCCAGCGCTACATCTCCGAGGTGTTGGAGCCATTGTCCTTTCTTACCTTCAGGGCTTGCCAACAGCCATATTTCAGCAGGATAATGCACGGCCACACGTGGCACGCATTGTCCAAGGGTTCTTCGTCAATCACCAGATTGAATTGCTTCCCTGGCCGGCGCGCTCTCCGGATCTTTCGCCGATAGAAAACATGTGGTCCATGGTTGCTCAACGACTGACCCAGAGTTCATCCCCAGCTGTCACACCAGATCAACTTTGGCAACGTGTGGAAGCTGCTTGGTCTGCTGTACCCCAAGAACACATTCAAAGTCTCTTTGAATCAATGCCGAGGCGTGTGGCAGCTGTGATCTCCAACAACGGCGGCTACTCTGGGTACTGATTTTGGCAGGAACCACGCTTCATAGAATGCTGTAAATTTAATCATTTGTTACTTGGTCAACATGTTATCTACACAATAAATTTTGTTGTGATATCTCTTGTTTTTCTTGGTGTTGCAATTTGGGTGGCCAGCAGTGTACTTTAAGCAAATATCAGTTCAATATTTAATATTATTCTTCACAATTATTCAATTCTATTCTTTTCAATTTAATCAGATTCTATCCAATTCTATCGAATCTAATTCTAATTCTATCGAATCTAATTCTAATTCTATCCCGGCGAAAAGTTCCGAAAAACTAGAGGGTTTTCGATATCGACATCGACATCCCGGCGAGAGTCCCCAAAATTATAGGGTCGTACTGACCCTATGAATGACGAATTACTATTATGTGCTTCTAATTAAAAGCAGGCCATGTACACATTGACTAGGCGAAGTTACTTGGACACACACATTTAATAATCATTCTATTTACAAAGGTATCTCAGAATTATGTTACCACTCAGGTAAGTAGACAGAACATCCACACAGGATTCAATGCTTAAAAAGGAACAAAAAGCAAACCACCCAGGTATGCATGAAAAGTTCTATCTCAGTCCAAAACTTCTCTCCGTCCCTGTCAACCTTACTCTCACTAACTGCTCGCTTCTTCCGAATTCGCCAGCCACGGAAAACAAAACATCACGTGGCCTCCCACGTCAGGGGGGTGGGGTCTCGCAGGAAGGGGTGAAGCTGCTGCGCTCTGATTGAAACTTCGGATTCTACATATACAGTGCTTCGTTTCGACAGTACTTCGTTTGTTATTTTCTATTTTTAGAGCTTATTGGACTATTTACCATACACCCACTACCAGATTTTTGTAGCAATAATTTTGAACATTTCCTTATTTTCAGTGCAAAGAAAAATGAAAAAAAAACTGCTTAATAAGACAAATAAAAAATAAGAATTTTCTACGTAACACGCTAGAACACGTTAAAAATTTTCTACGTAACACGGTTTCAGGCAAAAAGCTACAAATAAAAGGGGCATGTCTGATTTCTTTGTCAAAAAAGACATTTGAAAATCAAATCCTTATTTTGAGTGAAAAATAAAACAGTGTTGCGTCTAATAAAAATTAAAAATTTTATTATTACCCTGAAAACACTAAAAAATTCTGCACATACGTTTCAAAAGATGCACAGTTTCATTGGTTTATCAGCAGTATAGCCTTCATTAACCTACACGTATGTAAAGACAGGGGCGAAACCTATATTTGTGTTAATAAATTCTTTCTTATTCAGGAAGAAAGACTTGTTTGTGCTTTTTGAAAGGAAAGTACAGTTTTTTATTGTTGTTTCATCTTTTTTCCTACCAAACCGTTCATTTCATCAATTAGATCTGAAACAAACATCACTTTCCAACAACAGTCCAACAATGTAATATGAATACGAACAATGTTTTGGAGTCTCATTTTCTCACTCATTGTTCCTAAACAATATGTGTTATTGGATATATTAAAACAATTACATTCTTTGCAAATACTGATTTCAGTCAATGTAGCATGTTTAATGTAGAAATAGACAGTTAAAATGTCGTCAGACTTAAAAACTAACTTAATGTTCTGGGGCCTCGCTGCCGCAACGACTTATGGAGTATACGTGCTGTCCAAGAAACTAGGTTTATTTTCAACGCACACATCTACTTACGGAGATTTTCAACTCAGACGTAGTTATTCGACGTTTCTAAATGACTTAAATGATTTCTACAACTATCTTCCTTATGAATTTTTAGAAACTGAACAAGTTGCACAAACAGTAGAAGGAATACGAATTGAAGAAATTAGTTGTGATAAAGTTAAAAAAAGCAAAACTCCCTTCACTGAAAAATCATTTGAGGAAGGTGATGGTGTGACTTCAGCATCAGCTGCTACTGAGCAGACATTTCCCAAGTTACTTGCAATAACATATACAGATGAATTGCAAGCTCCACATTTTTGCGGCGAAAGTGTTCCACTGTTGGACACTGCAGCAGCATGCATCGTTGATGATACACGTGACACAAATAGTGTCCCTGTAAAGAGAAAAAGTACCAAAAGACTTAGAAAGATTTTTCGAAAATTTTGCTGCTGTGGGTGCGTCAAAGTGCGTGATTAAGGATTTCTGTCGGAGGATAGTATAGCACCATCGCATGAATTATGAACAATTCATGTTGCCATTCACAGTTGGAGTCTGTTCAAAACCACCCGATTTCTCGTTTGACAAAATGAACGAATATTTTCTGAACTCGATTGAAATCATGAAATGAAATATCAAAGTGCTGAAACGTCAAACTGTTTCGAACTATTAGCTGACACATACTGAGTCAGAAACGAACTCGAATTATTTCTCTTTGAATCGAGCCTGAACTCACTTCGTTCGGACTAAAGGCTTGTATGGACTATATGTCAAGCAGGAACTCTATGTGAATTCATAAACTAAGCGGCCTGAAATAATGAAGTGTTTCGAACTTTAGGCTTGCCTTGAATAAGAGTCTGCTTTGAACATTTTTTCTATTCTAAGAGTCATTGATGAAATCAAACAACGTCAAAGATGGAAGATCAGACTATACCGATCTGACAGCTGATAATTTATTGACTCATCATAAACAAACACAAATTGTTTCTTTTTCAATCGAGATTGCACTACTTATATTGGACATGTGTTTAACACCTTTCTCACAAAATTAAAGGGACAAGTCATAAATGAATTTTCACATCACAGCTGAAACGCCCAACTTTTACGAACTTCTAAACTGGGACTGAAGCAAGAACTGTTTTCAGAAACCAAGCCTGAAACAATGCATCGTTTCGGACTTTAGGCTTAGGTTGGATAACAGTCCATTTTGAACTCTTGATGTTCTTTTCAAAGATGATGATACGATAGAATATTAATTCAAAAAGAGCGAGTCGTTTATGAACTTTTACAATTTTCCAGCTGAAACACCACAGTTTCGAACTTTCTAGCTGGGATGTGTTCCGAGTCAAAAACGAACTCCAATATTTTTTTTCCTCCTATAATTGAGCTTGAGCTGCTTCAAGTTCGAACTGTAAGCTCATATTGATTAAGAGTCAAGTATGAACACTAGGATCTCAATGACTGAACCTGAAATAGTACAATGTTATGGACGTTGGGTTTAGATTGAGTTATGAGTCTGCTTTGAACTCTATTTTTTGACCATTTTATGATACTGTATACTTAATTGGAAAATCTTTTGGAAATAAAACAAAATTTTTAACAGATAAAATGTCTCGTGTATTTATTTTTCAAATTTCTTATTTAATTGTGTCAATATTAGTTTTTAAGCAAAAAAATCTCATGTTGGCATCACATGACTTTCTGGTACGTCTATCATATTATACACTTTGTACTGAAGTTTGGAGATTTCTGGCCAAATTTAAGGAATATCCCCAAGCTGGGTTCAGTTTTATTCTAAATAGCAACATTTTTCAGATTTCCTTTTTCCAATTTCTGCTTTATCAGCCTTCACTCTACTGTGTTTGTAGTTGGTAAAACCTTTTTTTTTTTTTTTTTTTTTTTTTTTTTTTTTTGTTTGTTGTTGTTGTTTTTAGCACTAGGGTGCTATTTCGTTCTGTCCTAAATTTTTAATTACGCGACTTTGACGAAATGATTTGTAGACAGGTTTTGTAGACATGAACTGTCATGTTGAAGATCTTTTCAAATGTGTTTGCCAGATAACGCGGAGGTGAGGGGGGATTAAAATCTTGAAAGTCCCACAAGGTTTGCAATTTTTTATAATAATGATCTTCATGTTTGCTGCCAAAAATAACTACAAAACCAAACTAAGATTGGTGATATCTTCCGAATTTGGTTAAGAACTAGAAAATTATACTTAGAATATGCCTGGCGAAACAGTTTTAGTAGACGATTTTAAGATAGATTTCAATTCCAAAGATGTGTTTTATGGAAAAAAGGAGAAATATACGGCATACTAACGAATAGTGATATACATTCCAACTAAATAGAATAAGGAAAGAGAATAGGGAAGACGCATGGGAAGACAACTTTTTGACGACAGCTGGCTGTCGTCAAAAAAGGGTCTCTAGATTTGTGGCACGCGATGAACGTTTCGATCATTCGCCATCTTGGTGGTAGTTAAGTAGAGCGATGGCAATGGCTGTCCTTTTTTCAGCATTCGGCAATCTGTCCAGCTGTTCCCGCATTCTTCCATTTTTCAGCAGATGTCAGTGCTGTTAAAAATAATCGTGACAATTTTTTGACGGGAAATGACGTGCTAAAAAGTAAGTGATTCTCGTGGATCTATGACCCTCGCAACTATTTTTATAGAAATCAAATCTATTCTTCGTGACTGGCAACAGTCAAAACGTCAGAGTTTGGTGTTCCCAGAGCGGGAACACTGCACGTTAAAGGGTTAAAAGCCTAGATACCACGTTATACCACGAAACGTGTGGAACGAACTTGATTGCGATATGGAAGATTAAATGTTTGTCCTGCAACAAACAGGGAAACATTAAACACTTGATTGAAAAAAAAAACACCTTTATATGTATATATATATATATATATATATATATATATATATATATATATATATATATACATATATATATTTAATTTCGCGCATTACTTATTCTAATGTGTAATAGTTCTGAAAATATGAATATTTTAAATCCAGTCATTCATTTGTGCTAATCTGGTATAAACAGGTAGTACAATGAATCTTTGAATTCTTGAATTTTCTAAGTTTTGAGCTTTGAGGTTCTTTCACAAACACACCAACACAAAGATTCGAAGTTTTCGCTCCTTTTCAATTCCTGCTTTTATCTCCCTCCCCACACCCCCTTTCTTTTTTTCCAAAGAAAATTGAGAGCGGGCGTGATTGTAAGAAAAAATAATGAGCGGCCTGAAAAGTAATATTTCTTTTTTCCCGTTATAAGTACCTATATATTTTTGTAATAGAAATATCGGGATCTGGAGACAGTACATGAAAAACGATTTATGCTGCAGTAGTGTCAGATTGCCTCTCATTTTATCCGAGGCCAAATCTTGTTTCGAAACTGGATATTTCGGGAGGCTAAAAATAAGTGCTTTATACAGTGTGGCACAGATGCAATTTGGGCTTAGTCTCTCCCTTTCCCCATGCTGCCCTGTGATTTCTGTAGCAATCCGAGCTGCAAATATTTCATTTCAAGTGATGCTTTATATCTGGAGAAATGTGTGTGTGAACTAAGGAGTGAGAAACCTCTTTCTGAAACACTCTATGAAATTTTAAATGTTCAGGTTGTCTCATCTGTAGAAAGTACGGAGGAATTAAAGTCAGATTATTGATCGTTGCTATGATGAATATAACGAACTCCTTTAACCCTTTAACGCGCACACCAGACTCTGACGTTTTGACTGTTGCCAGTCACGAAAAATAGATTTGATTTCTATAAAAATAGTTGCGGATGACATCGCTCCACGAGAATCCTTTACTTTTTAGCACGTCATTTCTCGTAAAAAAATGGTCTCGATTATTTTTAACAGCACTGACATCTGCTGAAAAATGGATGAATGCGATAACAGCTGGATAGATTGCCCAATGCTGAAAAAAGGGCCGCCGTTGCCATCGCTCGACTTAACTACCAGCACAGCCAGTTGTCGTCAAAAAAAGAGGTCTCTAGATCTGTAGCACGCGATGAACGTTTCGATCGTCCGCCATCTTGCTGGTAGTTAAGTCGAGCGATGGCAACGGCTGCCCTTTTTTCAACATTGGGAAAGGGTTGCGCCTCAAGGGGTTAATACCGTTAAATCACACAGATTGAGAAAAAGAATATTGTCGCAAATGGTTGACGGCATAATAGAAAAGTACCATTAAAAGATTATTTTATTAAAAACATTTCATTACTTTAACTACTTCCTCACATGTTTCTGAAGTTTACTTTGAAAACCATTTATTCAATTTAGAACATTCGTTAGCAGTTAGACTGAAAATATTCTCAAGGCATTTGCAAATATTATTATAAAAAGATATCCAAACATGTAACTATTCACAAAAAAATATAATCATTGAAGAAAATAAGTACCATTTCTTTTCTAAATATTATATACTTGTCTTTTTATTTTTTACTCACATGGAGAACGAGCAAACGACCTATTCGTTTTTCACCTTACCCATAGCTATTCATTTACAATATTTTGGAATTTCAGGGTTGGTTACTTGTACTATACAGATATCAACAGCAATGGTCATAAAAATAAAGTAATAAAATATTTACAAAAATTAACTTGCATGCAAGCTATGAATTTTGAGACATATGAAACAAACTTGGCCAACTTTTTTCAATTTCTTTTGCCTCATTAGTACCACTTCTGTTGGTCCCGTTGAAACTTCTTAAATTTACATAAAAAATAGTCCACTTTAAACAAACTTTTATTACTGTTGTTATTATTATTTTCATAATTTTTAATAGTTAAGAAATTATGGATACATGGAGTGCCATTCTGCTTCAAAGTTGTGGTGTTAGCTACAATGGCAAAAGATAGGTATGACAGATGAGTAATGAAAGACTGCTAAGTCTTTTCATAAACCAGCTGACGTAATTCATACCTTCAACAACTGGGGGAAATTAATAATGTAGTTTAAAACTCTTTGCATAGAGATTTAGAATTAATTATCGCGTTTTGACTTTGCGCACAAAGAGTACGGAACAAGGTCGCGACGAACATTTTAACTCACTTAATTTTGTCTTGTTGATCCCTCTGCAAATTTTGAAGGAAAAACAAAAAGGTATTAAATATGTTAGTTAATGTGTAGGGAAGGAATTTTGTTCGTCCAAAATGCTAAGCCTTGGTTCTTTCAAAGATAATAATTTCTCCGTTAACCCATTTCGGATGGATTTTGCGTTTACACAAATTAAAGGAAAAATTGTTTTCAAGAAATAAAATTTTGAATTTAAAAGTTACGTTTATAGCTAAAGAACACTCCAGAAAGCTGGTTTTAAGATTAAAATTAATTGAATCCTTTAATAAAATCACACTTATACGAAAATAGTACGCGAGTTTCAGATTTTTCAAAAACTACACTGCTACTTTTACGCGAGTAATAGTACGCGAATAATACGTTAAATAGTGCACAAGTTTCAGATGGTTCAAAAACTACACTATAGTTAAGAAATTATAGGTACAGGGCTGGGATTTCCTACTGCATAGCTGTGTTTGTGTTTTCAAAAACTTATTTTCATTTCTTTATGATTACAAGTGCTATAACAAGAGAACAAGTTTTAATTAATTACTCAATTTTAATTTAATATTCGTCCTTAGCTGACAGCCAAAATTTGAAACAGTAGCTGACATAGTTAGACTTTAACATTAAAAATAACTTATTTATCATCCGTTAAAGCTGGACAAAAATTTGAAGAGTGAAATGTCCTTTTCAATAATGCGTTTTATGAAATAAGAAAATTCTTTGTGAAATAAAGGAAGGCTATGTAAAACTAACAAGTATTTTGCAATTAGTACATCAATATACTGTTTGGGAGGAGAAATGTTAAATTCAAATTTTCTTGGCGTTGTTTTATCTAAAATATTTGTTCATCATAAAATATACACTGTATTATCTTTTACGCTTTTTTTTTAACGACGGTATAAAAGTAATGGCAAAAAAAAATATTTCCGATCTTTATTTTATCAATTTGTAAAATTTCTTTTTTGAGAATATTTACACCTGTTGTACATATTCATTTGCTACTTTGTTGGCCCTCTTTTCCCCTAAAAATTTTGTTGAATAGGAATGTACACTGGATTATCTTTTTACACTTTTTTAGCGGTGGTTCATTTCAACCGTTGGAGTTGCACCAAATGTTCCTTGCACACTACCTTACGCAGGGCCGTGCGGTAGATTTTCTCAGTATGATGCGAGTCTTCAAAATGCCGCCTCTTCAGTATAAAGGGGGGTAAGCGGTTCACCCTCCCCCTCCCCTAAAAAAAATTAACATGAAATCCATTAATTTTTCATTTTTAACGAAAGGATTACATTTAATCTCATCCCCCGTTAAAGAAAATCTGTGTACGCCACAGCACCCCTTAAATGTCTCTTCCTTAAAATAAATGCTCATTATGATTTAAAAGCAAAACTACACAAAATGTACAAACGCTATATTTATTTTACTAACATTAACAACAAACTATTGGGTTGGCAACAAAGTAATTGCGTTTTTCCGTATGTCAATATTTCGCCTGGCCAAAACTACTGAAGTTAATTATGCGAAATTTGGCACGTACGTGAGTTCTTCAACATAGGTGCTAGATCAGAGAGCATTTTCCAAAATTCGTAATCTTAGGGGGGGGGGGGGTAAGGGGCCAAAAAGTTCTTTTCACATATCCCGCGTGATCTCAAATAAAAATAGAGATATCCGTGAAATTCTTTCTGTAAAATACAGCAGTCACGAATACCTAAAAATTAATTTCAGGACATTTTTAATATTGTCCTCTAAGGAGGATAGAAGCGAAAAAAGGGGGAGGGTGGCCATCTTTTATGGACGAAAAAAATACTGCCTGTAAAATTCTTTCTTTAAAATGTAACAAATATGAATCGTATGTTCAGGCACAGCTTACCTGTAATTAAAAACTTGTTGAAAAATTATTTACTTGAATTTTATACCAGAAAAAGCAATTACTTTGTTGCCAACCCAATATTATAATTTTACTCTTCTAACTTTAGCAAATTCTTGGATTAGGGATGTGTAGTCTAGAATAGCAGCCAATGTTGATTCACTAGAAATTATTGACAGGTTTCTTAATTTTGTTTGGCTTATTGAACTTCTTCGATAAGTTTTGATTAATTTTAATTTAGATAAACTTCTTTCCCCACTAGTGACTGACACTGGGAGTGTTAGCAAAGTTCTCAATGCTATGACAGTATTTGGATACAAAGAAATTAAATTATTTTTGCACAAATATTTTAAAACATCTAAAGGTTTCATTAAATATGGCAGCATTCTAGATACATCACGTAATTCTTCTTGTAGAGCACTCTCATTAATGTCAGATTCATTTTTGATCGAAAGTATTGACTGGAGATTGATACAGTTCTTTTCTGGCGTTTTGTCATCAATATCTCTGAGTTTTAAAATATCATATAAAAACTTAAAATTTTTGTTATGGGTTTCCAGAAGCGTGAATCGTTCATTTAGAGAATTATATGCAATGTCCAGAATATAGTTTAAAAAGTTTAAATTTATTTAATTTTAAATTTATTCTCCTCTGTTAAAGGCTCGTATACAGCTTTTTCATCAAATTGAAGTTTTTTTCTTCTGGCTCTAACTTCAGTTTCTGTTGGGAATTCTATGCTGATTTCAAGATTTTCTGCAATTTTATTTGCAGCAATTTTGACCTGATCATATCAAGTTTTTCTGTAATTTTTTACCTTTTCTAGAGTTTCGGATAACATCCTTACACAGTCTGATAAATTGACCGTTACAGATTGCAATTGCTTTGAAACTGAGTTTATTTCAACTAAAATGTCATGCCAAAGAATTACACCACATATAAACTTGTAATTTTAAATATTTTTTGCAAACCCTATAGCTCTAACTTTTGTTTCTGGATCCCTGTTGACATCTTCTATTATTTCAATTAATGCATCATAGATTTCGCAAAGTTGAAATCGTAATGGATTTAACGCATCAATTCTGCTTGACCATCTTGTAGCACTCAATGGCTTTAGAGTTATTTGGGAAACATTGTTTTTAAGCACTTCCCAACGTTTCGTAGAACTAGAGAAAAAAGTGTAAAGTTCTTGCACTACAGGGAAAAAAGTTGCTGTTTCTGTAGAAGAAGATGCTGCATCATTCACAACAAGGTTTAAAGAATGACATGCACAGGGCACATAAAACGCCCTTGGATATTTTTCAGTTATTCTGTTTTGAACACCCTTTCTTACTCCTTTCATATTAGAATTATTATCGTATCCTTGTCCTCTAAGCCACTTTAACTAAAATCCTAATTTCTCCAAATGTGTCAGAATAAGCTCTGTCAAACCTTCTCCGGTGGAATCACTAGCTTCTAAAAAACCAATGAAAAATTCTTCAATTTCATATTTATTTGTTTGGAGTCAAAAGCAGCGACTCTTATTGTTAATAATAGTTGTTCAATATGGCTTACGTCTGGAGTACAATCGCCGTTACCGAAAAATATTTGGCTGTTTTCGTAATTTCGACAACCTTGTTTAAAACAGCCAATCCCATTAAATTTATCAACTCATCTTGAATGTTATTACTTAAATAGTGACAGACATTTATTAGATTCGCGTTGAACTCTTCTAATATGTTCTTCCTTAACTGGATGAAACTCGGAAAGCAAGTGTCCCGGGTTCGGGTCCCATCGCGAGGCTGTCGATCTAATGGTCTGGAGTTTTGGAAGGTTTTTCTCCAGATGTAACGTGAATACGCGTTAGAACCCCTTAGAAAGTCCTCCTACCAAGGCACTCCCCCTTGGCAGATCACCCTAGTGTAGCGTTTCCATAATCACACACAAACAAACAAACAAACGAAATTCGGAAAGCAGTTCTACCAACTTTAAGAAGTTTCCGTAATTAGACTGAAACAAATGTTCAGTTGTCCCACGAAAAGCTAAGTATTGTGAGGCAGCAGTCTAATTATTGATACAATTCTTTTTAAAACACCTCTCCAATGTTGAATTTCAAGGTCCATAATTATTTGGTACTCAGCTTCGATATTTTTTTCTGCTTTAATCGAATGAAAATAATAGTTTTGCGATATGCGAGTATTGTGCATGTTTTAATGAATTTCGGCCCATGGAGCGTAATATATTTCGAATCTTTTGGGCGGTCCTGTACATAAACTATCCATTCGATTGAGACCAAAAGGGGAGGTGCACAACTAGATGTTAGAATAACCCTAAATATAAAATTTCGACATTCTACGACCAATATTTTTTGAGATATGCGAGTTACATACATACATACATACATACATACGAACGTACAGACGGCATGGAAAAACTGGCCAAAATAGACTCGTCGCTGGTCAAAATGAGTTGCAGACACGTTTATATGATCGTTCATGCTAACTTACGATGAGATGCATCGAAAAAAAATTTAAATTAAATTTAGAGGTAGTCAAAATCGGTTTTTTCGTCGAAATTTGGCCACCGAAATTTTTCGGGATTACATTACTTCCTTATACTCCGTACAAGGAAGTAAAAATCCGCATGGCGATTTCAACATTGAGAAAGGCGGAAAGAAAAAGTCGCGTACTAGTATGCAAATGATAATACAAAAGTGAAATGCTGAAAGTTGTCCTCTTCGAATCATAACTACTGGCCTCCTCTTCAGAATCATGAACAGTACCCTATTACTTTCTGCTCCTTCTGCTGATTTTCGGATAGTTTATATCGATACATTTCTCGCAGAGTTGTTCATTCTTCCATTTTGTAATGTTTGAGATGCACTGCCATCAAATATAAGGTCTTCTTTATTGATGCCGTTTTTATAATAAGAAGTCAAATTTTCGCAAGGCTGCGTTATCTCTTCTTCTTCCAAGTCGTGAATCCTTTCAAAAAACCCAAATTTTTCGAAAGTTATTTCATAAGCTTGAAGACGTTTCCTTAAGTTTGAAGTTAGACGTCAGACAAGATTTTAAGTTTTTTTTTTCCAAATAATAATTTTGGGAAGAGCTTTTTTTCGAGCTGAAGCCCCTTTTGGGTTGATGCCCTTGGCGACAGCAGGTTTCGCGTATGCGCTAAGACGGCATTGTATGTATGTGTAAATTTATTACGCTTAAATGAGTATGAAAAGGGTCACATAAAGCAGACCTATTTTATGCAGCTCTTTGAGTGGGCGCCCATACCTAAAGGCGAAAATGAGCCCCCCCCCCCCAAAGCTCTCAGAAAACGTATATACAACCGCAATTATTTATGTATTGTTGCAACGTGGAAGTGATTTAACCTGGTTTTCGGTGCAAGACCACCGATTCTCCTCCCCTTACAAACGACTTGGCAGATCTCTACAAGCATTCTTATGGGCGCCCATAGCCCCTTGAATTGCGCCTCCTCTGCTCGGAGCAGATACACTAGTTACCTTTTAGTTTACCTTAGGAAAGATAGCTATTTCCAGAGTTAGATTTTTCAAATGCTGCTCGCGAGTGTTGTAGCATAATTATAAAATTATAGGAGGGGAAAAACTCAGATTTAAATATTTGTATTAACATACTAGTGTAGGACACACTAGTCGTTGCCCTTAGCTTCTGTTGAGCTTGAAATACATGGTAAAACTCGTTAAAATTATTGAAGTAAAACTTCTTTAGGCGCAACTAGGGAGTAACTCAGATTTTTTTTCTGACGGAAGTAACGCTCGGTAAAGGAAGTGACGTATATGTCACATACTCCACGCTGACCCTGAAAAAGAAGAACCACAGAAAAACCTACCTTTTCGACCGCTCTGCTGCTTTCGCCGACTTCATCCTGTAAAAGTACACAGAACCTCTTAGGGAAAGAAACGGCGAGAAAAACAGTCAAGTGCCGTACATTTGAGACATCAATCTTTATTTTATATATCAATAAGCGTTGTGAAGGTACATCCAAGACAATATTTTACATGTAATCCCAACCACACAGGAGGTTCTCGATAATCCTTATTCTTAGATGAATAATGTACATGGTTTTGGAAAAGCACAAAGAAACGGACCCTGGCTGCAATCAATCCCAAACAATAGACAGAACCTGCAGTTTAAAATCACGGATACAGAATAATAATTCGAAACCTACCAGCAAACGAAATCAACGCTTAAGAACACTGTGATAGAAAAACACAAAAAAATTACACTACCTGCATTCGAACCCAACAAACAGAAGAAAACATCAGTTAAAGAACACAGTTAAAGTATAATACTAGACTATGGACATCCCCCCCCCCCCATTCAAACCCAACCTCCAGACGGAACAGTGGTATAAAAAAACAGTTAAAGAATAATACTGCAACATAGACACTTCCTAGATTTTAATGTTAAATTTTCGCTCTCAAGATTCTCAGCCGTTAGTTGATTTTTTAAAAGAAAAAATTGATTTAACTATGAATACTTCTCGACTTCAATCAACAACGCGTTTCGGTACAACGATAGATGCTGTATTTTCAAGAAAATTAGCAAATTTAGAGAGTAAAATTTATGTTTCACATTATAGTTACCACAAACCTATAATTTCATACATAAAAAATTAGGCTGACATTCAAAATTTCAACTACAGCTCTTAAAGAACATAAAGTTTAGTGAACATATTTACCGAGTACTTGGCACAAGATCATTGTCCGTACGCAAAATCTTGTTGAATGCAGAATGAAGATTTGTTGAACAGTTCACATATCAGTACGTAATATTTTAACAGCCACTAAAAATGACCGTAGTTTCAATTACTGTCACATTGACCAAAATTTCAATTTGTCTTTCATTAAATGTCCGCTGTTTTCAAATGCGCTTCGCAAAATGGCGCAGCTTCACACATCCAGTATTCATCTTCTAAGAGAACACAAAAACTTCAAAATGGTGGTTGGGTTTCACACCGACAGATTTTAACGTGACACACCGATGGAATGAAGACCCAAGCTTGCATCAGCAACTACTTCGTTACCATCTCAAATTCGATATCGTGATGAAGGATCAAGAATTTTGAATTCTATCCTGGAAGAATTCTGCACGGTATCAGCAAAATCGAAGATCTCCGCAACGGTTCGCCGAAACTGATGACATAAGAACTTAGCACTACTCACTGTTCTGCAACCATCTTTGCACCGACCTTGTGACAAAGATTCAGATGAATTGTACATTCATATCTGGAGAAAACTGGAGGATGTGCCATGCGTTCAACAATTTGTTCATTTTTCAGAAGAGTCCATACAAATTTATTTTCAGTTGAAAATTTCTCACAGCTACTTCGTTATCACTTTATAACTTTCGCTGCTTTTTTTTTTTCAACTGCTGATAGCGTCCCTTGAACGGACGCGCTTTGAAAACTGTTGCCAGATATCCTACGGGAAAAAAATTACTGTGCGATCTTTTTCTTCCGTCAAGTACAGCGAAACCGGTTTCCCCGTGCAGGAAGCGGTCAGTCCACACTGGTTTTCTTCTGCGGAAAACTAATGGAATGGCATCGTGGACTTTGTTACATCTTGTTGTTTTGATTTTGTGAAGATCTGACTGACGGTGCTACATGACTATGTAACACATCCATTGGAGTGTTAACCGCCAATTCCACATCAAGGGCAGTCACTGCTATATATACTTCTCCGTCTTCCTTCGTTGCGCAGTTCTGCATATACTCTGGCCCGCCGCAACGTATATACACCACAACTGCTGACCATCTCCCTTCTCTTCACCTGGGCAGATGTGGATGTACACTTTCCCTCAAAGTGTACATGCACAACTTTTGAACAACTCTCTAAAGTATTTAATTGCGCTAGAGACTTGGAAAATATTTAGAATGCCTCTTTACAAGCTGCAGTGTGAGCTGTTGTAAACAATAAACCTACAGGAGATTCGAAACACTCGGAGGACAAAATGCTAAACGTACGGAATTTTGCAATACTTCCCTAACCAGGTTAACTGCTTGGCCCATTTTGGAATGCAGTTTTTGTGCTGACGAATTTTTATCTGAAAGTTGCATGAGACGTGCAGCTTTACTGTTAGTGTTAGTCTATAGTGCATTGGGTGGAGAAACATTGTTAATTTTTTCAAGTGTTTAACATCATTGATTTAAAATTAAAGTAGTTCAAATGTTCTGTGGCAGGAATCTCTTTTCAGATGGAATACCCTTAAGGTGTTTCTTTTAAAAATTCCTGAAAGTGATTTTTTTGAAAAATGAAAGTCAGCACGATAGTTTTGAGCTGTTTCAAAAACAAACCAATGATGTAGTCGAAAAAACTAATAATCTTCTTCACTAACAGTAGTTTCTTCCGTAATAGTAAGCTAATCTTAACAGCCAACCCATATGTCTTATGCAATATTTAGAAAAAAAAATTATGAGCACAAAAATATCGTCCTAAAATCGGACGAAGTGTTACACATTTCGGGAAATATTGCAAAATTAAGTATGTTAACAATTTTTTTCTGAACTTTTTTAACTCTTATTGGTTCATTTTTCGTAATAGTTCGCAGTACAACTTCTAAAGAAAAAATCTAAATTTTAGTAGTCCCTAGCTCAATTCGATTTTTTAAAAGGCTGTTCAAAAGTTGCACGATTTCCAAAAAGAACAGATGTAAGAACTTTTAAACGCAAGGGAAAGTTGGTTCAATTTCGACCCTCGAGACAGACACACTTTGGACCCGGTGTCGTTCAAATCATTCCTCGCACAGACTACGTAAGATAAGTTCAAAAACCATATTTTAATTTACTTTATAAGACGGATTATTTATTTGAGGGAGCGTAAGGTAGCATCGTTTTTCGTGTGTGAGTATGTTTCCTAGCAAAAACTACTGAAACTAATAGAGCATGTTTCCGTTACAAAGAACCTCCCGATACCGTAACACTTCGTTATAACGGAAATTTCGTTGGAATGAAATTACGCTAATTTGAATAAAACGATAGAAAGTTATAATTATGCACATTCGGCTGTTATTTTGAAATAAAACCACTCACAATACTTACATATAAGAAAATGGCATTAACTACTGTGATA
This sequence comes from Cheiracanthium punctorium, assembly GCA_038373885.1. Lineage (NCBI taxonomy): Eukaryota > Metazoa > Arthropoda > Arachnida > Araneae > Cheiracanthiidae > Cheiracanthium > Cheiracanthium punctorium. The sequence goes on from JAWZYV010001807.1 coordinate 628,496, forward strand.
AGAAAGTTGTAATAAGTTGATTGCAATTCACGGAAATCAGCCAGAGAATTTTTTTTCAAATGAATTTTTTTAATTCTGAAAAAAATGACTTACCTCTTTAGGGAAATATCAGCCTTTAGTGAATAAAACTCGAAGAAGCCTTTAATGAAAAAAACCTGAATATTTTATGAAATCTACGATTTTCTTCTGAACAGAGGTTGCTGTTGTACGTGAAGTACAATGGAAGACATAAAACCGTTTTTTTTTGTTTTTTTTTTTCCAGCGCTGCTCTTTACATTTTGCACTGTGAACTCTTATGAAAAAATGAACTTTACAAAATACTCAGGAAAAATTGCTAAACGTTGGGGGAAATTTCACTATATCTCTCCAAACATGTGACTCCTCGGTCCATTTTGAAGACGATTTCTGTGCTGTGCGACAATTCTGTGAAGACGATTTCTGTGCTGTGCTTCTGAATTTTCTCTGAAAGTTGCATGAGACATGCAGCTTCACTGCTAGTACTAGTCCATTGTGCATTGGGTGAAGTAGCGTAATTTTTAATTTTTAGAGTGTTTAACATCATTGATTGGCTTTTGAAGCGTCCTGTGAAGACGATCGATCTTCAAATGGAATATCCCTAAGTTCCTCACTTCATCCTAAACATTTTTCGGGAAAGAAAAATTCTTAAAATCAATCCAGTGAAACTTCATCTTTCCTGACTTGAAAACGATGTGGGTGACGAAACGCTACCTTATACGTCTTAGAAGCTATGTCTACTGAAAGTTGAGATAGTAATTTGTAATCAACCTGAACTATACTTTATTAACGGTATTTGACTATATTCTATAAGATAATGACATAAGTTAGCAATTCCTTAAATAATAAAAAAAAATCCGAATGTAGACAATCAACAGTTTGCTTGAAACTGAGTTTAAATTGATTATTTTTAAATTTAAAAATTTTGTTTTTTTAAATTGTTTTTATTTATTCTTTACATCACTTTTATTCTACACTGCAAAGTGCTTACATGTATTACAAATCATACACTGGAGTGTTAACCGCCGATTCCACATAGAGGACAGTCCACTTCATTCACTGCTATATATACTTCTCCGTCTTCCTTCGTTGCGCATTCTGTATGTACTCTGGTGCCTCGCATGTACTCTGAGGCACGCTGGCCACAGAGTACATGCACAACTGCTGACCATCTCCATTCTCTTCACCTGGGCAGATGTGGATGTACACTTTCCCTCAAAGTGTACATGCACAGCTGATGGGAGTCGAACCGAGGACTGTGCATTCGACTACACATCCAGGACTTTATCTTCGGGTCTGTCCTTCCCCCAACAGTAAAGGATGGTAGCGTCTATAAGAAGTTTTGTCTATTGTTGTGAAATTCTTATACACGGGGTGACAGCATTGGAGTAGTGCAACAATGCTTTACCCTGTGTCTTGGATACCATCATGGAATAGTGGATAAGACACTGTACATGGAAGTTGGCTGATGTTTGAAGGTCTGGTGTTTTGGCCTTCAACGAAGCTGTCGATCTAACGGTGTGGAGTTTTGTGCGGTTTTTATTTAGATGTAACGTGAATGCACATTAGAATCCCTTAAACGGTCTTCCGACTAAGGATTGAATTGCACCAACAAATTTAATATTTCTTGAAATTGTGCGGTATCTGTCACTGATTACTGCTACTCGAACAGAATCAGTAATCTGTTAATCGAATATTGAATATTCGCGATTTATACTATTCGAACAGTATTCGCGGTTGTAACTATTGGAATATCGCGATTTTGCTAGTGGATTTGCTAGTACGATTTCTATTCCAATATTATTTGCGATATCTTTTCTAATAATTTTCAGAATTTTCACTGTTATATTAGAATTCGCGATTTGACTATTCGGGATTTGGAATGTCATGTGCTTATCGATCAAATGGATCATTCAGATTCGGTTATCTTGAATGCCCTAAATAATCGACTTACGTATTGGCCGGAATATAACGTGATGTTTTTTGACTGATCAATTTCCGTTAAAAACCTGACTCGTGCTAAATTCGAGATGTAAATATAGGATTTTGCTAATTATCTTGAAGGGAAGTTTTAGGTTCGCGTTATATTCGGGGCCGTGATGTATTCGAGCCAATACTGTAATTCGAATTGTTTCGGAGGCGGGCACCTGAATGGAAGGTATTTATGCCTGTAAAATTACTTTCCCCGTTACAACAGTCTGTCTGCCGGTAAGCAGCATTTACGCTCCACGTACGCTTTGAATTGACGAGGGAATGAATGCTAAATCCCCGATTGTCGATTCTATCGCCAAAAGTGGACAAATTAAGAACATTTGAGGCTGTTCTCTTGAAATCAAGCAAATTTTCAACAATTCTTTAAAGAATTTAATTGTTCTTGGAAACATTTAGAAAGCCTCTTTGCAAGCTGTACACTGTGAACTGTTGCAAACAATAAACCTATCGGAGTTACGAAACACTCGGTAGAAAAAATGCTAAACATACGGAATTTTGCAATACTTTCCTAAACAGGTTAACCCCTTTGCCCATTTTGGAAGGCAGTTTTTGTGTTTATGAAATTTTTTCCGAAAGTTGCCTGAGACATGCAGCTTTACTGTTAGTATTAGTCCATAGTGCAATAGGCGGAGAAACATTATTAATTTTTTCGAGTGCTTAGCATCATTCGTTTGTTATTAAAGATGTTCAAAATTCTTGTGACGACGTTCGCCCTTCATATGGAATACCCTTAAGGTGTTTCTTTTAAAAAAAAATACTGAAAGTGTTTCTTTTGAAAAATGAAAGGCAGCGCGGGATTTTTGAGCTGCTTTAAAAACAAAGAGATAATGTTAAACACTCGAAAAAACTAATAATCTTCTGTAATAATAAACTAATATTAACAACCAACCCATATGTCTTATGCAAGGCTTAGAAAGAAAAAAATTATGAGCAAAAACTAGCCAACGAAAATGGGACGAAGTGTCGGGGAAATGTTGTAAAATTAAGTATGTTAACATTTTGTTCCTGGTCGTTTTTTAACCCCCCACTCTCGCCAACCTAAAAAATTGCCACACTTTGGCGAGCTTTGTAGTAATGGATCTGTAGGAGTTAGGCACAAGTTTCAACTCCTCCAAAAGAACTAGATGAAAACTAAAGTGAAAAAATTAGCGATAAACGCACAAGTTAAGGAATTTGAAGACACTTAATTATTAAAACTACATTAATTGGCCACCCAAAATAAATAAAAATGCAACGGAATGCTGTACTTACATGTTGTTCCTGATCGTTTTTTAACCCCCCACTCTCGCCAACCTAAAAAATTGCCACACTTTGGCGAGCTTTGCAGTAATGGATCTGTAGGAGTTAGGCACAAGTTTCAACTCCTCCAAAAGAACTAGATGAAAACTAAAGTGAAAAAATTAGAGATAAACACACAAGTTAAGGAATTTGAAGACACTTAATTATTAAAACTACATTAATTGGCCACCCAAAATAAATAAAAATGTAACGGAATGCTGTACTTACATGTTGTTCCAAATCGTCATTTTAATTCTAAATTACGATTGTCACATAAATACAAAATGGGGATGGTAACTGATTATGTTTAATTATCGGCATCTTGGCGAGAGATTGCTGTGGTACGTGAGGTGCAATGGCAGACCTAAAACCGTTTTTTTTTTTTTTTTTTTTTTTTTTTTTTTTTTTTTTTAAGTAAAACTTCTTTAGTGGCGACTAGGTAAAGTCATATTTTTTTTCTGACGGAAGTAGCGCTCAGTAAAGGAAATGACGTGCACGCCCCGAAAAAGAAGTACCACTGAAAAGCCTACCTTTTCGACCTACTTTCACCATTCCCCGAATTCATCGTGTGAAAATACGCGGAACCTGTTTGAGAAAAATGTTCAAGAGCCGTATCTTAGAGACATCAATCTTTATTTATATATCAATAAGCGTTTTGAAGGTACATCCAACATAATATTTTACATGTAATCCCAACCTCACAGGAGGTTCTCGATAATCCTTATTTTTGGATGAATAATACACAATACATGGTTTTGGAAAATCACAAAGAAATGGAACCTGCCTGCAATCGAACCGGAACAGTCAGCGACTGATTTACGGCGGAGTACACGGGTCCGTGCCCCGGGCCCCCGATTTTTAGGGGCCCCCAAAACTACCTTTTATGTAATCATAATAGCTACTAAAGTTATCTCTCAAGAGAAAAATTTTTGATTACTTCATTTCATCACAAATATTCAAAATTTTTAATTTAATGTAACTTGTAACGCTAAAAATTATGCATTCGATTCGACATTCGATAAATCCAATATTCGCAAATTCGTTCGGACACCTCAGCATGCTCCTCCTTTTATCTTTTCAAAGGTGTATGACGGCTTTAAATACCCATAAAAACATTTCAAAATCGAAAAATTCATATAAGTGGTATCTGTCGTGACATTTTACTGATTTGTAAATGTTTACGTATGGTTAACTTAGGAATGATAATTGGATTTAAATTAATTTAATTAAGTAATATTCTGCGGAAAATTTTTGTGCTGGGGTCGCCAAAAGTATCTGTGCCCTGGGCCCCAAAGTGTGTAGATCGGTCCCTCGGAACAGTAGATGGAAACGTCAGTTAAAGAACCCTTTTCCTGGATTCTAACCCAACTTCCAGACAGAACAAGGGGATGGAACACCACAATTAAAGGGATAGTGGCTACAAACGAACCTACACAGCCCGGGGAAATTTTCGTTTCAGAACACTGTTGGAGGATCATACTTCGATCCCACGAAGGTAAATTTATAGGAGGGGGCACTTCTCTTAGAAAGTTGGATAACGCCGTAGTTGCAAACAGATGGCGCTACGCACACTGGGTAACTGCGCATCTCAAAAAAAAAAGTCAAACATTGGCGCAACAGCCCCTCTGCGGGGCCTAGGCCTGCGCTGCCCAACCGCGCCTTCGCGACCATAGGCTTTGGGGTGCGGATGCATATGCCTCGGCCAGGTGGTCAGCCTAACGCGAAGCCCCCAGTTTTTGACCCCAAGCAAGCTTGGTCCTCATTTTATCGACCCACCCAAGGGATGAAAGTCTGAGTCGACCTTGCCCAGCCCAGGATTCGAACCCTGGACCTGGGACGGCAGAGCGGTGCGCTAACTATTACACCACTGGGCTTCTCTGCGCATCTCAGGTTGTTTATATTTCCATCGAGGCGAAGTAAATGGAGATCGTTGAATTAGCAGAACTTCAAAAAATTAAATACATAGACCCCGAAAAAGAAGTACCACTGAAAAGCCTACCTTTTCGACCTACTTTCGCCATTCCCCGAATTCATCGTGTAAAAATACGCGGAACCTGTTTGAGAAAAACATTCAAGAGCCGTATCTTAAGAGACATCAATCTTTATTTATATATCAATAAGCGTTTTGAAGGTACATCCTACATAATAATTTACATGTAATCCCAACCTCATAGGAGGTTCTCGATAATCCTTATTTTTAGATGAATAATATACAACGGTTTTGTACGGTGTTGTACTATATATCAATAAGTGATATATAGTAATTACTGGCTTCACCTGTGTTTTAATTACATAATTGTCTTAGAATACTATTTCGTAATGAATATAGGCAATAGTTTAGAAGCAAAGTGATAATATTATTTCTGAAATGCCAGTTACATTGGCCGTTAAGCCATTAAACTCCATTAAACTCCTAAATATTATGTATGCCATGTCTGTTATTATTTTACCCAAAAGCTGTATTTTAAGAAATATTTAGTAAATTTAGAAGAATGTAGTTTGTGTGAACGCAATATTTATAATGATATATATATATATATATATATAGTGTAATGATATATATATTTATATATAGTAATAATATATATATTTTTATAATGATATCTATACAACGATTTAAGAATACGGGTATGTAACACCACAAAGAAAGAAACACTGGCTGCAAACGGTTTAAGAACAAAATAAAAGAATAACAAATGGACACTCCGTGGATTCTAACCCAACCTCAAGACGGAGCAAGCAACGGTTTAACACGGGGATGGAACACCACAAAGAAGCGGACCCTGGCTGCAATCAATCCCAAACAATAGACAGAACCTGCAGTTTAAAAACACGGATACAGAATAATAGTTTGAAACCTACCAGCAGACGAAATCAACGCTTACGAATACTGTGATAGAAAAACACACAAAAAAAATTACACTTCCTGCATTCGAATCCAACTAACAGAGAAAAACACCAGTTAAAGAACACAATTAAAGTATAATACTAGACTATACACATTCCCCCCATTCAAACCCAACCATAGGCGTAATCTGGGGGGGCAAGGGGGGGCAATTGCCCCTGCAGTTGTAAAAATTGCCCCCCTAGTCTAAAAAGTCAGGGGGCAAAGTTATGATTTTGAACCCAAATCATGCATTTATAACCCAAATATACTATCAGATTAAAAAAAAAAAAAAAAAAAATTCCCCTGCAAAAATCAACAAAAGAATAGAGTCACAGAAGCTTTTCAACCCAACAGGAACGATGGCAGATTCTACCAAATGGCCAAGCTTTATAATTTCTCAGGAAAGCAAAAATCAAGGGGCAGCGATTTTAAATTTGTCTGAAATCAATTGTTCAGCGTTAGAAAAAAGACCTGTTGCTGTAAATAGTGAGCAAAAAGAGGTCATTTTCACAGGCAATGTCGCAATTAGAGTTTATGTCATCCGGGGCAAACCATAATTAGTGTCGTGTGCATGGGCGCCCATAGTAATTTTCCTAGGGGGGGGGGCAAACTTAAAAAAAAATTTCTAGAGGGGGCAAATTTCAAACTTTTAACAAATTTAGTTCTGTTTTTGCCATTTGTTAACATAATGAGACATTAACTTAAAACTTTAGGGGGCAAGTTCCCTACCTTGTCCCCCCTTATGGGCGCCCATGGTCGTGTGCCCCCTCGCATGGAGCCGCGCCTCATCCCAAGAAACTATAACTGATTTTGGCGTTCCATTTAGAATGTCTCCCGGTGCTTGTCCCCGCTTGCCCCCCCTTTAGTTGCCGCCCTGTCACAGGTTGGGGCCAGTTTCTCATTTATATTTTAATGAACCTAATTTTGGTGTTTGAAGGTCAGTAGCAGAGACACAACACATTTTTATGATCGGGCACAATTTACTTGACATGACAGACAACTAATTGCGAATTCAAATGCGACGCAGTTTAAGAGAACAAGAAACGGTCTGCGATTTTATGATTTATATCTGCTGCCAGGGGCAACTAGGGGCACGTGCCCCAGACTTGGTAGGGGGCTCCAAAATAAGTTATGGTTCCATGGGAGGGGGAGCGTTCTAGTTGGTTCCTCGTGAGAGATAAACTCTAGTTGCAGTACTATCTAAGTCAGTATTTCGATACCTTTAACCTTTTTAGATTTTCATGTTTTAGAAAAATATAGCAGCAAATCACCTCATTACTTCCTACTAACAGCGTTGCTCCCAGCAATACGGAGAAGCAACGTTCGACACAGAAGGGGAACCTTCACTGCTATTGTTTATAACGATCTGCTGATGTGCATACATGGGCGCCCATAGTAATTTTCCTAGAGGGAAGGGCAAATAAAAAAAAATTCTAGACGGGGGCAAATTTCAAACTTTTAACAAATTTAGTTCTGTTTTTGCCATTGTTAACATCATGAGACATAAACCTAAAACTTAGGCCCTTTTTATTTATTTTATTAATTATATTTATTGCACTATTTACTTGTTTGTTTTCAAGAGTTAAAAATAACTGGTCTCAAATTTCATCCGTTTTAGTACAGTATTTTTTCCATTGTTATAGAAGAAATATTTTATGATTTATAGTTTATAAAATATAATTTTATTTTTAAAAAAGTTCAAGTAATCTCCTCTGTTGAAATTACGGTGGGATATATTAACGTAAGTTAGAATTACTTTTCGTTTAGTTGGTTGTAAGACAACCGTTGAAAAAGGTTAAACACTTTTAATTTCATAAAATATTTATTAACGTGATATATTGTGATTTATTCATATTATCCTTACAAATCTAATAATACTGCCTATTACGTACATTAATACTATCTATCTTCGCTTCTCCCTCTTCAAAGCTCGCTTAAAAGAAGCAGCTTAGATTATATGGCACCGATGGGATCTTTTGATTCTATGGCAATTCTTTGCAATTTACGCATTAACATAAAAATCATTTCACATAATCGTTGCCATTAAGGAAACTCTCCATATATATTTAATTTATGCAGAGTTTTATAAGATTGGCGTATTTAGCACCGCAAAAAAATTTCATCTCACCGTGGGGAGAAACTATCCAAGGGGTGCCATTTTAAATATCCATGTATCCAATTTAGCGATATCTTATATATCCTCCATGGTCCTGTCTCCTGAAAAACATCAAACTGTGTAATCTCGAGGAGCTATTTATTCCCGCTTTAATTGTGACAGGGCGTTAGAATTGCAGAGCTTACAAATTTCACGCATTTTTTTTTAAATTTATGATGTCACTGTTTAACTGCCGTAAAGGATACCCCAGTTGGCTGAGGGAGTTAATTTCGATATTTTGCATAGTAGTTTTCAAACGGTATCATTAAAACTTTGCTTTATGTAGGACCACTATGGAGGAACGTAATTCAACGTTAAAATAAAGCTATACTCGCAGCATGCATGATATGTTAGGCAATGCCCGCCCCATAATTAAATGCCGAAAATAAAAAAAGTAAATAGAAAAGTTTAATATATCGCGCTTTAAAACGAACTTTGTACTTTTTAAAATGAACATTTTATGCTGTGTTAAGACATTTCAATTTTTAAATAAGCAACGGATTAAAATAACACTTCTAATAATAATAATCGTGAATTTCTTAGTTTATTTCTACAGTAAATTTTAATCAAAATATCGCCTCCCTGTGTTGAAAAAAGAGCTGGAATAAATGATTTAAAATTGTGGCGTAATTTTTATGTATCTTAAAGCAACTGACGTCAACGATCTTCACTTGCGAATTGAAAATACGGACGGTGCCCCATTAAAAATTTCTATGTGGATAGGTGGAAAAACCTTTTTTCTAATCCTTTTTGTTGCAACAACCCAACATAAATTCTCGTGCCATGATTGCAATGCAATGGCGTAAGCTTTCCGCGTTGATGCTATTAAATTCTAAATATTAGGTTGCTTTCAAATTCGTAAAAAATCATCTAATTTACATAATTTTTTTCATTTTCAAAGAGGGAGAAAAGAATGTTTCACGATTTGTCAAAGTATCAAAAAGTTATGACGGATAGAATTCAAGATGCGACAGTTTTAAAATTATTTTACGAAAAAATTAGCCAAAACAGATGCTTAGTAAAAAAATTCCTAAAAATCGGTAAAACATGTTACGTATTCAGAATAAACTGTTTTTAAAAGAAAATTTTCTCCTCTATCCGATGATACAAATGCCGTTTTGCTGCAAGCGTAATTTCCGCCGTTATTACGAATTAGGTGAGAAAAAATGCCGAAAATCTCATAAAACATAAAATAAAAAAAATTCTGGGTGGAATTTTGAAAAAATCGCTTCGAGCTGCACAACTTCATGTATAGAACTTCCAGAGTACCAAATTTGGTGTTTCTAGGTGTAGCCCTTTGTCCGTAATGCCGCCGACACACACACAGACATCTTTTATAATAAGTGTATATATATATATATATATATAAACATTATATATATGTGTGTGTGTGTACGGGCACGCATATATATGGACTTTCATTTACAATGACATTTGCCCCCCAGTTTCGAAGCCCAAGTTACGCCCATGAACCCAACCTCCAGATGGAACAATGGTATAAAAAAACAGTTAAAGAATAATACTACAACATGGACACTTCCTGGATTCTAAGTAATTACCATGAATTACCATGAATTTTCGCTCTTAAGAATCTCAGCCGTTAGTTGATTTTTTAAAAGAAAAATTTGATCTAACTATGAATACTTCTCGACTTCAATCAACAACGCGTTTCGGTACAACGATAGATGCTATATTTTCCAGAAAACTAGCAAATTTAGAGAGTAAAATTTATGTTTCTCATTATAGTTACCACAAACCTATAATTTCATACAGAAAAAATTATGATGACATTCAAGTACCTATTTTCAATTAATAATATGAATATAACATCTATTTAATCTTTGTAAAGTACATGAATAATAAATATAATTAATGATATTTATTTTAAGTTAAAGTTTAATCATTTCAGTGATATGTGTCGTAAACGTCAAAGAAGTTTTACTTCAACCGCGCTTAAAGATTACACGCATACACTTTTCTTGAGCCAGCTAGTTTTGCGCCCCTCTCCTGCCTATTTTCCTGGCAGGGGCCGCCTAGCCAACCCCGAGCTAGGGCCCTGCGCCCCATTATTTCTAAGTTTAGGCTTTCTGCCACCTGCTTCCCATCTCCGTCTTTCCGACTGATGCCTTATTCTTTCTCAGTTTCAACGTTTTGCCATCCTCTATTTTAATTTCACTTATCACCCGGGGTGGACCACACATTCCTACGTCACTACTTACGTACATTACTTTTTAAGTACACTACCCACTTTCGTACGTCATTGTCCAGCCTGATTTTAAAAAGAAAATTATAAGATTTCTAACTTGCGACTGTAAATAATGCCGCCAGTTAATGACAGCAGCCAGGCAGCCGCAATGTTACTGGTGAAAGAAAAAATTAATAAAAGTTTTCATATCCGAGGCAAAAAAATAATAGTATATAATACAAAAATGAAAATAACTATTTTAAAGCCACTTGAATTAATGTCTGTCCGATTTACAACCATATTTTTAAAAATCCTCTGTTAGTCTTCTTACAATGAATTCAACCATAAGGATTCTGCCGCCCCTAGCAAAGAGCGAAGGCAGATAGGCCCATGGAGAAGGAACGGAAGAGAAGCTCCCCTGAACAAATATTTAGACAAGATAACATGGTCTTTCTGACAATGATGAGATATTTCATGTAATTCTGAATAAGTATTCAATCTTTGCGCCTGGCAGAAATTTTTTTTATAAATCTGCCCATATCAAAGATACGACTTTTTTCTCTGTCCCCCAACTGACAGCAATAAATAATCGTTAATTTTCTTTTTTAAACATTTTTTTCAAATTTTACGTGTTATTTAAGTAGATAATTGTTAATCCAGGCCGGCCGCCCCTTTGAAGTGCCGCCTCTCTGCATCATAGCACGGCACGGCCCTGACCTTACGAACAGATCCGTCGTCTAAAAAGACCCATGCATGTTTAACGCTTAAATTCTGCAGCCTGCAAGTAATAAATTTTTTATCTTAGTTTATTTCGTATTCTTATCTTCTTGAGCAGTTATTATGACAGCAGAAAAATGAAACAAAAGTAGAAAATACTCAAACAATCTTATTTACAACTGCATCTGAAAAACTCTGATCAATCTAAGATAAGTAATTATTCTTTAAAACACTTATGGTAAACTGAATTCAAATGCTTTTTTTCCCCGTGTAGAGAGGTTACACATTTAAAAGTACATTTATCGTCCCTTTTTTACACGTATGACTGGGTTTCATTTAATTAGGTATATTTAATTGTAGATGGCAGCACCACATATTCGCAGGTAAGTATACAAATTGGCATTGAGATAATGTTCATCTGTGTTCGTGCGTTATGTTCGTGTGTCCACCAAAATGTTGTGCAGAAAAACACTCAAAATACTGGTGTTAAAAGATAGAATAAATAAAAGGTCCCACTATTTAGTGAAACGAAGGGTTATGACTGATGAAGACTGAATAAATTTTCAGCCGAAATGATCGTATCTTGTTATAAGTAAAGTATCATTGTATGTGTGTTTTTTACATAAAGATTTAGTTATTTTACCAGAATGTTCTGTTTCAGGTTGTGTAAATATCAATAAATAAATAATCAAGAAAATATACTGCTATACCTCCTTAACAAACAAGTTTTTAAGAAATTATGTTCTTGCGTCTTAGCAATGTAAAAGTCAGCTGGAGTGCTATTAATTCTTTACGGATTAGTCGCATCCTTTAACCCTTTGAGGCACAACCCTTTCCCAATGCTGAGAAAAGGGCAGCCGTTGCCATCGCTCGACTTAACTACCAGCAAGATGGCGGACTATAGAAACGTTCATCACGTGCCACATATCTAGAGACCCTTTTTTTGAACCTGGCTGTGCCCGCGCACAGCCAGCTGTCGTCAAAAAAGGGTCTCTAGATCTGTGGCCCGCGATGAACGTTTCGATCATCAGCCATCTTGCTGGTAATTAAGTCGAGCGATGGCAACGGCTGCCACTTTTTCAGCTCAGGCTCCAGATGAAAAATAATACACTTGTATTATAAATATGTATATTGCTCCTACTCCGATTTAAGAAAATTAATACGATTTTGGCATATAAAATTACATGTCTCCGAAAATCCAGCTTAAATGGCTTCAGACCTGGGCAATACCCAGAAAATAATTTTGGAGTCGGGGGGAGGGGCATGGTATATCGGGACAAAAATTTCAGGATATATCCCCCACACCCAATTTTCGACTTATGTAGCAAGATTTTTTATTTTTTTAACTATTGCGAAAGCATTTCGTTCATTTATACATCACAGCAATTCATACCCCTCACCATCCCCACCCCCAAACAATTATCTGGCTACGTCCCTGTATAAATACACCATATACATATAATGTAATAACTTCGAGGGAGAGGCGTCCAAACCCATAGGACCCCCCATCCCCTTTCTACGGCCTAGCTTCTGACTCCAAGTCTACAACTTAGACCCTGTATTCAGCTCAGAACGGAATTAAAGCAAAAGAACAGATCAATAAAAGAACACCTTTCACCCCGTTCACCAAAGAACGCCTATTACTCCGTTCCGGAAAAGAACACCTTTCTCTCCGTTCCGGGAAAGAACACTTACTTCAGAATAGAACCCTGAACTAGATGTTCCAGCTCCAGCTCACTGATCGCTGAACTCCTTCTCCAGCTCTGATCATAGAACTTGTTCTTTTTCAACCAATAGGAGAGGGCTGCTCGGAACAGGTTCTTTTTCAGCTAATAGGAGATGGGTGAAAGCGTTTCAAGCGAAGGCGCGTTTTATAAGTAGATATTTTAATGCTTTTATTATAGTTTAACGTTGATCAAATATTTTTTTTTCGATTTGTTTATGTTTCAGACTATCATTTTCTTTATTATTAATTTTTTTACTTTGATTGAAATTGAGTAGTTTGGCTGAAATAAAAATCTGATGTGTCCAACACATGACTTCCTTGCACGTCTATTAAATCAAAAATATTTTTTTACGCACTTCCTCTAAACTTATTTGTTTGAAAGAGATAAAATATCAATAATAGTAAGATATAGCGATTTCTAGCCAAACATTTCGATATCGCCAAGCTGAGTTCAATTTGAAAGATTTCTTTCTGACACTTTATTTGGCGATATTTCACCAAAAAAACTTGAAGTAGTTTGCGAGATTTTGGGGATAGCCAAAGTAGTCATTGACCACAGACTTTCAATGAATTGAATGCATCCATACACCTTAATGTATTTAAAATCATTTGGCTCACCCTGTAAATAAATTCCCAGTCGATTGCTGTCAAAAAAGATATTGAAAACCGTTAGATATTATAATATAGTTCTAAATACAAAAGTTCAAAATTCTACGGGTTAAAGTTTTAGAGTTATACAAAATACGAAATAATTTTTGGCGCCAAATTTGGCGATATTTCGGCGAAACTCGTCAATGTCGACGACATTTGGCGAGATATTAAGCATGGACCGACAATGACAGATTATCGCCAAATTTGGCGATATTTCGCCAAAACTCGCCAAGAACGATGACAAATGGCGATACTTTGGGCATGGACCAAATGACTGACTATCGCCAAATTTGGCGACATTTCGGCAAAACTCGCCAAGGTCGAGGACAGACGGCGTGATTTTGGGCATGTACCAAACAATGACTGTCTACAATTGTATTATATTGAAGATGTCCATAGACATTAAAGTACTGAAATTCTTTTCGGTGGTCCTGTAAATAAACTCTCCAGTAGATTTTAACCAAAAATCGAGATGCACAACTAGATGTTACAACAATCTTATATATGAAATTTCATAATAGTTTTTGAGATTTGAGAGTTAAATATGCACACACGTACAAAAAAAAGTCGCCAAGCTTGGCGACTTTTGGCATAGTTCTTGAGGGAGGCACGTGACCGTGGTCGGACCATTACCTAACTTATGTGGTAGGACGGTATTGTGCTTGAAATGGATGAATCTCCTAAAATTGCCATTGACCGTAATGTATTGGAAATCTTTTGAGTGCTCCTGTAGCAGAACTGTAAATGATAAAGACACTTTTTTTAATGGAGAAATTGATTTTCTAACTCTTTACAGCATATATCACTTCTGAGTCGTTTGAAATAGCACAATACCTCTAAAAAAAGCTTTGATGAATTTCGGCCCATAGAGCGTAATGTATTTCGAATCTTTTAGGCGGTTCTGTAGATAAACTATCCAGTCGAATGGAACCGAAAGGGGAGGTGCACAACTAGATGTTACGACAATCCTAAATATAAAGTTTCAACATTCTACGCCTCATAGTTTTTGAGATATGCGAGTTTAATGAATTTCGGCCCATTGAGCGTAATGTATTTCGAATGTTTTGGGCGGTGCTGTAGATAAACTATCCAATCGAATGGAACCAAAAGGGGAGGTGCACAACTAGATGTTACAACTATCCAAAATATGAAGTTTCAACATTCTACGCCTAATAGTTTTTGAGATATGCGAGTTTAATGAATTTCGGCCCATAGAGCGTAATGTATTTCGAATCTTTTGTGCGGTCCTGTACATAAACTATTCATTCGATTGCGACCAAAAAGGGAGGTGCACAACTAGATCATAGAACAATCCTAAATATCAAATCTCAACATTCTACGACCCATAGTTTTTGAGATATGCGAGTTACATACATACGTACGTACGTACCTACGTACGTACGTACAGACGGCATGGAAAAACTGACCACAATAAACTCGCCGCTGGTCAAAATGAGTTGCAGACGCGTTAATATGATCGTGCATGCTAGCCTACGATGAGATGCATCGAAAAAATTCTTTAAATTAAATTCAGAGGTAGTTAAAATCGGATTTTTTGTCGAAATTTGGCCCCCAAAATTTTTCGGGATCACATTACTTCCTTATACTACGTACAAGGAAGTAATAAAAACTGACGAATTGTTTTCCTTTGAGTGCATTTCGTATTGAACATATAAGAAAGTTTCTTATTCTTAGCCCGAGTTCACTGTAAAATTATGGTAGGTTGGGCTAAAAGTTCTATCCCCACCCCAGATAGCCATCATCGTTATCATTATTTCTCGAAATAGCTAAGATTCCGCAATTACTTAGAATTTGATAAAGCTAAAATTGTGAACTTCTGTCCCCACCATCAGATACGTAGCCAAGGTGTGAACAGGAGAGGGGGGGGGATAAGGGATCTGGTTCCCCAGAATTTAAATTTTTCTTCGCAAAAAAATATTAATCACGCCTTTTAATGAGAAATTTCATCTTTAAGACATTTTCCAAAATTTATGTTTACAACGAGCTTGCCTGCCATAAAATTTTGAAGCATCGGACTTTAATGAACTGAGAACATGTTTTTGCCGTGATCACTGAACAGGGTGTTCCCGTTCTTTCTTGAGAATAGGTTCAAAAGAACAGGGTGTTCATTCTTTCCCCATCTCTGGTTCAGAAGGAAAATTTTCCGTTCGCACGTGCGATTGATTCAAGGCTTCGCTGTAATAACCTACACTACAGTGCGTTAGTTATAATAAGCCTATTTAATAATTTACAAATTAAATAGTGGGGGGAGGGAGATTAAAACTCACATTTTAAATTCACATAAATCTAGAAGTGCGCTTAATATTTGTTTTAAATTTAATTTGTTAATGTGTTTATTCTTTACTTTTTCCTTTGGGGATTCACGTGTTCATGTGCTCAAATAGAGGAGCCGCCACTGGGTATTGTTATTAATAAACTCGAGGAGCTTTCTGGGATTAATAATATTAACAATAGTAATATGAGTTTAAATATAATATGCATACAAATAACAACAGTAGTTTTATTTATGTCGATGGCGTAAATTGGCATCATTTGCAAAACATGGGATCAGAAAAAATCGCCTAATGAGCGACCTTACTGTGTTCTGCGATAGACCCTTGGTAGCAAAATTGAGAAAGAAGAGAATCTTCACCATTGTGTCTTTGTGGCAAATGAGCATCTTAAACCTATCCGGGGCTCAGGTACATGCAGGGAGGTACCTGAAATTACTTCATTTTCTGGCCTTTTTACTTTTTTTTTTCGGGGGGGGGATTATGACATATTTTTCTTCTAGTTTACTATTCAACAAGAAATTGAAGAAATAAGTGTTATTCAAAAATGCAAATTTGCCTGTAGAATAAAGTCTTAATTCACGAAATCAGTCATAAAACTAATAATTGCTTGTCCAGGGACACAAATGCAAAAAATCGTGTAAAAATCTTCTAAACCAGCGGTTCTTAACCTTTTAACGTCGCTCCGTCACAACAAAGGCTAACTTACGGTGGCGTCCCCCCCTCCTCACATTTTTCAGCATACATTCAGTTTTTTAATTTTAAACAATGAACATTTAGTCGAATTTTCTACAAAATAATGTTATCAGTAAAGTTTGACTGAACATTTTAAGTGAAAATGGATATATTTTTCAGTAAAAATGAGAATAAATACGATGATTTTTTTAAAAACATGCATCACTACTTGCTCTTTGGTTTTTCTCGCGCCCCACCCTTGCATGCGCTCTGCGCCCCCCTTGGGGGTCGCGTCCCACAGGTTGAGAAACGATGTTCTAAACTGATAAAATAACACTCTTGTTTAACTTTGCATGACATAAAAATAAAGCAAGTTTCTGGTGAACACGCCATCTCTCTTTATTTTTCCTTTGAAACCTCAGCAATGACATAAACATTATTGTGATTCCGTTTTAAAAACTTAACTATCGGAATTCAGTTTATATATTTTAACATAAAGTTAAGCTCTGCGCAATATTGAACTATCTTTTTATTAAAAATTTTTTTAATTTGGTTTTAAATTATTCTTAGAGCAGCATGGCGAGCCTACATTTTCTGACTACTGCTTTGTTCATTTCCTATAATAGGTCTGCATAGGAAATATTTCCAAAGGTTCAGAAACATTGAGCAAATATTTACTTTATACGAAAAATATACATTCTTGTATTTGATCAATATTTGAAGAAAAATTAAAAGATTTAATTCGGATAGATTTAACAGTGCAAATTTGACACAAACAAATCAAATTGACAAGCAGATACACAGATTTTCCTGTTCTGTATGCATAAGATGCGTACCTTTTTCAGTATTAACCCTTTAACGCGCTGTGTTCCCGCTCTGGGAACACCAAACTCTGACGTTTTGACTGTTGCCAGTCACGAAGAATAGATTTGATTTCTATAAAAATAGTTGCGGGTGACAGAGCTCCACGATAATCCTTTACTTTTTAGCACGTCATTTCCCGTAAAAAAATGGTCACGATTATTTTTAGCAGCACTGACATCTGCTGAAGAATGGAAGAATGCGAGAACAGCTGAATAGATTGCCCAATGCTGAAAAAAGGGCAGCCGTTGCCATCGCTCGACTTAACTATCAGCAAGATGGCGGACGATCGAAACGTTCATCGCGTGCCACATATCTAGAGACCCTTTTTGACGCAGCTGGCTGTGCGGCACAGCCAGCTGCGTCAAAAAGGGTCTCTAGATATGTGGCACGCGATGAACGTTTCGATCGTCCGCCATCTTGCTGATAGTTAAGTCGAGCGATGGCAACGGCTGCCCTTTTTTCAGCATTTGGAAAGGGTTGCGCCTCAAAGGGTTAAAAGAGAAATATCCTCTATTATTCTGCAAATTTTACATTCAAGATACTACTATGCTTATATTCTCGCGGTCCGAGAATATCTGCAACATAATTTTTTTACCTCACACACACCCTCTGTAAACGAGCATTCTTGTCTCTTCGGTATAGAGCCGTAGTGTGTATACCTTAATTTCGCAGACTAATAAAGGTTCGCTAAGCCTCAGTAAACCTCGGCTCTCCGCAACAAGATTTATTCCTTCCCTTTCAGATGGGCGAAATTTATTACGCAAGTTTAAATTCTTAGTATTAAAATTAATTGCCCTTTCGTAGAATTCGTAGATTTAAAATTAATTGCCCTTTTCGGCTTTGAAATAAAGAGAAAATAAGGTCACAAAGAGTTCTCTAACTCACATAACTCCAGCTAGTTGATCTTAGCAACAAAGAAATAAAACAGAAGTATTAAAGATACGCCTATGCCACAGTATGATCTAGGACTTGGGTATTTTTCGTTCGAAGAACTTATTTTCACTGTTTTGTAACGGAACCGCAGAAGAATTTACTACGAAGAATGTTCTATGCTCATCTGTGACGATTGTTTAGTTTACCTTGACTTTGTTGTTTTATACGAAAATTATTTTTTATAGAATTCACTCAACATTAATTTTAATTAATTAATTATTTTATTTTATTTTTTTTTTATTATTTTTTTTATTTATTTATTTACTTCTTAACAGTTGCAAGTCTTCCACATGCACATTAAGCGGTGACTGCTAACTGACCTTAAAGTGTTGAAAGACTTTGAGGTGTCTCTGTAAACGGTTGATGCTAATACACATCCTTTTCAATAGAGTACGAGGCGACACATGCATATATTCCGCAACAACCGATACCTATTTATGGCAGATATAGCACGGATAGGGGACAGGCAGACAAGCAGAAATCAAAAATATTTTTTGGCTTTGTGTGTTTTAAAAAAGTGGAAGCTGCTTTACCAAACTGGTTTAGCTGTTACCATGTTTTTCATGCTATTTTCTAGCATGCAAAAATAATATTTCTGTTTCTCGCTATCCATGCATCTACGAACTGCTAACCACATAGTTATACCTTTAATGCGCGGTGAGGACACAAAACTCTGACGTTTTAACTGTTATCAGTCACGAAAAATAAATTTAATTTCTATCAAAATACTTGAGGGTGACACAGTTACACGAGAATCCTTTACTTTTTAGCACATAATTTCCCGTAAAAATTGACGATTATTTATAAAGTTGTCACGCTTATTTTTAACATCACTGGCATCTCGCTGAAAACTGGAAGAATACGATGGAAATGCACTGATACAGAAGAACAACTGGATAGACTGCTCAATGCTGAAAAAAGGACATCCGTTGCCATCGCTGGATTTAACTACCAGCCAGTCGATTGAATCGTTCATCGTGTGCCACAGATGTAGAGACCCTTTTTTGTCACAGCCTGGCTGTGCGCACACAGACGCGTTGAACGACTGAACGATTCGATCTACCGCCATCTTGCTTGTAGTTAAATGGTAGTTAAATCGAACGATGGCAACGGCCGCCCTTTTTCCAGCATTGGGAAATAGTTGCGCTTCAAAGGGTGAAGCGATTCACTTGGAGACCTCACCAACTCAACAGCACTTGCAGACCAAAAAATAAAATGAAGTCTCCAAACATGCGTTTTCATGTCGTTTTAAAATTGACGTCCTCATAAACCCGGCTCTAAAGAAACTTTTATTTATATATGCTTCAGAATAACGAAAAAGAATAAAGCTTTATACAAAGATATCATATTTTAATACTTTTTTCGATGAGCCTTAATTTATTTTAAGGCCATCTGTGGTAAATAAAAGGTTAGGGTTAGGTGGGGTAAAATGAACAGTCTACAAAAAGCAGACAATAAATGTCGAATGTATTGGTTTATTGGCATACTGATTTTTGTTTAGCTCATTTATATTACAAGCAATATTTTTAAACTGATTTATTTAATTTATTAATATTCCTTTAATATGTAATGGCAGCCCTTAGAGTTTCATGTTTGACTCTATCTGTACAAGGTTAAAATTTACTTTGGTGTAGCATTTTTCTGATTTAAAGTTCTTGAAATTTTAATGATACAAAGCCTACTGTCATTCTTGAGGAATACATATCTGTATCAAGATAATTTGTATTTGAATTATTTTTTATTTTGGAGTAGTTCAAAGAAAGTGGGGTAAAACGATCATACTGCTAGGCTTGCACTTAAAGAACACATGTATCATTTTAGATTTCTTTTTTTCATCTGTAATATATTTTATAAGGTATTAATAGTAATAACATGAATAAATAAATAGATTCCGTTATTTTACTTTTATTTTTATACCTGGAAATAAGAAAAATAACCCAAAATTACGATACTGGAATCATAAATTTATAAATAAATGCTATCAGAGGAGGTGTTTGCTGCACATTTTGAAGAAAAGCATGAAATTAAAGACCATGAAGTAAAGAAAGTATGCTATTCTTGAAATTTTGTGAAGAAAAATCCCAATTCTTATTTAAAAAGAGTTGAAAGAAGAGTTCAAAATGGCATACCGTAATGCCTCTTTCAGACAAAATATCTGCTGGCTCTTAAGTGCTGTGGTAAAAGTTTTATTAAGCCTTTTTGGACAGATCTGGTCTGCAGAAAAGGAGCTATTTACAATTTAATACTTTGCAAAATGGTTATTTGAAAAAATGTACATTGCCAGAAAATGACGATGTCGAGGAAGTTCAAACTGAACAGATAATTCAAATACTGGATGAACCAAGTTTTAATAGTAGAGGACATTATAAATTCTGATAGTTAAATTTAAATTCCATGTAAAACTGTTTAATAAAATATTTGTTATCTATTTTCCAGATGATCTTATTCATATAATATCATTTTCTATGAGTGTGCTTCATTTTTTTCATGTATAATCATTTTACCCCACACCATGGGGTAAAATGATCATAATAACAAGCCAAAAAGAATTAATGATCAAACAGTTTTAATGTTTGTAAAATCAAAAAAAACAAAAATTTGTAGTTACTGTCAGATAGCCCAATGTAAAATATTTGTCAAAAAATTTTAAATATGTTGTATCATTTTAGATGTGTAGCTTAGTAAAGTTGAAAATAGCTAAATTTATGGTCATTTTACCCCACCTGACCCTATTTTTTTTAATTCTAATTTCTAAACGGTACCTTTGTGCTCATTGTACGATAGAAAATGTAGCTAAGTTGAACTTACTAATTGATATATTTTTGGTTAAAACTTAGTATATTTTTGTTTGTAAAATATAAAAAACAATAGCTAAATAAATAGTATTAGTGTAAATTTAAACTTAAGTTAAATTAGAAATGATGATATTTGATACTATAGTGATGATATACTAATATCTGC
Organism: Cheiracanthium punctorium; assembly: GCA_038373885.1. NCBI lineage: Eukaryota > Metazoa > Arthropoda > Arachnida > Araneae > Cheiracanthiidae > Cheiracanthium > Cheiracanthium punctorium. Next base: position 649,826 of record JAWZYV010001807.1, read on the forward strand.
ACTCATGGAAAAGAAAAATAGATGGTTTATGATATGAATTAGTGAATAAATTGCATAGTCTTAGTTAAACGTAAATAAATTTTCATTAGTAAAAGCATTAATAATAATAATAATGAAGATATAAAAATTAATTAAAATTTTAATAAACTAAAAGTAAAGAAATATTTTTGCACTCATTTCAGAAGAGAAAATATAGAAGTTTCTGAAGTGAACTAAGCTTACTATTTTTTAGTTTTAAAAACAAATAATATTTTTTTCCTTTGAAAACCAAAAAGGCAAATATAAGTATATAAATATTTTTGTGATTTATGCTTAAAAGATATCCGCGTTCTTTTGAAAAACTGTCAAAAAATATTGAATCATTTCTTAAAAATACAGCCGTGAGTACATGACTGAGCAATATATAATATGCTAAAAATTTCTGCAATATATATAAATATCATATCTATAGTTCAAAACTATTTTCAGAAGCTCTTCACCAAGTGGAGGACGCATGTACTAACCGATATCTCTTAAACACCAAACCTTGTTGTACAGAGTAAAATTTATCAACGTATACTCTTTGCTGCATAAAGTCTTCGGTATTCTATTGATGATAACAAAATGAGCAAAATCTTGAGTGAATTTTTGCGAAACTATTGATCTCTTATCACGTTTTTCACATAGCATTATAACATGTATAAGCTTTCTTGGTCGCTGTTCAAGCAACAGCTAACGCCATACCTATAAGCAATTCCCTTGAAAATCAATAACTTGATGTACCAGACAAAAGATGAAACAGGGAATCACGTGAAGCCCATATATATAGTTTGTTTGTTTTTTAACAGTGTTTTCACGCAAATTTTAACATCTTCGTCCACACAAACTAGCCTCTGGAGAACCATGTACTCTATATTCTTGAGAACACAATGCATAAAACTCTTAAGATATCAACACTTCTGCTGCACAAATTCTTGAAAAGTCTAATTCTGCTTTAAAGCCACTTCCCTGAAAAAAAAAAAAAATTTTTGATATCTGAATGACGCTTTCTCACACATTACTAAGGAGAAAATGTGGTTATAACATGAATTAAACTAAGCAAATAAATTAATTTTGTTTAAAATAAAAATTGTTTCTGCAACATCTGAATATAATCTGCAAAAAATTTAACTCTTGTTTAGTGCTGTAAAAGTAACGACAAAATGAGTATCCGTATGTATTTGTTACTTAGATGTTCGCTATTCGTTACTAAGTATTCGTTACTCGTTACTTTCGTTACTACTAATAGAATCGGTAATAGGGTGTTATATGTGCCCCATAACAACACATCCGGGACAGTGTTGTTATGGGTATATGCCGCCCATACATAAACCCATAACAAAACATAACCAAAAAGAATTTTTTTAGCGAAGTTGTACAAAGTTCTATTTAGAGCTTATTTTCTCTGATTTACAGATTGTTTTTATACACATTTATGGTTTTATACAATGCTAAATTATACGAATTACGGAGTGCACATAGAAATCTTCCAAAGACATATGCCATTCTTTTTTTTTCTCAACCCCCCCCCTTTTTTAAATTCTGAACGCTGGTTTAACCTGTTCATTCTTATCATAAAAAGTGTAAAGGAAAGCTTGTGACTCGTGTTTTTTCTGGGAGCGGGTTCTCGAATACTGAGATCCAGGGATTGGGCCACATATATTAAATTCACAGGGCAGGGGATCTCAGTATGATATCAACTACTTTGCGTCTCTACAAGCATAATATCTTTATTATTTGTGAGTTCTTATTTCATATCAAAAACTTCTTTTGCTGGACGATTTTTCGAAGTAAATTAAAAATTACCATATTTTAAATTAAAATTGTTTAATTTAGTGAGAATGATCTATTTTTAAGATATTTCCAGTTCTATTTCTGCACTTTTGGGATGAAAGGGGTTAGCCCCTTCTGTGGGTGCATATATGAGAGCATTCTCTAAGCAAAAATTATCACTCCTTTCATACAGAAAGAATGGTTGCACCGGACTATGCGTATTCCATGAGTTCATGGAATAAAATGTACCATAAAATAGGGCAGATGGCCCCCTAAACGCCGACATTTTAGAAACATACTGAACTTTATTGAATTATTTTAATAACAGTGGCTTACGCAGGAGTGGGCATAGAAATCCCGGGTAGCTCCCAATTTTTTATATATTTTTTAAAAAATTACTTAAAAAATGTGTTTAGGTTTCCATGCTAAATATTTTTTTTAGTTCCAAATAATATTTCAAATAATAAAAATGTGTGAATTCGTTTACTTTATAAAAATATATTTTTTTAAAGGTGTATTTAAATAATTTGTTATTTATTACTCATTTCGATTCTAGCTAAAAAAAAAAGAAAAAGTTAAGTTCGCAATCCTGCTTCGGAACCACCCTGAAAGAAAGAATTCTGATTGCACCACTATTTAGTACTAAAATGTTAGAAAGCCCGAAATTAGCACCCCTTACTAACGTGCTTCTCTTATATGTATTGCTCCTCTACAATTATAAGAACACCCCCTCCCCCCCCGCAAAAAAAGAGTTCAACTGCGCATAATAACATACTATACACCGGATCGTATCCCCCCATTGTACGACCCATATCAATAGAGCAGCAGATACTATTCCATCTCCATAACTGTAACGAAACATACGGATTCTTCCAAACCTCATCAAAACGATTCCATTCGGCGCGGCACAAACGAATTGCAACCAGAACATACTACTCCTCAAATACCGAAACTGATTTTTCCCTCCCAACAGCGAGAATCCATAATACTTCCGGTATCTAGTAACGGAAAGGAACATACTATTACTCAAATACCGAAATTCATTTTCTCCCGTTCGAAGTTCGAACCTGGTCGATCCGAAATGCAAACTCGAAAGTCATTTTCCCCATTGAAACCGCGATCCGATATCCAGTAACCCCAGTAACAAATAACGCCTCGCCTGGCAGTCTGTATTCGAAGTTCGAAGCTGCTCGATCCGAAACATCTTCGGATCGAGTAGTAACGATATCAACCGAAAAGTAACAATTCGTTACTTCGAGTCTGAGTGATTATCCGTATCTTAGTACCGAATACATGCGGTTTGCTTCAGCTCTACTCTTGTTTTCAGCTTAATAAATAAGGATTCTATTCATTACAATGGAAAATACGATTTATGTTAATAGATTAAACTCTCACTAACGTTTTGATTTAAGAAGAATTATATAGTATAGAACTACAAGCAAAAGTTGGTATATAACATTCATTTATACTATAAACAAATAAACTGGACTCCCTGTTAAAAAAAAAAAGTGTTTATGTTTAAAAAATAATCATTGGGGTGAAAGAGCACACAGTAAAAAGTCAGTGTTTCTTTATACTTTAAATTAATGAAGTTCGATATAATAACATTTTTGCACTCCTTATATAGGACAAATGGTATGACGTAACTAACTAGTTATATACATATATATATATATATATATATATATATATATATATATATATATATATATATATATATATATATATATATATATATATATATATACAAATAAATTTTCCTGTAGTAGAATGCAGAAACTACAAAATAGATTGCTAATATTTGTTTACAGTTTAAGCTAAAAAATGAAGTTTATACATAAAAAATACTTCGCATTTGTGCCAAAAATGATTAAATGACTGAAATACTTGAGTATTTACGTTGCAAATTACTTCATTGCTTATCTATTCGGCATGACTTATCTTTCATATTTAAAAAACATGAATCATGTAAATATGAAACAAGTTCAACATCTTTATATCGCGTTGTACATTGTCTAAAAATTGTTTTATTGCGTCCTCATTAAATGCTTAGTGGTTAGACTGTTCTGTTGACATTCCCGCACTTATTAAAAATAACATGATTATTTTAAAATTTCGAAATTAAACGTGTTCTGTTCTTGATCATAAACGGAGTTAAGTAAACTAATTCAAGAGAAATAATGAAAGCCGAAAACTTTTCGTGACATTATGCTTTATGTCTTGTACGAAACTTCTGGAATGAAAAATTTCGACTTTAAGCCCTAGTTTATATCCCTATGGCTGTATGAAATCCGCAGAATCTTTTCAAAACAAGTTCATTAAAGTCATCAGTTAAAAAGGGTCAGCTATCCCGAGGAATTATTAACTGTAAGCATAAACTTTCTGTGTTGTTAACTCATAATCAATTTTAGAGTTATTAAAACTCGCAGTAAGTTATGTTGATAAATTTGACTTAAGGCGATTTTTTTGGAAAATCATCGTGAAAACATCATTCATTTAGTGTTTGGAAAACATTTGTTGTCAGCAAATAATTTATTTGTGTAAAAATTATTAAAACTTTTTAAGGTCGCTGTTAAGTGATGGTTAGATGGTTTGGGTATCTGAATAGATAAGGCCCATGATCTCTATTTGGTTAGTACAAATTTTGAGTTGTGTAATATAAAAGAAATATTAAAATCTTACCTGAAATTTACTTCTATATAGGTACCACTAAAACCTGAAATTTTGTTCACTCAAATAATAACTAAAATTTTGTAGACATGTCGTTATTTATATTTATGTATTATATTCATTGCACATACAGTTTACAATTAACCCTTTGAGTCGCAACCCTTTCCTAATGCTGAAAAAAGGGCAGCCGTTGCCATTGCTCTACTTAACTACCAGCAAGATGGCAGACGATCGAAATGTTCATCGCGTGCCACAGATCTAGAGACCCTTTTTTGACGACAGCTGGTTGTGCCGGCACTGCCAGCTGTCGTCAAAAGAACTAGAAACTGGCAAACGCTGCGGTTTATTATAAAGGAAGATGGTGAAAAGTTTACTTGACAATTTTAATGTAAATTTCAATTGTAAAGAAGAGTTTTATGGAAGAGGAAAGACATATTGCACATTCATGCATTATGATGCACGTTCATTCCAAACAGCATTTATGAAGAGAATATCCTTAGCGAAGATTGTAAAAAAGTTTTAGCAGGCGAATTTAATATATAGATTTCGATAGAGTTTTTTGTGGAACCAGGAAGAAAATTACGGCGCGTTTATGAATAATGACCCACTTTCCAACTTAAAATTAAGAATAAAAATAGGAATAACGCATGGATTATGATACGCTTTTAATATATCAGCACTTTGGTACATATTTAAAATATGAAGGTGTTTAAGATTTGTAGCACTGCAGTGTTATTCCGTTCACTTCAATATTTTTCAATTATTTCTTTAATTAAATAGGTATTAAATTACTTTTTAAATAGGGGAACTTGAAGATTTGTATTTTTATTTTACTTTTTTTACGATAACGGTATGACGATTTTTTAGTAATTAATTTAAGAAATCAGTACTTTTTTCAAATTATTATTTGAAGATTAAACGATTTTTTGTAGCTACGTACAACGTTGCATACAAACGATATTTTGTAGCTACACATACAATGTTTGAAGAACAGAAGTATTTTTTTAAATAGCATGAAAAGTGTACCACCTCCAAATCTCAAAGCGTTAACGAAATATCTATTTTAAAACGTTCTAAAAGTATAATTTATCGTATGCTAGCTCATGAACGACCCGTCGTCATACCGGCAAAACCTCAATCGCTAAGACTACGAGTAACGCAATTTTCGCAGTGATAGACGCCATACAAAGAAGGACTTCAAGCCCTGCATTGTTGCGTTGCGGGCTTACGGCCAATAAGCTGCACGTGGGTTCTAGGCCAAAAGGTGGGGTGACCTCCGCGGGAGTCTTTCTAAGGAATCCTAACCCGTATTTACGCTAAATTTCGGTGGAAACCACGGAAATCTATGAACGGTTAACTTCAAGTCAGAAAATGTCTTTCTGCGAAATTACTAGGGCTTACCGGTTACAAATCTCTATGAACAGTATTCTTACACTAGTTACAGAAATCTGTTATATGATCCATACAATAACAGATCGCACATTGCCATCCTGAAACTTCACTTTAGTAAGAGATTACAATAGGCTCCTAACCATATGTCATACGATGATAAATGGATGGCTGTCTTTTTCAGAGATGAAAATAAATGTAACCTTGATGGACCTCGCGGGAATAATATATGTTATTGGCAAAGTTTACCAAAAAAAAAAAGGGCAAGAGCCGTTTAAGTAGGAAAACTAGCGGAGGATCTGTGATGGTGTGGGAGACATTCAATTTCTACGGTCAAGTAAGTGGGTTCAGCTTTTCTAGACTGTCAACAGAATAAATAGAAAAGTAAGAAAATAATCTTACGCCACTTGCATGAAAATATAGGGAAAAAAATGTAAGTGTTTATTATATAAAATCGTTTGTAATATTTTTTTTTAAATCTGAAATTTTTCCAGATTTTATTTACGCACTTGAGTGTGCTTTTACTCTCTCTGACACACTCGAAACCACCAAGATTTTATATGTCGGTTTCAAGTATGAAGTATGCTTCAACATGGCACAGTGGTTATGTCCTTGGAAATAATAGGCAGGTGAAGCGTGAAGCGGGTCTTATCGCGTATCTGTCAACCTAACTGAAACCACCGCCACCGTCAGACTATCGCCAAAACTCGGAGAGAACGATGACAAATGGCGATATTTAAGGCATGGACCCAATGACTGACTGTCGCCAAATTTGGCGATATTTTGGAAAAACTTGCCAAGGTCGACGACAGACGGCGAGATTTTGGGCATGGACCAAACAATGACTGTCTACAGTTAAATTATATTGAAGATGTCCATAGACATTAGAGTATTGAAATTTTTTTCGGTGGTCCTGTAAATAAACTCTCCAGTAGATTGCAACCAAAAATCCAGATGCACAACTAATCTACAATGCTACAATGTTACAACAATCTTATGTATGAAATTTCAACATTCTACGACTAAAATTTTTTGAGATTTGAGAGTTAAATACATACACACGTACAACAAAAGTCGCCAAGCTTGGCGACTTTTGGCGTAGTTCTTGAGGGAGGCACGTGTCCGTGGTCGGACCATTACCTAACTTATATGGTAGGACGGTATTGAGCTTGAAATGGATAAATGCTCCTAAAATTACCATAGACCTTAATGTATTGGAAATCTTTTGAGTGTTCCTGTAGCAGAACTGTAAATGATAAAGACACTTCTTTTAATGGAGAAATTCATTTTGTAACTCTTAACAGCATATCTCACTTCTGAGTCGTTTGAAATAGCCCAATACATCTAAAGAACGCTTTGATGAATTTCGGCCCATTGAGCGTAATGTATTTCGAATGTTTTGGGCGGTCCTGCCGATAAACTATCCAGTCGAATGTAACCGAAAGGGGAGATGCTAAACTAGATGTTACAACAATCCTAAATATAAAGTTTCGACATTCTACGCCTAATAGTTTTTAAGGTATGCGAGTTTAAAATTGAAAAGTGACTCGACGAGCTCGCGTAGACAAAACACCCGTGACTGAAAGAAATAGCACTCTCAAGTGCTAATAAAATTAGGTGTATCAGCATGACAGTGCTCCCATCCTTATTTCCTATGAAACACGAAAAATATCAATGTTCTTGGATGCCACCGATGAACCTTATCTAAACCCAATCACCAATGTGTGCGGCGCTGTGTCTTAGAAGGTTCGTGAGAATGGAGTGCAATTTTATTCGGTGAATGCTTTTAAAACAGCCATTGAAATTACGTGGTACAACTTGAATCCGGAGACATTGCGAACCTTGATTATATTAATTATTTTGATGGGAAAACGTTCATACAATTTCACACTGAAGAATAAAAAGACTAAAATGCCTTATATTCTATAAACTTATAAGACATCTAATATTTCCATGTTGTTATACAATCAAAATACAAACTCTTGTTTTTTACAAATATTTTTTGAATTCTAGCATAAACGTATCTCGGAAAAACATAATAACAATGTAGAAGTAAAACAATCACAAATTCGTCTTAATTTTTTTAACTGGTGTTTGTATTCCTTTCTATTTTGCTAAAAAAGCATTCTACATGAATTCATAAACTTTTAAAACAGACTATGCGATAAAGTTTATCTTAAGAACAAAGCGGCTTTTGATCGAATACAAGACCATAAAAAGAGAAAAGTATACAAAGACGCTATCTGCCGCCCTTATGGGACTCTCTTCACGACAACGTCTTCACAGAAACCAAATGCCGATGCAAATAAGTAAATCTTTTCCCTCGCTCTGAATATAAGAAAAATAGAATAAGTCTTTCGAATATTTCGGAACAACTGCATATAGATTCAGGAGTTCGTAAAATTTTTTCATCATGTTTGCAGAAATGTCATTTTTTCTAAACACAAACTTTGAACACAAATTGTTTAAAAGAAGTCGAAGATCACATTTTCAAAGTTATTTTATAGAACGTGCCTTAAGGGAATAGACATCTATATGCAGAAATATGTGGTTGAGTATTTTTTAAGAAGGAAAAACGACAGTATATTGCATATGCTCACGTGAAATGTCTTCCTAATATGGTAGGTGAAACAGTTTTATGCATAGTTTTTCATAAAAATAAATTTTTATTTAAATAGATGCATGAAACACATAGTAGGAATCAGTGTACTTCTATTAATAAAGTATCATTTATACAAATTATGCGTTTTAAGTGGTCCGCAGTGGCTTAACCCCTTAAGGCGCAAACCTTTCCCAATGCTGAAAAAAGGGCAGCCGATCTAGAGACCCTTTTGACGCAGCTAGCTGGATGTACCGCACAGCCAGCTATCGTCAAAAAAAGGGTCTCTAGATCTGTGGCACGCGATGAACGTTTCGATCGTCCGCCATCTTGCTGGTAGTTAAGCTGAGCGATGGCAACGGCTGCCCTTTTTTCAGCACCAGCTGTTCTCGAATTCTTCCCTTTTTCAGCAGATGTCACTGCTGTTAAAAATAATCGTGACAATTTTTTTACGGGAAATGACGTGCTAAATAGTAAAGGATTCTCGTGGAGCTATGTCACCCACAAACTGTTTTTATAGAAATCCAATCTATTCTTCGTGACTGGCAACAATCTAAACGTCAGAGTTTGGCGTTCGCAGAGCGGGAACACTGCGCGTTAAAGGGTTAACCTACAATTGGATATTTAGTTTACAATTGAAACTTGGCTTACGATTTGATACTCAGCCCTCCCCCCCCCCCTCCGAAATAAAATCCTGGCTACGCTACAGGATAGAACGGAAATATTCAAAAATCCAAACTGGGAAGTAACAGAACATGGCACAGAAAGTGCCCCATCCTGTCGCTTCTTCGAAACAATGGGATCTAAGTAAATAAGATCGTGTTGGAAATTGTTCTATAGTCCATGTATTCTGCAAGAATTATCTTTGTTATGTGTTACTTTCTCATAGAAATTTTATTTTATTTAAGCTGTTAATCTGAATATGGATCCAACTTTAACATTAACTTTTTTTATAAGTCCTTTTTTGTAACTAGTTTTAATGTATCTCCTTGTAATCATTCAGTTCACTATTTAATTTTACTAAATACAAATGAATTTACGCGAAACTAATACATTACTACTTATATATTACTTTATACAATAATATTTTCTTTATAGAAACTAACCCTTTTGAACTTATGAAATTCATTTCCATGTCAAGTCACTAAATTCACGCACTCCATCTAGAATGACTTACGAGGTATTTTGAAATATATCAAATTACCTCTTGGATAAAGGAATGAAGACACAATAATCTTTCGAGCATTAACATTGAATTACGTACATTCGAAAGTTTTAAAATCCGGAATGAATGACTTAATGCTTGAATTTCTGTCGTCTTTTTAAGCTAGAATTAAATGTTTGTTTTGCTTGAAATATAATTGTAAAACTAACACTTGCGCAAAAATAATTGGAGATGGCTGCTAAGATGCCAAGAGATTTGATGATGTCAAACAATTCGTTAACATTAGAACCAGTGGCGTAGCCGTTGGAGGTGATTGGGGGTTAATAACCTCCCCCCCCCCAAAATGAAGAATTTTTTGCCATACAAAATGTATATTCTTCACTCCCTTATCACACACATGTATACACATATACGAGTTGCAGTAGCCATAACCCCCCCCCATGAAAAATTTCTGGCTACACCACTGATTAAAACACAGCAGATTATTACTCTACAATCGTCTTGGAAAAGGTCGAGAATGTAAAGCAATCTTCATTTAACATCAAGTTCACAGTTGTGTACCTAAGAGCGGGTACAAAGTTGTTAACGAATCTAGACTTCCGTTAAATCAAGGATTAACTTACGTATTCCCATTTTCGCAAAGAGATACAACGGTTAATATTCTCTTGTGTTTTCAGCAGTCTATAAATAGCCACCACTCACAAACGGTGACCAAACACAAAGCATGGTAAAGAAAGGTAGCGTCTTTGCAACGATGCGAGCTAACTGTTTAAACCCCAAAATGACGATTAACGAAATCAGAGAACACTCAAATATGTTTGAACATATATATCATATTTACTTCGATTGTTAGTCATGAAAACCCCATAGCTAGTTGCTGTGCCATTTTTATTACCTCAAGAGTAAATATATCGTGTCGTGAATTCTTTACTGTACACCTCAATTTCGCATTCTTGCCTTTGGGAAAAAGACTAAATATATTTCCTCTACTCTACGTTTTTCCTTTCTGACAGTTTTAATCTAAACTGGATTGTAGATCTAGGGAATTGAATTTAAATGTACTGTATATAATGTGCAGACTGAAAAATGAGAATTTAAACAAGTAAATTTTAAATTTTAGCCATGATTTATCTAATTTACTGCTATATGTGTCTCAGGTTAAATTCTCCTTAAAAGAAAAAAAATACATGAACTTCTTTAAGCATAGGATATATCCATTTGTATTGGTTTGTAACTTGAATGAACAATGAAGTTTGTGCTGTGTATGGCGAAAATGTTAATGCTTGAAGTTCTCTGTATTGTGTATTGTATTTAAGGCAAAGCTGCACTAGGGTTATTTTCCTAACGGGGTTGCCTCATTGGTCAGGAGACTTTTTAAGCAGTTCTAACGCATAATCACATTACACCTGGAAAAAACTGCCCAAAACTCTATTTATAGGCCGTTTGATATACAACCAGGCGACAGACCAGAACCCTGGACTTTCACACTTTATCCATCTACCATATTCAATGTTTTAACCACTCGGGCCATGGTTGGGCCTCGACTTCTAAGAACTGATTTATAGAGTTTCATAATGGATATTTCTCATTCAGATATTCAACCCGTTCTTGAAGACATGTTAAAATTTATAGTGAGGAAGTCAAAATGTTAAATTAAAATAATCATTATGGTACCACAAATAAGGTTCCATGATACTAAATGCATGAAAATCGAGTTCTGAAAATCATTTACGTAAGACATTAACTTAAAGAAATGAAATAACTTTATGGCCAAAATAATGGATTAATATTAAGATAGATATTATTTACGAATCTTAAACTCTCAAAAGGTACTGATTATTCCTACAGCTGGGAACACTCTCTCTGCTACGGGGCTAATGCACACGTGCACGTGCGGTTCGAGATAATCTGCCAGTGTTACAGAAAGCAATGAAGTTCTTGGAAATGATGTCACATATGCGAAGGAAATAAATTGCAAACCAGGTAGAACTGCATAAAAATTCTGAGTTTTTTTAAAGCGTAAGTAAAGTGTTCTATTTATACGAGTTTTAGAGATCGAGAAATGATTTCAGTTTCATTGAATTGTAGAATTTAATAAGTTAAGTCGAAACAGTGTATTTTGTTACCATGGAAACGGTAACTGTAAAATTAGAAAATGATTATTAATTTTAATAATCAATAATGGTTATTAATTATCATTGAATTTAAGTGAAAACATGTATTGAATGTAATTTTCATTGTTAAAAATAAGAATATATATTTGCTGCCTACTTTTTACAGGGGAGATCATAAAATTTGACCTTTCAAATCCGCTTTCATGCATATATTTATTAGCCCCTTAACAGAATAAGCGCCCTCTGATGATTATTTGAGACTTTCATTTATTTTTTAACTATTATGATACTAATCCTTTTAATTTGATCATGAACAAAAAGTTAATTGATATTACAAAGGAATAGTTTTCACTACAAAAATGCATTCTATATTTAAAATAATTACGTTTAAAAAATAATCAGGTTTTTTTCGGTCACATACATTTTCTCCTTTCTAAAAACGTGTTCTAACTATCTTTCGTATTTTATAGTTAAGTTAAATTATATATATTTCTCGTTCGTGCACCCTAAAATGTTTTCTATTTTTCCTAAGTACTGAACATTTGTTACAACTGGAAGAGCAGCTATTAAGGTCGGTTTCGAAAATATTTTTTGTGTAATTGTATTTTCTGTCAAAATACATGCTTGTTTCTTATCTGTATTTCGTCGCAACAGCATATATTCTGTGTTTTAGCAAAGTAGTATATGTTTAAGAATTTCCAAGAACGAAAATAATATATTTCGAGTGTTGCAGGACATGTGAAGGACATTTGTATGCATATTTTACTGTCTTAAGTTTGAAAGGAGAAATTTCGATGCTGCGATAAGATATTTTAAAACTGTAGTGAAATGTCATAAGCACTTAAGTTTTTTATGCATTATTTTTAGAATTTTCCACCAAAGGTGAAATATGTTTTTGTTTTCTTCTTTTTTCTGTCTAACTTTTGTAAATCGCTTACGAAGAAATTTATGTACGTTATTCCTACACGTGCTACATCATGTACTCCATTGTAAATGATTCATGTTTTTGATGTTTATAAACGAATGCTGTGCGTCGAAAACAGACCCGCAACTGGAAGGAGACAAAAGGGCCAGGTGCATCGGACACCGTGCTGAAAGGGGCGCTAAAATCAGTTACGGTCACATTGAAGAGGGAGCCAAAATTAAAGCTTACATCGGATGCCGTACGAAAGGGGTAGGGATGGAGGCGAGACAAGAAATAGCCTATCCGCTTCTCGCAAACAGCCTAAAAGCTTTGTCTCGTCTCGCAAAAAAGCTGTAAATCTCTGTCTCATCTCGCATCCATCTTTAGGGGGCACTGGAACATTCAAACTAGAGTGACCAATAAAAGATCTTTTCCCAGATTTATGTTCTCTGAGTGAAAACATTAAAATAAATGTTGTAATGTTTTTATTCTGTTCTCTTGCATCATTGTGAAAACGTGGATAAAGTTTTTACGCTGGGGAGAAGGGGGGGATTCAACGAGAGTATTCAAAATTCCAAACTCGGAAGCAACAGAATCTGGACACAGAAAGGGTCCCATCCTGCCCCTTCTTCGCAACGATGGGATCAAAAACGTTAACCCTTCGTTAAGCAGAAGTGCTGTGCGCAAGTAGGATCGTTTTGGAAATAGTCGATGTATTCGCATAAATTATCTTTATATAATCATTACTATGTTTTACTATATTTAAGCTATTATCTGAATATGGATCTATTTTTTACAAAAACACTTCATATTTTTTATTTCAAAGTCATTTTCGTACTTAATATTTCTTCTTGCAAACAGAATAAAATCCGTCATTTTATGATTTAATGTTATACAAATGAATTCAGGTGAAATTAATGGATGTATTACTTGATAACTTACAATGTTTCCATTCTATAAACAAACCCTTTTGAACTGATGAAATTAATTTCCATGTCATGCCACCAAATTCGCGCACTCCGCCTAGAATGACTAACGAAGTATTCTGCGATAAAATATCAAACCATGCTTGATTCTTGGATAAAGGACTGAAGACAGAATAATCTTCTAGACATTAATATTTTAGAATTTCGCACATTTGAAGGATTTAAAATCCGCAGGGAATGAATATCTTAATGTTAGAAGTTCTGTCGTCTTTTTAAGCTAGAATTAAATGTTTATTTCTAATGAAATATAATCGTAAATCTAGCGACTTGCGAAATAATAATTGAAGATGGCTGCTAAGATGCAAGAGATTTGATAATGTGAGACAATACGTTAGCATTGTAAGCATTGTAGCAGAAAATGATCTTAACTCTGTAAGCCTCTTGAAAAAATTGAGAATGTAAAGCAGTCTTTATTTGTTGTGTTTACAGTTGTGTATTTAAGAGAGGGGACGAGGTTATTAACTTCGTCCCCTCTCTTAAATACACAACTGTTAACTTGAAGTGTGTTCTTCTATTAAATCCGCGTTTGACCTGTTCATTCCTATCGTTTCAAAATGATACAACGGTTAAGATTCTCCTCTGTTTCCAACAGTCTATAAATACCTACCACACACAAACGCAAAGCGGGATAGTGTCTTTGATAAGATCAGCGCGAACGGTTTAAACCCGAAATCAAATTACCCATTTGTGCCCTGATATTTTGAGACTTTCTTTTCCTAATACCAGCAATAATAGATAAATTTCTGATGTCAACTTCTTGAGCATGGGATGATTTCTTTTAAAATCAATTTGCATAAAAATTGAAATGTCAGCATCCTACTTGGTTACGTTAAAATATTTTGTGGAGTTGAGGTTCAATACTCAAGAATAAAGGTTAGGAAAAATAAATAACGTATCTGACTGATAGCGAAAATGCTGTCCCAAAAATGAGACACTAGGCATAAATGGGTTAACAAGAAAGTTAAATCTTTCCCAATGAATCCATTCTAAAACATTCAACACAATTGTCCATTTTTGAACATGTGCATAACTGCATAAAAATAATTCAAAAACAGTCTCGCTAAGCTACTTCTTTCAATCACCGTTGTTAGACCGTCATCTGTTGCGTCATGTTACGGTCATTTAAGGAACCACCAGACACTGTTCTGGGTACGCCAAATATTCATTAATTGAAAATGCAATTTCATGAACAACTTCCTTTATCCCCAATTCATGAGCCAAAATTGATGAAAGTGGTACAAATCGAATTCAACTTTCATCCTGTATCCCTCTGACTGTCAAGCTGCTCAAGTTTCCTGATTCTAGTGACAGTTTCGTAAGCTCGTGCAAGTTTTCTATGGCGAGTTTTGTCTTCAATCGATCCTTACTTTCTGAAGTTTTCTTCAACCATAATTTAAAGTAAATTAATTATTTCAGATATTTTTAGTACGCTTTTGTGCAAAAGTTAAGATGCTTTGGGATACAGTTTGTGAAACTAACTGTACTAGTACATTACAATATGTACCAAAAATGTTACTCCTGAAAAACGCTTGGAAAAAAAAAAAACTTGGTGGTGGCTGACGATGCCTTGGATCCGTTTTCGATCCCAGCTGACTGATAGCGAAAATGCTGTCCCAAAAATGAGACACTAGGCATAAATGGGTTAACAAGAAAGTTAAATCTTTCCCAATGAATCCATTCTAAAACATTCAACACAATTGTCCATTTTTGAACATGTGCATAACTGCATAAAAATAATTCAAATGGCTTGGATGATAAGTCGTCCATCCCTTCATAAGGGGTAATGTTGGCCGCCCATTGTCTGCCCTCATAATAAATGGCCAATACCTTCAAGCCATTGTAGTGGCGAATGCCTAATTGGCAAGAGCACTCCTGTTATTGGGAAAAAAAAATTCTAAAAGGTTGCTGTACAATTCATGTGTCAAAATATTTTTGTATTGTGTCATAAGAAGAACAGGTTTTTCGTTTATTCGGTGAGTAGTTCATCTTGAGAAAAGACATTCGGAGATTTTTCGACTGCCTGACGCAAATAGTTATTTATTTTGATTTGTGTGCAAGGTCTGTGACCCAAATTTTCCCTTTTAAACAGCAGCACTGAACCAGCAAAGAACCTATCCAAAACTTTGTTTCCGTACTCCTGCTGGAGCTTTACAAAACTTCTGTTTCACTCTGCTCATATCTAAAGTTTTATTGCACCATATTTTTAAAACGTATCAGACACGCCTTAAATTGGCTTCTCACTCCCCCTAAGACCCCTTAAGAGCTGCAACACTGAAAGAGTAACGTAAGTGGAGACTTTTTAACTGCATTTCCTGTTTTCGATAGCAAAATCCTGCTTAAAATGTTCATTATACAGTGGACTCACGCTACAACGCGATTTGATTTACGCGAATTGGATTTTATGCGCTTTTTTCACGATTATGTATCTTAATGTTCAAACGAACTCTTCGTCTGCAACACAAATTTTTCGTCAACAGTAAAAGCGCTGAAATTCATTTATTCATAACTTTTTGTGGGAAATGGCAATGTATAGTTAAGGAAATGTTTAAAACTATTTGAGGGATGTTTATAGGTGTCTAAAATAACTGTGTATGTGTTTCAAAACGTCGTAAATATACACTACTACCTGAAACGTTCATTCTTCGCACGGAATGGATATTGTTCAGCTAACAAATAAAAATGTACAATAAATAAATAAATATTAAACATATTTTGGTTATAGATTTAATCGCCTACAAAAACTTTTTTACAATATTCGTTAAGCGCATTCTAACTATACTTGATCTTTGTATTTGCTGTTTGTAATGAGCATCATAATCCGCGAGTTTGCCGTATTTGTCTTTCTTGTTCTATAAAACACTTCTTCAGAATTGAAAACTATATTAAAATTGCCAAGTAAAACTTTTTTTTAAATCTTTGACGTTATATTCTAACTATACTCTACTTTTATTTAAATGAATATAGACACCAATATTCCAATTAAATAAACAGTAGGGTTATCCCTACTAGCAATTTTGCTCGGGCCGTCATCGGCTGGCTGCGTGGCCGGTGGTAGCCCAAGCAAAATTGCTAGTAGGGATGTAATTTCTCGACAAATATGGAAGATATCGCCACACTGGTCCAGTTTGGGGGACTTATTTTTTATACTAAATTTGACGATAAATCACCAAAAAATGGCAAACCTTGGCTAATTTTCAAATTTAACCTGGCAACCCTTGAGCGATTAGCTCTTTCACCAGGCCCCCAAGCGATTAGCTTTTCCACCAGGTAGACAAAAATCTTTGACTGAAACTAATAGCACTCAAGAGCTAAAAAATACGTGTAAAAAACACCTTTTTTGTCAACTATCCCTATTGAGGTCGATTTCGAAAAAACTTGAAAAGGATTTTTTTTAATTTGTGTTCCTTACATTTTAATACAAGTGGCTATCTCATTTTCCTTCGAAATATGAAGACAAATATGAAAACGATGTTTTGGATCCGTACACCAGTTTGGATCCGGAAACTAAAAACCCTGTAAACCACTTTTATGCATTCGTGTTTGCTACATTTTAAAGCAGGAATTTTATGACTATGTCTATTTTCATTGAGATATGATGGCAAATTTCAAAACAACGTTTGAACGTTATCCGCGTTTTGAAGCAAAATCTAAAAAATCCTGAAAATGATTTTAAGAAATTTGTGTTCACTATATTTTTATGGGAGACTTTTGGGCTATCTCTTTTTCCTCTGATTTATCAAGGAGAATGTGGAAAGATTGTTAAGGAACATTTCGGTCCCCCTCCCTCCCACCGTTCGAGTGTGAATTCTAAAACAAAACCTGAAAATAATTTTTCAGTATTTCCGTTAGTTACTTTTAAAGCAAGAATGTTATGGCTATCTCTTTTTTTCCTTTGAAATACGAAGGGAAACTTGAAAAGAACATTCCGGGACCGCCACTACCGTCTGGGTTCGAACTTGTAAAAATCGCTTCTTAAATGATGCCTTGCGCACAAAAAGTATAAGCGTGGGATTGACATTTCATTCAAATAAAAAATTAATTTTAAAAGAGGAAAGTGGGAAAAAGTAAGATTGTAGCACTACCAAGTTTAATACTTTATCTTAATTCATAATTAAAACATTACCTTACATAAATATTGAAAATTATAGCCATGATACAGTAATTCCGCAAAAGCAGGATTGCATTCTCTAGTTAAAATAAAATTCACTAGCAACAGGGGTTCCGTACGTCATGTTTTTCATCAACCCCATTGAAAGAAGTCGATTGGAGATAAATCCTGTGACTGGCATGGCCAACAAATCGGTTCACTGCGACCAATCCATTGTGCTCCAGATTTTCTTGGCAGGTATCCATCCACTCCCATCATTTTTCCGAAATGTGTAAGAAGTCGATTAGACCCTACTACCAATTTTGCTCGGGCTACCACCGGCCACGTAGCCGGCCGATGATGGCCCGAGCAAAATTACCAGTAGGGGACCTCTTTGTATGGGGTTGATGAAAAATATGACGTACTGCATCCCTGTTGCTAGTGAAGTTTATTTTAACCCTTTAACACACAGTGTTCCCGCTCTGGGAACACCAAACTCTGACGTTTTGACTGCTGCTAGTCGCGAAGAATAGATTTTATTTCTATAAAAATAGCTGCGGGTGGCATAGCTCCAAGGGAATCCTTTACTTTTTAGCACGTCATTTCCCGTAAAAAAATTGTCACAATTATTTTTAACAGCACTGACGTCTGCTGAAAAATGGAAGAATGCGAGAGTTGAATAGATTGCCCAATGCTGAAAAAAGGGCAGCCGTTGCCTTCGCTCGCGCTGGCAGATGGGGCAGCTAGCAAAGGCCAGCCATCGCTTCAGCCCAGGGCAAAAAGGGCAGCCATCGCTCGCACGACAGCTGGCTGTGCGCGGGCAAAGCCAGCTGTCGTCAAAAAAGGGTCTCTAGATCTGTGGCACGCGATGAACGTTTCGATCGTCCGCCATCTTGCTGGTAGTTAAGTCGAGCGATGGTAACGGCCGCCCTTTTTTCAGCATTGGGAAAGAGTTGCGCCTCAAAGGGTTAAGAGAACTATCGTACAGCGCGTGAATGGGAGTTGTTGACATAAAGCGCCCCCTACATCATGATGCGTTCGTTTGCGCCCATGCTTTCCTATGTGAAATTGTCTTCTTTTCCTATTCCCTACCTCCCTACTAAATATTGATGATGAGTTAAGAATCACCCTGTATGCATTAACATAATACCTCTTCCTTTTATGAAGTCGGTAAAAAAAACAATAAACATTCTCGAATACTTCTTTTTTTTTTTTAACTTTTCTTAATTTGTCACTGGCGATCAGTATAATCAAAAGCTGCTGACGACTGATCATTTCTTTTGATACTGTTTCACGGTACTTCGACTAATATATATATTTCATGACCACCCACCACAATATTCTTTTTCATCAAAACCTTTCTCTTACATTTGTTTAAAGAATTGAAAAACATTATAAATATCATCTTCGGAAACTTCTCTTCTCTTTTTTTTCTTTTTTATTTTTCAGGGGTAAATTATTTACCGAACAGGAAGGGGGGAAAATATACCCACCCAAGCCTTCAAGATCGTAAACAGCTGACGTTTCCCTGATAAAGAAAGATAAATAAACACAGAATAGATGACGTCTACTGGAGCATAAATTTCCCTCCATTGAAAAGAAATCCAATTTTCTTTCCTTTCGTCATCATAACACAGGTTTTTAAAAATATATAAAAGTGGAATACACAACGCATACAGATCGCTCCTCTTTTGTCGGCACTGTATGGTACGATGAATGGAAATATCCATTTGAAGAATTTTATTTACTTCACTCAGTAACAAAACATGTTTCTTGAAGAGAGTATTCTTATGCAACCATAAGTTTGTTGAACACACTGCATTGAAATTGCAATACATTACGCTGCTGGGTCTGATACAATTATTAAAGATATAAAAATTGTACCTATTTTTAATAATTAGCAGTAATTGTTTGTTTTGTATTATGGCGAGCCTACACGAGGGGCATCTGCCTAGAGGGTTGCCTTGAGCGGAGGACTTATTAAGAGGTGCTAACGCGTATTCACGTTAAATCTGGTGAAAATTGCCCAAGACTCCAGACTGTTAGATCAACCAACCCGAAGCCGGGAACTTCACGCTTCGGCCATCTACCATGTTCGGTGTCTTATCCAATGAATAACATGTTATCAAAGTATTAAAAAGAAATATACCTAAATCTGAAGTTTCGTCAATAACTGGTGTTATGACAACATCTTCGTATGCATCAGGTAACTGATTGCCAACAAACCAAGTCATTTGAAATTACATTTGTCCATCCGTAATCTGTTGGTGACATGTCAATCATAGTTTTATTGTGTGCATTTCTCCACAAGCACTTAATATACTTCGTTCGCAATAAGTGCTGCTGTAGCTCAGATTGGCAAGGAGGCAAGCAACAAGCATCATATTTACGGACGTTCAGTGAGAAAGGCTGCGACGTATCTGACACTTTGTAGGTCTTATTAAAGATTTCTATTCTTGCAAGGTTGACATCAGCTAATTTTTTCAAACCATACAAGTGGCAGATAAAAGATTGTAAAATGTCAAAAGAATCTTCTATATTATGATCCTCTGACCCTACATCTGCAAATGTCTTCTGAAAAACATTTGAACCCATAAAAATTTGCAGAGGTTTTTTTTTTTTGGCCTCGTCTGTAAAGTGTCGGATTGTAATCGCATCCTGTTAGCGCGTGAAGAGCTGGTAGCGCTAGCGAAATTATTGGGCCGAGCTTAGCATAAAGAGCAGATACGTCAATATAACGGCGTGCATTGTGAACTCCAAGATCCATCCATATTTTAACCGATGCTTGGAGATGTCCCATATTGACCAACATGATGACAACAATATCTGTGTCTGAAGTTCTGATTGTAACTGTGGAATCTTCTTTTATTTGACTTGCCAAAAATACAATTTTTGTATCTGCTTCTTCATGATCAGGACATGAGAGTTCATGGTCGATTGTTCAGGTAACTTTATTATCGGTAACTGAATATACATAACACATATCATGATTAAGATGAATTGTTTCGTTACTAATAATAGTAGCCATCTCCTGATCAGCTCAATGATGAATTAAAAACTTGACAAAAGCTTCTTTGAATTTGATATTTCTTAATTCTTTCTGAAAATTTGCTGTTCTTGTTTATTGAGGACCAGAGATGTAGAACTCCTTGTCATCTACACTAACTCGAAGAGCGTGCTCGTTATCTTTGATCGAGCTATCTTTGCACGCTCTAATCTTCATTAACGATCTTTATTGCTTTGGTTCGTATTTTTATTGCTTTGGCTCGTATTTTATTACTTCTGCTCGTGGAAACTGGCAGATTATATTTTATTCGCGATTCTTGCATGATTTCCTTCAAAATAACAAAAATTCAACCGCGCTCGAGAATGTCACGGCAACGTGTTTTTTTTTTTTTTTTTTTTTTCCCCAACTTTGTAACCCTACCACTCCCTTACGTTACATTCAAATCGTCAGATTTTCTGAATGTACACTTTTTAGCTAGTAATTAACCCACCTTATCTTAATCTGACGCGCTTCAGTATTTCTGACGATCAATTTTTTTTTTACTAATCTGATGAGCTGCCCTAGACGCACGTCCCTACATACAGGACTTATATATGGTGGAGGTACTCCCCTTTGTTCATCTGCCGCGCTCGAGTAAGTCCCCAAAAACACCATGGGCTACTATTGAGTGTCTGAAAGGATTAAAAAGGTCCGTAATCAGTGTAGTCATTAATTTGTTTTATCTTAGCCGAAGTAATTATCAACAGTACTTCGAGAATGTTGACGCTTAAAAGGCAGGAGTTTTCCGTAAGCTTTTCAAGAGCCGATATTTTCCCAGTGTGTTGATAAATTAATTCACGATCTATCTTTCTATAAGTATCATTTTATGTGTGTTTTTTATACAAAGTTTTTATTTATTTTAACCAAATGTTTTGTTAATTTAACCAAACTATTTTATAAATGTTTTATTTGATTAAAATCAACCAAATTATTTGTTTGAATTAACAAAATTTTCGCGACTAACAGCAAGATGGCGGCCTGCTGGCTGTCTGTGCGGCCGCACATCGACCAATCGACCTCCATCTTGCTGGTAGTAAATTGTACGATGGCAACGGCTGCACTTTTCCGACATTGGGAAATGATTGCGCTTCAAAGGGTTAACGGGGCAGAGACTTACAGCTTTTTTGTGAGATGCGAGAGGATTATTTTTCATCTCGTACTCGTATCCATCATTAGAGTTGTCCCATCTGTATATCCTTATTGAGGTGTGGTTAAACCTAGGTTCAGAAGGGGTGAAGGTAAAAATTCCATAACATCCTCCTCTCTGCTACCCCCACCCCCCTCTCTGTATCTTGCATACGCCACAATCTGAAATAATCCTGGCAGTGAAAACATCTCCGCATTTTCCCGCTTTCTCAAGATGCGGAGAAGGTTAAAAGCAGCACACATCGCCATTTAAAAGGTAAATATTCAAACAGCCGATGCCAAAAGCCGAAAAGAAATAGATTCGAAGCTTTTCTTAACTCACGTAAAAGTAGTTTCTCGCAAAATGAATGAAGAATAATGAGATAGAATCAACTTTAGACTCGGCGGTAAAGATCGAGGCGTATTTCATTCGAAAGCTTGGTTGCACTGCTGCCTATTGCATCTCAGATGCGGACGCAAAAATATTTCACTTTAAAAAGAGATGAAATATTCAAGTGAAATGCTAAGCGTCACTGCTATTGACAAAACTTTGAGGCACTTCACTTAAAATTTTATATTTTAATGGGGAAATAGTAATGCATAGTCCGCAGAAATATTTGTATGATTCTTATTTAATCATCTGGATAGAAATGTAAACCTCTATTCGCTGATCTTCAGGTTTAATGTACATCATATGCATTTTTATTATTACTTTCTTTTAAAAAATAAATGAAGTGTTGTAAATGCTTGCATGCATAAGTATGTGCATAAATACGTGATGTTCAATGCATAAAAATCTTGGTAGTTTAGTTTTGTTGATTTAACAAAATTTTGTTTGATTAAACCAAATCTGTTTATGAAAATATGCCTTGTTGATTTAGTAAAGCAGTTTGTTGAATCTAGAACCAATCAGAATCTTTCAGCGATCTATTAAGGCATGCGTTAATGGGCATTGCAAGGTAGAAGAAAAATTTAATTTTGACGACAAGTAGAGTTAGTAAATCTTGTTATATATGGGTGATATAAAAATGGAAGGCTTGATCAATCGGTAACAGGTTTTCTGGGGCTGTCGAAAGCCACAAAGATAAGTCCAAATGGTCTATAAATTTATTGAAATTTACGCTTTGGTTTTAAGCTTTTATATGAGTCTACAGATTTAGTTTAAAGCAACTAAATGAGAGGAATTTTTTTATGTTTGTTTGTTTTGTCCATAAGAATTAAGCAATCACTATCACTTTTGTGTTCGTACGTAAAACACTAAATTATATAAAACATTAAAATACGATAAAATAAAAAAAGAAATTTTGATTAATAGATAAATTAATTAGACTTATCTCTGAAACTTTCAGCCGACTGTTTTATTGGTTCAACAAAATAACACAGTAAAATAAAATATTAATTTTATTACATGAGCTATGAACACACCAATTAACAAAGACATTCTGTTAATTCAGCCAAATGATTGTGTTGATTTGAACAAAACAAACAGTTTGGTTAAATTAACAAAACTTTTGTTTATTTTAACCAAATTGCTCGGTTAAATTAAGAAAATGCATTGTTGAAATTATTAAATAACTTTAACAAAATTATTTTAACATTTTTCAGTGATGTATTTACTGCAGGGGTAGCATACTTAAAAATAAAATTACTCAAATTAACTATTTTTTGACTTTGAGGTCTGAAAGTTGTGTTGAGAATTATTCTCTCTATCTCTCTCTCAGCGTGGCTCTAAATAAGCTAACTAGGCTATAGCATACAGCGGTACATTTTTGAAGGCGGTAGAATTGGCGGTCCTTTGATTCAGCCTATAAATGGCGCTTTTCATCCTATAGCCATAGCGGCAATTGCCTGACGTAAAAGAAATCTCACTCAGTTCAGTTATTTCACCTTGTTGGTTTACCCAGTTTATTTACTAATGGAGTAATATTATAGCTTACGAAGACGTTGAAAAAAAATAAAAATATTTCTTCACATAGAATCGTTACAAATAAACGTAATCCAGCATTAAAAAAACGTTACTTTCTGGTATATATAATGTTTTAAAGTAAAAAAAGAAAACAAGAATATTTAGTTCCACGGATAAATAATGAACGCCGTTCTGATTTTTTTTAATTCATTCAGTATTCATTTATTTCAATCTTACGAAGTACCACTGAAAATTAACCAGCCGATTTTCATTTCTCAGTATATTTACGTTAAACATTACGAATATTTTGATCATTATTGCAGTTAAGTATTCACAGCAAAACTAAAATATTTTTTGTATCATTTATTACCTTAAAAACTTCTGTTTTTTCACAAGTAAATTATTCTGTGCATAACATTCATAATGCATGAAGGACTACTTTAAACTTTTTTTTTCTTATGAAGTCTTGAATTAAGAGCACAAGAAAGCAATGTTGCGTGTAAAAACTTTTAATATTGCCGCTTAATCACTTAAGCTTTTAGAACTTTGATGATTTAAGACACATTTTTTTTAAGAGTTCTTATTATTATCATTGGTGGGGGGGGGGATTATTTTATTTTTCATGCATATATTTGAGATGATTTTTTTAAATCATCAGATCATAAAATGTACAAGAAAAAAAGAAGTTTTGAATGATTTAACGACATTTTGTTGATATCATAATTTTTCTTTGAATCAACTAAACATTTCGTCGTTGTAGTTGCAGTTGTATTTGGAATATTTAGACTCTTCTTTCCAGTTTTTTGTTTCCACTAAAAACTGGATTCTTTAAGATTTTTTGTAGCTCTGAATTGCCGTGCATACGCATCATTGTCTAATTTTGAATAAATGATCTTAACGCATGTAAATGTGTAAATCCTACACAATGATGCATAGATTTTATTGCCGAATTCGGAAACGGAATTGGTTCTATGTTCAACGCGCATGTATAGATATTTATTAATGACTATGTCATTTTATCTCTCACCCTCTTTATTGAAAATTGTTCAAAAAATATGTCCCAAAAATGAGACATAAAGGTAAGAATAAATTGTTGAGTATTGAATTGTTTTTTTTTTTTGTTTGTTTTTTTACTGTGCAATGTCTTATCCTCCTGAACTCTGTTCCCCCCCAAACCCCAATAAACATTTATCTACTTAACTGTAACTGTGCTCGCGCACGCATTCTTTTTACTTCTTCTATACTTTTTTCCTTCTAGATGTTAACTTGTTATGGGATGTGCCTGTTTCTTCCGTTCTAATTTAATAAAGTAAATGTTATGTTAAAATCCCACGCTCACTATGTTCGTGCCATAACTTTGCTAGCATTTCTAAAAGGTTATGGACACCAGATGGATTAATTTATTTATTTGCTGATTTTTAACGTTCGTTTCAAGGCTGCATCATTGATCCTCAAAATGGCGACTAGAACTTTGCGGATTGAAACGCTGAATAATTACGAAACATGGAAAATGCAAACGAAAGCGATATTAATAAAGAACGATGCCTGGATTTATGCATCGGGTTCAAAGCCTAAACCTGAAGTTTTTGAAAATGACAAAAAAATCGCAAGAAGAGTTCGATACGTGGGTCCAAATGGCAGATATAATTCTATGTATATCGGCATCTGAACTCAAAGAAATAAAAAATTGTGACACTTCATCAGATGTCTGGAAAAAACTGGGAGAAATCTATCAGTCTAAAGGACCTCCTCGTAAAGCTGCATTACTGGAATCTTTAATTCAATATAAGATACCCGACTCGTTTAATGGAATTCACGACCATTTGCGAAAATTCTTCGACATAGTGGACAGACTTTCAGAAATGGATATTAAAATAGACGACGACTTGCTGACTGTAATGCTGTTATGTAGTCTCTTTACTACTTTCGACAATTTCCGATGTGCTATGGTATCACGAGATGAGCTTCCGAAGCCAGAAATACTCAGAATCAAAGTAGTGGAAGAATTGCCAGGCGTAGTGGAAGAATTCAATGCCAGGCGTAGACAAGCGGAAGACTCAGGTGCTTTCGTCGCTGCTCCTAGAAAACTTGCGTCTATAAAAATAAAAACTATGGAAAATACTTGGGCCAACCGACTCATAAAATTAAGGATGCATCAAGAATAACTTGTAAAAGGTGTAAACGCATCGGGCACTGGGCTAGCGAATAGAAAGAAATAAAGAAAATAGTAGATTTTTAGTAGAATTTCTTTCCCCCCCTTTGCTCTTGATCATTGCCACGGAAGTGTTCTGAATGTAAACGAGGCGTAAATGTGCTGGATGAAACGTGAACGGGTACTTTAGCTAGTACATAACAAGTTTCAGATGCTTTTTGAGTGTGTAGACTTCAAATCACGGGATAGAGAGGCCAACATTACAATGAGGACAAAAATATCACTCATGAAATATTCTATTCGAGCTACTGCAGGGTTGCCAGATGTGGCCAATTTTAGCCATTTTGACTAATTTCAGAAGCTGCTGGCTAAAAAGAAAAAAATGTTTTTCGCTATTTGTTTTTTTTTTTTTGTTTTTTTGGCTAATTATGGGTAATTTCCGACGCTGTTGGATATGGAAAACATAGCTACTGTTTTTTTGTCCAATTGGAGCTAATTTCTTTCATCTGTTAATGTAAGTATACTTTCTTCCTTAATTTGTCCAGGTTATTTCTTCAAAAACGCTTTCCGAGTAGCGTGTTCGCATTTCAGACATGTTCTCAACATAACTGAAGGAAGCATAGGTGTCACCAACATAAAATCTAGGAAAGAGGAGGGAGGATCGAGGCTTTCATCTCAGGCATTTCACCAACAGAACACGAAAACAGAATTTCTTAGTTACAAAATTTCGACTGTAAGAAGCTCACAGTAAAGCTTATTTTGAACAGACCCTTTATGAAATGGAAGCTTGTATTAAATAAAACATATTTTCAGATCCCATTAGGGTCAGCCCTGCCATTTTTCCTGCCATAGACAAAGACCCAAAATGCCACTCCCAAACTTCAAAAAGCCTTTTTTCGCACTCCAGTTCAGGTAATATTGCTGCTAGGCGGTTACTCGGCTACCGCCTAGAGCTGATTGAGTAAAATCCTGAAAGTCGCCAAGGTTTGCAATTTCTGATAATAGATCACTAAGATTGGTGCCAAAAAATGTCTTAAATACTCAACCAAACATGGAAATATCTTCCAAATTAAGCAAGAAACTGGCAATCGAGACAGTTTCTTACAAAGGAAAAGTATAGTTAGAATATGCCTGGCGATGATTGTTAAACAGTTTTGGTAGGTGATTTTAATATAGATTTCAATTCTGAAGAAGTGTTTTGTTGAGCTAGAAAGACAAATACGGCGCACTCATGGATTATGATGCAAATTTCAAACATTATTTAAAATTGTGAAGTGTAGTTCCAGTATACTTGGGGAAGATTGTAAAACAGTTTTACTAGGCGATTTTAAGATAGATTTCGATGATTGTTTTATGAAACAAGGAAGAAAAATACGGCACACTCATGAATAATGATACCTTCAAACTTAACGGAATAAGGAAGAAAAATAGGGACATGGATTATGATACACTTTTAATATATAACGCTTTAGTGCGTGTTTAAAATATGAAAGTATTTCAATTTTTTTTTAAATATTTATTATTTTAATCACAAAAACGCACTTATCAAGCACATTTATGCTACATCTGAAACTCTTTCCCTAAAGATTTCTTCAAAAACAAAAAGATGGTACTGTTAGTCCCCGGTGGCTATTTTTGACTAATTTTAAGATGCTGTTTGGCTATTTTCATGAATTTTCATCTGGTAACCCTGAGCTTGTGTTACCACTTCATGTTCTAGTAAAAAACTAGCACATAAACTTTATGGGATATATTCTAATTAAGATATGTTGGAGTTATTTAGTTCAAAAGTTCGTTTATGCGCCACCGCGTTGTCGATACAAGACCATGAATAAACACCGTAATACATACTGCCCGTATGAGCGATCGTTTCATCTCCTTAAGATGTTGAAAAATGCTTGAAGGAGCTTGAAAAGAAGTAAAAAAAAAGGAAATTCACTAAAACATACCAGAAATGAGAAAATTTTACGCACGCAGTTGAGCTCAAAACTTTAATCCTCTAATGCCCACTATGAGAAATTCCCAAATCAAAAAAAAAAAAAAAAAAAAAGCATCTAAATGGTGTTCTTTTAAGTCAAATAACGTAAACATAATTTTTTTGAGAGAAAAAAAGTTATTTTTTATGGGTTTTTTTTTTCAATGGTAGCACTATGATTTTAAAACTCTTCTGAACATTTTAAATGAAACATTCTAGAACATAATTGTGTCTAGTTAAAAAGTATATATTTTTTTACACATAAATGGCAACTATTCATTTTTTTTTCTTATTAAAATATTACTGAAATAGTAGAAAAACTTGATTGCAGAACATGTTGCCAGTAGAATAAAAGGGTATAAAGGTGTTGCTTCTCCCAATATTTTAATATTTTTCATCCATTAATGCTGGCATCTGTAGAGTCAATGGTTTTATGATTTTATTACATTTCGGAACATTTTTACTGTAAATAATAATATAATATAGCATTTAACCCTTTAACGCGCAGTGTTCCCGCTCTGGGAACACCAAACTCTGGCGTTTTGACTGTTGGCAGTCACAAAGAATAGATTTGATTTCTATAAAAAAATAGTTGCGGGTGACATAGCTCCACGAGAATCCTTTACTTTTTAGCACTTCCCGTAAAAAAAATTGTCACGATTATTTTTAACAGCACTAACATCTGCTGAAAAATGGAAGAATGCGAGAACAGCTGGATAGATTGCCCAATGCTGAAAATAAGGGCAGCCGTTGCCATCGCTCGACTTAACTACCAGCAAGATGGCGGACGATCGAAACGCTCATCGTGTGCCACAGATCTAGAGACCCCCCGAACATTGCACACCCTGAACCCCCTGAGAGCTGGCTGTGCCCGCGCACAGCCAGCTGTCGTCAAAAAAGGGTCTCTAGATCTGTGGCACGCGATGAAAGTTTCGATCGTCCGCCATCTGGCTGGAAGTTAAGTCGAGTGATGGCAACGGCTGCCCTTTTTTTCAGCATTGGGAAAGGGTTGCGCCTCAAAGGGTTAAAAGATGATAGCATATTTGCTACCATGGCCATTAGAGGGTAACAGTTGAGGGGGGGGGGGAAGGGAAGAAAATCTGAAACACTTTCAGATTTTAAATACGCACCAAAGTGCTATATATTAAAAGGGTATAATAGTTTATGTGTCGTCCTTATTTTTCTTCCTTGTTCCATTAAGTTGGAGAGTGTATAATTATTCATGACTGTTCCGTATTTTTCTTCCTTGTTTCATAAAACCTATCTTTGGAATCGAAATCTATCTTAAAATCACCTACTAAAACTATTTTGCAATCGTTGCCAAGTGTATTACAACTATATTTCACCGTTTTAAATATTGTTTCGAATGTCCATCATAATCCATGAGTGTGCTGTGTTTCTCTTTCTGGGTTAATTCCTACTTTAACGCCCCGACTCTCGCCAAGGTGGCGATTATTAAACCTATGGAGCTACCACGACGATTTTTTGCATTTATGTGGCAATCGTAATTTTGAAGTAAAATGGCGATTTGGAACAGCATGTAAGTAAAGCATTCCGTTACATTTTATTTATTTTGGGTTGCAATTAATGTAGTTTTAATAATTAAGTGTCTTCAAATTCTTTAACTGGTGCGTTTATCGCTAATTTGTTCACTTTAGTTTTCATATAGTTCTCTTGGGAGCGTTGAAACTTGTGCATAAGTCCTAGAGACCCATGACTGCAAAGCTTGGCAAAGTGCGGGTTTTTTTAGGTTAGCGAGAGCGGGGACGTTAAAATAGGAATCAACTGTTGCTTGTACCGTAAAACACATCTATGGAATCGAAATCTATCATAAAATCGCCTACTGAAACTGTTTTACAATCTTCTCCAGGCATATTCCAACTAGACATTTTAAATATTGTTTGGAATGGGCATCATAAGACATGAGTGTACCGTGTTTTCCTTCCTTGTTCCATAAAACACTCCTTCGGAATAGAAATCTGTATTGAAATCGCCTACCTAAACCGTTTAACAATTTTCGCCAGGCACAGTCAAACTATACTTCACCTTTATAAATACCATTTGGAAAGTGTATCATAATCTATCAGTGTACCGCATTTGTCTTCGCTGTTCTATAAAACACTTCTTCGGAATTAAAATCTATTTTAAAATCGCCTACTAAAACTATTTTACAATATTCGCCAGGTGTTTTCTAGCTATACACGAAATATATTTATAAAAAAAAAACCACACACACAATTCGTTAAAAAAAAAAACACATTTGAAAAGGGATACGACGTGCTAATGTCCACACAAAAAACCTCATTGATTTTAATTCTCTCGTGATAATTTGACACTCTGGTGCTAAATAGAAAATGATGTGAAAACTGGAAATCAGGGAACAGAGTTTTACACTTCAACTATTTAAAACATTAAAAAGAGGGTATAGCTTCTTTTCAGTTAAAAAAGCGTGGTAAACCGCAATAATTCCTTCAAAAATTTTAAGTTCTAATCGCTCAGCAGTCTTTCTCTCATCCATTACTCGAAAAATTATAAAACATTCTCATGGCGCTTTAATTCAGACGCCGTCTAAGAAAACTCTCTCTTAAACTTCTAATTAACGCAATAATTTTCCGGCAAAGTCTGGAATTAAATCTGTGAGAGCTTCTCACTCAACTGCTGTCTGGGCTTCGGCTTAGCATGGTGCGGTTTCAAGTCGTTGTTTCCAATTAGCGTAAAACATGAAGTTCCAAGTTGGTGGAACGTCACGGAATCTCCCCTCAAATTGAATTTCTGGTGACGCAAAATAAACTAGCCCGGATGAAGAATTAGATTACGCTTTAGTAATAAAAAGACTGCAAACTTCAGTTGCTCATAAACGTGATGTGGTTACTTTT
This sequence comes from Cheiracanthium punctorium, assembly GCA_038373885.1. Taxonomy (NCBI): domain Eukaryota; kingdom Metazoa; phylum Arthropoda; class Arachnida; order Araneae; family Cheiracanthiidae; genus Cheiracanthium; species Cheiracanthium punctorium. Next base: position 680,611 of record JAWZYV010001807.1, read on the forward strand.
AAGTTCCTCCTTCTGAATTTAGCTGTTATGTTTTTTGCAGGCCTTTTTTTTTGGAGGGGGGGGGGCACTATCTAACGAAACTGGAGTGCCTATCATTTTTTAGGGTCTGCCTGTCTCTCCAAATGTAGTAACTACCGTAAATCCGTAAGTGTGTATGGACTTCTGCAAAATAAACAACTTACTACAGTAAAACCGCGATTATCCGAGATCCGCTTATCCGATGTTCCAAGTATTAAACGGACGATATGATATTGATCAGGCTATTTTAATCGCATGTAGGCGAAAAATATCCACTTGAAACAATCAGAGTTTGAGTTTAGTGATATGGCTAGCCTACACGAGGGGAAATCCACCTACGGTCGGAGGCTTTTCTAAGGGGTTCTAACGAGTATTCATGTAGCATCCGGAGAAAACCAACCAAACTTCCGGATCGTTGGATTGACAGCCTTGCATCTTCCCTGTTTTCTTTCCTTATTCCATTAAGTTGGAAAGTGTATCACTATTCATGAGTGTGCCCTATTTTTCTCCCTTGTTCCATTAAATACATCTTTGGAATCGAAATCTATCTTAAAATCGCCTACTGAAACTGTTTTACAATCTTCGCCAAGCATATTCCAACTATACTTTCACGTTTTAAACACTATTTGGAATGTGCATCACAATCCAATAAGTGTGCCGTGTTTATCTTTCTTGGGTTGATTTCCACTTTAATCTCCCGACTCTCGTCAAAGTGGCGATAATTAAGCATATGCAATTACCATGACACACTACAGTATTCCGTTATTTATTTATTTATTTTGGGTTCCCAATTAATGTAGTTTTAAAATTAAGTGTCTTCAAATTCCTTAACTGGTGGGAATTAAGGTGCATTTATCACGAATTTGTTCACACTAGTTTTCATCTAGTTCTTTTGGGAGCATTGCAACTTGTGCATAACTCCTAGAGACCCATAACTGCAAAACTGGCCGAAGTGCGGCAAAAGGTTGGCTAGAGTGGGGGCGTTAAAGTAGGAATCATCTCTTTCGTGTACCATAAAACACATCTTTAATATCTAAATCTATCTTAAAATCGCCTACCACAACTGTTTTACAACCTTCGCCAAGCATATTCCAACTATCCTCTACTATTTTAAATACCGTTTGGAATGGGCATCATCACCCATGAGTGTGCCGTGTTTTCCTTCCTTATTCCATAAAACACCACTTCGGCAGTGGCGCAGCGAAGGGGGGGTCCAGGGGGTCCGGACCCCCCCTATGAGCTAAGGGGCCGCTATGAGCAGGGTCCATTTATCTACAGGTCGAGTGGGGCCCATGGGCCACCAATTTAAGGGGGCCATTTTTTTTCTCTAAAAAGGGGCCATTTTTTCTCTTTCTCTTTCTCTTGTTTCTTTTCCAAATTTATTATTTAAATTAAAGCTAGTGTCTTTTCTTTAAAAACTTTGTATCGGTAGTTGGCTTGAAAAGGACGCAAGATAAAATCATCAAAGGCTTCCAACAAGCACCGTATAGAGACTCCTTAGGCAATAAGTCTCCAGTCCATGTCCAGTGTCTCTGATAGGGAATTTGTGGGGCTAGGATGGACGAATCGGACAACGTAAAGGGGAGTAATTGCCACCTTTGTAGCGCAAATGGACGAAATATCCTCAGAAAGAATCTATTCATGCTACATTAGCTGATAATAAAATTGTCATGAAGGAAAGAGGAAAATATATTGCCATAGTCTTCAAGCATACCGCTCCTCTTTTCGTGAGATAAACAACTCACAATATTCAAATAGTGAACACACACCACACACACACAATAAACATTAAAAAAGAGGGTCTGCTGGGAGATTAAATGTGGTATAACGAAATTTCGAATGGCTCAGTTTTAATCTCTCCTCAATTCACTTAAGTTGAATGGCTTTAGTTTGTGAGCTGAAGTTTAAGTTTTGGGTTCTTTGTTTTTTACGTTCATGAATTCGTCCAGTTTAAAAAGAAAGAAAACCCAGAGTCAAATGTTTTTATCTTTCTTCGAGAAAAAAATTAAAGCCGATGATGGTGATCGTGCAGTTCAAAGACTGGTGATAGTATGGACAGGCCCGAACCCAATGAAAAATCTACTGCACCGAAAGAAACCTTTGAGGGTGCTGAATCTCAAGCTCATCCTCTTGATATTGGGCTCCGAAACTTAGCGTAAATACGGGTTAGGACCCCTTAGAAAGACCCCCACGGAGGGCACCCCACCCATCGGCCTAGAGCCCCCGCGTAGCTAATCGGCCGTAATCCCACAAACAAACAATAAATTTTAAAAAAACTTTACACAACAGAGGAGGTGGAATCACGCAGACGTAGTTCATAATTTATTACCAGTAAAAATTTTAATAGAAAAATATCTTTCAAGTATAATCTAGCAGATGGTTGAAGTGTTTTTATTTATAATTAGCCAAGAATTTTCTAAAAACGGATAATCGTACTTGCATGTATACAATATGTAATGATCCTACATATAAAGATTATTTAAACCTATATCATAAGCTTATTATTACTGGCAACTATAATGTAGCCAATGATAAAAAATCTACTATCTTACGGTACTAAATATAAATATACATTACTTTATTACATACTAGCTGCTTAGCCCGGTGTTGCCTGGTTGTATTAGGCGTTACGATGCAATCTAACTTAAAAATTATCTACTGCTCTAGTCAGATAAAGCTAGTCCTGTTTACACGCTTAATCTATTGATTAAAACTAACACTCATTTATTGATTAAATTTCTTATCGGCCGATTTAAATCCTTTTACGCCAAAAAATACTAATTCAAGATAATAATTTGTGAATGCCTCAATTCGCCCCATCATTTCCCATCCGCTATGTTCTATTTAACTCATTTTCCGCAAAAATCTTGTCTAACTGGAGAATTCTGTCTTTCTCCCCCACGACCCATATCCTATTACTCTCACGTGACCAACGCTCTTAACGGATAACGGTTCATAGTAAAAAACGCGGGCATAGTTGTGTGTGTATTCGGTGGCTGGTGATAGTTTTATGTTATATCCGAATACCAAATGCATCTTTTTCATATTCAGAGTTGTGAAATAAATTCAGCCTAGATATGGAGGAGATGCTTTAGGTAAAGATTTCGCTTTAATGACATAGTTTCTTACGATTGGATTATAAAAAGCTGTTGTAAAACAAATGAAGTTAGGATATCTCCACCCAAAGTGAGTAAGTAGTATTTTATCTTTTCATGTCAATAAATTGGGTTGCTGCTTTAATTAAAGCTCACAGCTGGTTTAACCATGATTGCATTTCTGTATTCTGACTGTACTGTGAATTCGTTTTATAACGAGAGACTATAGTGAAATTATATTCTATTTATTAAAAAAAATACTTTTTTATAGTGTATTAAGATATATGTAATGTATTTGCCTTGATTTAAAATTTATTTTCTCGGGTTTATAATCATAGATTACAGCTCTGATAATAAAAAATGTAGAAAATGAATCATTCAATATATTAATAAAAAACAGCAAATTTTAATAAAACACCCTTTTTCTGGCTTAAAATAATAATCTTAATTGAGTACAGATATGTTAATTAAAAAAGGGCTGATTTTGCAAAAACGCTCATTCTATAGCTTAATCATAATTGAGTACAGTTATATGAATCAAAAACGGACAGACACTCCTCATTTTTGATTATTATTTAGCCTAAATGGAGCTGTTGTATAATGCTCAAAATTTGAGAATTTTCCGCTCCCTTGATTTTTGTCGATAAATTGAGCAAATTTTACTCAATCGAGAGAATGGCTGTTTGAAGTCAAAAATTGAGTAAAAATATACTCCGTTTGATTATTTTTTACTCAATATGTTTAAGCGTGTACGGAAATGAAGCTTATTTTTCACAACACTAATACATAAAGTAAATATTAATTTTAAAAACATTGTTACTTATATTATTAAAATTACTTGAACTCAGTAGAATGCGGCCCATCCCTTTCTCATCTGTGATTTTAATTTAAACCCAGATTTACCTTTTAGCTTCCGCCGTTTCAAAGATTCAACACCGATGATTTTCTTCTGTTCCCAGCGTTGTTACCCAGATTGGTCTTGGTTTTTCAGTGTCTGATGCAGCCACTGTTGCGCTTTCGCAAGGCTGGACTCCAGCGGAGCATTCACAGATTCATGTTGTACAGAAGGGTATCTTATCCGTTGTGTCTTTGCAACGATGGCGGGGGGCAAGTTAAATCTGGGTTCAAAGGGAGGGTTTTACTCGATAACACTGGAATAAAATCAAATTGACATTTTTTTTTTCTTTTCCGAAGATGCTCACTGCTCAGGTACGCACTGCTAATAACCCAAAAACTTATAAATGGATCGCACCATGCCACTCATTGACTGGGCTCTTCTTTCTGTAGTGGAACAATATAAAAGCTTCTGTGTGGTATCTGAATTGATTTAAAGTGTTCAAATTTATGATGAACAAAGTTAATGCCTGGGAAATAAAGAAATCATATTTCTGAATTTACTGTACTTAAATGTGAATCAAATCAGTTCTATCGTTGGTGGTAAATTTTATAATATATATAATATTTTTAAAAGGCATTTAGATAAAATTATTTATAATTTAATTATTGATTATATTTTCCAATTGAATCATTTAATTATTGGAATATTTTTGTTACGGAAGAAGTATATATTAATTTACTCGTACATTGTAATAAGTTTTATTATTAATAATAGAACATTGACAAATATTATTAAAACTTCCATTAATCATTTACACGATAATTTTGTTGTAACTTATATATATAAAATAGTCAATAATTGTGCATTTACATGTAAAACGATACAGATATGTTGAAACATCTTACTAATTTACTAAAAATTATTATTAAATTTTATACCAAAATATTAAATTAACTAAAAATAATTATGAATTTCTACATATACATATCATTTATCTTAATAGCAAAGTTCCATAAAACTCCAATTAGTTTAGAACTTTAATTATTCTATTGGTTGTAATAACATCAAAAACCTTGCTAAAAATTTTATAAAATTATATTACTTCATAATATATATATTATGAAGTAATATTATTTTAATAGAGTAATAACTGTACAAAGTAATAACTGTAATTTTATCAGAAAAAATAATTATGACCAGGGGTCGATTAGCGAGTTGGGGGCCCTGGGGAAAAGCTCTCCCGCCCCTTTTTTTTTCGAAAACTTTTTTTATACACACGTACAAAGAAATTTTCGTATTACACCATACGAAGAAGAATGTTGTAACAACATAAAAATAATTATTTAATTAGGATGCAAAATGAGATGAAATAGTTCAATCGATAATAATAATATTATGAAGGACAATCAATTATATTAAATATTCAATTTATATTAAATATTCAACCGTTCATTGCATTCCGCGTTTTTCAAGTGATATGTTCCATGACACTTTTGTATTTATTTTCCTAATGCCTATATCACAGCATTTATTTAGAGTGGGATAGATCAGATCTTTACGTTACTCCACCTAGGCAGCTATTTCCGATTTAAAATCAGCTCTCTTAGGTTTTCTTAGGTCCCGATTAAAAATCAGCTCTAAGGTTTCCTCGCGATCAGCATACAAGACTACATAGGCCAAGCCTAAATGATGAGTTTCCGCTGATTTATTGCCTGAGACTATACCGTTTAGCTAAAAAAAAGGTGTGCATGTAATGCGAATGCTATGAAATTACTATTAATGCTATTACTTTTAGACTTTAAGAACAATTTGGGGGGCCGGGTATTTGCCCCGTTTGCCCTTCCGTAAATCAGGCCCTGGTTATGAGTTAGAAAGATAATTAAATAGATATAATGAGATAGTACAGCTAAAACTTACGATTTCCATTATCTCTTTAATAGTATTAATAAAAAATTATAATATATTATATAGCCTTTACATAATAATAATGTTAATAATTTCAGTTATTTACAATAATTACTTCTGCCGGAATAAGTACATATATCTACATACAAAATCCAGGAATAGTGCGGGGTGCTTGTTTCTCGATTTCCCTCATTTATATTTATTCTATTTTAAATTATAATATTTATATATGCTAGTAAAAATAAGTTTATTTTCTTAAATAATAATAATAATATAATAGTTTTTATATATGTAAGTTATATATTAATATTAATTAATAGCGGAAATACAACCTGTAGCAATCCAAAACATATGTAGCCACATTTTTAGAAAACTAAAAATTTATTTAAAAAAATTTATATATATTTACAAATAATTAAAATAAATATTAAAATTTATTTATGAAAATTTCTATGTATTTGTATATTGTGCATATATATACACAATATACAAATACATAGAATTCTTCTATCCGGCAGAGCTTACTTTAATGGAACAATAAAAAATTTAAATGTTATTTTCTTAGACATTAATATTTATATAGGAAATAATACACTCTTCACCGATATTTATAAAAAGAGGAATGATTATGACTTTTATAACTTTAATGATTTTAATTAAATAACAGCAAATATGAGAGTGATTTCTCAATAGATCGTAAGGAAAACACTTTTATTGCGATCACTGAAATTTGAATTAATCATTCTCATACATTCATCGCATTTACTACATTTGAACTTAAAAAATAAATGTAACAGCATAAATGTCAGCTATATTATATATCAGTGTTTTAAAGGAAGTTTTGTAATAAAAACTAAAAACTCTGGCTGTATGTGTTTGGGATCTTATTTAATAAAGATTTATAAAATTTGAATAAAAATAATTTTTTTTAATGACAAGTGTTTGCAACACTGATAATCAAAAATAACTTTTCCATAATCTTGTGGTAATCTAAATGGTATTATCAGAAAAATAACTCCATATAAATAAAACAGTAACACTACCGTTTTGGTTAATTGGTTTTGAATGGTACAAAGAATCCTACTGTCTTATTGTTTACATATGCGTGTTTCTTACAAAGCGAACTGCTCTTTTCCGCAAATTGTGTGAATTTCCTAGAAAAAATAGACTACATTTTTGAAATCAGGTTTGAGATAAACAATGTACCATAAACATGGGACAATTTCTCACGGGTGTACTGAGCCCGTCTGAAATATCTCAGGGAAATATTTCAGCCACAGGTCCCCCAGCTCTCCTGGTTTCTACGCCCCTGAATAGACCTACAATCTATGTATGTGAGCTGATGTATAATTTTGTGAATTAATTTCTTCAATTGACATGTTTCATGTTAGTATGATAATTGTATATAAATAATGTTTTACAATTTTTATTTAATTAAAAATTGAACGGGATTTATTAATTTTTCTTTTCAGTATTATTCTTTGGATATATTTTGTACAAGAGTACACGATATGCAGAGTTTGTGTGTATTTATTAGAGCTATAAAAAAGGTTTTTAAAAGAGGAGAGGTGATTTTTAATGAATAGAATAAATATGAACATAAGCCTGGAATTAGAACACTTGAATGTACTTTATTTAGTGTTAAGAAACAAAAAACTCCACCAAGCCCCCCCGCCCCCCATCTCGAAGAGCGGTCGTTAACGATTTGATGCTTACGGTTTTACGCTAGTTTTTTTTTCTTATAATAATGTATAAAGGCTTATAACTAGCAATTTTATAACAATAATACATTTTTATAGTGGCAAGTGTTGTTTGATTGATTTGCATTACATGGAACAATTGAAATTTCTGCAAGACAAAAAAGTCTAACAGCTAACGTTAAATTTATGCAAAAGTGTCGTGGGGGGTGGATATCAACCCCTATATCCCCCTGGCTATACGCTGGCTTGCCAAGAGGGGGAGAATATAGGGTATTCCCACTGATTCTGTGCTTTCTGGGGGCCTGAGGGTAAAATTTCAAATGTTTTCTGTATAGGTAAAATTCGCGAAACGTTTCTTCCGGGTATGGGATGGGTGCTGAGTGCCTGTCTGAGATAACCAGTCCCCCCCCCCCCACCCCAACAAAAGCTTATGTGGGTGTCATTTACGAGGGCCCTGTGAACAGCAACATGATCAATTTTAGGGGGGAGTCTGATCTCCCCCCCCCCGAGTCCGAGTAATTTGGACCCCCCCCTAAAAAAAATTTCTGGCTGCGCTACTGCACTTCGGAATTGAAATCTATATTAAAATTGCCTACCAAAACTGTTTAACAATTTCGCCAGGTATAGTCAAACTATACTTCACCTTTATAAATACCATTTGGAAAGTGTATCATAATCTATGAGTGAACTGTATTTGTCTTCTCTTCCATAAAACACTTCTTCGGAATTGAAATCTATATGAAAATCGCCTACTCGCCTACTAAAGCTATTTTACAGTATTCGTCAGGCGTTTTCTAACTATACTCGTAATATATTTATAATAAATTGTCGTGTTTTGGCACCAAATTTAGCGATCAATTATCAAAAATTGCAAAACTTGTTCAACTTTCAACATTTTATTAACGCCGCCCCCCTCCCTCCACGTTATCTGGCAAACACATATGAAATGATCTTCACCGTAGCAGTTCATATCTAGAAAACCTGTCTACAAGATTGAGTAGACAAAATTCTGGGATTGAGCGAAATAGCACCCTATTGCTAATAAAATAAAGTCATACATAAGTAGGAAAATAAAATTTTATTATGTTTTTAAACATGCACAGTTTAGACATGCACAGAAAGAATATTAACGCAACATTTGGCTGGAAGTAAGTTAAGTAAGCTGTACTGAGATCAAAATTAATTTAATTAATGAAAAATTTTCAAAATTTGTATGAAATTTATGAAATTTAAAAATATTTTTACGGTATACTATGTCAAGACATGGATACAAAAGATGGATATGCGTCAAAAATTAGCGCTTTTGGTTAGATTAAGGGTGGGGGGTGTCTACAAATCCCCCTAAACACCCCTTTCCCTTATATACGCCTATCTCGTATGGTACCTCCTATTTTCACCAGAATGACGGCCCTGTTTCAATTTATGTTCAAGATCTGGGCGGCAGTTTGCTAACTTGTTATTTGTTTATTTAAATTGCTGATAGATGGCAGCACCACGCACCTAAATAACTGATACGATCGGTCTGAGGACCAGATTTTTTCAAACTTGACTCAATGTATCTCACTATCTCATTGCCTTAAATTTCACTCGAGATTCACACAATGTGCTCGGTGATCCTTCAAAATTTAAAAAAACTCAAGGTACAGCTTTAGTATGGTCCCTTTGGCGCACTTTATTTTTGGCGACTTTTTTTGGCGCGATAAAGGATGCCAATATGGTAACCCCGCCGTCGGATGTTCCGGAGCGGTAACCCTAACCTCGGGCGAAAAGTGGATTCTTCCGTGACGTCACGGATGTGCTCGTGTACGTCCGGCAAATCGTGACCGTTTGTTTCTTTCATGAACTTTTTGAGCCCCGTGTATTTCTTAGCGCGGGAGGTTCGTTTGAATGGTTGATCTGCCATGTGCTTTATGGTTTTATTTTAATGGCTTTATTTAACATTAAATTTTATTATTATTTAATTATTTTTGAAATTTTAAAACGCTGTTCAGGTTCATACTGACTGTTTACATACAGTTTTGTATGAATAAGCTTTCTTTTGATAGTACGTTTCAGATTAATATTTGCGTTCTCCATTGTTTATTTGTTAAGGGTAGAAGCAACAAATAATTACGTTATTAATATTTTATAAAGTGAAATAATTTTAGATATTTTGATTTTATTATTTCCATATTGCAATAATTTAGAGATTTTAATCAAGGTATGTGATAAGCATTGTTTGTTTTTATTTGTTATTATTACCTTTGTTTATTTGTTAATGGTAGGAGCAACAAATAATTCCGTTATTAATATAATATTTGATATTTTGATTTTATTATTTCAATATTGAAACAATTTAGCGATTTTAATTAAGGTATGAGATAAGCATTGTTCGTTATGATTTGAATTAGTTCTTTATTTTGCTTACGTAGTCTTTTGTCAGAATGCTAAAATGTATTTTAATTTTTTTGTCTTTTTTATTTGTTATTTTTGTGAGGTATTGCCTTTAGAATATTATTTGTTTGCATTGTTTAATTTAATCTACTAAAAAGAGAAAGGGGGGGGGTTGAGGGGGGGCACAGCCCCCCTCACACAAAGAGAAAAGTTATTAAATTTTATTAAACCGAATCTATATGTACATGTAAGCTTGTTATCTGTTTAATTTTTTTTTCATAAAAATATTTATAAAGCCATTAAAATAAATCATAGCAAAATTAACAGCGACGATCAATTATCCCGGAACCAGCGCCATCCGATCCGCCATATTGTTTACAATTGGCATCGGCAAGGCAAACTTGGGTTGGCGACAAGATTTTGTCGCCAAATCAAAAAATCGCCAAAAAGGGACCATACTAAAGCTGTTCCAAACTCAAAATGTTCCATCGGAGAAAAAGTTACATAAGTAGGTCGGAGAAATAGTTAAAGTAGGTACATTGTATTTTATAAACTCTGTTCTGATGGAACGAAATAAGCGATAGAACGTAATAACGAAAATATTGCAGAATAAACAAACTTACGTGTATTAGGTTAAAATAGTGGACAGCAAAATATTGCTAAACTCAACATTTACTTATTCGCCATTCATTTTATTATTTTTTCCGAGCTCGTAATAATATCTAACTGAAAATAGAATTCATATACATGAGATTACATTTTTTTAGCAAAACTCAAAAATATTACTTTCTTCAGGAAAAAAAAAATCGTAGATTTCATTAGAACTTAAAAATATTCTATTTTATGAAAATCTTTAAAATTACAACTTGTGTATATGTGTTTTGTGTTAAGGCAAAACTACACGCGGGGTCTATGCCTAGGGGAGAGGAGTGCCTTAGGCAGAGAACTAGCATTGAAAAGTCGGATGAATAAGCCAGACATTCTACTCTGTTTTGCACAGGTCGTCGTCCCCAGCGGCGCAGAGAGGGAGGGGGAGCAGGGGAAATATCCCCAGGGCCTCGCCTTGGAAAGGGGCCCTACTGTTGCAGCTTCTATATAACATTTAATTGTGTGTTGCCAATTTTGAAAAAAAAAAATCTCCAAATACAGAATATGTCCCCAGAAGTTTCCAATTAATTTTTAAACAAAATTATAAAAACCAGCTAGAGCATAATCCACCAACTTCACAAATAACACGAGTGTTAGTAATTTAGACTTCTTTTTCAAGATTTTTTTTTTTTTTTTTTTTTTGAGACACACTGTTAAATAGTGGAAGAAAGGGCATAGCCAGAGGAGAGACTATGGACCACCCAACCAAATAAAATTTGATTTTTCCTTAACAAAATGTTAAAGACTTTCTATGAGAAATTTTGAACTTTCCAGTTTTTTTTACTTCTGAAATTTTTTGGCTGCCTGCTTCAAGGGAAGTACTATGAATAAAACTATTAATTTTTGCAATACTGAGGAAACATGCCATGCAAAAATGTTGTTAACGTTCCAAATACAGTTTCTTTATGGAAGTGACGAAATCTTCAAAATAAAATGTTCGTATTTTTTAGAGCGCAGATGTTTATTAAATTATAATACTTTTAAATTAACAATTTTAATTCTATTAATTATTTTCCATTACTATTAATTTAAAATTCCTTTAAATGATTAATAATTTTAATAAGGAATAAGAGACTGATGTATCAGGTTGTAACAAAAGTTCTCCTCCAAGTCTACTTGAGTCAGCTCATGCGGCACCCAACGATTGAGCTTGTACATCAAATTTATGTAATGCAAAGCATGACTAATGGGCATGGCATTAGTGTTTTTAGCTAGCTCTCAAGTAGTTAAATACTAATCATCCACAAGTTCTCGCAGGTGGCCCTCTTCAACATCAGTAGGCCGGTCAGAACGTTCCGTTCCTTGAATGTCATAGGCCCTGTTTTTTAACTTTCAGTACCAAACCTTCACAGTGTCATATGATACGTCAGTAAAATCTAAATTACACACATAATTTTTTGACATTCTGTAGCATACTTCTTGCAACAGAACTGGAAGTGAATGATGGTTCTAATCCAGTAACGTGATAGTTTCATTTCAGACACATTGTATTTAATGAATATTTTTTTAACAACACAGTATTCTAAAGCAATTCTCTTTCTTTCAAATGACAAAGATTGTTTGACAAAATATGAGCAAATACACCAACGTGCACTGTTTGCAGACGATATTTATGGTGGCGGGAAACTTTCGTTACAACCTAATAATACGACACCAAAAGCAATAGAAAATTCTTGACTATAGGCACAACTCTGGATGAGGGACTCCCTGACACTGATGTAGGCAGTGTGACATTTCCAAAGGTAAATGATTGTCGGGCTGTGCCCTGCTGTTGAAAGTCTGGGCTTTTTCTCTCCAAAATGGCAGTCGTCTGTTATCTTGCAAGATGGATTTAACAAACAAATTCAACCTGTATATAAAACGCCTAAGAATTAACAACTTTTTTCAACCCCTGGCTATAAATGTCATCCAATCATCGAGCAGATTGGCAACTTGTTTAAAATATTGTTTGAAAGGATAGAAAGGTTATATAAAAATCTGCAATTAAGAAAAATTGAACTGAGATTTTGTCTTGGGGTGACCCAACATTCGGGGGCCATAGGCCGGGGGCTAATGGGAAATCAGGGCCTGATCGAAAGGGTTTCTAGATAGCGAAGGGGATACCTTCGATTTTATACCCGGGGCCCCGACTGGGCTCTCTGCGCCTCTGGTCGTCCCTACAGCTATACAAAACATGGTATTTTTCGTACAATTGGAAAACAACTGACTCATTGAATGGAAGAGCGATACAGACAATAATGTTCTTACATACATCCATCTATAGCCTACTGGTCCTCTCATCCCTTTCGGGCCCCCACCATGGCCGAGTGGGGTAAGACAATGAACAGGATAGACGGCTGAAGTGTGAAGGACTAGCGTTCGGGCCCACTGCACGGATGTCGATCTAACGGTCTGGAGATTTGGTCTGTTTTCTCCACATGTAGCGTGAATACGCGGCAGAACCCCTTGAAAAATCCTCCGACTAAGGCACCATCCTCTCCATAGGCAGATACCCCTCGTGTAAGCTTGCCATAACATAAAACTCAAACTGGGATTAATTCCTCATTAACCCTTTGAGGCGCAACCCTTTCCAAATACTGGAAAAAGGGCAGCCGTTCCCATCGCTCGACTTAACTACCAGCAAGATGGCGGACGATCGAACCGTTCATCGCGTGCCACAGATCTGGAGACCCTTTTTTTGACGCAGCTGGCTGTGCCGGCTGCGTCAAAAAAAGGGTCTCGTTCACAGAAAAAAAGGTTCTCCTTCACAGAAAAAAGGGTCTCGTTCACAGAAAAAAAGGGTCTCGTTCACAGAAAAAATATCTCGTTCACAGCTGTCATTCACTGTTTGGGAGAGAAAAATCTGAAACACTTTTAAATTTTAAATAAGCACTAAAGGGAATTTTAAAAGCGTATCATAATCCATGTGTCGTCCCTATCTATCTTCCTTATTCCTTTAAGTTGGAAAGTGCATCATTATTCATCAGTGTGCCGTATTTTTCTTCCTTGTTAAATAAAGTACTTCTTTGAACTGGAAACCCACATTAAAATCGCCTACTCTAAAACTGTTTTACAATCTTTCCCAAGCATATTCTAACTATGTTTCATCTTTATGTATTCTGTTTGGAATGTGCATCATAATCCATGAGTGTGCTGTGTTTGTCTTTTTTGTTCCGCGAAACAGAATTCTGTAGAACTCAAATCTACTAGCTGCCAAGACGGCCAGCTTCGCTCAACAAAAATCACGTTTTTTTTTTGTTTTAACAGTATTTTTTATTAAATTTATTTAGGTTAGGGTTGCTACAAATTTTGGGTGTCATTATAAAAGTCGATGTTGGTCATGGTAGCGATGCCAAGTACTAATATTGCAAAATGTGTGAAAAAAGATAATTATATGTATAGTGACATTTCCATTCATAAAAATGTTTATAAAAGAAATGTATTGGATGATAATGTATTCTACAAATTTCTACAGAAACAATTGCAGAAGCTGGGGGGTTTCTGGTACTTTACGTATAATCCTCCGACTAAGGCACCATCCTCTCCATAGGCAGATACCCCTCGTGTAAGCTTGCCATAACATAAAACTCAAACTGGGATTAATTCCTCATTAACCCTTTGAGGCGCAACCCTTTCCAAATACTGGAAAAAGGGCAGCCGTTCCCATCGCTCGACTTAACTACCAGCAAGATGGCGGACGATCGAACCGTTCATCGCGTGCCACAGATCTGGAGACCCTTTTTTTGACGCAGCTGGCTGTGCCGGCTGCGTCAAAAAAAGGGTCTCGTTCACAGAAAAAAAGGTTCTCCTTCACAGAAAAAAGGGTCTCGTTCACAGAAAAAAAGGGTCTCGTTCACAGAAAAAATATCTCGTTCACAGCTGTCATTCACTGTTTGGGAGAGAAAAATCTGAAACACTTTTAAATTTTAAATAAGCACTAAAGGGAATTTTAAAAGCGTATCATAATCCATGTGTCGTCCCTATCTATCTTCCTTATTCCTTTAAGTTGGAAAGTGCATCATTATTCATCAGTGTGCCGTATTTTTCTTCCTTGTTAAATAAAGTACTTCTTTGAACTGGAAACCCACATTAAAATCGCCTACTCTAAAACTGTTTTACAATCTTTCCCAAGCATATTCTAACTATGTTTCATCTTTATGTATTCTGTTTGGAATGTGCATCATAATCCATGAGTGTGCTGTGTTTGTCTTTTTTGTTCCGCGAAACAGAATTCTGTAGAACTCAAATCTACTAGCTGCCAAGACGGCCAGCTTCGCTCAACAAAAATCACGTTTTTTTTTGTTTTAACAGTATTTTTTATTAAATTTATTTAGGTTAGGGTTGCTACAAATTTTGGGTGTCATTATAAAAGTCGATGTTGGTCATGGTAGCGATGCCAAGTACTAATATTGCAAAATGTGTGAAAAAAGATAATTATATGTATAGTGACATTTCCATTCATAAAAATGTTTATAAAAGAAATGTATTGGATGATAATGTATTCTACAAATTTCTACAGAAACAATTGCAGAAGCTGGGGGGTTTCTGGTACTTTACGTATAATCCTCCGACTAAGGCACCATCCTCTCCATAGGCAGATACCCCTCGTGTAAGCTTGCCATAACATAAAACTCAAACTGGGATTAATTCCTCATTAACCCTTTGAGGCGCAACCCTTTCCAAATACTGGAAAAAGGGCAGCCGTTCCCATCGCTCGACTTAACTACCAGCAAGATGGCGGACGATCGAACCGTTCATCGCGTGCCACAGATCTGGAGACCCTTTTTTTGACGCAGCTGGCTGTGCCGGCTGCGTCAAAAAAAGGGTCTCGTTCACAGAAAAAAAGGTTCTCCTTCACAGAAAAAAGGGTCTCGTTCACAGAAAAAAAGGGTCTCGTTCACAGAAAAAATATCTCGTTCACAGCTGTCATTCACTGTTTGGGAGAGAAAAATCTGAAACACTTTTAAATTTTAAATAAGCACTAAAGGGAATTTTAAAAGCGTATCATAATCCATGTGTCGTCCCTATCTATCTTCCTTATTCCTTTAAGTTGGAAAGTGCATCATTATTCATCAGTGTGCCGTATTTTTCTTCCTTGTTAAATAAAGTACTTCTTTGAACTGGAAACCCACATTAAAATCGCCTACTCTAAAACTGTTTTACAATCTTTCCCAAGCATATTCTAACTATGTTTCATCTTTATGTATTCTGTTTGGAATGTGCATCATAATCCATGAGTGTGCTGTGTTTGTCTTTTTTGTTCCGCGAAACAGAATTCTGTAGAACTCAAATCTACTAGCTGCCAAGACGGCCAGCTTCGCTCAACAAAAATCACGTTTTTTTTTGTTTTAACAGTATTTTTTATTAAATTTATTTAGGTTAGGGTTGCTACAAATTTTGGGTGTCATTATAAAAGTCGATGTTGGTCATGGTAGCGATGCCAAGTACTAATATTGCAAAATGTGTGAAAAAAGATAATTATATGTATAGTGACATTTCCATTCATAAAAATGTTTATAAAAGAAATGTATTGGATGATAATGTATTCTACAAATTTCTACAGAAACAATTGCAGAAGCTGGGGGGTTTCTGGTACTTTACGTATGATCCCGGCGGTCATTCTCTCCAAACTATTTTTTCATCAAATATGCTGGCAAACTGTTGCCAATCGTTTTCCAAACAATCAATAATTTTATGTGTCCGACATTTATCTTGGCGAAAAATTGCTCGTCTTGGCGGACCGCAGGGATAGTAGGTAGTCAGTACCATTGCATTATTTAATACGTATCCTTGGTTTCAATAAAATAAAAGAATCAGGAAATAGCTGAAATGGGTTTCAGCCCACTGCATGGCGATATTTTATTTTATTTTTATTTATTTTATTTTATTATTTATCTCTTTATTTATTTATTTATTTTATTTTATTGATGTGCGATAAACGCGCCAAGTATTGAAAATTTTATTCAAGCTGTGAAAATATCCGAAAGATCTCTCATTTTCGCGTATGCATTATTCTTACATTGTAGTCTTAGCTACGTAAGTAAAAAAAAAACAGTAACGCATATGTTTGCTTCATGTCATGCCAATGAACTAGTATCTTGAATTTTTGCGCATGTGTTATTGTTATTACGCTAATGTTTACATTTAGTTGTTGCCGTTCTCAGCGTAGATAAATATCATTGATTTTGGTACCGCATACGTTAGTGTATTATATAAGTGGAGGGATATTACTATCGCGCACTAGAATTGTTTTACAGTCTTCGCCAGGGATATTCTAACTATGCGTCTCCTCTGTAATAAACTGTCGCGTTTTCCAGTTTCTTGCCAAATAGGCAAGATATCGCCAAGGAACTTATTTTTTGGCTCAAAAACTTCGTGATAAATCATCAAAAATTGCAAACCTTGGCGTCTTTCAATTCCCCCTCCCCCACATCCTGCGCTATCAGACAGTATTATTGGAAAATGCGTCTGCCGAAATCGGTTCACAAAAATAAGTTGACAGACCGTAGTGAATGAAATATCACTGTTGAGCTAATAAATGAAAAGTAGCTAGAGCTCTTCACCAACTTCTTCGTTTCATCCGACTAGGCTACTCAGCCCCACTAGTGATTGAGAGGTTCTGCTCTCGAAAGTGAAAGGCGGGAGTTGCAAGGTTCAAACACCGGTCGCGCCTGTCGACCTAGCCGTTCGGAGTTTTCCGTGTTTTTTTTTTTTTTTTTTTTTTTTCGAAAACTGGCGTAAATACGGGCTAGCATCTCTTAGAAAGTACCCCACGGAGGGCATTATCCCTATAGGAACCAGTGGCGGCTCTTCCATTTGAGCACATGAGCACGTGAACCCCCGAAAGGAAAAACTAAATAATAAACACATTAACAAATTAAATTTAAAACAAATATTAAGCGCACTTCTAGATATATGTGAATTTAAAACGTGCGTTTTACTCTTTCCCTACACTATTATTAAATAGGCTTATTATAGCCATGGCTAACTGGGATCTTCCCCGGCTATCCATGCGAAACCGAGAACAATAGGAAACCGCGAATACGCAGTACATGGCATTTTCTCCGACGTGGCGCTGGTGTTATGCTCGAAACAGAGCGATTTAAAGGACCAGTCCATACGATTAAATGGGCATTAAATCTGTCAAAAATGCTTGATTAAAAAAAAAAAAAAAATTATTTAAACAGAATGTATCTTTATCTATAAATATTTTGAAACGTTTCTTCATCCATGCACATATTGAAAAAAAAATTTAAGAAATTGTTAGTTGGTTAATGCTTTTAAGAGCTTCTTCTACATGTAATAAATTAATAATAAATAAATATATTAATTTATGTTTTATTTGAATCTTCAAAAGATTGTAATACATTTAAAGACTTGTTTTTCGTAACTACTACATATTTTAATATGTTAATAGCCAGTGGCGTAGCTACAAATTTTCCATGGGGAAGTTACGACTGCTGCAACTAACATATATGAATACGTGAGTGTGAAAAGGGATGAAGAATATACATCTTGTATAGCAAAAAATTCCTCATGGCGGGTGACCCCCCCCTATCCCCCCCTTTGGCTACGCCCCTGATTAATACAGCATTGTCCCTATACGTAAAAAACAGTCAAAATACTGAGGTTAAACGATAAAGTCAGAGACGACGGGACGTAGCCAGAGGGGGGCTGCTGCCCCCCCCAAAATGGGACCTTTTACTTAGCTTACAATTTGATATTTAGCTTACAATTGAAATTTAGCTTTAAATATCGTTCCCAGCCCACTCTGAAATAAAATCCTGGCTACGCCACTGCGCGAGACGAAGGTCTTTGTCTGATGAATGCCGAAATAATTTTTTGGTCGAAACGATCGTAACGTATTATAAGTTACATTTTATGTGCGTTTTTTTCACAAAGGTTGCATTTATTCAGTGACGTAGCCAAGGGGGAGCATAAGGGGTCGCACCACCCCCTCCAAAAAAGGAATTTTTTGCCATACAAAATGCATATTCTTCACTCCCTTATCACACACACTTATACACAAATGTGAGTTGCAATAGCCGTAACCCCCCCATGAAAAAATTCTGTCTACGCCACTGGTTCGTATTAATAGGTTTTGGTTTAGTATACCCATGGCAATGGTAAATTTTAATATTTTTGTGTTTTAACGAATTATTCTAATAATCAAAGTAGGCGCCAGCAGGGGATCCAGGGGGGAAGGGTGCACGTACCCCTTGTCAGTAAGCCGGTGACCCTCCCCTTTTGGGGACTCCTGATTCATTCGTCGGAGAAATTTTAAGATAACAAACAATCCAATTTTAAGGGCACTTTTCATTTTGAAATATTTAAAAGAAAAACTACTTTTGTAGTACTTTCGCTTTTCAAAGATTCGTGAAATGATGCGTTTACATTTCAATCAGAAAGAAAATGTTATGGGTGTTCGGAATAGGGGGATGTTCGCAGTGACGTGGCGTAGAGGGGGGAGCGCCCGACACGGGTGGAAAATTTCTCGAGGCGGTATAACGCCTATGGTTAACTTATTTTAAAAAGATTAAAATGTCATGGAGTTTTGGGCGGTTTTCTCCAGATGAAACATGAATATGCCTTAGAACCCCTTAAAATGTCCTCCTACCAAGCCCTCCATTCTTCTGCTTAGATGTATTATTAAAACGAAAAGAGAAAAATTCTCTATGCAAATTATTCAGGAGCTAAGTTAAATTGTTTAAAATTACTCTAAAAGATTAAAATAATAATAAATAAAAAACATGAAATTTTTCTGGAGGATGGGCTCAATTATCTAAATAAATTATCTCTCTATTCTAAAAAAAAGTAAAGGCCGCTGTCGCCGCCGCTGTCAAAAGCTTGTCAGCGTATCTCCTCCTAAACTGGGGATTTGAGTTTCGACTAAGGTGCCCACAGATTCGAAAAATTCCGAGGAACCTGCTAAGCTGATTTAAATTTAGAAAATCGAATTATTTTAGAAGATATTAATAAAAAACTGAAAAAATACACCGAATGGTTGCCAGATTTGGCATAAAATCATTCATTCCTTTGCAACAAAGCGTTTCCAAGTATCTAGAATCGCGTGAAATTTACAAACATGAGTTAGAATTACACCCATTTTACGCCACAATAAAAACTATATGAAATAAGTAACTCAAAATGTGTTACACAAAGTTGACAATTTTCAAATAGTAAGTTCGCTTAGACAACAGGAGTTTAGAATTAGAGATTATTCGTTTTTCCAAAACAGAATAACTAATATCTTGAAAATGAAAAATAATTAAAATGCAGATTACTATAAAGCCGGTTCTCGTCCAGCTGGATTATTGGCTACCAGTAGAAATATTTGGCGGCGTTAACTATGCCATTATAGCAGTTACAGTACACTTTGGATATTTGCTAGCGCGACGAGATGGTATAATTCGTGGTGCTAAGTACGCCAATCTGCAAACGATTATGTAAATGAAAATATGGATAACGGTTTTCCGGTAACCTTACATGAACAGTAATTATAGGTTGTGAGCATGTGTAAATCGCCAAATAATGAAAAGTCGCCATTGGTGGCAAGCTATAATATCTGTTCCGTAGCTTTTATTAACTTTACATGTACGCAAGTCGCCAAATAATGAAAAGTCGCAATGGGTGGCAAATTCGAAGGGTGTCCAATAGGTTTTGCATTATTAAAAATACAGCTGAAACAGATGTTCTGATTTTATTATGCGTTAGCTCCTAGTTAATATAACTTTTGAATGGCAACATTGAAAATCATTGTGTTTCTGAAGAGTGCAAATAATTTTTCCAGCTATTATAAGCGGAGTCCGCACTCCAGGTGTAGTATAGCTCAGGGCCCGTACAACACGGATTCCCATAACAAAATATCTTCCGTGTTATGAGTGGGAGGGGGTCTACTGTAGTGTGAAGTTTAAATTTTTATGTACCAATGAACATGCAAGAACCAAGCAATGCGTAGCTCAGTAACATTCTATCTGATCCAATCTTCGGGTTTTGTCTGTTGAAATTATGTCTTTTTTACGAATAAGCCTGATTAGGGGCCGAATGCCTAATACGAAAAGCGAGCGTAGCGAGTCTGGGGGCCTTGGCCCCTAGTATTGCAAGAAATAAATAAATAAGACACTGAACATGGTAGATGGTGGAAGTGTTACGGTCCTACGCGCGGTTGTCGATCTAACAGTCAGTAGTTTTGTTCGGTTTCCTACAGATAGAATTTGAATACGCGTTATTTATACGGGATATTCGCAGTGGCGTAGTGTAGGTGGTGCAGATGGGGCGCTCGCCACGTGCAGAAATTTTTGGAGGCGGCAAAACCCCAATCGTTAACTTATTTTGAAGAGATTAAAATGACATTTTTAAAATCATATATATATATATATATATATATACACTGCTGGCCACCCAAATTGCAACACCAAGAAAAACAAGAGATATCACAACAAAATTTATTGTGTAGATAACATGTTGACCAAGTAACAAATGATTAAATTTACAGCATTCTATGAAGCGTGGTTCCTGCCAAAATCAGTACCCAGAGTAGCCGCCGTTGTTGGAGATCACAGCTGCCACACGCCTCGGCATTGATTCAAAGAGACTTTGAATGTGTTCTTGGGGTACAGCAGACCAAGCAGCTTCCACACGTTGCCAAAGTTGATCTGGTGTGACAGCTGGGGATGAACTCTGGGTCAGTCGTTGAGCAACCATGGACCACATGTTTTCTATCGGCGAAAGATCCGGAGAGCGCGCCGGCCAGGGAAGCAATTCAATCTGGTGATTGACGAAGAACCCTTGGACAATGCGTGCCACGTGTGGTCGTGCATTATCCTGCTGAAATATGGCTGTTGGCAAGCCCTGAAGGTAAGAAAGGACAACTGGCTCCAACACCTCGGAGATGTAGCGCTGGCTGGTTAAAGTACCGGCAATGCGTACTAGAGGAGTGCGAGAGAGATATCCGATACCGCCCCATACCATAATATCCGGTGCAGGACCAGTGTGACGGTGCATAATGCAGCTGTTCAGCATCCTCTCTCCACGGTGTCTCCAGACTCGAATCCGACCGTCGTGGTGTTGCATACAGAAGCGTGACTCGTCAGTAAAGAGAATTTCATTCCATTCTGTCGTCCACATCCTTCTTTCATCGCACCATTGGCGGCGGAGACGTCTGTGGTTCCGCGTCAGAGGTAGACAAAGCAACGGACGTCTTGCGGACAGACCATTCTGCTGTAAACGACGTCGAATGGTACGCGCAGACACTGGATGATGCGTTACAGACTGAATCTGCTGTGATATGGTTCGTGATGTGACTGAGCGGTCCGTCACTGCCATGCGTACAATCTGCCTGTCATCACGTGACGTGGTGCACTGAGGTCGATGCGGTCGATCACGTCTGTCCGTCGTACCCTCCTGCACCCAACGATCACATATCCGCATCACAGTTGTTTGGTTTCGTCCAATACGACGACCGATTTCCCTGAAAGATAACCCACAATCTCGGTATGCCACTATCCTTCCTCTGTCAAACTCGGATACTTGATCAAAAGATGATCGTTGTTTCCTACGAGGCATAATTTATCGTTTTTTTGAAAAAAAAGCAAGAAAAACACAATTGCTGTACTTGAAACCGTCGAAATCTCCAAGCCTTAAATAGCGCTTTGAGGTGGCGCCACAGGCGCGCTTGATGTGCGTCTGCGCTGAAATTCTAATCATTTGCATATCTCACCTCAGCTAATGCATGTTGTAAATTTCATATTATTTGCATGCTTCCTTCAGGGTGTTGCATTTACGATGGCCAGCAGTGTACATATATACAGGCCTGTCGGGAGGGGGATTCCCCCCAAGCCCGTGTTTTCTGGGGGCCCGGGATAAACTTTCAAAAATATTTCTGTATAGACAGAAATAGAATTCGCGAAAACCCACACACTGGAATAATTAAAGACGAGACGAGGTCCTAAACGAAGCTGGATTGCTGACGACACTTCGACACTTCGAATTCTGTTCCCAGAGTGCCTGGGCTCTAGGCCCTCAACTCCGCTCATAATAGTTATATTAACAAGGGAATATAGTTCAATAACTCTGAGGAGAAAAAATTTAAGGTATATTATACATACAATAAGAAAAAAAGGGGGGGGGGAGTAATGAGAATACAAGTAAAATCATGTGTGAAAAATTGGATACTTGAGTCCTTAGTCCACGGAAAATTGGTATTGTGAATACCCACCTGTAAATTATACTTTCATGGATATTTAAAAAATTACTATAAATATTAAAATTTTGTCCTGCAACTGAAGCTTTTTACAAATTGTTATTTATAATAAGATTTGCCGTAAATCAAATTTTAAAGTACGAATGCCCCCCCCCCTATCCCAGTAGCTGAACCCCTACCATTAGTAAGCCATTGCTACATCCGTAGTAATAATGATGAATGCAAATCATCAAAGAATTGACGAAATAAAAGTACTGCATTGGAAACATTTATTACGTAATTTAACAAAGAATTATTAAAAAAAAAAAAAAACATTACAAAGGTTTCATTTAAACTTCAAATGAAAATATGAATTCATTTTGCTTATCGTTTTAAAAAAATGCTTTTATTACGTAATATTATCCACAAAGCTTTTCTATTAAACATCTATCTTGATAAACTCCGTATAGTGAGGAAACTCTTGCCTAACTAGCTTTTGCATTTCAAAGAAATATATTTTTGAAATTTTTTATTATGTAAAAAAAAAAGACAATGAACATGGTAGACGGTTGCAGTGTACTGGTACAGGGTTCTGTACTCTAACGTGGTTAACAATCTAACGGTCTGGAGTTTGGGCGCTTTTCTCCAGATGTAACGTGAACCCCCTAAAACGTCCTCCACCCACGGAATCCCCCCTTCTGCAGATAGTATATATGTAACTGCCATAACCCTATGAACCAAACCAAACCAACTCTTATGTACTGCCAGAACAGAACGGAAATTCGTCTCGCGCAGTGGCGTAGCCAGTATTTTATTTCGGAGTGGGCTGGGTATCAAATGTGAAGCTAAAGTTCAATTGTAAGTTAAGTAAAGGGTCCCATTTCAAGAGGGGCAGCAGCCACCCCTCTGGCTACGCCCCGCCCCTACGTCTCGGACTTAGCCTGATGAAGACCGAAAGAATTTTTTGGTCGAAACGATCATAACGTATTATAAGTTACATTTTATGTGTGTTTTTTTCACAAGGTTTTTATTTATTTTATCGTTTAACCCCAGTATTTTGAGTGCTTTTTATGTATAGGAAATATGCTGTATTAATATATTAAAATATGTAGTAGTTACAAAAAACAAGTCTATGAAAAGTATTGCAGTCTTCTGAAGATTCAAATGAAACATAAATTAATATATTTATTTATTATTAATTTATTACATGTAGAAGCTCATAAAAGTATTAACTAACTAACAATTTCTTAAGTTTTTTTCAATATATGCATGGATGAAGAAACGTTTAAAATATTTATCGATAAAGATACATTCTGTTTAAACAAAAAATATTTAAAAAAAATTAAATCAAGCATTTTTAACAGTTTTAATGCCCATTTAATTGTATGGACTGGCCCTTTAAATCGCTGTGTGGCGAGCATAACACCAGCGCCACGGCGGAGAAAATGCCAACTACAGCGTATTCGGGTTATTCTCACCGTTTGGATAGCCGGGGAAGATCCCAGTTAGCCAAATTATAGCTAACGCACTGTAGTGTAGGTTACTATAGCACAGTCTAATCAATCGCACGTGCGAACGGAAAATATTTCCCTCCGAACCGCTCTCTCAGAAAATGAGACAGCTGGGAAGAACATACGGCACTGCTGATATAAATCTATTGGCACATTTTTACTGTGCACACAGGGCCATTTATTTGCGGTTTCGCTCCCGGAATTTATCTGGGTTTGTTACGTTCAGTTAGATAATTAATTTTTATTTCATTTTCTTTATTTCTATCATTTTTCACTACATTATTCTTTTACAAACTAGTGTAAATAATTAAGATGGAAGTAAAAGACGTGTTTCGGAGCTAAAGCAATGACATTGTTCAGCATTATCCTTTGAAAGAAAAAGTTGAAATAAAATGAATCAAGACAGCACCTTTGCTAAAACTTATCTTGGTGACGATATGTAAGACCAAAGATGACTTGTTTTCTTTCAGTCGCGTGCATTATTTTCCTTTAACTTCTGGAAATGCAAATCTATTTTAATTTTGAAGGTGCGTCGAATCTGCATAATTATTTTTCGAAATTTGTTTTGTGAACCTCCTTTTAAATAACCCACCGAGCCGCCACTGCCTGGGACACTAAGTGTGGTCTTAGTCCACAAACACAAACACCGACTAGTCTACCTAATACCACAAATATTGTCGGGACTCTTTGTGCGTGCATTCAGAACTGTAGCTCATTATGCAAATAATGAGAATTATACCGAAACTGAAATTCAAATTACTTTTCCCTTCTAAATTATCTGCACTGCAAAATGTTTTTTGAAATAAAAGAAAACGCACCTTTGCGGTCGCTTTTAAAGTGAACCGTTGCATTCCGTAGACAGTAGTATGGAAATAAAATGATATGCCGCGCGTTGATTGGACTCGGAATGAGTTTTCTTTGAAGTTGGCGAAACCTGTAATTTTCAAGAAGAAAAAAAAAAAGAAAAGTGAGGCTCACCATACAGCTCACTCTTATTTATCTATCTATCCTTTCTACTTCCTTGTACGAAGTAAAAGAAAGTGTAGTTATCGGTGGTTAGATTGTGATGGAAAAATACGATTTCGACCGCATTTAAATTTAATTTGAAGCCATTCTATGGTGACGGGTGTGACATTCTGACCCATTTCAATGTGGTATAACAATTTTTTTTTAAATACAGAATTTATTAAGTAATCTTTTTCAAAAAGATTAGTATAATAAATTAAATTCTTAAATTCAATTCTAAAGTAGTAGCAAGAATTTTCTGCTGTTCAGTTTTCTAAAATAAATTTTTGAAATTGTGTGACGGGTGTGACAGTTTCGTGGCATGACTTTTCACTAGTATCTATGTTTGTAAAAATACCTGTGAACTTTACTATAGTAAAGTCTTGATTTTTTCACAGTTAAAACGCATTCAACTAAACAAAATAATACCACTTTTTAAATAAATTTCACTTATTTAAACTGAAAAACTGAACTTCCTGTGACGGGTGTGACATCGAGCAATTTTTTTCATAATTAGTCACTTAAACAGCTGGAATAAAATGTAAAATTGATGACAGTAGCTTTTTTATTGGAAAAGAAAGATATTTATAACTAAGAACAGAAATTCAATAGTCAAAATTTATAATAATAGCTTCTAATATTAACAAGGGGTGGTGTTGAAACTTTTTTTATTATCACGGATTGATTTTCCACAGATATGTCTTCTGTTTCTGCCAATACCAAAAAACGCCTCTTCATGGTTATATTTCAATGTAATTTCTAATTTTTCATCATGTATAGCAAGTACAGTTAGCATAGTACATTTTGCTTCTTGATTTTTTTTACGAACTGTTAGCAACAAACGAATGAAGTCAAAACCAAATTCCCAACCAAAAGATCTTTTTGTTTAATCTCCTTATGAGCATTTTAATGCACATTTCTTCACAATTTTCTTGGGTGTCAATCATTCCTTCATCATATGGAGGAACTATTACTTTAATTTTTTCTGATGTTGATCTTGAGGCTCTTCCCATTAAGAGGCAATTTGAAGAATTTCTTTTTTTACATTTTAAGAACAAGTTTCAGATATTTGGATTAAAGCTAGGAAAACATTAATATCGTAACAGTGTATTTTCTCAGAAATAGTATTAATAAGAGAAAAAATATAGGAAAATCTTGCCTTGGAAAAACTTCAGAATACTTTGAATGAAAATTTTGAAGATTTTTCACGCATCATCTAGTGTTAATAAAAATGATTTTCATAAAAAACACCGGCAGAAAAAAACTAATAACTGTTGAAGTAGGTTGCAGTTAATGCCTCCAGGTTCGGAGAACAATGTGATTACAACTAAGAAATAAAGATTGCCAAAGTATATGTGTATATTAAACATATATATTTATTTACAGAAACATTAGTTTTGAATAGTTCACATTTATATTTAATTTAGATATACATTGTAATTTTTGATACATTAAATGAAAACTTATTCAATTTGTCACACCCGTCACAGAAATTGAGTCATACCCGACACTGTAAAATTTGGCTATTAAATAAAGATTCTTTTCTATTTAACATTTATACTTACTTTGGTTAATTATAAGTTCATCCATAGAAAATTTCAAGATTCCCCAATAAATGTTTTTTCGTGCATACACTTCATAGGCATCTTTTAGGTGACGGGTGTGACAGAAAGATTTATTTATTTTTAATTAATAATGCATATGTTCAAATTTGTTTTGTTTTGTTTTTTCAATATGGCACTTCATATGTTAATTTGTATTACCTAGAAACAATATTTACACTCACAATTTAAAAAGAGACTGTTTAAATAGTACTTCTGAGTAAATGTAAATACCGTGTTTTTCAAAATTAATGATTACCAGATTTCTTCAATGTTAGAGATCAAATTTCTAAAATTGTGTTATTTTTACGATTACTTTCTGAAATTCATACTCTACATTCAAGGACGTACCCAGGGGGGTGGTCCAAGGGGTCCGGAACCCCCCCCCCCCATAAATTTCTTTTTTTGTAAGCAAAATAATAATGAAGAAGTTTTGTTGTATA
Organism: Cheiracanthium punctorium; assembly: GCA_038373885.1. Taxonomy (NCBI): domain Eukaryota; kingdom Metazoa; phylum Arthropoda; class Arachnida; order Araneae; family Cheiracanthiidae; genus Cheiracanthium; species Cheiracanthium punctorium. Next base: position 707,908 of record JAWZYV010001807.1, read on the forward strand.
TTTTCACTGTTTGGAATTCTACCTTTTTCACTGTTTGGACCCCTTCCGAAATTTTCGGATCCACCTCGAAATTTTTTTCTGGGTGGTACGTCCCTGTCTACTTTAAAATAGCTTTAATTTCATATGCCACAAGTTATTATACAATAAATTAGAAACTTTGATATATTCGTCCACTTTTACATGGAATGGCCCTTTGACTAGATTTTTCGTGATATCTGTACGTACGTATGCATGATGTACGTAACTCGTATAGCTCAAAACAGATTTTGAGTAGAAATTTGAAGTTTTATATTTAGGACTGCTGTAACATCTAGTTATTCACCTCCCTCTTTCATTGCAATCGACTATTTAGTTTATTGACAGGGCCACTGAAAAAATTCTGAGTACATTAGTCATGGGGGGGGGGTTATGACCCCCCCTAACCACCCTCCCCTTGGCTACGCCCCTGATGAGCAGTTATTGTTCATGCCATGCCCAAAATCTCGCCAACCGTCGACAAGCATGGTGAGTTTTGGCAAAATATCTCCGAATTCGGGAACGAAATTAAGTTCAGTTTTTGAAACTGAACCTAACTAGGAATTACCTTATCTCAATTTCAAATGAATAGAGTCGTGGGCGCCGGCAGTATAGGGCACGGGGGGAATTCCCCCCCCCCCTTGGATTTTTGTATGCAGTGTTTTTTCTTGCTTTTTTGCTCTTTCCAACATGGTAACCATACGTTGAAGTAGTCTTTGCCCCCTTTTGAGTTGTCTTTGCCACCCCCCCTTGGAAATATTCTGCCGGCGCCCATGAATAGAGTAAACGATACATCCACAATTTACATATTGTAATAGATCCATAAGGAACCTATGCAATGTCCACATCAGATTTCTTTCTTTTTTTCTTTCCATGATGAAATATGATTTTTCCCCCTTTGTGCAAGTGAATAAAGCTGCGTCGGATTTTATTTCAAACAGCCTTATTTTGAATGTTCCCGGAATTGAAATTTTAATAAGTTTAATGAAGAGTGTTGCTGTCCTCCGTGGTTTCTTCTTCTCTCCATTTTTTTTTTTTTTTTTGGGGGGGGGTGGATAAACTTTCTTTCCATTACCCTTCTCCTTTTGCATCCTTCCTCCATAGTTTCTAACCTGCAGTAACTCTTCGAAGTGGTCTGACCGCCATTTTCCGTGAAACTTGCTTCTGGGAATTAAAAAAGAAAGAAAACGATTATTATTCTAAATGATATCAAAACGTTTCATTCTGCCCTAAAAGAGTCTGCATCACATTCGGAAAAAAAAAAAGAAAGAAAGAAAAGAATATTTGCTTGGTGTAGTTCGTTTTAAAAAAAGTTCATTAATATTTACTGTCTGAAACAGGATGTAGAATAGAAAAAAACTGCTACCCACACAAATGATCATTTTGTCTTTAATCTGTGAAGTTTATTTTAAGAATCCTTCTATCAGACAATTCAATTTCGTATTCTGGTTTTTTTGTTTTCTTTACATATATTTTTCAACCTATTCCTGGAAAGTCACATGTACTCAATTTTCCTTCCACTTAATGGAAATACTTCGAATTCACATAATGATTTGTTTAATTTACTGTTTTGAAATAAATAACATTTAGAAGTTTAGTATAATAACACTGAGGACCTGAAATTGCATTTACTATCATAATTGCTTCAGACAAAGGGGGGGGGGGAAAGACATTTCCGTAGGAAAACATTTCGAAATGCTATTTTAAAAGAAAGAAAAAAAAAAGTTGTACGTATGAAGAAAACCTTTCCCGTGAGAGCATGTTTTTCTACAAACCACATATTCTGTAGTTGTGAAACAGTTCGTAATTAAAAAAAAAAAAAGAAAGAAAGAAAAAACATGGTATTGCTTGGTTGAGTTAAACAAATATATCATTAAAATAGTAATGAAAATATTTCATGGAAGAGCTCATTTAATTGGTTAAAAGTGTTTTGTCCATAAGCAAGAAAAATAGCCTTTGATAATGCAGGGGTGGGGGAGTTTTACTGCTTTTAACCCTTTAACGCGCAGTGTTCCCGCTTTGGGAACACCAAGCTCTGACGCTTTGACTGTTGCCGGTCACGAAGAATAGATTTGATTTCTATAAAAATAGTTGCGGGTGACATAGCTCCATCCTTTACTTTTTAGCACGTCATTTCCCGTAAAAAAATTGTCACGATTATTTTTAACAGCACTAACATCTGCTGAAAAATGGAAGAATGCGAGAACAACTGGGTAGATTGCCCAATGCTGGAAAAAGACAGCCGTTGCCATCGCTCGACTTAACTAGCAGCAAGATGGCGGACAATCGAAACGTTCATCGACTGCCACAGATCTAGAGACCCTTTTTTGACGACCCTGGCTGTGCGCACAGCCAGCTGTCGTCAAAAAAGGGTCTCTAGATCTGTGGCACGCGATGAACGTTTCGATCGTCCGCCATCTTGCTGGTAGTTAAGTCGAGCGATGGCAACGGCTGCCCTTTTTTCAGCATTGGGAAAGGGTTGCGCCTCAAAGGGTTAAGGCTGTTCCTTTCAAACAACTGAAAGCCTTAGACTTTTGAAGAGCCTTAAAAATAAACCAATGATGTTAAACACCCGAAAAAATTAATAAAGCTTCCTCACCAAATGCACTGCACACATACAGGGTGTACCAAAACGGTGATAACATGCATTCATTCTTTATGTATTAGAGATAGGTTAGCAAT